>CM019069.1:146814222-147414222 GCA_009667805.1 Leptobrachium leishanense
AGATAGAGGGAGAGCTGGATAGAGGGATAGAGGGAGAGCTAGATAGAGGGAGAGCTAGATAGAGGGAGAGCTGGATAGAGGGAGAGCTGGATAGAGGGAGAGCTAGATAGAGGGAGAGCTAGATAGAGGGATAGAGGGAGAGCTAGATAGAGGGATAGAGGGAGAGCTAGATAGAGGGAGAGCTAGATAGAGGGATAGAGGGAGAGCTAGATAGAGGGAGAGCTAGATAGAGGGAGAGCTAGATAGAGGGAGAGCTAGATAGAGGGATAGAGGGAGAGCTAGATAGAGGGATAGAGGGAGAGCTAGATAGAGGGATAGAGGGAGAGCTAGATAGAGGGAGAGCTAGATAGAGGGAGAGCTAGATAGAGGGAGAGCTAGATAGAGGGATAGAGGGAGAGCTAGATAGAGGGAGAGCTAGATAGAGGGAGAGCTAGATAGAGGGATAGAGGGAGAGCTAGATAGAGGGATAGAGGGAGAGCTAGATAGAGGGATAGAGGGAGAGCTAGATAGAGGGATAGAGGGAGAGCTAGATAGAGGGAGAGCTAGATAGAGGGAGAGCTAGATAGAGGGAGAGCTAGATAGAGGGAGAGCTAGATAGAGGGAGAGCTAGACAGAGGGATTGAGGGAGAGCGAGATAGATAGTGGGATAGAGATTTGAAGTCGAGAGGGAAAACGTAGGAATGCAGTTCCTCCCCTATTTTTGCAGAGGGCACAGAGGTCCCATTGGTCTCACACTATAAAGCTTGTATACAGGTTTTCAATCATATCTTTCCCTGTTAAATCACAATAAATATAGGAATTCTCCAACATTTTTGCAAAAAATTCACATATATACATAAATATATCAGATGGGAGTGTGTGTTTGTGTTAAGTGTGAGATGGTAGGTGCTAATTGGGGACAGAAATCTTGGTGAGTTCCCACACTACTTATTTTAGAGATAGATATATAGTCTGTAAAATGAATCATCACACTGAAAAACCCTCCTAAACCAAATACAGTATCTAAAGCTCAAACAGCATAAAACTAGGATTTTATTAAGAAAAAAATTGCAAATCAATCATTTATATATACACCCACACACAGATACACAGATAGATACACACAGAGATACACAGATAGATATACAGCCTACAGACACTATATTTAGCTACATTGATATGTACAGTAACACACAAACATTTATAGATACACACACACTGTACAAAGAAAATCTAATACATATTATTTATCTATACCCCCCCCCCCCATGTCCTGCTGGTGGACAGACATACAGACATACAGACATACAGACCTTGTGCTCTAACACAAGAGCTAATTATTCACTGAGGTTTATAACAGAAGCCATGAACACACAGAGCAAATAAAGGTGCATCCAGCATGTACCCAGCAGCACCAATACATGGGGCACATCACCCTGGTTTGAGGAGGGGGGGGGGTGGCATGATTCCTGTGTTTGTGCACTTAATCCACAGACCCCAGATGCTGCTAATTACAAACGTGTGTCTAATTCCATAATGGGGGGGGGGGATTCTGGGGAATGTGACCCCCCCCCCTTCCCCCATGATAGTAAAGAGGTGGATTTCTAAGATCCAGCTGTGGATTTGGGTTATATGCCATTTAATTTCAGTGCCCCCCCCCCCTCCTGTGTGTGTCTGTGATCTGAATGAGGAATGAGATGATTATCATTATTTTAATGCCAGGCTCCCTGCATGCTGTGTCTGGATGGCACACAATGTGTCACCCTGAAAGTGCACGGTGCCCACCACCCTCCCCATGCCTGTGACCTTGCCAAGGTGGGGGGGGGGTGTGGAGGGTGATGGTGGGGTTTGGATGGATGGATGGAGAGGGTTCACTTACCAGCCCCATGAAGGATCAGGAGCAGCAGGAGGAAGCGGATCATCCTGGGGCCATTAGGGCCACCGAGCTGGGATGCAGGGGTGGAGGGGGTTGGGGTGGTGGGGGTAATGCCAATCTGCGATCACCGGGTAATGCAAGGCTGGGGATGCAGGGAGGATGTCAAGTTTAAATGCCCGAGTAGCCAGCTGTCACAGCTCCCTGCTGCCCCCCACTGTGCGATGTGAGGAGCCCCCCAGCAAAGGGGCGGTGCTGGGGACACATGCTTCTCTTTTAGGGGGCTCTTGCACTGCTCCCCAGCTCTACAACCACTGTCACTTGTAGCTGATCCTCTCTCTACCCCCTCCCCCAAATAGTGCTCTTACATCACTGAGCAGGGGGGGAGGAGGACATGTATGGAGGGGAAGGGGGGCACAGGATTACTTTGTAACATCTCTTATAGGGGGTGGGGGCTACTGGATCTCTACATAGTCCCCCCCCCCAACTACTGTCCATGCTGTAACCCTTTAATGGAAACAATGTTGCAGTGATTAGTTTCCTGTTTGTTGCAGCAATCACAAACCTTCCCAAAATTCCCTTCTCATTCCTTCCATGTGCTGCTGCTCCTGCAGATCCTCTTTATCATTATTTATAATCAGGGTTTTGTTCAATATTCAGCACACACAGAGTGAGAGACCCCCTGCCACCAGCACAGAGTGAGAGACCCCCAGCCACCAACACACAGAGTGAGAGACCCCCAGTATCCAGCACACACAGAGACCCCCAGCCACCACACAGAGTGAGAGACCCCCTGCAAACAACAGAGTGAGAGACCCCCAGCCACCAACACACAGAGTGAGAGACCCCAGCCACCAGCACACAGAGAGCCCCAGCCACCAACACACAGTGAGAGACCTCCTGCAAACAACAGAGTGAGAGACCCCCCAGCACACACAGAGTTAGAGACCCCAGCCTCCAGCACAGAGTGAGAGACCCCCCCAGCACACACAGAGTGAGAGGCCCCCAGCCACCAACACACAGAGGGAGACCCCCTGCCAGCACACACAGAGTGAGAGACCCCCAGCCACCAGCACAGAGACCCCCAGCCACCAACACACAGAGTGAGAGACCCCCAGCCTCCAGCACACAGAGTGACCCCCAGCCTCCAGCACAGAGTGAGAGACCCCCCCAGCACACACAGAGTGAGAGACCCCCAGCCTCCAGCACACAGAGTGACCCCCAGCCTCCAGCACAGAGTGAGAGACCCCCCCAGCACACAGAGTGAGAGACCCCCAGCCACCAACACACAGAGACCCCCTGCCAGCACACACAGAGTGAGAGACCCCCAGCCACCAGCACACAGAGACCCCCAGCCTCCAGCACACACAGAGTGACCCCCAGCCTCCAGCACAGAGTGACCCCCAGCCTCCAGCACAGAGTGAGAGACCCCCAGCCTCCAGCAGAGTGAGAGACCCCCAGCCTCCAGCACACAGAGACCCCCAGCCTCCAGCAGTGAGAGACCCCAGCCTCCAGCACACACAGAGACCCCCAGCCACCAGCACACAGAGACCCCCAGTCACCAACACAGAGTGAGAGACCCCCAGCCTCCAGCACACAGAGTGAGAGACCCCCAGCCTCCAGCACACAGAGTGACCCCCAGCCTCCAGCACAGAGTGAGAGACCCCCAGCCTCCAGCACAGAGTGAGAGACCCCCAGCCTCCAGCACACAGTGAGAGACCCCCAGCCTCCAGCATACAGAGTGAGAGACCCCCAGTCTCCAGCACAGAGTGAGAGACCCCCAGCCTCCAGCATACACAGAGTGAGAGACCCCCAGCCTCCAGCACAGAGTGAGAGACCCCCAGCCTCCAGCATACACAGAGTGAGAGACCCCCAGCCTCCAGCACACACAGAGAGACCCCCAGCCTCCAGCACACACAGAGAGACCCCCAGCCTCCAGCACACACACTCCAAGAGAACACAAGCTCTTTGCTCTCCAGTAACTTTGCTGTGAGACATTAAATGGTTATTTTGTTGATTCCTGGAAAATGCCAGATCCTCAGTCCACAAAGACAGACAGGGAGACAGACAGAGAGACAGGGAGACAGGGAGACAGACAGAGAGACAGACAGACAGACAGGGAGACAGACAGACAGACAGACAGGGAGACAGACAGACAGACAGGGAGACAGACAGACAGATAGACAGACAGGGAGACAGGCAGGGAGACAGACAGACAGACAGACAGGGAGACAGACAGACAGGGAGACAGACAGACAGACAGGCAGGGAGACAGACAGGTATTTTGGGAGTCATGTGTTATAGAGTAAAGCTGGGGAAACGGTGGAGAATCCTACAGGGATTATACCTTGGTTTCCATGGTGATTGCTCCATATCTTCCCCCTAGAAGAGCATTCCATGGGCTATACCTGAGAAAACACTCAGCTCTTGGTGTTAAGGGTTAAAAACACACACACACACACACACACACACACACACACACACAAAATTTGGAAGAGGTGTCTGATGCAACAGGTTGTAAATAATAATTTAAATAAATGAATATTATCTTATTATATATAAATAAATACGAAAAGCCCTCCCACCCCCTATCTTTGCCTGGCTGCCATACACAGCACTGAGCAGCATCTCCCATGCATGTCAGCTCTGGTGCTGCTCACATCATGGACCATTGATGAAGGCAAGGTGTCAGCTCAGGCAGTGTAAAGCATATTAAATCCTGCAGCTGAGTTGGTGATATTTAATAATAAAAAGAAAAAAAAAAGATTCCACACTGGGAGCATATAATAGCCCCTGTCACTCACATGCAGGCAGCAGGATGGGGTTGCCATGGCAACAGCAACTACCAGGATATATGGCAACCTTTAAAAAAGGACAGAAGGTACCACATTCCCAACTCTCACTGTAATCAGCCCCTGAACACCCAGGACTGGCTGAAGGGAAAAATAAAAACCTATAATGCCTGGATTTAAAGATATTGACATTGAGGACAGGGTTAACTTAATGGCTCTAGGTGATCACGTGACATTGAGGACAGGGTTAACTTAATGGCTCTAGGTGATCACGTGACATTGAGGACAGGGTTAACTTAATGGCTGAAGGTGATCATGTGACATTGATGACAGGGTTAACTTAATGGCTGAAGGTGATCACGTGACATTGAGGACAGGGTTAACTTAATGGCTGAAGGTGATCATGTGACATTGATGACAGGGTTAACTTAATGGCTGAAGGTGATCATGTGACATTGATGACAGGGTTAACTTAATGGCTCTAGGTGATCACGTGACATTGATGACAGGGTTAACTTAATGGCAGAAGCTGATCATGTGACATTGATGACAGGGTTAACTTAATGGCTGAGGGTGATCATGTGACATTGATGACAGGGTTAACTTAATGGCTGAAGGTGATCATGTGACATTGTTGGCAATGAGTAATTCCCTGAGCATAGCTTTATCTGTCATGAAATATACACTATATAGAGCTTAATTCATATTGATGGGCTATGCATGAAAAGTGCTGCCCTATGGGATATAGAATTATACTGCTGCCAGGAAGGAAACCCATTAATTCCCTTTTTATAGCTGATGGTGCTTGTGAATGCTGCACGCCGCAGGGCAGTGCTTTTCATGCGCCGCCTTTCCACATGTGGCAGATCTGGCGACCCTATACCCCAGGGGATAGCAATCTTGGCCATCCAGATGTTTTGGAACCGCATCTCCCATGACGCTCATCTCCCCGTTGGAGTTCCAAAACATCTGTAAGGTCAAGGTTACTGACCCCTGGTTATACATGGAGGGAGGAGCACCTAGCTGTTGCATGGAGATGTAAAGGCAGGGAAGGCCCTAGAGCAGTGATGGCGAACCTCGGCACCCCAGATGTTTCTGAACTACATGTACCATGATGCTCAGCCTGCCTTGTGTGACTAAGCATCATGGGACATGTAGTTTGGAAGCATCCGGGGTGCCAAGGTTCCCCACACTGCCCTAGAGTTAGTGAGGCCCCTCTTTGCGAAATGAATGATAAATTCTTATTACTGAGGGCCCGCACGGCTTTCTTGGCAGACAGAGGTTTATGAATGCAGGAGAGTATTTTTGTGGATGCCGCGTACATATATAGAGGCCCCTGTTTTAACGAGCCTCTAGGCAGCCGCCTATTAAGCCTAATTGCAGAGCTGCCTCACTGGGAGGTGTGGGGTAGTTGTGTCCCCTAATTTACCAGCTTCAACCTTTAGACCAGCTCTGGCCCGTCCAGAGGTTTCTAAACTACATCTCCCATGATTCTCTGGCCATCTATTGCATTCAAAGAATTCACGGAACTGTAATCGTCAACATCTGGGGGGGGGGGACACGTGAGTTTGACAGCCCTGCTTTAGACATCGATCCCTTGGTTTTCAAACTGGTAAGGCTGACCTCCGCACCCAAGATGCTTTGGAACTACGCGACACATTGTGCCTGACCTGACATTATGGGAAACGCAGTCCCAAACCATCCGCAGTGCTGGGCTTTGAGGTCAATCCCCGCCTAACCGTTGCAATATTCTGCTGTTAGGGTGGTTGGTTTTGGAGCAGTGGGGTCAGCAACCTTGACCCTCCAGCTGTTTTTTTTGGAACAACATATCCCATGATGCTCTACCGCTCACTACGCTGGCTGAGCCTCATCGGAAATGTAGTTCCAAAATGTCTGGAGGACAGAAATTGCTGACCCCTGTTTTTTGAGGTTTATTAATTGAACCAGAAATGGCAGAGGGGGGATTTTTGGCAAACTGCAACGAACTGGTACATTTTTGACCCATAACTTGCAATTCTTCTGATTTTTCTGCCCTTTTGACGCATGATGCCCCCGGTAAAAGGGTAATGCGCAGAAATGCTCCCTAAATATCTATATACTATCAAAGCGTGCAGTGATTCCTTTTAAACCTGTGACCGAATAATGACATTTACTGCATTTTCAGCTTTTGTGCCTTACAATATTCTGTATACAGACTCTGTAACCTGATATCAATCCTTTCCCCTCCTGTAGGGAACACCAGCATCTTCCACCCCCTGCTGCGAAACAGGAAGATGAGGAGCAGGAAGCGGAGTCTGCGGTACGCTGGCTATTAAATAGGATTAACCCCTTGCAGGCTGAAAATAAGGGAATGGTTTCCGCTGCTAAAATGCTTCTTTTACCAGGGCTGGATTTATTATGGGGACATTTAAAAGCTCCTAGAATCGACAGCTATTCACAGGCATATCTGCCTTTACCATTCCGCAGCTGTGACTTGTAAACGGTGCGGTTTGATGGTCAATGCACATCCCCGAGGAATGAAAAGGGTTAACACGGCTATACAGTATATATATATATGTATTTGGGCCTGCGTCGTGCCCAGGGGATGTATGCTCCACCGCTGGGACCTATTCTCCTGCCCACCAGTCGCAAGGCAACCAAACACCCAGATGAGAGCATGATTTAGTGTCTTTGGCAGCGGGAAGGGGACACAGGGTCTTGGTTTCCTTTCTCCGGCGGCTGGGGATTGGCAAGCCGGAGCAATGCGAAAATGTGCGACAACGAGGTGTGTTTGTGCGAGGCAGAGGCAGGAAGAGCGCGCTGATTAATTACACAGAGTCTGGCACGTTGCAGCTTTTACTAACACCTCCTCGCCGTACTATGGATACTAATTCCTGAGGACTGATTAGGATGCGCAGCACGCCGCAGAGCGCATGTACGGGGAGCTGGACGGAGCCAAGGCAAAAAAAAAACCCGCATCCTTTGTTATTACCGTCATTTCCAGAGCCTTAAGGTTCCCTCGGCGCTTTATAAAGCGAAAGCGAGGAGGTAAAAAACACAAAAGATGACAAATACACCAGGCGTGCGAGGCCCGGCGCCACCACGGCGTCCAAAAACGATTATTGGGAACCGTCGGCTTATAACCAAAACCCACCGTAAGTATGAATCCGGTTTGTCACCGATTCCCAAACCCGAGAGAACGGGCAAGCTGGCATTGTTGCATGGAGATTTACTGGGGGTCACAAGGCTCATATTTGGGCATGCAGTGGTTGGACAAGGGACCCCAATGAACCTAAACCCATGGCCTTATCTCTTGGCAAAGCCAATGGATGGATTAAGGAGATGACATTTGTTGTCCAGGAAGCCATAGCTTCTTATCAGATGCAAAAATTCCCCCCCCCCAACTTGTCTTGACCTTTGCGAAGGTCAAACTAAGACACCCACGGAGGTGGTTCATGGTCACCCCCTCCAGCCAGCACCAAGGTGGGATGCCAGTCCACCCTAGCCTCATCCCATCCTCTCTCATGGCGGGTTTGACGTTCATTCGTCGCCTCTAAGGTTTCCCTTTCCTGCCTTCACATCGCTCAGACATTTAGCTTCATATTGGTTGACGAGTTCACTGGACTGAATGTGACTCACTGACAGCGACGCGATCACCCCCCAGGTGTCAGCAAATTGCTCCCTACTGGAGTCATACAAGTGCTCAAGAACGAGGTCACAGGGGCAAAGATTCAGCTTTTTATTTCATCCTGTCAAAAAAATAATTAGAATGAGGGGGGTGGGGAAGAGCGAATGAATGATTGGGGGGGGGGGTGGGGAGGGGGAAGAGCGAACGAATGACGGGGGGGGGGAAAGACGAACGAATGACGGAGGGGGGGGGGGAAGAGCGACCGAATGACGGGGGGGGGGGGGAGGGGGAAGAGTGACCGAATGACGGACGGGGGGAAGAGCGAACGAATGACGGGGGGGGGAAGAGCAAACGAATGACGGGGGGGGGGGAAGCGAACGAATGACGGGGGGGGGAGCGACGAATGACGGGGGAGGGAAAGAGTGACGAATGAAGGACGGACGGACGGACGGACGGACGGGGGGGAAGAGCGAACGAATGACGGGGGGGAAGAGCGAACGAATGACGGGGGGGAGAGAGCGAACGAATGACGGGGGGGGAGAGAGCGAACGAATGACGGGGGGGAGAGAGCGAACGAATGACGGGGGGGAGAGAGCGAACGAATGACGGGGGGGGAGAGAGCGAACGAATGACGGGGGGGGAGAGAGCGAACGAATGATGGGGGGGGAGAGAGCGAACAAATGACGGGGGGGGAGAGAGCGAACGAATGACAGGGGGGGGGAAGAGCGAACTAATGGTAAAAAGAAAAAAAGGAGGTCGAGAGAATGAGAATATTGAAAAGGGGAGTGAGAATGCTAAAGGGCAAGAGAATGAGAATGTTGAGCGAGAGACTGTTAACAAGAAAGTGAGAGAATGAGAGCAAATGTTTGAGCGCAAGAATTTTAACAAGGGCGAGAGAATGTGAAAGTGGGTGAGAGTAAGAGATAGTACAGAATTTTTATTACCATGCAGCGGTGCTCTGATGTAGACTGAGGGTTGAAGGTTTGCGCCGGGGCCGCAGCACATTGCTCCTCTATGAGAAACGTTTTATTGGCTGAAAGGGCCCACGGATAGTTGTCATTAACCTCTTCAGTACCGAGAACTTTTGGGTGGACAAATATTAGTATTTAATCGGAATTAAAGATAAATGCATTAACATTTATTTGGAACATGGATGTGTAGGGAGCGCCTTAACGTAGGGTAAAACCAGCAACTAAAGGGTGTATTCAGAGAGCACCGAACAGTTAATTTACCCACACGGTGCAATTTCGTGGCCATTCAGAAAACAGGCAAGTCACCAAATAGTGGCAAATTGCCATCGAAATATGGTGGCTGTTCAAGGGCAGTGAAATCCCCCATAGGGAAGCAATGGTTAATCTAACAGCCACCGAACAGCAGAGAAATGTCAGTGAAATCCCCTGCTGTTTGGTGGTTTCATTCGGCAGGTTTATTCAGGCGAATCCCATAGGTTTCAATGTCAAAAATATTAGTGTTTTAATTCAATATCTAATAAACTGTTTATTTTAATTTGCAGCAAAAAAGCATTTGGTTTTCGTGAAATTTTTGATTCCATTTTTTTCCCCTGTAAAAACCTTTATATGGTTATTCATAGGACTTTATACAGTATATTATTTCCTTGCAGGACGCTGCGATCGGACGAAGGAGACTGCAAGAGGACATCGAGGGAACGCAGGGACAGGAATGGGTCAGCCCTAGTGTGGCTCGGGGTTACTGTTTTCGGCACTGAAATTTAACCCCGAGTCACATTCAGGAATACCGCCAGGGAGGTTAACGTTTGCTTCTTTTTACCCCGCTCGGCTTTTTCCAGCAGCTGGTTGTTGGTCTGAGGATTGATTTGGCAGCATTTTTTGGTTGGGTTTGCAGCTGCGTTCGGCAGGTCGATTTGCTGCACTTTGGGGACCCTGCAGTGAATGCTGGATTCACAGCAGGGTCAGGCGAATTTAACTCGAAATGCAGCGAACGGGAGTGCACTGATCGCTCTCTGAATAACCCCTAAAGAGAGTTTTATCCTGAGATAAAGAGTAACTAAAATATGAACTTGCACATTTATTGTTTTTATTTTTTACGCTCGTTTCCAGAAATATCACTGGGATGAAAGGTTCTAAACGGTAGATGTCCCTTATCTGGCACATTGTCACACGGGGTCTGCACTATCAGCATACAGGCAGAAACGGCATTTGTATCAGTAAATGTGCTGCAGACAGATAAAAATGATGAGATCTCCTGCTTATGGGAGTTTGTAATGATCAGAATGAGATTATTAGCAATGCAATATCTGTATGTGCTGCATAATGCCTGTGTATGGCAATTACAGCGACACCTTGTATCTGTATGTGCTGCATAATGCCTGTGTATGGCAATTACAGCAACACCTTGTATCTGTATGTGCTGCATAATGCCTGTGTATGTCAATTACAGCAACACCTTGTATCTGTATGTGCTGCATAATGCCTGTGTATGGCAATTACAGCAACACCTTGTATCTGTATGTGCTGCATAATGCCTGTGTATATGCAATTACAGCAACACCTTGTATCTGTATGTGCTGCATAATGCCTGTGTGTGGCAATTACAGCAACACCTTGTATCTGTATGTGCTGCATAATGCCAGTGTGTGGCAATTACAGAAACACCTTGTATCTGTATGTGCCGCATAATGCCTGTGTATGGCAATTACAGCAACACCTTGTATCTGTATGTGCTGCATAATGCCTGTGTGGCAATTACAGTAACACCTTGTATCTGTATGTGCTGCATAATGCCTGTGTATGGCAATTACAGCAGCACCTTGTATCTGTATGTGCCGCATAATGCCTGTGTATGGCAATTACAGCAACACCTTGTATCTGTATTAGACTTGTGCACCGATTTTTTTTCGGTTCGGTTTGTTCAGATTTTGTAAATTTTAGTTTCGGACGATTTCTGTATCGACTTTTTTTTTTCCGTGATTTCGGAAATGTTCGCGTTTTTCGGAACGTCTGTTCTCCTCGTTTCAAAGTGTCTATTCGTTTTGACGTAAAACTAATGGTTTTTCGGATCCGATATTTCTGTCGATACGATAATTCTGCCATTGAGATTTCTCTGGTTTCCCGGGAAGGATACATTGAGATGGGAATGATACAAAATTAAAGAATCAGCGATATACCCAAAAAAATACGTTGTCCGAAATTACTGAAATGGAACGAAAATGATTTTCGATTTTACACATTTCTAGTCCATTCGAAAATTCAAAAAAGTTTTCGTTTCGGTTCCGATCCGAAAATGTTCGGGGAAAAAAGTAAATAAAATCGTCCGAATCCGAATGCACGAATAGGGAAATTTCGTGAAAATTCCGAAACCCACATCCCTAATCTGTCTGTGCTGCAGATGCCTAATGCCTGTATATGGAAATTACAGATACAAGGTGTTGCTGTATGTGCTGCATAATGCCTGTGTATGGTAATTACAGCAACACCTTGTATCTGTATGTGCTGCATAATGCCTGTGTATGGCAATTACAGCAACACCTTGTATCTGTATGTGCTGCATAATGCCTGTGTATGGTAATTACAGCAACACCTTGTATCTGTATGTGCTGCATAATGCCTGTGTATGGTAATTACAGCAACACCTTGTATCTGTATGTGCCGCATAATGCCTGTGTATGGCAATTACAGTAACACCTTGTATCTGTATGTGCTGCATAATGCCTGTGTATGGCAATTACAGCAACACCTTGTATCTGTACTGTACAGGGATTTTCACTCATTATAGCCCCCTGAATCTTATCCCTGTACAGCATTGACTGACCCCACAGCTCTCCCTGGTTGTTGCAAAGTAGCAGCAACGTTTGCCAATCTTTTTGTTATGGTGAGGATTGGAGCAGTCATCTGCAGCTTGTTTTCACTCTCTGAAGGGTGACTGAAGGGAGATAAAACCGTGGATTTCATTTCTGCACAGGGGTGCACAATTATTTATTTTTTTTAAAGCAAAAGGTGCAGAATGGGGTTTTGATAGGTTAGCGATTGCATTTAAGGCTAGGGTCAGACGAAAGCATTTTTCCCCGCGAACGTGAAAAAGTGCGTCCGAACGCATTGACGTATTTTTTCACGGAATGCGCAAAAGCGGTCAGACGACGCACATTTTCGGGCGTGATTTTGTACGGATCGTCAATAAAACTCTTTTTGCGTCTGGACGTTATGTAGGCTGGACATTAGCAGCGTCTGACATCTCCTAATCACGCACACACGCCGCTATGCCGCAGCTGCGCACTCAGTACGTCAGTACTAGCGGTTCAGCGTTCTCAGAAAAATGCGTTCAAATTCCACTTGCGTTGCACGGCCGGACTTTTGTGCGGCCGTACATCGTATATTGGCCGTCATTGCCCGTCATCTGCTGCTAGTGCGGCCGTAATTATGTGGGCCAGAACGCACGTTAAAAGTGCGCTGGTCTGACCCCAGCCTTAATGTATTACAATGCAAAAATCGAGTTAACCCTCTCTTGGCAGCAAAATGTTGAAAGCGCTGCACACTGCAACCTGTGTATTCCCAAAAATAAAGACGCCATGAAAGGTTTTAATTTTTTTTACACATTTATTAAAGGCCAACACATTCAGACAGCTTAAATACAGAATTCTGGAAGAAGTGCTGATGGCAGCTGCGAGGCCACTGCATGCAGGCACGGTCACAGAACGCCTACCCCGGGTACCTGCAGAGAGAGGGCATCCTGAACCCAGAGCAGAGAGGCACAGGGTAAGTCACACAACACGTACGGCGAGGCACACAGCAAACACGTCAACTGGAGGGGAAAGGGGGAAGGAGACATCATCTGAGGGTCAGTACATTAAAAAATAAGGGTAGCAGCACATGCACGGAATTACTGGGAACTCGCTATTGGAAAACTGGACTTTGGAACCTAAAATCCAAATAACCATTTATTAAACACGGCCCTGCATGTTCTGTCGCTCTATTCCTTCTCTAGAAGAGCCTAAATTGTCACGAGACCCAAGTGACGCGTCACCATGTACCTTTACGTGCAACCCACTAGGCTTTCCAATGACTGCTGGGGTGTTACTAAAAATAAAAGACACACACAATCCCCAAATTAGGAAACAAAAGCCCTGGAAGAAATAAGAACCCAAAGTTTAAATACTCATAAAACCCCATGATATAAATTATAAAAACCATGAAAGCAAAAAAAAAAAAAAAAACCAAAAAACCCAAGTTCTAATTAAAAAAAATAAAATTCCCCCAAAATTAACAAATAAAAATACTCCCATAAAACACCCCCTCATCCGTTAAAAAAAAAACACAAAACACAACACAACAATAACACACAAAAAACAACAAAGTGACAGTCCATCCATGGTATCCTGCAGGCACTCAGTGACAGGCTGTGCCTCGGTGGCGTTAAGGGTTAATTCTCATTCTTAATCCGTTTAAATTTCTAGAACCACACAGTAAATTCTATAGAATTACGAACTAGGAAATAAATTCATATAAATAGAAAAAAGCAATTCCCGTGCCAATTAATAAAAGGAAAGCTGCGACCCTGTGCCTCCTCGCCCCCCCCCCCCGAGCTCTGCGACATCCAGTGATTTGGGAATGTTGTAAACAGGATTAAATTGTAGAATTAAGGTCTTCAGGGATCCCAGGTGGCACACTGGGGGCCGCGAGAGGAAAACTCGTCGTCTCAGCCACACCCACCGTACAGGACACAACGGCATGTGTGTTTAGGGGTCTCTGCGCAAGGTACGGCAGGGCATACGACGCACGGCATCGTGCGCATGACGCACTGCAGGGCGCACGACGCGTTTAATCTGTTATAACCCACAGAGCGGACTCTTCTCATACTCACACTGAAGAGAGTGAAACGCGTGTTGTTCATTCATAAACGTCTTTCTTATCTGCAATGTAATCTACAATCTCCTGCGGTGTCATCAGCTTCTCTCCATCTGCGTCTGGAATCTCGAAGCCTGCAGGGGAGAAACCAGCACAGCACAGCTCAGCGGTTGTGTTTGTGGGTTCTCTGGCGAGTCTAACGAATAGCCCCGAGCCAATACTAGATCAGGGGGATCAAAACAAACTTATACTAAAAAGGACTGAACTTTACCCGCCAGACTAGTGACCTGTGGCCGCGACAGGAGCAGCAGAGACGCCGCCTGGGGCCCCCCGCGCGACAGCAGCAGAGACGCCGCCTGGGGCCCCCCGCGCGACAGCAGCAGAGACGCCGCCTGGGGCCCCCCGCGCGACAGCAGCAGAGACGCCGCCTGGGCCCCCCGCGCGGCGACAGCAGCAGCAGCAGAGACGCCGCCTGGTAATGAAGAGGTTCATTGAAAGGAGGTTCACTTTAATTTACAAAGCGGCATATAAGAATGGTATGGGAGAGTAAGAATGTAAATCTAGGTGTTGTGCAGCGGTTGGCTGTCAGTGGAGACACGGTGTGTAGTGTTATGGAAGATGCAGCTCTGCCACACCTGGGCGTAAACCAAATCCCTCAAAGCATCTGCTCATGAGCTGTAATAGAACATGTGAGGGTAAAGGTATAAAAGGCTGATGTTGGTTTGAGTGTCCGGCGCACAGACTGACAGTGTGTTAGAAGGAAACGCGGCAACAGCGCATGCCGGGAAGTGACATTAGCCGTACGACAGACTGACCCCTATATAAAGCCAGACCATCAGTATTGCTGCAGGTCCCGGCCCAGTTTATTTTGCATGCGCCGCATATCCGCATGAGAGCCGCAGCCAGCAGACCAGGCAGGGGGAGCGAGGTGAGCTTTCTACCAGAGCGCCATCTACTGGACGTATTTGAGAATGAATCCAATCAGCAGCGCATCCCATCCGTGGTCCTCCGGTCCCCCCCTAACAGGTCACATTTGCAGGATATGTGAAGCACAGCACAGGTGATCAGATTTGCTGCTCAGTGATTGCAGGATTCAGTCTGCGTTTCCCCAAGGTAATCCTGCAAACCTCTGTTAGGGGGACCCGAGGACCAGGGATGGGAATCGCCGAGACAGGGGAAGGACAGAGAATCATTTCAAGATCTGAACTTACCAAACTCGTCCTCCATGGCCATGATTATCTCCACTTGGTCCAAACTGTCCAAACCCAGGTCCTTCATGAAGTGTGAACTCACAGACAGCTTCAAGAGAAGATACGGGATGTCAGATAGACCTCAGCAAACCCAGATTCAGCTCAGCGGAAACAAACCCAGAGCGGCCAAACCCGAGGGAGGGGAACCAAACCAAAACCCAGAGCGTCCAAACCAAACCCAGAGCGGCCAAACCCGAGGGAGGGGAACCAAACCAAACCCAGAGCAGCCAAACCCGAGGGAGGGGAACCAAACCAAAACCCAGAGCGTCCAAACCAAAACCCAGAGCGTCCAAACCCGAGGGAGGGGAACCAAACCAAAACCCAGAGCGTCCAAACCC
Organism: Leptobrachium leishanense; assembly: GCA_009667805.1. Lineage (NCBI taxonomy): Eukaryota > Metazoa > Chordata > Amphibia > Anura > Megophryidae > Leptobrachium > Leptobrachium leishanense. The sequence continues at coordinate 146,829,881 of CM019069.1, forward strand.
GAGGGAGGGGAACCAAACCAAAACCCAGAGCGTCCAAACCCGAGGGAGGGGAACCAAACCAAAACCCAGAGCGTCCAAACCCGAGGGAGGGGAACCAAACCAAACCCAGAGCGGCCAAACCCGAGGGAGGGGAACCAAACCAAACCCAGAGCGGCCAAACCCGAGGGAGGGGAACCAAACCAAAACCCAGAGCGTCCAAACCCGAGGGAGGGGAACCAAACCAAACCCAGAGCGGCCAAACCCGAGGGAGGGGAACCAAACCAAACCCAGAGCGGCCAAACCCGAGGGAGGGGAACCAAACCAAACCCAGAGCAGCCAAACCCGAGGGAGGGGAACCAAACCAAACCCGAGGGAGGGGAACCAAACCAAACCCAGAGCAGCCAAAGCCGAGGGAGGGGAACCAAACCATACCCAGAGCAGCCAAACCCGAGGGAGGGAAACCAAACCAAACCAAACCCAGAGCAGCCAAACCCGAGGGAGGGGAACCAAACCAAACCCAGAGCAGCCAAAGCCGAGGGAGGGGAACCAAACCATACCCAGAGCAGCCAAACCCGAGGGAGGGAAACCAAACCAACCCAGAGCAGCCAAACCCGAGGGAGGGGAACCAAACCAAACCCAGAGCAGCCAAACCCGAGGGAGGGGAACCAAACCAAACCAGAGCAGCCAAACCCGAGGGAGGGGAACCAAACCAAACCCAGAGCAGCCAAACCCGAGGGAGGGGAACCAAACCAAACCCAGAGCAGCCAAACCCGAGGGAGGGGAACCAAACCAAACCCAGAGCAGCCAAACCCGAGGGAGGGGAACCAAACCAAACCCAGAGCAGCCAAACCCGAGGGAGGGGAACCAAACCAAACCCAGAGCAGCCAAACCCGAGGGAGGGGAACCAAACCAAACCCAGAGCAGCAAAACCCGGGAGGGGAGGGGAACCAAACCAAACCCAGAGGGGCCAAAACCCAGAGCAAAACCCGAGGGGGGGAACCAAACCAAACCCAGAGCGGCCAAACCCGAGGGAGGGGAACCAAACCAAACCCAGAGCGGCCAAACCCGAGGGAGGGGAACCAAACCAAACCCAGAGCAGCCAAACCCGAGGGAGGGAACCAAAACACGGGACTTCATTTATAAAAGAGAAACATTGGGATAGGGAAGGCGGGTGCGGGCGCCCTCTCTCTGCCATGACCAGGGCCGGATTAACATAGGGGCAGATGGAGCAGCAGCTCCAGGCCCATGACCCAGAATAGGCCCAGAGAAAAGATAAATTTGTCTGCATTGATAGGCATTTGGACCTCTATATCTCCAGCTTCATAGCAGCTACAGGGTCATGTCAGGTATCACCGGAAAGGCCAAAGCATGACCTTTCCAATGATACCAAACATGACCAGGTTTTATGTAACAATAAAAGTAAAATAATAAATATTTCTTTATTTTTCTTTCTAACACAGCAATATTTTTCACTTTTCAATTATAAAGGGAACAATGATGCTGCAGTAACTCAACATCACATTTCTCATGTCACTAACAAGCGTGGAAGTGATGGTACAATCCATTATTACGAATTGTTACATCAAGAACCTAAACTGCCGCTCTGCTGCGAAGTGCACGGGGGGGGGGGGGGTTGGAACCCTGCGCCACTAATCTCTACACCTCGCAAGGTCAACTGAGGTGTCATCGGACAGGACAGAGTCTGGCATTTCCATTAATACCAAACATGACCATGTAAAATCTAAGAGAAAAGAAAACAAAAAAACTTTTTTTATTTACTTATTTTTGTTCCAAAGCGATGGCATTGTCCATTTGTCACGTATAAAATGAGCAATACCACTGCTATTACTCACCTTCTCATTTCCCACGCTGGGAGCAAGTTCAGTGTTTTATACATAGTCATATTATTCAAAAAACACCATTATCCAAAGCACATGGGAAATATCAAATTTTTTGGCTAAAATTTTATATTTTCTCAGAAACATGCAGTAACAGGTTCCCATTTAATTTTTTTAACAAGAATTACCTATAGAATATATAACCACAAAGGTTTGGATGGTAAAATATGAAAAAATTATTTTACACGCTGTGATGATTGAAAATTTACTCCCTCAGTATCTGTCTGGTTAGAAATAGCCGTATCTGCACTGTTAAATAACCTAAAATAGGTTTTCATTTCACTAAATTCCAAAAAAAGCCCACCAAAATATTCAGCTCCAGGCCCATAGAGATCTTAATCCGGCCCTGGCCACGACTGTGCTTGTTATAAAGCTAATAAACCCAGCAAGCGTGATATATCTGACAGGCAGCGCTGCGGAATATGTTGGTGCTTCGTAACTAATTGTAAAAGGACAATTTTAGTAGAAGAATAAGATGATAAGGGTCTCCTCATCGATGAGGTTTACAGGTGACCGGCAGACTGAAGGATTCGCCGTAGAATGAGTTTTGTGGGTGACACGGAGTGAGCTGTCAGATCTGTGCAACCCATAAGGCAGCGGATTGCCCACAGAGCATGGCCAGTGCAAACAATGACCTCAATGCCCCACCGGCCGCTGTGACTGGCACCACCACGAGTCACGGCTTCTCACCTTTTCTGGGTCAATCTTATCGTAAAGCTTCAAGACGTATAATACCCGCTCTCCGATGTTCTCCACCGTGAGGGGAGGCAGGTCTCCGTACTGGCGGCATAACTGAAATGAGGTGGAAACCTGGGGGCCACGAGAGAGAGACGACATAAGCAGAGAATAACCTCCGGCACCCGATCCCCCCCCCCCTCCCAAATACACCATTTTTAACATTTAACCAGCACTGGCTGAGGTTCTCCGGAAGATTCCTCTGCCAGTGCAGCGTCGGTCGAGTCCTGAGTAGCATCGTGGCTCGCACAGAAATGGGCCAAATGGTCCTGTTCTCACACCAGATGCAAAAAAAACAACCAAAACGCACTGAGAGGCATTGGCTGGTCAGCAATGCACGGGGCGGCGGGGGGCTGGTGCCAGGATCGATGCCTCTCAATGACCTTGTAGTACATTAAATGGTCATGGCAGCTAGAGCTGAAGTTAGCGTCCCTGCCCTCCAGATGTTTCAAACTACATCTCCCATGATGCTCAGCCACTCATTAGGTTGGAGGAGACTCATGGGAGATGTAGTGCCAAAAGATTTGGCGGGGCAGAGGTTGCTGACCCCTGGGATAGTCTGTACCTGAATCCCCCCTCCCAAATAATGCTTTGCTAGGAATTCCACTGGCTTTAATTTTTCTGCAAAAAACTAAAAAAAAAAAAAAAAAAAAGTGTAACTGTCGCCCTATTTCTGTTAGTGATCCGTTAAAAAAAGTCTCATTGCAGGGATTGGAGACGTCGGCCATGACGATCATTTAACGTTAAGTTCTTTTAATTCTGCAGGTCGCCCGCAGGACCCGAGGCGAAACGGGCGGCTCAGGGGCACAAGTAAAGCCTGTGGGCATTTAAAGAGGAAATCACAGCCATAGAGCGAGCCCTGCGAGCTGTCACAGCGTATCCGCGGGAAGCCGCTGGGGTCAGGCTTTACGCATCTTATTCCAGATGCGCAGAATTTATTCAAGGTCGGGGCTGGACATCCAAGCGAGCCCAGGGCTCCGGTATCTGTTGGCGATATATTGATCCTGCCCCTTTAGTACACCGCTGCGGAATGTGTTGGCGATTAAATACGAATATTCTACACCAGATGTTTCTTAACTACAATTCCCACGATTCTCTGGCCATTTCTTGCACTGAAGGAACTCCGGAAGTTGTAGGCAATGAATATAGGGGGGGGGGGGGGGGTGACAACCCTGCCCAAAGCTCGTTCAGTAAACGAAGGGGTAGGTTTGGGATCTGTTATCTTCTTGTACCCGCTCCCCTCACTCCTTGCCCTCAGGATAGTTTCCGAGCGGACACTCGTCACATTGAACGAGGAAAACGCAATCCTCTCATAACCCCCCATTGTACCTTTCCACCTTTCCTGATCTGTCCCCCACACCGTCCCCGTGTACCCCATTACTGCTCATACTCTATTTACCCGCTCCTCCTCTTAGATTGTAAGCTCAGTGGCTCAGGGTCAGCTTTTCCTGTTCTCAATGTGTCAGACTCCTGTTTTAATTCTAGGTTTGTTTTGTCCTGCCCATTGTACAGCGCCGCGGAATATGTTGGTCGTTTATGAATAATTGTTATCAGTGTGACGACAGGTAGCGGGTACGCCGCGCCACGGGGAAGCAAAGCTCCGAATCCGCTGCCCTGATAGGATTCTGGGGCTGGAGATTGTGACGAGCAAGGAAAAGGGGCAAAAGGAAGGGGGACAAATCAGAAAGCCCCAAGGGTCCCATGGGGGGGGGGGGGGGGGGGAGACGACAAATCAGAAAGCCCCGAGGGTCCCATGGGGGGACAAATCAGAAAGCCCAGAGGGTCCCATGGGGGGGGGGGGACAAACCTGAAAGCTCTGAGGGTCCCACGGGGGGGGGGGGGGAACAAATCTGAAAGCCCCGAGGGTCCCATGGGGGGGGGGGGACAAATCTGAAAGCCCCGAGGGTCCCAGCGGGGACAAATCTGAAAGCCCTGAGGGTCCCATGGGGGGGGGGGGGGAACAAATCAGAAAGCCCCGAGGGTCCCATGGGGGGACAAATCAGAAAGCCCAGAGGGTCCCATGGGGGGGGGGGGGGGGACGACAAATCAGAAAGCCCCGAGGGTCCCAGCGGGGACAAATCTGAAAGCCCCGAGGGTCCCAGGGGAGATACAGTTAAAAAGGGACAGGGTGGTTTCTGCTGATTTGACAGGTGAGAGAGCGCCTTTCCAACCCCTGTTCAGTCGATGGAACGCTCCGCATGTGGACCATGAGGTCAAGTGTCCCAGCAAAGGGTCTGAATACTTATGGTAATATAGATTTGAGATTTTATCAAGAATCCGGTATTTGCTCATTAAAGGGGAAAAAAAAAAAAAAAAAAGATAAAAAAATAGAGCACAGATTGATGTGAAAATTTACACCGAAAACATGAAGGGGTGTGAATACTGTGTATAATATAAATAGCAGCCCCCGAGAACTCCCTGCGAATAATATGATCATACCCCCCCTGCAAATAATAATATTGCGTGATCATACCCCCCTGCAAATAATAATATTGTGTGATCATACCCCCCTGCAAATAATAATATTGTGTGATCATACCCCCCTGCAAATAATAATATTGTGTGATCATACCCCCCCTGCAAATAATAATATTGTGTGATCATACCCCCCTGCAAATAATAATATTGTGTGATCATACCCCCCTGCAAATAATAATATTGTGTGATCATACCCCCCCTGCAAATAATAATATTGTGTGATCATACCCCCCTGCAAATAATAATATTGTATGATCATACCCCCCCTGCAAATAATAATATTGTGTGATCATACCCCCCTGCAAATAATAATATTGTGTGATCATACCCCCCTGCAAATAATAATATTGTGTGATCATACCCCCCCTGCAAATAATAATATTGTTGATCATACCCCCCCTGCAAATAATAATATTGTGTGATCATACCCCCTGCAAATAATAATATTGTGTGATCATACCCCCCTGCAAATAATAATATGTGTGATCATACCCCCCCTGCAAATAATAATATAGTGATCATACCCCCCCGCAAATAATAATAGTGTGATCATACCCCCCTGCAAATAATATTGTGTGATCATACCCCCCCTACAAATAATATTGTGTGATCATACCCCCCCTGCAAATAATAATAGTGTGATCATACCCCCCTACAAATAATAATATAGTGTGATCATACCCCCCCTGCAAATAATAATATAGTGTGATCATACCCCCTGCAAATAATAATGTTGTATGATCATACCCCCCTGCAAATAATAATTGTGTGATCATACCCCCCTGCAAATAATAATGTTGTGTGATCATACCCCCCTGCAAATAATAATGTTGTATGATCATACCCCCCTGCAAATAATAATATTGTATGATCATACCCCCCCTGCAAATAATAATATTGTATGATCATACCCCCCTGCAAATAATAATATTGTGTGATCATACCCCCCCTGCAAATAATAATATTGTGTGATCATACCCCCCTGCAAATAGTGATCATACCCCCCTGCAAATAATAGTGATCATACCCCCCTGCAAATAATAATATTGTGTGATCATACCCCCCCTACAAATAATATTGTGTGATCATACCCCCCTGCAAATAATATTGTGTGATCATACCCCCCTGCAAATAATAATATTGTGTGATCATACCCCCCCTCCAAATAATAATATTGTGTGATCATACCCCCCTGCAAATAATAATATTGTGTGATCATACCCCCCTACAAATAATAATATTGTGTGATCATACCCCCTACAAATAATATTGTGTGATCATACCCCCCTGCAAATAATAATATTGTATGATCATACCCCCCCTGCAAATAATAATATAGTGATCATACCCCCCTGCAAATAATAATATTGTGTGATCATACCCCCTCCAAATAATAATATTGTGTGATCATACCCCCCTGCAAATAATAAGTGTGATCATACCCCCCTACAAATAATAAGTGTGATCATACCCCCCTACAAATAATAAGTGTGATCATACCCCCCTACAAATAATAAGTGTGATCATACCCCCCTACAAATAATAATATTGTGTGATCATACCCCCCCTGCAAATAATATTGTGTGATCATACCCCCCTTGCAAATAATAATATTGTATGATCATACCCCCCTGCAAATAATAATATAGTGATCATACCCCCCTGCAAATAATAATATTGTATGATCATACCCCCCCTGCAAATAATAATATAGTGATCATACCCCCCCTGCAAATAATAAGTGTGATCATACCCCCTGCAAATAATAATATTGTGTGATCATACCCCCCTGCAAATAATATTGTGTGATCATACCCCCCCTGCAAATAATAATATAGTGATCATACCCCCCCTGCAAATAATAAGTGTGATCATACCCCCTGCAAATAATAATATTGTGTGATCATACCCCCCTGCAAATAATATTGTATGATCATACCCCCCCTACAAATAATATTGTGTGATCATACCCCCCTACAAATAATAGTGTGATCATACCCCCTGCAAATAATAATATTGTGTGATCATACCCCCCTACAAATAATAATATTGTGTGATCATACCCCCCTGCAAATAATAATACTGTATGATCTTACCCCCCCTGCAAATAATAATATCCTGTGAATAATCTAATTACCCGGTGAATTAAGATCCTGTTCAGAATAAGATCCCTGTGATTAATAGAAACGCTGCAGGTATAAATAGATGTGGGTTAATTCACGTCAAAAGACCCCTGCCCCCCCCCCAAGCGGGTGTCCTAGGCCTGCTGCCCCCCATCTCCCCTGTGACCCCTGCCCGGCAGGGCGCCCTCCAGGCGGCGGCCCGGGTACCTGAGGGGCGAGGATCTGGGCTGCGGCGCTAGGCCGTGAAAGGGTGGAGCGCTGCCGGCAGGCGGCCGGACCAAGGATCCGTGCAGAGCGGCGGGGGACTGGACGGAGAGCAACTCGAACACACGAACAGAGGGCACGGGACGCCATGGCGGACAGCGGCTACCCAGGCTGCACCACAGCGAGCGGGATCCACCAGCGAGTCTTCCTGAGCGTGGGCTAGAAGGGACAGAGACCATAGAGTCAAGCGGCTACAGTGATGTACCATAGACAGCTCTGAAAGGCGTGGCTAGAGCGACTCGTTTTAAGTCGAACTACCACTCCCGTCATCCTCCACGGTTATCTGACGGCTCCAAAACCGGTGGCAAGATTTGAGGCGTGAGGTAGTTACCGTCAACCAAATCTTCTATGGATTTACGTGAAGCACACAGTGATCTTAAACGTAATACTGAGCTATATCGCTCGCCCACTGCAGCGCCGAACAATTGGCCATCTTGCTACTCCCGCTAGCCGCCATATTGCTATTCCCGCTAGCCGCCATATTGCTACTCCCGCTAGCCGCCATATTGCTACACCCGGGAAGGACATGGAAGAAGGTCACAGGTTGCCATTGAAACCTGACACATGTGTCTTGCAAGGATTTTCTTTGGGGTTTGAAAAAGAACATGTCGCTGTTTATAGAGGTCGATATTTTTTGTGCAAATAACATTTATTTCCATGAATAAAAACATCCAAATTAATTTTCAGAAAAAAATAAATACACATACAGGGTTATTCAGAGAGAGGTGAAAACCAGAATGACTGGAGAATGGAAAATTCTAGGTCAAAATAGCCGATTTGGAAAGTGAGATAAATGGGAGAATTTTTCTGGTTTGGCTATTTTAACCTAGAATTTTCCATTCTCCAGCCATTCTCCTGCTTTACACCTCTCTCTGAATAACCCATCTTTTTTTCTCTGCAGCACCGTTTTCCCCATCTCTCCCACATCTTAAATTATGGAGAAAATAATACACCTGGAATGGTTTGGATTAGAATAAAATTATTTTGCCTTTTAACGCGATAATAATCCCGTTTTTTTGGACGCATTCATTCATTCATTTTTGAAATTTGTTCCTCCTAGGGTCGCCAAGTCGGCCATGTTCTCCTAGACACCTATTACTATTTCATGCAGAGGGGGAGCACAGGGGAAAGTGCTGCCCTGCACCATGTATAATTCAGGAATGAAATCAAGGCAGGTCACCTGGGATTCTTTGATTATCTTACCTGCAGGGTATGAATTATACATGCTGCGGGGGTCACATTCTTCCCGCGCTGCCCATCAGCATGAATTAAGTAGGAGTCCAGAAAACCAAGGCCAATCTGGCAACCCTACCCTAGACACATGTAATTTATTCATGCTGATGGGCAGTGCAGAATAATGCCACCCCGCAGCATGTAGAATCCATACGCTTCAGGTAAATCAAAAAGGAATACCAGGTGCCTTGATTTCCCTCCAGCATATGAATTATACATGTTGCAGGGCATCACTTTCCCCTGTGCTCTCCCTCTACATGAAATGTGTCCAGGAAAACATGGCCGACATGGTAACCCTACTCTCACCTGTACCACACATCTCTAGGTCAGTCAGGGTTATTCAAAGAGATACGAATTGCTGGAGAAAGGTAACCAAGCAGTGAAATTCAGGGTACGGTTACCTTTCCTGGCCATTCGGCTATTCAGAGAGCAGGCAGTTCGCAAATCCTGGTGAATTGCTTGCACATACGGTGCCTGTTCGAGGGCAGTGAAATCCCCATAGAGAAGCAATGCTACGGCTATTCAGAGAACAAAAACCAGCAGTGAAAAGTTGCCGAATTGCCCTGTCATTCGGTGGTTTAATTCGACAGGTTTATTCAGGCGAATCCCATAGGCTTCAATGTTAAAAATATTCCCGTTTTAATTCAATATCTAATAAACCGTTTATTAGAATATTCTGCAGTAAAGAGTCTTTAATTTTAGATCTTTAAGGCATTTTTGTGATATTTCTGCAAAAAAAATTCAGTTTTTTCTGTAACAGCCCTTTTTATTATCATTCATTGGATCTTTATATGTAAATTTCAGACATTTTCGCTCAGTAGTTTCTTTGCAAACAGCGTTTCACTTTTCAAACATTCAAGCGTACTGTTTTTTTTATTCACTCCATTTGTCTGCGGTGTCAGGTTTTTCCGGCGGCTGCTCTGCGCTGTGATCGGCGGCTGCTCGAGTTTCTCCGGCGTGTTCGGCGGGGTTAATCCAGAGTTTTTTGCGGGTTTCAGTGTGCGTTCGCCGGGTTTTGCCATGAGCGTTCGGCGGGTTTGCAGCAGCTTTTCCCTGCACTATGACGGCCCTGTGGTGCTTGCTGAATACACCGCAGGGTCACCGAATCGCACCGAATAAGGCTGGGGTCAGACCAGCGCACTTTTAACGTGCGTTCTGGCGCACATAATTACGGCCGCACTAGCAGCAGATGACGGGCAATGACGGACAATATACGATGTACGGCTGCACAAAAGTCCGGCCGTGCAACGCAAGTGGAATTTGAACGCATTTTTCTGAGACTGCTGAACCGCTAGTACTGACGTACTGAGTGCGCAGCTGCGGCATAGCGGCGTGTGTGCGTGATTAGGAGATGTTAGACACTGCTAATGTCCGGCCTACATAACGTCCAGACGCAAAAAGAGTTTTATTGACGATCCGTACAAAATCACGCCCGAAAATGCGCGTCGTCTGACCGTTTTTGCTCATTCCGTGAAAAATACGTCAATGCGTTCGGACGCACTTTTTCACGTTCGCGGGGAAAAATGCTTTAGTCTGATGACCATAGCCTTAAAGAACGAAAAGTCTCGGTGCGTGCAGTGACTTTTCGATTCTCTTTGAATAACCCTGTTAGGATTCAATTTCAACATCCAAACACGTGACTATGAACACCCATGCACAAATCTATAAATAACAGGAGCCATATTACCATTTACAATATTTATACCATTATTGGGCGGGTGGGTGAGCTATGGGTGCTAGCTCGAGGTAAAAAGAAACACCCTGTCAGAAAATACTTCTGGGTTTGTTTCCCCATGGCTAACTGATGGCAGTATAAAGAAGCAGTAGTAACTGAGAGAGTCTAGAGATCTATGGACAGTTTTTGTAAGCTGCCCTGTCTGAGGGCACTTTGCACATGCTCAGTATGAAATCACACATCCACTCTCACTGTGATTGATTCGGCACAGATATCCCTATAAAACCAAAAACTAGGGACAAAGTTCTGTACACGTCACATTTGACAACCTTACAAGAACAGTATTTTGGCCATCATCAGTATAGACTGTCTCGATGGAACAAGAACTGGGTCCCCTAGTCTGCACAAATAAACGTACAGATATTATAGGTTTCATTTCCTTTTCTGGACGTCTTCTGTCCATTTATAGGCATCAGAATTCTTATTCCACCGAGTCTATACAGTTGTGGTCAGCAACCTTGGCCCTCCACATGTTTTGCAACTACATCTCCCTTGATGCTCAGTCACTCATCTGTTCAGTGGAGACTCATGGGAAATGGAGTTCCAAAACATGTGGGGGGGGGGCCAAGATTGCCGATCCCTGCTTTGCGCCATCATAATGAATACAGGAGACCTCAGTTCTAAATTTACCCCTACGTCAGGAATAGGCAACCGTGTCCCTCCAGATGTTTTGGAACTACATTTCCCATGGTGCTTGGTTACTCATATGTTGGTGGAGCCTCATGGGAAATGTAGTTCAAAAAATATCTGGAGGGCCAAGGGTGATCCTGGTGAAAACCCTCTCCAAAAATCAGCGATGGACTAGTAACAAGCTCTACAATGAGCGGTGTAGACTGGACCGACACAAATGTTCCTCAGGTACCACTTTTCATACGGTGGCAGAATGAGGTGTGAGTGACAGGAGTGTGACAGAATGTGTGTAATGGAGTAAAGGGACACAGGGGAGACGTATTACTGAACAGAATTTTAAATAGACATTAGACCAACATTAGGCCCAAATATTTATTATTGCTATTCATTGCTGCACCACCAGATGAATCGGCCGGAAACCTCCACTTTGCACCCAAACACGAAAGCAAGGAATTCCTAATGCAGGGCTGTCAAACTTCGGGCCCCCCCGGATGTCTCTGAACGACTCCCACGCTTCCCTTGCCATCTATTGCAGTCAAAGGATTATGGGAATTGTAGGCATCGAAATCTGGAGGGCGGTGAGTTTGACAGCCCTGTCTTAATGTATCCCTCATTCCTCTCTTCTAAGGTCCATGGTGGCTCTGTCTGTACGGGAAGCCGTTGCTGTCTGTCCGTGGTGGATAGAGAGGGGCTTCATTACTCACAGACTGTGGGACTACCATTCGCAAAGCCCTCGTACCAGGCAGGGCACAGTGCCACCCGTAAACAATGTGTCCCTCCGCCATATGCAACACAGACTGGCAGTGGTGGGAAACATTTGTAGCGTGTTTTGGAGGAGGAGGAGCATCACATACATTGAAGCATTAGAGGACATTTTGTAAACTATAAATATTTAATTTTTTTTAAGAAATATAATTTTTTACAAACATTTAACAGGACGTAACGCCACTCGTAGACAAGCTCTCCCACATCTCCGTCTCCTCGCTCCTCTCGGCCGGGTTCTCTCCAGTGTATGAGTACACGTGTATCGTGCCGTCCTTCTGTCCGGCGAGTACAGACGACGAGGCGGTGTGAGCCCATCGCACCAGGCACCACGGCGAGTCGGAGGTCGGGTGAAGCAGAGCGGAGCACTTGCTGCTGGGTAATTCCCACAGTGCGATGTTTCCACAGGTCAGCACCGCCACGGCACTCTGGTTTTTCACATCTCCTTCCAGGTACCTCGAGGAAATCACAAACCCCCCCAAATAGTTATTATTCCATCAATGATTCCTTACAGGGACACTCTGCTCATCCTGGTCACGTTATTGCTTTCACATGGTCAAGATCCCCTGCTGTGGTGAAATCCCTGGGTGAAGCGGAGGAGTTGCCTCCATCCAGCGGCACAGGCAGTCGGGATTTTTAATTTCCCGGCTGCTGGTCACCAGTGATGTCACACACACACACACAGAGAGCGGCCAATGTCACCCTGAGACCAATCGCTGCAGCGAGTGTTCTCAGAGGGGCAATGATGGATCAGGTTTGTGCATGCGCGTGCAGCTCCGTCCGATCGCTCTGCAGAGGCAGTACGGCACTCGTGTACGTAAAGTGCGCGAGTTCCGTAGCGGTGTGTAATTTGCGGCTCCTACGCTGCGCAAGATTCATGGAAAGCCTTCACGGACTTCCAGGGTCAGGAATCCCTGAGCCAAAGACAGAGAGCTGCACCCTGCGAGGGACAAAAGGTGAATAAAAAAAAAAAAAAAGAGAAAATATATATAGTGGTGCACTGAAACCGCTCGGCCAAAAACCGAAAAGGACTTTTTAAACCAAAAATTTTTCTAAATAGTTTTTTTTTTGTACAATTGTATTAATATTAGACTTAATTTGAAATGAAAATCAAGGTAATAATAACCTCACATTTATTCAAAGTAATACGCCAAAATTAGACAGAAAATATCCAAATCGGCAAAATCCTCTGAACTGAAGAAAAAAACAAAAAAAAAAAACACCAAAGTCTCCAATTCTCCTAATAGGAGCTTAAATCAATAGAAATGTTTCTAAATAATAAAAAAAGTTCCTTTAAAAATAACAAGATCTGTTACAAAATGTAAAAGTCTTTCGCAAATAAAAACCAAAAAGTCTCAAAAAAAAATAAAATTAAAAAATTACAAAATACCTGGCTCTGGAGGCCCCAGCCTTGGCCAGGTCTGGAGGCTGCAATTGAGCCTCAGGCTCGGCTGGCCTCTAGGCCTAGGTTTCGGCTTGTGTTTTCAGCAGTTTATGTCTTTCGGCCGAAAACCGTAAAATTCCATTTTCAGCCGATAATTTCGGTGCATCCCTAAATAATAATAATTGAGCAGAGGCTGTCAGCAGGATTTACACAATTATTTACGGGCAAAAAAAAGGGAACTTTTTTTTTCTAAATCTCGTGTTCCTTCATCAGGGCGCTAGGAATGACCTGCACAAGATACAGACGACGGGTGGTTATTTTCTTTCTACACCACCAGGTGTAGCAGCCATGCATTCAGAGCCGCAAAGCCTGGGGCACTAGTCTGAAGGGGGGGGGGGGTGTAGCATGTCCTTTCTTTTAAAGGTTGGATATATAGGGTGTGCAGGGCGTATAGAGACGTCTCGTTGTCATTACCTGCCTTGGAGATGGCCTGGGAGCATGTAGCGCATCACAGGGACACACTGGGCTCCTCGAGGGTTAGCTGCGATCAGAGTGAATACGCACTCGCTGCTGTAAGGACCGGCGAGGACCATGAACACGAGACCCTGGTTGATAAAAGCAAATAACATTTCATTCAGCCGATTCCACGATGAAACAAGCACAGAGCGATAGAGATGCACAACTTACCGACTCGCATGATGCGCTCAGACACGTAAAATCTCTGCACAGGTCACCCACGCAGACTGTGCTCAGGAGCTGCCCGGTGACGCGGTTCCTGCACACCGGGAACAGAAACCATGTAACGAATAGACGGGCTTTCAACTACTTGTGGTTTGCACAGAGGAACTACGGTAGTTGCTGCAGTCCTTAATAGAGACCAGCACTACAATGGTTGAGAATTAAAGGGCCAGTACCACCAAAACATGAAATGTCCTTATTGTGTTTATTTGATGTTGCTGATATCTTACATGTGCTTTGTTTTTCTCTTGTATGTTTAGTTAGTATTTTCCTCTATATGTGTCACTGGGCGCATCCATTGTGTGATATTTTCCTCTATATGTGTCACTGGGGGCATCCATTGTGTGATATTTTCCTCTATGTGTGTCACTGGGTGCATCCATTGTGTGATATTTTCCTCTATATGGGTCACTGGGTGCATCCATTGTGTGATATTTTCCTCTATATGTGTCACTGGGCGCATCCATTGTGTGATATTTTCCTCTATGTGTGTCACTGGGTGCATCCATTGTGTGATATTTTCCTCTATATGGGTCACTGGGTGCATCCATTGTGTGATATTTTCCTCTATATGGGTCACTGGGTGCATCCATTGTGTGATATTTTCCTCTATATGGGTCACTGGGTGCATCCATTGTGTGATATTTTCCTCTATGTGTGTCACTGGGTGCATCCATTGTGTGATATTTTCCTCTATATGGGTCACTGGGTGCATCCATTGTGTGATATTTTCCTCTATATGGGTCACTGGGTGCATCCATTGTGTGATATTTTCCTCTATATGTGTCACTGGGCGCATCCATTGTGTGATATTTTGTGTTGTAAACTGCCCCCCCGTATCTTTCCATCATTGTATTGTGTGGGATGTATTCAAAGGACATCACCAAGGGGTAGATTACAAGGCTTTTAAGCTCCCTGTCTTATCTCATTCAGCTGCCAGCTCTTCTATCAGGTAGCCTGGCCATCACAATAGACCCCTTGCAGCCTTACCTAAACATTCCCTCCCCCACCACCTCATTAACTGTTAAATACTGTATATGGTAAAGCACAGCCACAAAGTAAAACTCACCATTAGTTTTTGGAAAATGTTGCAGCATAGGAAAAATCCACAAAATTGAAACATAAAAAGAAGCCTAACTGTATTTTCCATTTTTACATGCAATTACTTCAAACAAAGGGGAAAAAAAACAGTAGCACGTGTCTTATAAGGTACTTTTATTGGTAATGCGCGAGTAATCTAGTTCCAGGTTATGTAAGCGGTAGTGTCCCTTTAAGGGAAGCAAAGGAGACGTATAAAAATGGAGCGCTAACGGGGGACCATCGGCTGCCCAGAAGGATATGCTGATTGAGCCGCGTTATCTGGATGTATCCAGGAATCAGGAGAGGTTCCACATATCAGTAACAACATGTTTAATATCTATTGCACCATCGAATGGACTCGCCAAGGTTTCTACCTGTCAGGTTGTTTATCAAGCCTCTATCTGGGCGTCTCCCTCCCCCCCCCCTATCTGGGCGTCCCCCCCCCCCCCCCGGTGTACGAAGTCAATATACACAAACTGCTTTTAATTCGGTAACAAAAACAAAAGAAACCAAACACTACCCTATTCCATCTGAGCCATGAGCATTGCTTTCCGTTTGGCATTAGCAGCTCCTTACTGTACATTAATGGCTCTGACACTTCGTGAAGGGGTTAATACCTCCTGTGCAACCGTGCTGATGTATACATGATCAGCAGGAGGAGACGCAGCAGCCCGGGATCGTCTAAACACCATCTGGGAATATGATGCTGTATCACATCATCATGAAATTAATCTGCTGCAAATTAATTTATCTCCCCGTCTGATCCTGCACGGAGCCCAGAACCGCAGCAACTCCTTGTGGCCAGCAGGTGGCGACATCTCCCTGCAAATAGGTTATTAGTGAGGAATATTCCCAAATAATAATGAAAAATGATTTACCAGATCACCACATTACTATTCACAGTGGAGCCAAGCAGAGCATCCGGCTGTCCATCCACTTCACAGAAGGTCAGGACACTATCCTCAGGTGGCATCAGGGTGTGCGATCCCGCTGTGCTGCAGAACAGATTAGAAATTAACCCTTTCTGTGGATTATCTGATATATAACACAATGGATTTCACAAATACCCCGTAAAGTGTCAGCATTCCTGGAGGGAGAGAGACTGAATGTATAGGGAAAAAAAAAAAAAAACACCAATAGAATTCTCCTAGCTATATATAGCTTTAAACACAAAGTGTATATATATATATATATACACACACATACATACACACACTAATATATACAGTTGTGTTCAAAATTATTCAACCCCCACTGAAATTGAGTGTTTTGGCCAGTTTGACATTGATTTTGATCATTCAGTCATCTTGCTTACAATTAAATCAAAGAGGCACGTGTAGGTCAGACAAATATAACATAACATTTATAATGAAATAACCACAATTGTCTTTTCTGTGCTCACATCATTATCAGTTTTATTCAACCCCCAAGTGACATTCAATCTTAGTACTTAGTACAACATCCTTTTACAGTTATAACAGCTTTTAAACGTGAAGCATAGCTTGACACAAGTGTCTTGCAGCGATCTACGGGTATCTTCGCCCATTCGTCATGGGCAAAAGCCTCCAGTTCAGTCACATTCTTAGGCTTGCGCACTGCAACTGCTTTCTTTAAGTCCCACCAGAGGTTCTCAATTGGATTTAAGTCAGGTGACTGCGATGGGCACTCCAAAATGTTCCAGCCTTTAATTTGCAACCATGCTCTAGTGGACTTGGAGGTATGCTTGGGATCATTGTCCTGTTGAAAGGTCCAACGTCTCCCAAGCCTCAGGTTTGTGACGGACTGCATCACATTGTCATCCAATATCTCCTGGTACTGAAGAGAATTCCTGGTACCTTGCACACGCTGAAGCTTCCCTGTACCTGCAGAAGCAAAACAGCCCCAAAGCATGATTGACCCCCCCGCCATGCTTCACAGTAGGCAAGGTGTTCTTTTCTTCATAGGCCTTGTTCTTCCTCCTCCAAACATAGCGTTGATCCATGGGCCCAAACAGTTCTAATTTTGTTTCATCAGTCCACAGAACACTATCCCAAAACTTCTGTGGTTTGTCCACATGACTTTTGGCATACTGCAGTCAACTCTTCTCATTCTTTGGAGACAGCAAGGGGGTGCGCCTGGGAGTTCTGGCATGGAGGCCTTCATTACGCAGTGTGCGCCGTATTGTCTGAGCTGAAACTTCAGTACCCACATCTGACAAATCTTTTCTCAGTTCCTCAGCAGTCACACGGGGACTTTTCTCCACTCTACGCTTCAGGTAGCGCACAGCAGTCGAAGTCAGCATCTTCTTTCTGCCACGACCAGGTAGCGTTTCAACAGTGCCCTTTGCCTTGAATTTGCGAATGATGCTTCCTATGGTCTCTCTTGGTATGTTTAACATCTTTGCAATCTTCTTATAGCCATTGCCCTTCCTGTGAAGAGTAATCACCTCTTCTCTTGTCTTCCTGGACCATTCTCTTGACTTCACCATGTTTGTAACCACACCAGTAAATGTCTAGAAGGAGCTGAGTATCACAGTCATTTTAAAGCTGCCTAATTGGTGCTTATTATGCTTTATTGCTGCTCCGTGACATCCACAGGTGTTTTCAATACCTGATTGAAAACACTTGAATGAACCTCTGTTCTTCAGAGTGGTAGTCTTTAAGGGGTTGAATAATTGTGTCAAGAATTCACAAAAGAAACATTTACTACTGTATTACAAAACCAATTGATGTCATTTTAGTTGCATATGGTTCTTTAAAAAGTCCTTGTAGGATTTCATTCTGAATACAATTACAAATGTCACTAAATTCCCTAAAACCCTTTACAGCATTGGGGGTTGAATAATTTTGAACACAAGTGTGTGTGTGTGTGTATATATGTGTGTGTTTTTCTCCATTTCAAGGTAATAACATTAAAATGGCTTTTTATTATGGTTTTTTTTGGGGGGGTTTAACCGCAAACCTCTCATCGTCCTCACCCTCCTTTTGTTGAGAGCTGCATTACTTCCACCACTTGCCCGGACCCCTGGCCGCTGCAGATGGCAACCTGGCACCTTGATAAGCCTTGCGCTGTTTTGGCATGTCCGCGCCTCACCGCTCTTTGCTGGTAATTCAGACTCCCAGGATAGGAGAACAGCAGCCTGTGTGTGAATCAAGAGTTTATCTACACACGCAGCACCGCAAAGAAAAGCATTATTATACGTTCATAACGGACTGCTAACCGGCTGATCTGCACGCCGGCGTCTGCTCTGCTGACCGGTAACGGCACGCGAGGGAGGAAACACTAAATAAATGGTGTATACACTCGCTCAAACTACGGGGAATTAACCATTTAGGGACCGGCCGCTGTAGTTTGACAGACAACAACAATGAATGGGGAAAAGCCGCAGTTTGCGCTTTTTTTTAATGGAAGAGTAACGGCGGTTCCATAGATTGCCGCGGTCACATTTTCCTTGAAGAGCCGAGGTTCACCACAATCACAACAACAGTGAATTCGTGAATTCCCCCTCCTGATGCCAGTGCCCAAACGGTGCCATCACGCACCCAGAACCATTCATTTTTAACACCTTCACTGCTGTGACCATGTGTATATACAATCAGCGGCAGCAGACGGTGTTCAGCCGTCATAAACGGTGACCAGGCATCATTGGACGTGTAATTCAGAGACATCTCTGGGTTGCTGAGGTTCACCATCACTGACCGCACAATTAATCTAGTTCCTCGCCATTGCAGCACTTTACACCTCGTGAACGAGCGCCGCAAACGTTGCGATTTAATCCTTACCAGATTTCCCTAATTTCCAGATTCCCCAGGGCAACACAAAACGCGTTGGTCTCTCCGGGAAGAGGCAATATCTGGATGACGGGCATCTGTGAACAGAGACACCTGCATTAGTTACTGTACAAAAGTGATCCACAACCGCGGTCCTCAGGTCCCCCTAACAGGCAAGGTTTGCAGAATTCCCTTGGGGAAATACAGACTGGATTCTGCAATCACTGAGCAGCAAATTATTATTATTATTGTCATCATTTATATAGCGCAACAGTTTCCGCAGCGCTTTACAATAACCGAAGGGAACGAAATACAAATAAACGGACATCGGATGGAAAAAAGAGGTGTAGAGGACCCTGCTCATAGAAGCTTACAGTCTAGAGGGATTGGGGGTTGAGGAAGACAAGAGGAATTGCACTAGATAACAGGATCATTAGTGCCAGTGGTTCGGGAATGGTGGGGCCATAAGAGCGGCTTCAATCAAGTGTGAGTAGGAGCGCAGAGGGAGGAGTTGCATCAGTGATGTGGTACGCTAATCTGAAGAGATGGGTTTTGAGGGATTTCTTGAAGGCCTGAAGGTCAGGGGAGAATTTGATCGGGTGAGGCAAATCATTCCAGAGGACTGGTGCTGCTCTTGAGAAGTCTTGGAGGCGAGAGTTGGCCGCGCGGGTGTAGACCGATGACAGGTTGAGATCACCTGCTGAACAGAGTGGTCTAGATGGGACGTGCTTGCGGAGTAACGAAGACGTGTAGGACGGGGTTGAGTTATTGAGTAATTTGAACGTGAGAGTCAGTATTTTTAAACTGTATCCTGAAACGTACAGGAAGCCAATGGAGGGACCGGCAGAGCGGGGAGGTACACGAGGTGCATCTGGTGAGAAAAATAAGCCTAGCCCCTGCATTCATTACAGATTGTAAAGGGGCGATACGGAAGTTGGGGAGGCCAATAAGGAGCGAGTTGCAGTAGTCAAGTCGTGAAATGACAAGAGCATGAACCAGCACCTACGCGGTATCTTGTGTCAGAAAGGGGCGGACACGGGCAATGTTTCTGAGTTGAAAGTAACAGGATTTGGTCACTGTCTGGATGTGGGGAGATAATGTTAGGTCAGAGTCGAAAGTGACACCAAGGCAGCGAGCTTGAGGCATCGGCTAATGAGCGTTCCATTTACTCGCAGAGCGAGAGAGGTGGTATTGGGTCCTTCTTGGAGGGATAGCGAGAATTTCAGTTTTGGGAAGATCGAGTTTAAGGAAGCGGGAAGACATCCAATTTGAGACAGCGGAGAGACAGACAGTGACTCGATCCAGGAGACCTGGAGAGAGATCAGGGTAGGAGAGGTAAATTTGAGTGGCATCAGCATATAGGTGGTGCTGGAATCCAAAGGAGCTGATCAGTTTGCTTAGAGAGGCCTGTAGAATCAAAAAAATATAGGGCCCAGTACTGAACCTTGGGGCACCCCAACAGAGACAGGCTGCCGGGAGGAGGTACTTCCTGCAAATGAGACACTAAATGATCGTTGGGACAGGTAGGAAGTGAGCCATGAAAGAACAGAACCTTGAAGGCCTATATCACTAAGAGTTTGAAGGAGGATTGAGTGATCAACTGTATCAAAGGCGGCAGAGAGATCAAGAAGGATCAGCAGCGAGTAGCACCCATTGGATTTAGCAATTGCAAGGTCGTTGGTCAGTTTCGCAAGAGCCATTTCTGTTGAGTGCAGTGAGCGAAAGCCAGATTGCAGGGGGTCAAGGAGAGAGTGGGTGTTGAGGTAGTCAATCAGACGTGCATACACAAGCTTTGAGGAGTTTGGAGACAAAAAGGGAGCAGGGAAACGGGGCGGTAGTTGGAGGGAGCAGTCGGATCCAGATCATCTGTGCCGTGCTTCACATATCCTGCAAACCTGGCCTGTTAGGGGGGACCTGAGGACCAGGGTTGGGAATCACTAGCCTAGAGGAGGAACCTTTTTGCTCGAAATGCCTAAAGAGGCCGAAATGATTGTCGGCGGTCGCTGTAGCGCTCTCGTGCAGAGAAGACTTCCTCAGCGTCTCAGTTCTGGCCGCCCTTTCTGGGCGATAACGTCTGATTTCCATATGGTAACGTCTTCTCCATAATTGCACCATCGAGCTAACACTTTGTGAAACCTGAGTGGGGACGTGCCATAGGACAGGCCACTAGAGCGGCTCCCCATAAAGCTGCTTGCGATCACTGTGACAGCTAATCACATCATCCAGAAGCCTGCAGAGACGTGCCCTGCCCTGTGGGTTACGCTGTCCCTCACTCTCCCTCTCGGGTGAGAATGAGAAATGACGCTAGTGGCCCACCGTACCGGGTGTAATTGCTCAGGTCTCAATGTTTTAGCTGTTAATGAGAAGACTATATCATCCTATATCATCCCGTTTCCACCCAAAAAGGCAGCCAACGTTATATATATATATATATATATAGCATAATCTCTGTATCCCAATCACTGTTTATACATCTGTATACACACATTAGCCTACAGCGAGCGTGCGTGCTTATTCCTACACCTGCCTCCGTGAAGCTCCACGTGTGAGCTGCCTCCCAGCTGTCGTCTCCCCGGGGTCTCCAGAGGGTCACGGACGATTCGCTCGCGGCTTGGACGCACCAGTCCGTACGGTCAGGAAAATCCCACCGCGACGAGGCCAGATCCACGGCGTGCGCTCCCCTGCAGCTGTCCTGCAACACAAAACACACATCACATGACTTACATTGAAGGCCCAGAGCTCGCCCGGCTTCCCCATCCGCTGCCGCCCCGCACGAAAGCCGAGAAAGTGCAAACCGACGCAATTTCTGACTGTGCCGCAGAACAGGTCACACACACATTGCACCTCCTGTCCTGATAACAAACAAGTCAGCAGAGACCGCCATGTATCATATATATGTGATATATGGGAATAATATATAAGGTCATCATTTTGATCATAAAAATAAAGTTATATCATGGCGCCGCCCTATTGCTTAGATTTTAAAGAATCCTTCTCGACGAGCAGAAAATAAACAAAGGAAAGGCCTCGAAAAATCCCATAAACATTATATATATTGAATTTAAACCACACTGGAGCTGGGTCAGCAAACCTGGCTCTCCATACCCATTGGAACTACGTCTCCCATGATGCTCGGCCGCACATCTTGAGGGCCGAGATTGCTGACCCCTGCAGTAGCGCATAGACTGGAGCTCCAAAAAAAGTTACTAAATACGCCTTTAACAATGAAATAACCATTACTAGTGTTTAATTCTGCTCGAAAATTATAATAAATGGTATTTTTTAACCCCATACATTTTTGGTGACTCCCTCACCTGTATACGTGACGCCAGGCGGAGGTGGCCTCTTTGCGGAAGGCGCTCTTCTGGCGTCTTGCTGCGTCGCGCTGCTGCTGCCGGCTAGGATTGAGACAAAATGTAAAAGTCTGCAAACCTTGTGCGTTCATCGGTTTTAATCTGGAAACGCTGTACGGCCGGCAGGTCCGGGGCACGGTCGGTCGCGGTATCATACAATTTGACCTCTAACACCTAAATTTCTTCAAATAAATAATTTGACTTTTGAGTACGCTTGCAAGGTGCGAAAGTGCCTGCCGCAGCAGCCCCTGGCAGTGATGCGTGGATGCCAGCCCCTCCGCACTGTTTCTTGGCAGGCTGTTTCCCCTTGGCGGTGAGTGTATCGCCCGAATCATCTCCCGGGTGTGCCGGGTCATCGTCATATTTTGCCTCAGCAATGGCTTTCTCAAGGGAATGTTTAAAGGAATCGGATATATTGTAAGCTCTTGAGCAGTGTCCTCTCCCCTGTTGGGTGTTTGTAATGTGTACCGTATGTATGGTCGTTATTCTGTCTCTCCGTTTTGTACAGCGCTACGGAACGTGTTTGAGCTTTATAAACGCTTGTAACTGTAACAGATACTGCTTTAAGCACAGCAGATTCAATGGAGGCCGCACCTGGGGTTCAAGGGGCCGGGGTACCTCTGCAGAGGAAATATCAGAGCTCATGGGGAAGGGAACCTGCTCATATACAGGGTGCCCCTCCCCCGAATCTGACTCCTGCGCTGAAGATGATTGACGGGAGGCCTGGCGCGTGGTGGTCTTAGAACGCGGCATAAATCACTCTGCGCGAGGTAACTGCGAGAAGCAGGATGTGAAGCCAGAGGAAAAGGGCGGGTGCTGGACACGCATGCGCCACTCCCCCCCCCCCCCCGGGGAAGGCTGGAGCCGCGCGGCACTGACAATTGTAAGATATACAGGTCGGGGCAGTCAGATCACCCACAGAGGGAGATAACACAACCTAAAACACACAGGAACACGGAAGACACCTCGGTTAAAGCCAAGTGTCCCAAATAACAGAAAAGACTGACCAACAGAAATGGAATGTAGTGTATACTTATCTTTCAGCAGCAAGAAAAGAGGAAGTTTGGAGGTGGGGCAGGTCCTTTTATGGAGAGTGACAGGATGATGGACTGACTCAAGTGGAAGGAGGGGGGGGGATTGGGTCAAGCCCATGTTACACTGGATAGGTTTTCGCTTTATTTCAATTTTACTTCTGAAATATAGGTAACCCCTTCAATCCCGAAACAAAGATAACTGGGGTCTTGAAAAGCAAAATCAGGTGCCCAATATAGAGTTACCTCGATCTGCAGCCGAGCAGGACAAAAGCAAATTAAATTACTTTCTTGCAAACCAATATAATTTGCATTTGGCTGCAGGAGGCGCCCCTAACGTTTTAGCATGATGCATGAGGTGCTCACACCTTTTAAACCCAGCTGGGGAATATGTCTTGATGACATCTCCTCAACTGATCCTGCAAGGAGACCACAACTGCAGTAAATCCTTTTGGCCACCAGAGGGCGACATCTCCCTGCAAATGGGTTATTACAGCGAGGAATACATTGAGAATATTCCCAAATATTTATTACTGTATAATTAAAAATGTTTTTTTTTTTTTTTGTTAAAAAACAACACTGGTTCCTGACAGCATTTTTTTGTGGAAAAAAATCACTTGGTAGCGAAGGGGTTAATCCTATCGTGCAATACAATGCTTTTCCTCTGGCCAAAAACCCATGTAAAGTTTTAGGATATGTGAGGATACAAAGCAGGGATCTCAAACTCCAACCTCCCCAGACGTTGCTGAACTACACCTCCCATGATTCTCTGGTCGTTTATTGCATTCAAAGAATTCTGGGAATTGTAGGCAATATACATATGGGGGGGGGGGGGTGGAGCCTGACAGCCCTGCTATAAAATCTCAAGCCAGTTCATCAGCGACGTTTGTTTCCGTTGCCTATAGGGGAAAGGTACGGCCCGGTGAGAGCGTTGGCGTATAGAAAACACGTGCCGCTTGGACATGCCACTAAGAATAAACAGCGTACCTGAGAAAAGATCCCGTCAACAGGATATCCCAGCCTTCTATTTACACAGCGACCGCGCCACTGCTGCTGCAGCTCCTCGTCCACACACCGCTTACGTCCGCTGCCTGACGGGGAGGCTGTCAGATTGACGTTGCTTTCTGGAAAGAGTCTCCTGTCGCTTCCCACCGTCATGGATTCACTGCTGTTCACCCGTGCAGCAGAGGCCTCCGGGCCGCCGAAGTCCTGCGTACGTGGCTTAGCTCTGCAGGAAGTAAGAGGGGAATCCCTGCCCGGCAGGGAGGGTGGGAGAGCCGGGGTGGAACCCAACAAAGGGAGCCCTTGCCCAGAGGAAGCCACCTCAAAAGTCAGCAGAGGCACGGAACACAAAGAGGTCGAGAGAAGGACGCCGCAAGCATCGTCCTTTGCACGAGGAGTCCTTACGTTAGTGTTTAAACGCGGCTCGAAGCTTGGAGCCAGCGGGGGTCTTTTTAAAGGAACGTCACCTGCCGTTCGAGTCTCCTCGTGTGTTTCCGGACCCTCACTGAGAAATGTAGAAGTGCCTTGGGTGTCTGCCACGAAGAGACCACCTGAAACCTGCCCGGCTACAGACGGCTGCAAGAGACTGACGTCTTGCTCCTCACAGGAGTCACCTTGGCCGGCGCCATCCAAATAGTTAGGAGACAGATAGTCATGTCGTAGATCCAGACCTTGGCTTTCTTGGGTCTCCTGACTCTGGTCAGGGCAGGTGGCTGTAAGGTTCAATATATTTGGAAGATCTGGAGTGAGACCAAGTTGCGTCGATGTTAGGTCACAGCCTGGTGACGCACTGGATACTGGTGGATTTGTAAGGGGGGCTCCCGCATTGCTTAGGTGGTCCCCGCCTGGGTTATGGGGCTTAAATTTACTCTCCAGATCACCAAAACACAAGGACGTAGCCCCTTGCAGGTTGGGTGAGTGTCCTGTAGGTGGAGCCGTCACTCCTTCCTTCCCGTGAGATTTCCTTTCCGTGTGTCGATTGGAAACGAGCGGCTCGGACTGACAAAGCGCGGCAGCGGCTTCTTTCAGCTTTTTGAGCTTCAGGTCAGCAAACTCATCATCGGGTAAATGGAAGTCGAGGACGTGCAGAGGACTGGGAAGACGTTTCAGGCCCGTCCTGCTAAAAGGGAAGAGGGGACCTGCGAGACAAGAGAACAAGAAGACATTACTGCGACGTCAGGAGAGACAAAGTCTGAAAGAAACAGATTATACAGGAATCCCAGAATAAAAATATATAAAAAGATAAATCTATATTAAAAAGGAATATACGCTGCCTGGACAGAAAAAAAAAACCAAGAAAAAAAAGACACCACCTGTAACTCAACTGTATCTCAGCCAATAGGAGCTCGCCTTCCATTGGATAATTACTGCAGTGATTAATGTTTCAGCATAAAACGAGGTCATGTGACTCCCTGAATATACTGAATGAGCAGGTTTTTCCATCAATGGGTTTTTCCTCCCCTGAAGGCACAGCGGGCATATTCCAAGATGGCAATGCTAGGATTCATCGGGCTCAAATTGTGCAAGAGTGGTTGAGGGAGCATGAGACATCATTTTCACACATGGATTGGCCACCGCACAGTCCAGACCTTAACCCCATTGAGGTTAATCTTTGGGATAATGTGCTGGAGAAGACTTTACGCAGCGCCGCGACTCTCCCATCATCAATACAAGATCTTGGCCACAAATTAATGCGGCTCTGAACGCCAATAAACGCTGTGACATCACAGAGCTTATCCAAACGATGCCACGGCGAATGCGTGCCGGAATCACAGCAAAAGGCGACACAACCAGATATTACAGCGTGACTTTATTTTTGGCCAGGCAGTGTATATATACTGTGTATATAGTTTGCGCCCAGCTATGCGAACCTATATATGGCAGGCTGGGAAGCCCAGTTTGTCTACGGTTCGCATAGCTGGGCGCACAACATCCCATCTATAAACGTTACATTGATGACGTGTTTTTTATTTGGAGAGGCAGTGAAGAAGACCTAGGCATCTTTTTAAATAGCCTTAACAGTCAAGCTTGGGGCATTACATTAGAAAATAAATGGAGTAGAGAGAAAGTAACGTTTCTTGATTTAGAAATTTATATCAGTGAAGGGTCTGTTAAATGTAAAACTTTTTTTAAAGAAGTCGACACCAACACTTATATTAATACTAATAGCTGTCATAATCCATCGTGGCTTAAAGGGGTGCCCAAAGGGCAATTCATTCGTCTAAGACGGAATTGCTCAGATCTTCACGTTTTCGAGCAACAAGCCCAACATCTAAAAAAAGATTTTGTAGAGAAGGGGTATAATGCCCTGGAATTAGACACTATTATTAATCAACTCAAACAGGAGGACCGGACTAAACTACTTCAATACAAACCCAAAAAAAAGATCAAAGAAGAAGTTCTATTTTTGTGTGACTACAATAGCAAAGCCCAAAACATGAAGAAAATAATTAGGAAACACTGGCATGTCCTTCGGAAAGATAAGGACCTCAATGGTATACTGGGGGAACAACCAAAAATAGTATTCAGAGGAGTTAAAAATTTGAAAATGAATTTGGTACATAGTAAACCGAAGAACAAAAAGATAAACCATAACCAATTCAGTGTAAAAAATGGTTTCCATGTTTGTGGACAATGTTTGGCTTGCAGGTCAACCGGTAATAAGAGAAACTGTAGAATGGAGTTCTTTAATAAGAAAACTAACCAAAAGATACAAATGAAAGAGGCTCTTAACTGCTGCTCAAAAAGTGTAATATATCTTTTAGAATGTCCCTGTGGCCTCCAATACATTGGGCGTACAAAAAGGGCTTTTAACATAAGAGTTTCAGAACATGTCAGAAACATAAAAAAATCTTACGAAAATCATTCAGTTTCATTGCACTTTAAAATTCGACATGGGAGTTCCCCATTAGGTTTGAAATTCATGGCCATTAAAAAAATATACAAAACCGATTTGGATGATAACATTGTTAACAAACTGGGACAAGAAGAGATGCGGACTATTTATGAAATGGGCACTATGGCACCAAATGGGTTAAATAATGATTTTGAGGTAGTTCATTTTTTGTGAGTTGTTGTGCACTTCTTGGGGTCATAATATA
This sequence comes from Leptobrachium leishanense, assembly GCA_009667805.1. Lineage (NCBI taxonomy): Eukaryota > Metazoa > Chordata > Amphibia > Anura > Megophryidae > Leptobrachium > Leptobrachium leishanense. Next base: position 146,857,156 of record CM019069.1, read on the forward strand.
ACTTTTTTATATATAAATAAAGTCCACATTATTTAATGATATATTTAATAAGTTGTGATTTTTAACAATATTAATACCTTGTAAGAATTTAGGCGATGGGTACATATTGACTATCAACACAGCACTTTAACATCATTCTCTCTAATGAGATTCAGAATTTTATCTACATTTGGATAACACAAATTTCTAATATGGCACTTTAATGGTGGTCTCTGTTTAGATGAGGTCTATATTATGCACATAAGAGATATTGCACTATTTTGCATCAATTAATATCATAAGTATCATGACAAAAAGATAAATACTACAACTAATTCTGGTTTTAATAGGCACTAATTGTAAGTAATTTATGATTAACATTCAATAAGCACTTAAAGTATTTAATAAATATTTAAAAAAGCACCAATAAGGCACTTTAAAATTCACGACAATATTAGAAATATATTGTAATTAATAAAGTAACATATAAATATAAATAATACACAGATAATTAAAATTCACATAGTTTCATTAGATAGGTAATTATAGTGGTACGACTATAGGGATCACTATTTATAAGAAAATATACCAATACCACCATAATTCTATCAAAGCACTGTAGCACAAGACACTTTTTCAGCAAAGGAAGCTATTGTAATGAATGCATGATCACTTTTGGAGAGTGTAGACTGTAAAAAACCCTTTTTTTAGGAAGACATGAATAGTGTTTAATATATAATATTTGTGGAGAAGCTATCACTTTTATAAAATTTACCATACACATCAATTAGGTATACTAAGAGAAAAATTGGGAGACCCTGCGGGGTGCACAAATCAATTTTATAGTTTTAGCCCCTTTAGAATTGAGTTAATGTATATAATATTCTGTTTTGATATATATATGGCGAAAATGGGAAGTTTTTGAAGGAACCCCAATCGTTGAAATCAATAAAAGAACAATTTTACATCTCTCTGGCCGAGAATCGCCGACCGGAAGTAAGAGAGCAACGCTTGGAACGCGGTGGAACGCGGAAGTGAAATCGGCGCATTGGAACGCGGAAGTAAACCGCGCATGCGCAAAATGGCGGCGCCCACTATCGGAAACCGGAAGGATCAATCAGTGAAGCAGACAGGACATATGGGGACAATTAAAAACATTTATGGACATTATAAAAGGGTCCAAAGGCCCATGTTAACCATTCCAGCTGATGAAGCCGTTTTTGATGCGGCGAAACGCGTTCTGGAGGCAATTTTAATTATATTTTAAATAAACCAAAATTTTTTCATCTCCAATCCTGATTCCTGCTTCATTGAATCCTGCAAACATTGGTGGTTTTTCATCTGGGTTTTTTCCCACCCAAAAAAACCTATGGGCCTATATCCATGAGCTATGTGAGCTCCACAAAATGTGAGTACAATTTCAACTGTACATACAATTGTGATCTTTAATTTGTGGACCTACACAAGGATTTTCTTCCTGTTCTCCTTTCTATTGTCCAAACTTCGAACAAAGAAAAGGAGAAAATCTTGCTGTAAGGTGGGGGTCACCTGAGAAACTGAAGACAATTACCCACATGTCTGGACCCACTTAGAGCCAGTGCACGGCTCTACACTTGTAAGTGGGGTGTTTATCACTTACATCCACAGTATACTTTACCAAACAGTGTTGCACTATTATTGTTTTTCCTCTATTATATATATATATGCGAGGATCCAGGATCCCAGAGAGCAGCATTTGCGCCGATCCAGGTTATTGATTTCATTATAGTGTATATATACATTTCTATGCGGTTTAACTTGATACTGCGACCCTACACAGGGGGTGTTAGTGGAAGGTGTCACCTTGAATGTTCATTGTGTAAAGCTCAGGGTGTTCGCCTTTATACACAGCAGCGCATTGTGTCGTTTCACCCGATTCAGATCTTTATCTTACGTTGCAGGGACAGATTTATTACATGTTATGAAGCACATAAAGCAGCCTGCGGGATGGAGCTCACCTGCACATTTAGGATCCGGTTTGGAGAATCTGAGATCGAGTGCTGCGTTTTCGAAGCTTCCTGTATCCTCCTGCAAGGCGTCGCATGAGAAGCCGGCTGGGTTCTGCATCCTTAACGCGTTTTGTCCGACCTGCAGCGGCGTTGGAATCTTGTCTGCATTTAAATCTTTATTCTTCGGTTTCTCCGTTTCACCGTTCGTGCGCTGTAGATCTGATCCGGTCTGAGGATCCAATCCGGTCTGCTCCTGGTAATTCTCCTTTTCACTCTGAGAGCCGCTGGCGACGCCAGCAAACGCCACCTGGACAGCGATGTCCTTGAGATCAGGTGAGTCTGTCGCAGCCGGCACGTTTCCACGCAGGTTACCACCTTTACCTTTTCTCCTCTTGCCACGTGATTTCCCTGTAGGTTGGCGGCTGAGGGTACCCATCGGAGTGCCGACCACCGCAGACCCCGATTCTGCAAACCCCCCAGCTGACTGGGACTGAACGGATGCATCTTGTGCATGGGATGCTTTCCCCTGTTTGCTTCTCCCCCTCGAAATCCTCCTGCTTGTGCCGAGCTGAGTGTGAAGCACGGCGTCCAGGTCGACTTTTCTCTGACAGCTGGACATTCGACGCGTAGTCCTCACGTAGTATTCCACGGGGAATAAGAGCCCCTCTACCAGTGTGCACGAGCTCAGCGGGCTGTTCTCCCCGGATAAACAGGACTCTCTCTGGCCTGGATTATGTCTTTGCTCTGGCTTCGGCTCAGCCGATTCTCGAGCGCCGCACTTAGTGTTCCTCTTTCTTGCTTGTGGGGTCTTCAGTGTCTCGCTACCTTCATTACAGGTTCTGCCGGCAGCTGCCACCTTAGAAGAAGTTGCTGCTGAGGCAGTGAGCCCTTTTTCTTCCCTTCGGATATCAAACTTGCCTCCCCTTGGTTCCTCCACACTTTTTGCAGCGGACGTCCCCTCAACTCCATTAAGTGATACCAGCTGCCATGGCTGATTGTTGTGTCTAGTAAAATGATCCCTGGTGAGTGATGCAGGGAGCTCCAGCTCAGTATGATCCCCATTAGATGCACCTGCATGTTTCTTTGTCTCCGCAACAGGTACCAGAAGGCCGGCTGTAACTCCAGGCCTTTCAACCAGTAAAGGGCTGTTGTGGCTAGTGGCGACCTTACCGTACACCGGCGAGCTCGCTTCACACACAGACGGACTGCCTAGAGCACGTAATGCATTATTCGGCAGGTGGGAACTTGCATGTGGTGACCCCGCAGAAGACTCGCTTTTCCTTGACCTATTTAACTTCAGCCTGCTCCTCGGCGTCTGGTCCCTGTTCTCCATTGTCGTGTGTGTAACAGGCGTACAATCCAGGTAAAGTGATCCCCTGGAGCCCTGAGGGGTCCCGCCGCTTTGAGCACGGAGCACTTCAGGATCCAAGTTAAATATGGCGGACATCTCTCCATCTTTTCTCGCTACAGAGGTTTGGCGCGTTCTTTCGGAATCGCTGGATTGTCCCGGGGCGTCGGGAGCCGAGCACGACGGTCCTGCAGCGGGAAAACCAAAAAGAAACATCAGCACACAAACCACAAAAACCAACAGAGCTTGTGTTGCACAAATATTCAATATCAAAGAAAGTGAGCACCGTTACACATATAGGAGGCGGAGTAACTGTATAAAGAGAAAGAAAATAGTCTGTGCACTCCTCACAGACGCATGTCAACGCACAGACTGAAGAGTCAGTGTGTTAATGTCACCACGTGGTGTGACAGCCCACAGCGAGCACCAAGAAGGAAGAGGGAAATATGGCGAGGACCAACACTAAAACCCGGCAAGCACCAACCACGAAGTGGGAAACATGGCAGCAACCAACACTAAAACCCGGCAAGCACCAACAACCAAGAGGGAAACATGACGGCAATCAACACTAAAACCCGGCAAGCACCAGCCACGAAGAGGGAAACATGACGGCTACCACACTAAAACCCGGCAAGCACCAGCCACCAAGAGGGAAACATGACGTCAACCAACACTAAAACCCGGCAAGCACCAACCACCAAGAGGGAAACATGACGTCAACCAACACTAAAACCCGGCAAGCACCAGCCACGAAGAGGGAACATGACAGCAACCAACACTAAAACCCAGCAAGCACCAAACCACCCATAGAGGGAAACATGACGGCAACACCAATCAAAGAAACCACCGGCAACATGCACCCAACCACCAAGAGGGAAACAGGACGGCAACCAACACTGAAACCCAGCAAGCACCAACCACCAAGAGGGAAACATGACAGTAACCAACACTAAAACCCAGCAAGCACCAACCACCAAGAGGGAAACATGACGGCAACCAACACTGAAACCCAGCAAGCACCAGCCACGAAGAGGGAAACATGACGGCAACCAACACTGAAACCCAGCAAGCACCAACCACCAAGAGGGAAACATGACGGCAACCAACACTGAAACCCAGCAAGCACCAACCACCAAGAGAGAAACATGACGGTAACCAACACTAAAACCCGGCAAGCACCAGCCACGAAGAGGGAAACATGACGGCTACCAACTGTAAAACCCGGCAAGCACCAGCCACGAAGAGGGAAGCATGACAACAACCAACACTAAAACCCGGCAAGCACCAGCCACGAAGAGGGAAACATGACGGCAACCAACACTAAAACCCGGCAAGCACCAGCCACGAAGAGGGAAACATGACGGCAACCAACACGAAAACCCGGCAAGCACCAGCCACGAAGAGGGAAACATGACGGCAACAACACTAAAACCTGGCAAGCACCAGCTGTGATATCTCTACAAGGGAAGAGAAATCTTCTTGATCTTTAGGACCAAAGCAATATCCACTCGATGGGACATTACAGCCAAAGAGCAGGTGGTCATGGCTAGTTCATACATTTCCTAGAGCCCAGGATTTCTAGTTTCCTGCAGCTAGGCTTCATGGGAGATGTAGTTCTATACTACGCAGCAGGTCTAACACCTGCTTGATGTCCTCTGCACAAACATAACCCCGTTCATGGTCTTGTGAAGCAGAAAATTGCTCTGGTTTCCTCCTGTCGTGTTTGTTGAGGAGCGTGTGGGCTCACACCGGCAGAAAACGCCACAGTAATGCGGGACCGAGCGCAGGAGGAATGGCTGGGGCGCCGAGATCTGTACTTGAATCTAAGGGATGCTATGATGTTCGACGTGTGTCACCCCATCCCTCTCAGATAGTAAACTCACTGGAGCAGGGTCCTCTTTCCCCGTTGTTCTCTGTCTGTTCATTGTACGGCACCGCAGGATATGTTGGCGCTTTACAAATAATTGTAAGCGAAATTAAGAAAAATTGCCAAACCTGCCACGGGCGATCCCATACTCTCCCGGCTAAACGAATGGTTCTGTTCAGCTGTGGTTTTCTTGGAACGTGCCGTCACCCTCTCGGCTCTTTGCGATCGCTGCGATAAAACAAACGAAAGCATTTTAATGCCGTTGTGTATCGGTGGCCCTGCTCCCTGCATAGAAACATGAGGGTCTATTCACTAAAAGGTGAAACTCAAGAGAACTGGCAGGAGAAGAGAACAATCTAGACCAAATAGCCGATTTGGAAAGTGAAATAAATGGGAGAATTTTTCTGGTTTGGCTATTTTGATCTAGAATTTTCGCTTCTCCTGACTTCACCGTTTAGTGAATAGACCCTATGGAGTGATTCTATAGAGACTGAAAACAGCAACACAGACCTGGCACAAGTAAAGGGAAGACATTTTTAAATGCTTATTAAGGTTATGGTGAACCTCGGCTAAACGGATGTTTCCCAACAGCAAGTCCCATGATACCCATAACCCAAAAATCCTCTGTGGTGTCAAGGTTCACTGTCACTTCTGTAATCAGGTGTCAAGCATTTCTACTGATGTCAGTAATTAACCCTTAATGATGTTGATTATTAGCATATCATATGGGGTTAATACACATTTAAACCCCCCAGCACTCCCAGTTCAATTTACAGATTGACATATAGCAGTCTAGGGTCTATATTAGGCTGGGGTCAGATAAACGCAGTGCGAACAGGCGTGCAGCCGCACTTTATCACGGCCGTAGTAGCAGCAAATGACGGGCAATATACGGAGTACGGCCGCACGAAAGTGCAGCCGCGCAACGCAAGCAGCAAACAAACGCATTTTTTCGAGAACGTGATCCCGCTAGTACTGACGTACAGAGTGCGCTGCGTCCGCTAGCGGCGTGTGTGCGTGATTAGGAGACGTCAGACGCTGCTAATGTCCGGCCAACATAACGACCAGACGCAAAAAGTGTTTTATTGACGATCCGTACAAAATCACGGGCGTAAATGCGCATCGTATGACCGCTATCGCGTATTCCGTGAAAAAAATACGTCCATTCGTTCAAACGCACTTTTTCACGGACGACGCGAAAAAAAGCATTCGTCTGACCCTAGCCAAAAGCGGCAGCACATCAGGGCAATGTTTCACCTCCTCGATCCGTGAATATATATATATTCTACACAAGGGCTCTCAAACTCCAGCCCCGCTGATGCGCCTACAATTCCCAGAATTCTTTGAATGCATGAGACCGACAGAGCATCAAGGGAGTTGTAGTTCAGAAAAAGTTTGACAGCCCTGATCTACACCATTGCTTTTTTTTTTTTTTTTTTTTATATTACACACTTGCGTTCATCCTGCTGTACTCCTCACGTGGTTTTGATATATTAATCTTAATATCCAGGCACACAGGGTGTAAATCGTGACGCCTTGCAGCACTTTCTGTATGACTGTTAACTCTTTACGCTCACCTGCAAGCGGCTCAATGTTCGGTTGTATTCTTTTTTCAGCAGGGCGAGTTTTTCTTTCAGCTGTATATATATATTAAAATAATAAAAAAAAAAAGAATCTTATTTTGATGCTTTTTATGTATATTCACTTTACTGATCTGCAATCTCACAGGCCGCGTCTAAAAACCGCTGAGCAAGAGGAGCCTCGGAGAGCGGATTCAATGAATGCCACGCCACGTATTTTTTATGACAGTGACAGGGTGAGAAGCGATTGCTCGGGGTCCTGAGCGTTCCGGACATTCTGGATTCAAGAATCTGTGAGGGTCCCAGAGGAAGGAAATGGAGGCGGGGGAGCCGCGAAACCCCCTTCCTGTTGCAGCCACCTGTGTGTACATGAGAGCGCTGCACCGGGTTTCTCTACGGACACGCTGCACAGAGCCAGCGTGACTCCTGGCAGCATGTCACAGGCGAGTGCTTTTCAATGCAAAATAGAGTTAACTAGGCTTTGAAGGGAGTGAAGGGGTTAAAACCGATGGCGATTCATTAACCCGATAATATCAGTCGATTACCGGTCGATCCCTAATCCCAACCGGTGCCTCACAAACACAGGTCATGGAATTAAAACGTCTTCCGTCACGCGTAGAAGTAGGATCGGTCTCTGTGCCAGCGCATGACGCGCCCTGGAAAAAGAATTCACAATGATGGAGGGAAGTTCTCACCTTCTCCTGTTCCTCCATAAAGAGGGCTTTAAACACAGGATCTCCCATGGTGACCCTGGATCAGCGTCCTGCATGCTGCAAGAGAGGGACGAGAAAAAAGAAAAGGCCGTCAGAGAAACCCTCTGTGCGAATTATTCAGATTTAAAAGAGGAGTCCGCAGACTTTTACCCACAATGGAAACGTAAGCGCTGGACATACCGGCCAGGACCGGGCGCCGACTTCCGATCCAGCACTGCAACGCGCAGAGACTTGAGTAAAGCGCGGGCGATCAGGTCAGGAGGGAGACGTATACGGACTCTTCTTCTAAACTGCAGTAACTCACTAAAAGGAAGGAGATAAATAATGGAAATTAGAGAGGGTTTAACATGACTCCACAGGGCAGAGTGACAGCAGGGAATGCCCACACAGGGCAGAGTGACAGCAGGGAATGCCCACACAGGGCAGAGTGACAGCAGGGAACGCCCACACAGGGCAGAGTGACAGCAGGGAACACCCACACACCTTACACAGGGCGGAGTGACAGCAGGGAACGCTTACACAGGGCGGAGTGACAGCAGGGAACGCCCACACACCTTACACAGGGCGGAATGACAGCAGAGAACGACCACACACACCTTACACAGGGCGGAGTGACAGCAGGGAACGCCCACACACCTTACACAGGGCGGAGTGACAGCAGGGAACGCCCACACACCTTACACAGGGCGGAGTGACAGCAGGGAACGCCCACACACCTTACACAGGGCGGAGTGACAGCAGGGAACGCCCACACACCTTACACAGGGCGGAGTGACAGCAGGGAAAACCCACACACCTTACACAGGGCAGAGTGACAGCGCAGAATGCCCACACACCTTACACAGGGCGGAATGCCCACAGGCTTACACAGGGCGGAATGCCCACAGGCTTACACAGGGCGGAATGCCCACAGGCTTACACAGGGCGGAATGCCCACACAACTTACACAGGGCGGAATGCCCACAGGCTTACACAGAGCAGAATGCCCACACACCTTACAAAGGGCAGAATGCCCACACACCTTACAAAGGACAGAATGCCCACACACCTTACAAAGGACAGAATGCCCACACACCTTACAAAGGACAGAATGCCCACACACCTTACAAAGGACAGAATGCCCACACACCTTACAAAGGACAGAATGCCCACACACCTTACAAAGGGCAGAATGCCCACACACCTTACACAGGGCGGAATGCCCACACAACTTACACAGGGCGGAATGCCCACAGGCTTACACAGGGCGGAATGACAGGGCGGAATGCACTTATAATTTCCATATTATACACACACAAACAACCAAGCAAGCGCTACATCATTCATTCACACATAATCCAGAAACCCAGATATATAAAATCTGCTGCTGAAACCAGTTATTACAACATAAAGAATTCAGCGCACTCCACTTTATCAAAACAATGGGGATTTAAATACAAAGGATGATCATACCCTGTATAAGCTGCCGCAACGTGCGCATATATATGAAGAACTATAAAATCACTCATAATAATACATAGATTTATGAGCGAAAACATCTGTAGGATATACTGTATGTTGCTTTATTTATTTTAGCACCAATGCATTTAACCCATTAATGTCTGGATAAACTGGGTGCTGCTGGTTAGAAGCTTCATTGAGATTGATGAATAAATCCTATAAATGATCATCGTGATCCAGTGTTAATGGATCCTTATGGACATATATACAGAAATAAAGGTCAGTTTCCTCACAGCTGCCCTGGGTTTTGGGGTTTTTCAGGGTTATTTCGGGGTTCTTTCAGGGTTCTGGGTTTATTTCAGGGTTCTGGGGTTATTTCAGGGTTCTGGGGTTATTTCAGGGTTATTTCAGGGTTCTGGGGTTATTTCAGGGTTCTGGGGTTATTTCAGGGTTCTGGGGTTATTTCAGGGTTCTGGGGTTATTTCAGGGTTCTGGTGTTATTTCAGGGTTCTGGGGTTATTTTAGGGTTCTGGGGTTATTTCAGGGTTTATTTCAGGGTTCTGGTTTATTTCAGGGTTTATTTCGGGGTTATTTCAGGGTTCTGGGTTTATTTCAGGGTTGTGGGGTTATTTCAGGGTTTATTTCGGGGTTCTTTCAGGGTTCTGGTGTTATTTCAGGGTTCTGGGTTTATTTCAGGGTTCTGGGGTTATTTCAGGGTTTATTTCGGGGTTCTGGGGTTATTTCAGGGTTCTGGGGTTATTTCAGGGTTTATTTCGGGGTTCTGGGGTTATTTCAGGGTTTGGGGTTATTTCAGGGTTTTTGGGTTCTTTCAGGGTTCTGGGTTTATTTCAGGGTTCTGGGTTTATTTCAGGGTTCTGGTTTATTTCAGGGTTCTGGGTTTATTTCAGGGTTTTGGGGTTATTTCAGGGTTTTGAGGTTATTTCAGGGTTCTGGGTTTATTTCAGGGTTCTGGGGTTATTTCAGGGTTCTGGGGTTATTTCAGGGTTTTGAGGTTATTTCAGGGTTCTGGGGTTATTTCAGGGTTCTGGGTTTATTTCAGGGTTTTGAGGTTATTTCAGGGTTCTGGGGTTATTTCAGGGTTTTGGGGTTATTTCAGGGTTTTGGGGTTATTTCAGGGTTCTGGGTTTATTTCAGGGTTCTGGGTTTATTTCAGGGTTTTGGGGTTACTTCATGGTTTTTCAGGGTTCTGGTTAAGGGATGGACACAATAGTCTTTCTAGGAGCTGCTGAATATCCTGGCAGGGGCAGAGGACAGGTAGGTCTTAGCCTTTGGGGTGTCTCCTGGGGGCTGCCAGACACAGGGCAGAGGAGGTGACGCCCCCATACTGACAGCTAGACCGTGCAAATGCCCAGGCGCAGACAGTGGCGGGCTATATACTGTACCCGCTAGGGTTCAGGCCTGTTGGAGCCCCCCTCCCTGGACCACGGAGGCCGCCATGACTGTGGGCACAGGCCCCATCTGTGATGCCCAGGGCTCCCACACTGTTTCCCCCGCGCGCTCGCGAACGGTCACATGATCCGCACACGCCGCGCCCACAAGACCAGGACGGAAGTGACGTCGCACCGGAGAAGCCATGGAGCTGAGCGAGCAGCTGTACAATAAAACCGAGTACATCGAGACCGTGAGTGCCGCCGTGCTGTGCCCGCTCCGTGCATGCAGCCACACACACACGGGGACCCGGGATAATCAATAAAACCAGCGCCGGGCGATGCGAACTACAACTCCCGTGAGCCCTTGTCACTCCGTAAGCCTAAAGTGGCCGGCAAAAGGCTCATGGGAGTTGTAGTTTGTCGGCAGCAATGCACAAAATTGGGTGTATACACCCATCTACACGGTAGTAAATATATTTAGGTGGTTGTATGCAGTATGTAGACGGATGTCATGGGCTTTTTATTTATTTTCAATCAGCTGGGGGTATGACAAGGGAGAACAGAATGCTTATCATGTGGAAAGATACCTAAATCACAGCTTTTTGGCCTAAAATTTGCAATTCTTTTCTGTATTTCTCTTTTTTTTGTAACAGACCCATGTGATTGGGTCTTTATACCACTGAAAGTCTTCTGGTAACTGACATAATATATATATATATATAGTTCTTTGAATTGCTGTGATGTGCAAATGGCTTCTGCAATAATAAACATAACAAAATCTATATATACACAGTATATTAGGATTCAGCCTCTTTATGCGGCTGTAGTTATTGTTATCTGGGATAATTTTTCCAGCAGTTGCGGCCTGTACGTTACTTTTCGATTGTTGACGTTGCACGCATCACGTAGTGTGTTCATTCAGAAATCTATTCATGGTAATATTGTCTCTGCCTCCACAAAGATGGCCGACCCATTGTATACATGGGGGCACCATGCTTGTGTCCCCAACTAGTGCTCATGTACTGACCAAGGGTTTGTTTTATCAATAAATGGTGGTCCTAGGGCACCGGCGGCCAGTCAGTCAATCATAAATATACATTATTTGTCAAACACTTTTACAGGAGGTCAGTATTATTGGGGTTTTGGGCCAAGTTATAAAAATTATCATTAGTATTATCCACAGCTTTATTAAAGCTGTGTGAAATTGAACATCAGGCTCGCGTTTAGAATAACACCAAGGAGACGTTTGGTTGCCAAATCGGCCATGTTTTCCTGGACGCATATTACTAATTCACGCAGAAGGAAAGCACAGAGCGGCACTGTAACATGTATAATTCATATGTTTCAGGAGGAAAATCCATTACCTAGCCAAGTCACACCGACTGGAATTCCCCTTTGAGTTCTTACCTGCAGCACATGAATTCTACATGCTGCAGGGTGGCATTTTTCATGCACTGCCCATCAGCATGAATACATTCTGTGTGTCCAGGAAAACATGGCTGACCGGGCAACCACAACCTCCTGCCTGCCGTGTCTTTGTAATACATCTAGATGACGAGCTGTAGGCATGCTGTGCCCCTCCCTCAGCAGCTGCCATATTGATGCCCGCCCTCTCTGACAGGCGTCACCATAGATTTTTATGCCTGGCGAATGGGCGACGGGTTACAGACAGAAGCGAGACGTCCCTATTCAGGGTGGAGCAGCAGGTCCATTAATATCTGTTCATGAATATAACTGCTGTTGAGCTTTAAGCCACATATCCCGGGGATCAGCGACGTCGGCCCTCCAGATGTTAAGGAACTACATTTCCCATGAGGCTCAGCCAATCTAATGAGTACCTGAGCATCATGGGAGATGTAGTTTAAAAACATCTGATGGGCCAAGGTTGCTGACCCCTGAGACACCCCATAGGTCTCTGCTGCCTGAGTGTTTTTGGGTTGTGTCCGTCTTCCGTTGGATGATAACGGGAAGGCAGCGGATGACTAAATCCTTTATGGCAGGGCTGCTCGATATGGGCCCCGCTGATGTTTTGGAACTACATTTCCCACAAGGCTCTGGCGACCTAATGAGTAGCTGAGCATCGTGAGAGATGTGGTCCCAAAACATCTGGAGGTCCGTAGTTGAGCACCCAACCTTTACAGCATTCAAGTTGCGTTGACACATCCATGTTTTAGTAACCGGCTGGATTTATTGTCACCCCCTACCGACAGGCATCCGGGAACAAAGTCAGCAGGCAGTCGGTGCTGTGCGGCAGCCAGAACATCGTGCTGAATGGAAAGGTAGGTCTTGGTATGTCGCTGCGTGCTTTTGGACACGTCAACCTGTATATAACTAAAAATTGGCAAATTAAAATGTCCCTGTCGTGTTAAAGCGCACCTGTCATGCTCACCTGCCGGACGCAGCCATCGCCTGTCTCCTATAGGCTGTCTCTTGTGATCCTTCCTTTGACTGGATCTCAGATGTTGTGCCAATGCAATAACCTAGATAGCCGCACCTTCTAGTTATGTATGACTGGTGTGCTATAAATCGGTGAATTGTGGCGTGGCGCTCTGAGCCGTGCGTGCATCAGCAGTTCATTGTGCACCATGTGGAGTAAAAACAAACACACCAAAACATAGAAATCGATTTTCTGAGGGTCTATTCACAAAGCACCGACATTGCGTGCAAATGCCCCCGATACCTCAACTGATACTGCAAGCTAGCACTGGGCTGGCTTGCTGGCCGATATCCGAGAGGCTGGGGCGGCTGGCAGAATGCTCTAACAGAATTCTGCCAGGCCCCTCTGGCTGGCCGCTTTCCAGCGAGCGGTTGTAATGTAGCCGCTTGCTGGTTCATCCAACCACACTCTCTGTGAGATCTTGAGGAGTTTGGTAGATTGCGACTGGAGGTCTCAGCAAGCGGCTGGGTTACAACCTTTGCCAGCGGCCGCTCGCTGTAAAGCGGCCAGCCTGGGGGGCCTGGCAGAATGCTGTTAGAACATTCTGCCAGCCCCTCGGATACCGGCCAGCAAGCCAGCCCAGTGCTAGTTTGCGGTATCGGGGGCAATTGCACGAGTATCAAGTACTCGTGCAAATGCCAGAATCTGCACCAATACTAGTATCGGTATCTGTGCATTATATATATATATATATATATATATATATACATACAAACATATATATACATACATATATATATATATACATATATATATATATCATATATATATATATATATATATACATACATATATTATATATATACATATATATATATATACATATATATATATATACATATATATATATATATACATATATATATATATATACATACATACACACATATATATATACATACATATGTCACACTTATTATTATTATTATTATATATATATATATATATATATACACACACACACAAATACGTTACTTTATTCATACTATTTTTATATAGTATGGATATATATATATAGACACATACTTTACATTTACCGTAAGACTTCAGACTAAGCCCGCACGGGCGTAACGCGTCAAGCCATGCTTCTTTCTGTGTGTTTTTAACTGGTGTGGGTAGTGGTTGGGATATATATATATGCTGCTTGGCACCCTTCATTATTTAGTGACTGGTTATGTAGGCGGCTTGAACCGCCGAGGTATAGTTTTCTTGCCTTCTTATTGTGTGCTCTCTGTAACCTTATCGCAATTATATCAGTGGTTCCTTGCTTCACCCAACACACCCTCTACTACTATAATTGTATGTTTTTCAATTCATTGTTTGTTTAGTGTTTATCATTAAAATTAACCATATTCTGGTACTCTAGTTGCACCTTTTTTTTTCATTTACCGTAAGAACCTGTCAGGTAGCCGTCAAGCTGTGGATCTGGCAGACTTATGTCGTTTGAAAGATGATGCAGGTTGCCCTGTTCATTAGGATGAATGCCTGGTGTCTGTCGGCCGTAAATTGGTAACCCGTTTATCTCCAGGGGACGCGCAGCATCGCGCCGTAAAGTCGCGCTCTCACCTCCCTCTCTCTTTTTCCCTTGTAGACCATCGTCATGAACGACTGCATCATCCGGGGCGACCTGGCGAACGTACGAGTGGGTCGTCACTGCGTCATCAAGAGTCGCAGCGTCATCAGGCCGCCATTTAAAAAATTCAGCAAAGGGTGAGAGGCCAGCGTTACGTCTGCGTGGTTTTCCTACGCTTCTTTTTGGTCAGATCTTCTATTCCCTTTCTGCAGAAACGTTTGTTTATTTTAACATGGTAAAATATTAACTTTAAATAAACCATAATGGAAAAGTATTTGTAGATATACATATATACATACATATATGCACAGGCCTGATCAGACCCCTCTCTCCTGACTCTTTCTTGTTACCCCCTGTGATACAGCCGCTGGACAGACCAGTGTTCAAGGCTTTGCTTTATTTTGCAGCCACAGCAAAGGCAGTATATCCAAATAAACAAGCAAATAAAACCTAAATCAAAGCCTACTCCTTATTCGGAGACCAGCTGATCATTTGTTTTCCCCTCGCTCGTAACACTGGGCAGCTAAGCCGCTTACCAGTAAAGTAAAACAAAAATTATCAGGGTTATTCAAAGAGATCCGAATGGCTGGAGAAAGGTAACCGAACGCTGAAAATCAGCGTTCGGTTGCCTTTCCTGGCCATTCGACTATCCAGAGAGCAGGCAATACGCCAAATCCTGACGAATTGCTTGCACATGCGGTGCCTGTTCGAGGGCAGTGAAATCCCCATAAAAAAGCACGGCTTCGGCTATTCAGAGAACACAAACCAGCAGTGAAAGGTTCCCCTAATGCCCTGCCATTCGGGGGTATCATGCGGCAGATTTATTCAGGCGAATCCCATAGGCTTCAATGTTAAAAATATTCCCGTTTTAATTCAATATCTAATAAACCGTTCATTATAAAATTCTGCAGTAAAGAGTCTCTTTATTTATAGATTTTTTTGGCTATTTTAAGGATTTTTCTGGATTTTTTTTTTTAAAAGGTCAGATTTTTCTCTAACAGCCCTTATTATTATCATTCATTGGATCTTATATGTGAATTTCAGACATTTTCGTTCAGTAGTTTCTTTGCAAACAGCGTTTCACTTTTCAAACATTCAAGCGTACTGTTTTGCTAATTTTTTCACTCCATTCGCCCGCGGCGTTGGCTTTTTCCGGCGGCTTCTCTGCGTGTGATCGGCTCCTGCTCGGGTTTCACCAGCGTGTTCGTCGGGGTTAATCTAGATGTTTTTGCGGGTTTCGGCGTGCATTCGCCGGGTTTTTGCGGTGAGTGTTCGTCGGGTTTGCCGCAGCTTTTCCCTGCGCTTCGACGGCCCTGTGGTGTTTGCTGAATACACCGCAGGGTCGCCGAAATGGGATCGCCGAAATCGGCCCGAATTGAAGAGAACGAAAAGTCACCGAACATGCGGTGACTTTTCGATTTTCTTTGAATAACCCTGAAAGAGTTTGCACTTTCCTTTGCGACTTCACGGCTTGTCTCCTCCTCTGCTGCTCCCAGCAAAAACACTGCTGTCCCAGAGGGAACCTCAGTACCTATAAAGGCAGAGCAGTCTTAATAAGCTGAGATTTAACCCTATAGGGGAAAAGGGCTTTCTCCATCACCCTTCCCCTAATCACACTGTCACCCCCTCCCCCCATGTCCTGCCTAGCTCTGCAGGATTTGGGTAAATGTTTTAGGAGGCTGATAGGTGCTGATGTAGCGATGACTCTCCTGGTGGCTGCAGATGCATGGATCTTGTCATCTAACTACCATGTGCATGGATGCCCTAGAGTCTAGGACCTGCGGTGGCTAACCTTGGCACCCCGAATGTTCCTAAGTGATATTTCCCATGATTCCAGACGGCTTTAGGTTCACTGAGCATCGCTGTCATCTAGGGTAGAGATATGAAACTCTGCCCCCCAGATGTTCATTGCCTACAGTTTCCTGAATTCTCTGTATGCCATAAATGGCCAGAGCATCGTGGGAGTTGTAGTTCGGAAACGTCTTGGTGGTCGGAGTTCGAGATCCCTGATCTAGGGAGCCAGGGCTTGCCATCACCGCTTTATAAAACGCAATTTCTTCAGGCTGCATCTTATAACGGTGACAATACTGACCTCTGAAGTAGAGCAGGCGTCATCTCCCAAGCTGCTCATCCCCAGAATCCCCGGCGCCTAACCTTGTTTAATGAATAGGATTAGAACAAGCCTGTATGCTGGAAATCCAGCTAGAAAGGCTCACAGGCAACATCAATGATTAATCCCAGATATTTTGGAGTTACGTGTGCCACGATGCCCACCTACACCAGGCATCAGTAACCTTGGCCCTCCAGATGTTTTGGAACTACATCTCCCATGGTGCTCAGCCACTTATTAGGTAACATGAGCATTGTGGGAAATTCAGTTCCAAAACATCTGGAGGGCCAAAGTTGCTGACTGCCAGGCAAGACTTACAGCTGGCTGAGCATCATGGGCCATGTAGCTCCTTCGGATTCCCTTATCTCCCGATCTGTGGCAGCTAGAGGGTCATGTTTGGCATCATTGGAAAGGCCTGATCGTGAAACCAAACATGACCAAGTTTGGTGTTAACCGCAAATTTTTCTTTTAAAAATTTTTGTCTGGGGGGGGGGGTTAGTTAAATAGGACCTGGGCTGTCATCTAAAAATTTTGAGCATAAAACAGTCATAATGAGCTCAGCGCACATAGGTGAACTGGCTCCGCAGTGAAGGGATTAAAAAGCAAAACGTGTAAAAATTGGGTATTTGTATTTTCGGGACATAATTTTGAAACTATTTAGCCGCGGTCTTTTTTTTGGCGGTTGTAGATTTTGGGGATTAAATTACAAAAAAAGTGTGTTTTTACCATTTGTTTCATAATATTTCATATTTTTTATATAGTAAATTATAGGATATGATGGAAATAATGATATCTTTAGAAAGTCCATTAAATGGCGCGAAAAACGGTGTATTATATGTGTGGGTTGCATAAACGAGTAAGAGGAGAATTTGACCTAAACACTAACAGCGCAGAAACGTTAAAAACAGCAGCGGGCACTATCGGATGGACTTTCGTAAAACAGCCCGGTCACTAAGGCCGGGTGCACACGAGACGTTTTTTATTGCGCACTAACGTGCGTTACTAAAGCGCGTCACAGCATATAATTACGCATAATGTGAAGACCACCCGCATAACGCGCGCTAGGCATAACGCGCACTGAAAATGCCCGTCTTGAAAACACAAAGGCTGTTGCGCTAGCATTGACGCGACGTTGGGCGTCAAATGCAGCGCGCATGCGCACTTGAGCGCAGGAGGATCACGCAGCCTCGTCAACGCGCATCCTAGTGCATCGACGGTGATGATGCGCTAGGATGCTCGTTGACAGCGCTGCGCGATCTTGTTTTGCAGCGCTGAGTGGGGGGCAGGCGGCCGTCGAGTGGACGCCGGTGCGTTAGCGTTTTCTTTAACGCACGTACTGTGCGTTAAAGAAAACGTCTCGTGTGCCCCCGGCCTAAGGGGTTAAAAAGGGATTGAACGCATACTGCATGTATGCCCCCTGTGGCCAAACTGCAAACTGCAGCTTGCGAATGCAATTCTGTAAATCAGGGCAGCTTCGGGGGAAGCTGTTCCCCTGCACTCACCTGTCCAGGCCTCCACGGGCTGCACGTGAAACGGGAACATGTCCCCGCTGCCCGGCCTGTCCACGGCAGCCAGATAAATACACCGCCCCCTCCCATTATCCAGGTTACTCCTATTAAAAGCGCTCGTTGGTAATCAGGCGTAATTACTCTAATGGCTGTCATTGATTAAGGTTTATTTGTGGAACTGAACGAAACAATGTCTTCCTGAAATCCCCCTTTTGTCCCTTTCTTTTGACGGCGTGAGCGGCTCCTCTCCGCGTAACGGTGTCATTATAACACAACAAGGCGGTAAATTTAGGTCCATAACGTAGGAAAACGCTTCGCTCAACAAAAGGAGGATTCAGATAACTAGACCAAGGGGTAAACTGGGCCAAACCCTGCACGCGTTCACGTCTCCAGGGTTTACCGGGCACACGTGATGATAGCACACATGTTATTAGTACTTGCCGCACTGACTCACATCCGGTCGCTACTTTTTTGCAGCTCCTTTTACAGACACAAAGCTGGTGCGATAGGTGAGAGGTTAGTGTCCCAACTGCAGGAGAACAGCAGTAATAGCAAGATTCAGGATCTTTATCTGTGATATTCCGGTATCTGTTATTTAGACTGTAAACGTGTGTGTATATATATATATATAACATACATAGAGTATCCTTTATCTGAAATGTTCCAAAAAATGTTTTTGATCGCCGCCACAAGTGACAAATTCCCCCCTGACCTCGTGACGGGGACAAAATGTTTTTAGAATCCTGTATAAAACGCCCTTCATGCTGCGTATAAGGTGTGTGCGATACATAAAGGAATGTCGTGTTTATACCTGGCTCCCATCACCAAAATATCTCATTATTATACGCAAATATCCCGAATTTATAACCTGTCTGGTCTCCAGCATTGCAGATAAGGGGGGGGGGGGCTCATCCTGTGTATATTTAGCAGACATGTGCACAGTTCAAAATTTTGTTTCGGAAAATTTTCAGATTTTGTAATTTTTCAAATTTTCAGTTTTTTGATCAATCCAATACTTTCAGAGAAATCCAACTATTTATAGATATGTCTGAAATTTTGCAGGCACGTGTATTTTTAGCCTCTGTACCTCCCTCTATCCCCCTATCCCCTCTAAACCCCCTTCTTTAACTTCTCCAACCCCCCATCCTTAATACTACCTCCAGTTCCTCACTCTACACCCCAAAATGTTAGTTAGGGTTAGGGCTAGAGTTACTTCTAGGGTTGGGTTATTGTTAGGGTCACTGTTATGCGTTCTGTTTGTGTTAGGGTTACTGTTTATATTTTTGTTAGGGTTAGGACTAGGTTTAGGGTTAGGGTTAGGACTAGGGTTTGGTTATTGTTCGGGTCACTGTTAAAGTAACTGTATATATTTGTGTTAGGACTGGATTTACGGTAAAGGTTAGGACTAGGGTTCAGTTACTGTTAGGGTCACTGTTATGCGTACTGGTTCTGTTTGTTAGGGTTACTGTATATATTAGGATTAGGTTTAGGGTTAGGACTAGGGTTGGGTTATTGTTAGGGTCACTGTTATGCGTACTGTTTCTGTTTGGGTTACTGTTTATATTTGTGTTAGGGTTAGGACTAGGTTTAGGCTCAGTGTTCTACTTACTGGCTCTGTGTTAGGGTTACTGTTACTGTTTATGTTTGTATTAAGGTTAGGATTAGGACTAGAGTTACTTATGGGGCTGGGTTATTAGTAGGGTTATGGTCACGGTTAGATTTACTGGCTCTGTGTTTGGGTTACGTTAACTGTTTAAGTTTGCTTTAGGGTTAGGTTTATGGATACTTATTGGGTTGGGTTAGTGTTAGGGTGACTGTTAGGTTTACTGGCTCTGTTTTTGTTGGGGTCACTGTTACTGTTTATGTTTATATTAGGGATAGGACTAGGGTTAGGTTTATTTCTAGGGTTGGGTTATTTGTAGAGTTAGGGTCACTGTTAGGCTCACTGGCTCTGTTTGTGTTAGGGTTACATTAACTCTTTATGTTTGCTTTACGGTTAGGTTTAGGGATACTTCTAGGGTTGGGTGGTTATTACGGTTAGGGTCACTGTTAGGCTTACTGGTTCTGTTTGTGTTCAGGTCACTGTTACTGTTTGTTTATTTTAGGGCTAGGACTCGGTTTAGGTTTAGGCTTACTCCTAGGGTTGGGTGGTTATTACAGTTAGGCTCACTGTTAGGCTTACTGGTTCTGTTTGTGTTAGGGTCACTGTTAGGCTTACTGGTTCTGTTTGTGTTAGGGTCACTGTTAGGCTTACTGGTTCTGTTTGTGTTAGGGTCACTGTTAGGCTTACTGGTTCTGTTTGTGTTAGGGTCACTGTTAGGCTTACTGGTTCTGTTTGTGTTAGGGTCACTGTTAGGCTTACTGGTTCTGTTTGTGTTAGGGTCACTGTTAGGCTTACTGGTTCTGTTTGTGTTAGGGTCACTGTTAGGCTTACTGGTTCTGTTTGTGTTAGGGTCACTGTTAGGCTTACTGGTTCTGTTTGTGTTAGGGTCACTGTTAGGCTTACTGGTTCTGTTTGTTGTTAGGGTCACTGTTAGGCTTACTGGTTCTGTTTGTGTTAGGGTCACTGTTAGGCTTACTGGTTCTGTTTGTGTTAGGGTCACTGTTAGGTTTACTGGTTCTGTTTTTGTCAGGGTCACGGTTAGGCTTACTGGTTCTGTTTGTGTTAGGGTCACTGTTAGGATTACTGGTTCTGTTTTTGTCAGGGTCACTGTTAGGCTTACTGGTTCTGTTTGTGTTAGGGTTACTGTTAGGCTTACTGGTTCTGTTTGTGTTAGGGTCATTGTTAGGCTTACTGGTTCTGTTTGTGTTAGGGTCACTGTTAGGCTTACTGGTTCTGTATGTGTTAGGGTCACTGTTAGGCTTACTGGTTCTGTTTGTGTTAGGGTCACTGTTAGGCTTACTGGTTCTTTTGTGTTAGGGTCACTGTTAGGCTTACTGGTTCTGTTGTGTTAGGGTCACTGTTAGGCTTACTGGTTCTGTTTGTGTTAGGGTCACTGTTAGGCTTACTGGTTCTGTTTGTGTTAGGGTCACTGTTAGGCTTACTGGTTCTGTATGTGTTAGGGTCACTGTTCGGCTTACTGGTTCTGTATGTGTTAGGGTCACTGTTAGGCTTACTGGTTCTGTTTGTGTTAGGGTCACTGTTAGGCTTACTGGTTCTGTTTGTGTTAGGGTCACTGTTAGGCTTACTGGTTCTGTTTGTGTTAGGGTCACTGTTAGGCTTACTGGTTCTGTTTGTGTTAGGGTCACTGTTAGGCTTACTGGTTCTGTTTGTGTTAGGGTCACTGTTAGGCTTACTGGTTCTGTTTGTGTTAGGGTCACTGTTAGGCTTACTGGTTCTGTTTGTGTTAGGGTCACTGTTAAGCTTACTGGTTCTGTTTGTGTTAGGGTTATTGTTAGGCTTACTGGTTCTGTTTGTGTTTGGGTCACTGTTAAGCTTACTGGTTCAGTTTGTGTTAGGGTTACTGTTAGGCTTACTGGTTCTGTTTGTGTTAGGGTCACTGTTAGGCTTACTGGTTCTGTTTGTGTTAGGGTCACTGTTAGGCTTACTGGTTCTGTTTGTGTTAGGGTCACTGTTAGGCTTACTGGTTCTGTTTGTGTTAGGGTCACTGTTAGGCTTACTGGTTCTGTTTGTGTTAGGGTCACTGTTAGGCTTACTGGTTCTGTTTGTGTTCGGGTCACTGTTAAGCTTACTGGTTCTGTTTGTGTTAGGGTTATTGTTAGGCTTACTGGTTCTGTTTGTGTTTGGGTCACTGTTAAGCTTACTGGTTCAGTTTGTGTTGGGGTTACTGTTAGGCTTACTGGTTCAGTTTGTGTTAGGGTCACTGTTAGGTTTACTGGTTCTGTTTGTGTTAGGGTTACTGTTAGGCTTACTGGTTCTGTTTGTGTTAGGGTCACTGTTAGGCTTACTGGTTCTGTTTGTGTTAGGGTTACTGTTAAGCTTACTGGTTCAGTTTGTGTTAGGGTTACTGTTAGGCTTACTGGTTCAGTTTGTGTTAGGGTTACTGTTAGGCTTACTGGTTCAGTTTGTGTTAGGGTCACTGTTAGGTTTACTGGTTCTGTTTGTGTTAGGGTTACTGTTAGGCTTACTGGTTCTGTTTGTGTTAGGGTCACTGTTAGGCTTACTGGTTCAGTTTGTGTTAGGGTCACTGTTAGGCTTACTGGTTCTGTTTGTGTTAGGGTCACTGTTAAGCTTACTGGCTCTGTTTGTGTCAGGGTTACAGTAACTGTTTTAGGGTTAGGGTTAGTACAGCACAAAGAGGGTGTTTTTTTTTTTTTGCAGTTCGGGAAGTGATTTCAAATCACTCCCCCCCCCCCCCCCAATAATAAAATATTATTGTAATCGGCTGATTGGGAATTTAGAATGCTCCCAAAATGTCGATATTTCGTCCAAAACAACTGCGGATGACCACAAATGCGCACATCCCTAATATTTGTACAGCGCCACAGGAGACGTTGGCACCAAAATAAATGATGACAACAATACAGTAGCAAGATGAAATGCTGACCTGCAGTCCTGTGTCTTGTTCCTGCAGCGTGGCTTTCTTCCCTCTCCATATCGGTGACCACGTCTTCATAGAAGAGGACTGTGTGGTTAATGCTGCCCAGATCGGATCCTATGTCCACATAGGGAAGAACTGCGTCATTGTAAGTGTCGTTTACAGCGAGGTCTGGGTACCAACAGAACAGCCAACCTGTGGCCAGTCAGATGAGCGAGGGTGACGCAGTCTATCTGCTTAAATCCTCTCTGTGCCTCCTAATATTCTGAGACAGGCCGACCTCGGTACCCCATATGTTTCTGAACTACATGTCCCATGATGCTCAGTCAGCCTTTACACTGGTGGAGCATCATGGGGCATGTAGTTATAAAACATCTGGGGTGCCATAGTTCGCCATCGTTGGTTTAGGGGGAAAAGCAGCTGCCTGTATCCTGAATCAACATATTTTTGTATTTTTCAGGGCCGAAGATGTGTTTTAAAGGACTGCTGCAAAATCCTGGACAACACCGTCCTACCTCCTGAAACCGTGGTGCCGCCGTTCACCGTGTTCTCGGGATGCCCTGGTCAGTCCCGAGCTGACATTGCGT
Source organism: Leptobrachium leishanense (assembly GCA_009667805.1). Taxonomy (NCBI): domain Eukaryota; kingdom Metazoa; phylum Chordata; class Amphibia; order Anura; family Megophryidae; genus Leptobrachium; species Leptobrachium leishanense. The sequence goes on from CM019069.1 coordinate 146,880,176, forward strand.
ATACAGAGATCATATTATTTCTCCTGTGTGTAATTAATGTGCTCTCCGTCAGCCCCCTTCCTTAAAAATCCCGTTTCTTTTTTTTTTAATTAAAAAAAGCATTTTCAAGCGTCAAAAATGAATGTTAATATTATGATAATACGCGGTCGGATCGTGCGTTACAAGAGTCTCCTTAATTCAGACGCTACAGTCTTTGTAGGATCTCGATAAAGGGACAAGTAAAGACTCCCAGGGCTGTGAGTCCTTAGCCCCGGGGGGGGGGGGGTCTCAAACTCTGCCCTCACCACAGCCCACAATATCCACAGCCTACAATTCCCAGAATTCTTTGAATGCAACAGATGGCCAGAGAATCCTGGGAGTTGTAGTCCAGCGATATCTATTGGGCCAGAGTTTGAAGTCCCGGCCTCAGTGTATGAACTCTTCGGACGCAGGGTGGATGTTTGTTCTGTAGGGGGAGCTGTTTTTTCCTCTTACTGTTTCTGTGTAATCGGCGTTTTCGCTGTAGCATTAATCATAAAAATCTCCTTTATTCAGGGCCGCCATCGGGAATCTTGGGGCCCCTTTACTGAACCCCTGGTCGAGCCCCTCTTCCCTCAGCTGGCTATTTCCATAAACTAATTAAAAATAAAACATTTTGCCTCGTTTTTCTTTTTACTTTATTTTACACAGAATGTGGTAAAATGAGATTCCTAGCGGGAGAGTGTTCGCTCCACACCTCTTCCTGGCGCAGACCATACTATTCACTCCCTCAGTGATTCGCCAGAGTGCTTTTACCGGCCCTAGTTGCCCCGGCCCACTGGGAAAGTTCCCGGTATACTGGTCAGTTCAGTTTGGCATAGAGGGGCGCTTACATCTGAGACAAGCGACACAGCGTTTGGTAAGGGCCAGGGCCCCCTTGAGCCACTGGGCCCCTGAACATATCACAGGCTGTCACCCCCTGCCTTTATCTACAATCATTTTTATTCCCTTTTTTTCTGTGTTTCACTTTTTTTCTTCCGGTAGTTTTTGGCGGTTTGTGATGAATTTCTAGTGCACCTGTACTGACTAGGAGGATTTTGGGGGTGTATTGGTCTTGGATCAATACGATGTCTCTTCCCTTGCTGAGATATCGCAGCCTTTACTTGCACGGTTTCCCGCACCGTGCGCCGCCATGTTTTCCTTGCCCTCAGACCTGTGAGCGGAGCTTGCTGAGAGCTGCGCGAGCAGTTCTAGTCAGTGTCAGCACGCCAAAGGTCAGTCGGGTGCAAGGAGTGAGCGGGAGGGCTGTCCTGCAGGACAACTTTCCACTCAGAGCTGCCAATCACCCCTGCGGCATGCCGAACGGAAGAGAGGGGCGGGGAAACGTTAAACACCAAATTTTTCCTTTTTTTTTTTGTTCAGTTAAATTTTGTGAGGTAAAAAAATGCTAAGAAATATATATTGATTAATTCCCTATCAAATGACATGACCGGTGCACGTTAAGTCAGGTTTAAAAGAAGCCTGTCATGCTCCGCTGCAGCACATCTCCGTGACAACCATGGCACGGCAGTCTGAGCTGAGATCAGCTGCCGTGCTGAGGTTTACCTGCCAGGTGAGAGCAGGAAAGCTGGCGGAAAGGTGTTTCTCACGCTCTCTGTGTGCCACTCCATGGCTGGCATCACACGGAGGTGCGCCTTGCTTGTGATGAGCTCCACAGCAGGGCTACACTGGGTCAAACTGGCATGAATGCAATGCCGGCGGACCCGGAGCAATACCCTGCGCATGCTCTGCTTTAAACCGAGTTTACCTGGAATAATTAACCTTTTTGTTTGTTTTTCAGGTCTTTTCTCTGGCGAGCTCCCAGAATGCACTCAGGAACTCATGATCGACGTGACAAAAAGTTACTACCAAAAGTTCCTACCCCTGACGCAGATCTAGAGACACAGCCCGGCATTCCCGAGCCCCCATCCTCCCCCTTTTTGTAAATAATGCATCTCCCCATCACATATGCCCCTCAATACATTACTCTGTATTTATTAACGCCGTACACATCTCGATGGCTGTCGTGCCCTGTGTGTGCCCGCCGAGAACTCGCCCTGGTAATAGAAATCACAGCTAGCGCGCTGCTCCCTGCTGTAAATCCTCCGGGCCGCTGGTTTGTTCCGCTTCCACAAGTTCGGGTCATCGAGTGAGATTAACACTTGTCCTTACAATAAATAATTCCATTCTCTATGCCGGTTTAATTGCTGCTATTGTGTGATACCTCGACTCCGCTGTCATCTCCTTAACTGCTGGTGCAACCGTCACCTTGTTATCTGACCAATCAATATATATCTTGCTCTCTATCTCGCCCTCTCTCTCGCTCTCTCTCGCCCTCGCTCTGTCTCGCCCTCTCTCACCCTCACTCTCTCGCTCACTATCTCGCTCTCTCACCCTCTCTCTCGCCCTCTCTCTCGCCCTCTCTCTCGCCCTTTCTCTCTCGCTCTCACCCTCTCACCCGCTCTCTCTCTCACCCTCTCTATATCTCACCCTCACGCTCGCTCTCTATCTCACGCTCGCTCTCACACGCTCGCTCTCTATCTCACCCTCTCACTCACTCTCTCACGCTCGCTTTCTATCTCGCCCTCTCTCTCTCACTCTCCCTCTCCTCTCTATCTCGCCCTCTATCACTCTCTCTTGCCCTCTCTATCTCACTCTCTCTCATGCTCGCTCTCACACTCTCGCTCTCTATCTCGTCCTCTCTCGCTCTCACACTCTCGCTCTCTATCTCACCCTCTCTCTCATGCTCGCTCTCACACTCTCACTCTCTATCTCGTCCTCTCTCGCTCTCACACTCTCGCTCTCTATCTCACTCTCTCTCATGCTCGCTCTCACACTCTCGCTCTCTATCTCGTCCTCTCTCGCTCTCACACTCTCGCTCTCTATCTCACTCTCTCTCATGCTCGCTCTCACACTCTCGCTCTCTCTCGTCCTCTCTCGCTCTCACACTCTCGCTCTCTATCTCACCCTCTCTCTCATGCTCGCTCTCACACTCTCACTCTCTATCTCGTCCTCTCTCGCTCTCACACTCTCGCTCTCTATCTCGCCCTCTCTCAAATCAAATCAAAATAAGCTTTATTGGCAGGACCAAATACATTTTAGCATTGTCAAAGCATATGGGGAGGTTATATGGGGTGGAGGGGGGGTAGTGGGATATATATGGGGGGAATGGGCAAGTCTCTCTCGCACTCTCTCTTTCTCACTCTCTAACTCGCCCTCTCTCTTTCACACTCTCGCCCTCTCTTGCGCTTTCTTGCTATCTCTCACTCTCTGTCCCGCTCTCTCTGTCCCTCTCCCTCTTACACGCTCTTTCTCGCTCTCTCTCACGCGCGTTCTCTCTCTCATACGCTCACTGGCCACTTTATTAGGTACCCCTTGCTAGTACTGGGTTGGACCCCCTTTCCCTTCAGAACTGCCTTCATTCTTCGTGGCATAGATTCCACAAGCCGTTGGACACATTCCTCAGAGATTTCGCTCCATTTTGACATGATGGCGTCTCGCAGTTGCTGCAGATTTGTCGGCTGCACATCCATGATGTGAATCTCCCGTTCCACCACATCTCAAAGGTGCTCTATGGGATGGAGATCTGGGGACCGGAGGCCATTGGAGCACAGTGACCTCATTGTCATGTTCAAGAAACCAGTTTGAGATGGTTTGAGCTTTGTGACATGGTGCATTATCCTGCTGGAAGGAGCCATCAGAAGATACAGGGTACACTGTGGCCGTAAAGGGATGGATATGGTCAGCAGCAGCAATACTCCGGTAGAACGTGGCGTTTAAACGGTGCTCGATTGGTACTAAGGGGCCCAAAGTGTGTCAAGAAAATATCCCAACATCATTACACCATCACCAGCCTAAAAGGTTAAAATAGAAATATCCACTTTCGATTTTTCCGAATATCCAGGTTTCGTATTTACTGCAGCGAGTTCTGACCGGACCTGGACGTTTCACAGACAATCGGGCGCTTCAGTAAGGCAGTGCTGAGTTTGTACCTGTTAAATACCCATAAAAACCCATGTTGGGGGATTTATGGGTATAAATCCCAACATGTGATTGTATTGCGGGTGCAGCAAGGGTTTCTGGGAGATGGATTGTCGTCAGCATTCTTTTGAAAACCGCACTACAACCCTTTGAAACGCCTGCTGTGCAGCCTTTTGGAGAAGTACAAGTACTTGTATGGGGTGCAGGAAAGGCACAGCTTCCTCCTATGACATGTCTGAGCTAGGGGGACGTCTTATAGTCGTGTGCTTATAGTCATGTGATTGTTGTAAATAACTGCAGATATAAGATGCCGAGTGTAGCGAGTCGGGGACAGGAAAACACACAGAACCTTTGCAAGAGTGTGCGTTTTTGTGGTTTCTTTGGACCATGTGATGACCTATACGTTGTTGAATCTGGGGAGCAAGTGGAAGAAAGCACTGACTGACGCGTCTCTGGGAGTACAAGCACAGCCTCACGCCTTATCTGCAAAGAATGAATAGGGGACATTGATGACTGTTTGTGTCCCGTGATCTGTGATGTTTGATTTTCTCGGAGAACAAATTTAAAAAATAAATCTATAATTCATTCATATTCTGCACGACAAACGGAATTAATGGCCCAAAAGTCCTTTTTTTTATGCACCGTCCCTGTCCTCGTTCGTTAAATATGGGAACGCGGCGACGAAGCGGGACGCTGCGCACCCAGTGGCTGAGACGATCACTAAAGTAGAGCGTCCGAATCCCGCCCTCACGGTCAATAACAAGCGATTAGCACTGGGGTATAATTAATGGTGTCAGTCTAATGACTTCCTTGTGTGGGCGTGTGTGTATAGAATCACAATGACACCATGTTCTCGGGGATCCGTAAATGTCAGCTTATGTTTTGCTTTGCCAAACGAAGACAGATTTATAATAACAAAACACATTTGTGTGTAGTCACAGCGCATGAAATATCCAAATGCCCCGAAACGGTGCCAAGTAAGTGCCAGCGGATTACCGGTCATCAGGGCGATACTCCCGTCGAGCTCCGACTGTGTTAAGTCAAGTCATGGGGCTGTTTAATTGGCCGCAAACTATCATTATTCAAATACAGTTGTGTTCAGAATTATTCAACCCCCACTGAAATTGAGTGTTTTGGCCAGTTTGACATTGATTTTGATCATTCAGTCATCTTGCTTACAATTAAATCAAAGAGGCACGTTTAGGTCAGACAAATATAACATAACATTTATAATGAAATAACCACAAATGTCTTTTCTGTGCTCACATCATTATCAGTTTTATTCAACCCCCAAGTGACATTCAATCTTAGTACTTAGTACAACATCCTTTTACAGTTATAACAGCTTTTAAACGTGAAGCATAGCTTGACACAAGTGTCTTGCAGCAATCTACGGGTATCTTCGCCCATTCGTCATGGGCAAAAGCCTCCAGTTCAGTCACATTCTTAGGCTTGCGCACTGCAACTGCTTTCTTTAAGTCCCACCAGAGGTTCTCAGTCAGATTTAAATCAGGTGACTGTGATGGCCACTCCAAAATATTCCAGCCTTTAATCTGCAACCATGCTCTAGTGGACTTGGAGGTACGCTTGGGATCATTGTCCTGTTGAAAGGTCCAACGTCTCCCAAGCCTCAGGTTTGTGACGGACTGCATCACATTGTCATCCAATATCTCCTGGTACTGAAGAGAATTCATGGTACCTTGCACACGCTGAAGCTTCCCTGTACCTGCAGAAGCAAAACAGCCCCAAAGCATGATTGACCCCCCGCCATGCTTCACAGTAGGCAAGGTGTTCTTTTCTTCATAGGCCTTGTTCTTTCTCCTCCAAACATAGCGTTGATCCATGGGCCCAAACAGTTCTAATTTTGTTTCATCAGTCCACAGAACACTATCCCAAAACTTCTGTGGTTTGTCCACATGACTTTTGGCATACTGCAGTCGACTCTTCTTATTCTTTGGAGACAGCAAGGGGGTGCGCCTGGGAGTTCTGGCATGGAGGCCTTCATTACGCATTGTGCGCCGTATTGTCTGAGCTGAAACTTCAGTACCCACATCTGACAAATCTTTTCTCAGTTCCTCAGCAGTCACATGCGGACTTTTCTCCACTCTTCGCTTCAGGTAGCGCACAGCAGTCGAAGTCAGCATCTTCTTTCTGCCACGACCAGGTAGCGTTTCAACAGTGCCCTTTGCCTTGAATTTGCGAATGATGCTTCCTATGGTCTCTCTTGTTATGTTTAACATCTTTGCAATCTTCTTATAGCCATTGCCCTTCCTGTGAAGAGTAATCACCTCTTCTCTTGTCTTCCTGGACCATTCTCTTGACTTCACCATGTTTGTAACCACACCAGTAAATGTCTAGAAGGAGCTGAGTATCACAGTCATTTTAAAGCTGCCTAATTGGTGCTTATTATGCTTTATTGCTGCTCCGTGACATCCACAGGTGTTTTCAATACCTGATTGAAAACACTTGAATGAACCTCTGTTCTTCAGAGTGGTAGTCTTTAAGGGTTGAATAATTGTGTCAATGAAGAATTCACAAAAGAAACATTTACTACTGTATTACAAAACCAATTGATGTCATTTTAGTTGCATATGGTTCTTTTAAAAAGTCCTTGTAGGATTTCATTCTGAATACAATTACAAATGTACACTAAATTCCCTAAAACCCTTTACAGCATTGGGGGTTGAATAATTTTGAACACAACTGTAATATAATTATTACACAATATATAAATTACACTAAAAATTCCACAGGGAACATTTGTGATTCCGCAGCCGCTTACGTTATAGTGGGGGACCCCACCCCACGCATATATTTCCACTAAAAACATACAAGAAACACTAAAACTATAAAATTATAGAATCCCATAGAATTCCCGTTATCGCCAATGTTTAAGGGTCTATTCACAAAGCACTGAAATTCCGTCAAACAATATTCCCGTCTTGGTATGACCACGCTGGAAGCTGTAGGTACAGGTCCTATCAGAAAAGTCTCCATGTAAAGTTCGGGTGGAGTATTTCCTTTCCGAAATCCATAATACTCCAAAATCTGACGTTTTTTTGATCGCCGAAACCACAGAAAAAGTGGGAAAAAAACTCCATGGGCTACATTACATTATTCTCGGTAAAACGGGGACGCTAGAGAGAAAAAACTGCACCCGGTAGTCTTCTCCCTAGCGCCCCCGTTTTAACGTGAAATTACAATGCAGGTGCTTAGAAAGCTGCCTGCATTGTTACCAGGAGCTACACCCCAGGATGCGCGCGGCAGCACTAAGCACCGCCGCGAGCATCCACTTGGAGCAGACTGCGGCGGTCACATGACATGCCGGATCTCACCTCGCGAGATCCGACAGGTCGGCGTAGTGATCCGCAGGGAGAGACTGGGGGACTTTATCCCCCAGTCTCTCTCTGCTCCCGCCGGACGGAGCCGCGGTCCTCGCCGTGGGATAGGAGGTGAGTATCTAAATTGTTTTTGGAGGGGTTTCTGCTTGTGCTGATGGATTCTGCACCAGCGGAATCCATTAGCACCAAGTCCAGGTTGTGGTTAACTTTTTGCTAACCGCAGCCGGACGTTAATCAGCGTTAGGACTTTGTAATCCTGGACTTTGGGAAGAATTTTGGCTTCTCCTTGAGGTTTGTGTGTTTATAAACCCGTATAGTCTCCGTCCCCTCGATTGGGTTTTTGAGGAAATATTTCTTCAAACAGAGGTTCCTCTTAAACCTCTGTAGATCAATGTAGGTTTAGAAGTGGTTGATGTTTTGAGTCAGTGCAAGCTTGAGTCCCTTCCTTAGTACATCCTCTTGTCCTTTGGTCAATATTCTGGTGGCTACCAGGGCTAACGTTAACGCTCACTCAGGTGAGCGCTAACGTTCGCACCAACTATGTAATGTAGCCCCATATCTTGCCTCATTGGACGGGGCACCAAATTATTCAAAATAATGTATGACATGACTTTCAGGCTATGCATGTTGATCGTTGACGCCCGTTAGAAAGGAGGTTGACTCTCAAAGTTGACAAAATTGTATTTAGAAAATAAAAATGGCCGCGTTATAGTTGTGGACCTTTGTTGTCATGATTCTCAATAAAAAAAGGTGTAGGCAGGCTTGCTCTTTGGATGTGGAGAGCAGGGTGCACACCGTGGGTCCTACACTTGGGGGCCCTACACCACTTCTGACACCCTACGTGTGATTAAAAAATGTCAGCGACCGGCATCTCTCTATCTATGGAGAGGTGTTGTAGGGGGGGTGTCCATCGGAGAGCAAGTGGGGTCAAGGGTGTCTACCTGCGGGGTGGTGGGAAGATCAGGGGGTCATTGTATGTATGTTTGTAAAAAAAAAGGTGGAGTTAGGAGGTGTGGCATTGAAAGCATGGCGAGGGGCCCCATAAACATTTCTCAACCAGAGTCCCTCAAATGGTAGAGGTAGCCCTTGGACAAAGTAGGTAGCCCTAGGTCAAAGTGTGACATTATGAGTGAAAAAAAGTATGTGGAGGCCCTGAGGAAGGGCAACGTTACAATGTTTGTGAGGGTCCTGAAAACGGGCAAGAGCATAAGTGGCCAACCTTACGGCGGGTCCCTGCTCAGGTCTCACGAGGTTTTAGCTCAATGGTGGCATTACAGAGATGACTATTCCATATGCAAATCAAACTGTGATCACCCAGAAACTAGCGTTACACTTCTAGGACGATTTGGGAGTCCTCATTCTTTCAAGCATTAAGGGAATTCGTAGCAGAAGACAAAATGATGTCATGTTTCCGAAGTCCTACATCAGTTGTTGTAGCCAAAAGAAGAGTGTCTTGCTTTAACGCGGACCTAAATCTGTAGCCAGTAGCTAAAAACCCCATGAGGACACCTTAAGGACATGTCATCCATGCCATACCTGTCACCGACCATTAGAAATGAATCGAATAACTGACAAATAGTCATCTTTCCCACGGATTTGGGTCGCCGTCCTTGATGGTTGGATGGAATGCTTAGAAGACTCGACCGTTGGCTGGAATCCAAGGACACTCGAGATTCTGCCGCAGAATGTCGCCAGGTACTCCAGTGAAGGCTAACCGGTACTTCAGTTCTCGTTAAGAAGTCGAAGTGTCTTCTTAATGGAGCGCGGCATTGTAGAATCAAGTGAAACTTGCCGTGTTGTATACCTTGCGAGGTCCATCGTCTTCCAAGCGATAGTCTCGAGATGCTTTCCTAGAACTAAAAATGGAATCTTACGTATCAACGAAAGTCACGTCCGCATGTATTTTTTGTGTTCTCTGAACGGAAGCCATGTTCTATAGAAAGATATATTGTATCCAAAGGAGAGCTGAGAACCAGTCGCTCCAAGCATGGCATGAGATGGAGGTTTATTACAGGAATGCAACGTTTCGGCCTTGACACGGAACCTTTCTCAAGCAATACTGTTGAAACATTGCCACTGTTGATGCCCCTTGGTCTGTAGAAAGATATGGTCATGACATCTGAGGACCTCAACCATAGAAGTCCCCAGCTTATGGTCATGTTGTTTCTCTTCACCCCCCCCCCCCTTTGCTGGATTTCGAGGTATTCTGTGATGATTAGTGGGAGGAGACACAGAAATAAACATTATGACTTGGCGACTACTTATTAATGTTGACCCTAGAAGAATACAATGGGAGCATCATGCCAATAACGTTTCGTGCAGACACAACCCTCCAAACTGGAAGGACTACATATAGACACATGACCATTTCAGGAGATGCTGAGCTAGGATGAATTTTTAATAGATATATAGTTAAACTAAGGTATGTCGACCTGGAAGCTCTCATTATAGGTAAGTGTCAGGATTCGCCAAACCAGAAACACGTAGGACAGGTCGATGGAGACAAAACAGGAAAAGGATAACCCTAATCCGGTCCTTCATATGCTCAGGTAAAAAAATGGAAGGACAGAGGATAAACACAAGAGAGTAGTCATTGACCATGCTGAGGTCAGGGAAAACGGAGATCAGACAAACGAGAAGACCATGCCAGGTCAGGACAACAGAGGTACACGCAAGTCAAACAGAGCCTGGTCAAGAAGCTAAATATACACAGACAGAATGAACGAGCTGGATGGGTCAAGACAGAATCCACAACAGGGTGATGATCTCTACCCAAAACCAAGGTTATATAGGTGTAAATGTCGCCCATCGGTCAGCATCATTCTGTTATGTCTTCGGCCCCCGTGGCGCTACCTGGGGGGTTTGGGTATCATTCAGTGTTGCTGGCTGGTTGCCAGGAGTTGGAGCTGGCAGATCGGCATCTGAGGGGCACGGCTTAGCATAATGATGAGGAGTCACCAGCCTTTAAAGCAGGGCGAGAGGATCTGTTCCTTGCCCTGACGTTGAGTAAAGTTTCCGCATCGCTTGGTTTCTGCATTATTGCTATTTGATACTTGTTTCTGACCTGATTTTGTACGAGGACCCTGTATATGTTATGACCTGGCTATTTCCTATTTGACAATTCTCTTGCTTATCCCATGTTTTGCCTGAGAGGTTTGGTTTTCATGTTTATGTCTTGCTGCATGTTTTCTGTTTGCTTCTATCTGGTTTGAGCCCTAATCTCAAGGCATCCAGTTGTATGTGGTTTTTCCCTGTTGGTTGCAGCTTAAACCACAGGTTTCTAGATTTGAGTCCTGTCCTGTTTGTTGTTAAATGTTTATCTGTCAAGTATCTGTGCATTCCAAGTTGCTATACAGTATCCAATCTCTGATTGTAGGCCTGCCCTACAGGCTATTGAACTGAGTTCCTACTTTGTATAGCTGAGAATTTACAGAATCCAATCTCTGATTGAAGGCCTGCCCTGCAGGCTATTGAACTAAGAAAGTTCCTATTCTGTATGTTTCAAAACAAAAAATAAGGTGTTGCCTCTGTTTTATGTGCTTCGGCAGCTCATGTTGCTCCTGAACGCTTCCGATTGTCAGGAGTGTATGTAGGGACTGATAACCCCTCTCCCCCAGTAAGTGACAAGGGAGGCCTTCTCTCCCTCTCTCTGCAGCCGCTGAAACTTTAAACAGCATGGGGAGGGGGGTGCAGCATGTTTACACACATCTGGCATAACTGCGGATTGTCAGGCAAGCGGTGTGATCAGAGGAGCTGGCACTGTAAGGCGGTAGTGAGTTTTATTGCTGTGGAGCTCATACACACTGTGCATTATTGTGAGTTTCATTGCTGTGGAGCTCCTACACACTGCTTATTATTGTGAATTTCATTGCTGTGGAGCTCATACACACTGTGCATTACTTTGAATGTCATTGCTGTGGAGCTCATACACACTGCTCATTATTGCGAATTTCATTGCTGTGGAGCTCATACACACTGTGCATTACTTTGAATGTCATTGCTGTGGAGCTCATACACACTGCTCATTATTGTGAATTTCATTGCTGTGGAGCTCATACACACTGTGCATTACTTTGAATGTCATTGCTGTGGAGCTTATACACACTGCACATTACTGTGAGTTTTATTGCTGTGGAGTTAATACATACTCATCAAAACTGAGTTTCATTGCTGTGGTGCTCACAAATGCTAGGGGATTATGCATTCAGTGCAATTGATGCAACAAAAAGAAACACAGAACTGCCCTGCAATACAGATTTTTTTGCAACAGAGGCACTTAGTGGATAACCCCCATAGGGTTACAACAATAGCTGTAGTTCATTTAAAGGAACACAGATTTAAAAAAATGTGGTTCCCTTTTATAGTGACTTCCTTTAAATGAACTACAACTATTGTTTATGAGGACATGAAAATAGTCATAATAATCAGTTTTTCCCCGGGCGTGAGAGAGTACCCCCACCTATTTTTCCAGAAAAAAAGCACTGATCACGACCATTGATATTCAGCAATCTGAAACATATCTTGACCACGTTTCTCTTGTATCATGTTATTGTATCAGTTCACATAGAGTGTGACGGATCCCGCTACTCGCGGTGAGTAGATCCGCCGTCAGCGCCGAGTACACCTGGAGGTCGGTAGTGTGGTAGCGAGGTGCCGCTGGTCCTCGTAGGATACCCCGAGGTTGCAGTCACTGTAGAGAGGTCCTTGAAGTGTCCTGGTTCCCAAAGCCCTGTTATCCCCAATTACTAGCCGAGGCAGGAGTAAAGTTTCAAACAAGAGTGATTTATTTTGCATGGGGAACACAGGCGTATTTATTGGGGAAAAAGGCATTGTTCTCCCCTGGCCCGCCCTCAGCCCTCCCGGGGTGATTTCTGCCACTGCCCCGAGCCATTGCCCAATTTCCCTTTGTTAACCTGCCCCCCCCCTGCTGGGCGCAGCCCTTATCTTGGGGCTCGGCGCCAGCTCGTCTGGCCCCCTCCCGGAGCCGCTCCTGTGGTGTGGGCGCTTCCCTTGTCTCGTGGCCTCCCTGCGGCTTTCAGCCCGACTTTAGGGTTACGTTGGTTTTGGGGGTAATCCCCTTGGAGCGGCGGCACGCTTTAGGTACAGCCATGTAGCTCGGGCCCCTGGGCTGTTTCACTCCAAAAAGCTCCCTGATCGGACCATGGGGACCCAAGCGGTGGAGGGTGGAGCTCGGCGGCTGTACCCGAGCAAGAGTCACCATTTTCAGCCGCGCTCCAGGCCGAGGGTCGCTGGTCGGTTCTCGGGGTTCCCGTGGGCGCTCCGACCTGCAATTCACACCCCCGATAGAACCTATTTTAGGGGGCACACTGGCCAAGAAGCGCTCTTCTACGTGGTACCCGCTCCGCGGGGCAAGGCGGACAAGGTTTGACGGCTGGGCAGGCATAATTAGCGGGGGCTCGGGTCACTCATAGAATGGTGAACTTCCCAGGGCTCTGAAGGAGCGGGGAACGGGAACAACAGGGAAAATCACATTGGGGTACTTATTAAAAGTTCGTTAGCCCTTATTTTTATAACACACAAATAAAAAAACACTTGAACTGTTGTACTGCGCTACGGCGTAGTGGCGGCTGTCCCGTCTCATAGAGTATTTGTGTTTGCACTAAGCAGTCTTTTGGTCTTGAAACCAATTGAGCTTAGCTGCTACTCAGGTCTGTCCATTTACTCCCTGGTTTGGGAGATCAGATTACAGCCTTTATTGCTCTCTGTGTCTTAGAAATCTGTCCAAAAGGATCCTAAATACGCTGCTGTTCGAGGTGAGTGCCATAGCGCACCGTTACACATTCCCAAGCTACAGAACACATGCGTGCTTAGAAAAAAATGTAATTACTAAAGTTGCTTTTATTTCAAATTTATATGTTATAACTGTAAACAAAGAGCCCCGTAAAGAAATTAAAAAACAACAGAATAATAAGGTCAACAAACAGGTGGCGTATAATTTTTTTTAATCAAAACTCAAAAATCACAATGAATTCAACTAAATACATAACAGATCACATCAAAAACTACATTAATACATGATATTCCATGCCCCCTTTCATTTTATGCCCCCATTTCAAGCCCTCTTCCATTTTATGCCCCATTTCCCTTTATGCCCCCATTTCATACCCCTCGTTCATTTTGTACCCCATTCCATTTTATGCCCCGTTTCAAGCCTCTCTTTCATTTAATGTCCCCATTTCATGCCCCTCTTTCAATTTATGCTCCCCTTTTCATTTTAGGTCCCCTTTCAAGCCCCTCTTTCATTTTATGCCCCCATTTCATACCCCTCGTTCATTTTGTACCCCCATTCCATTTTATGCCCCGTTTCAAGCCTCTCTTTCATTTTATGTCCCCATTTCATGCCCCTCTTTCAATTTATGCTCCCATTTCATTTTAGGTCCCCTTTCAAGCCCCTCTTTCATTTTATGCCCCCATTTCATACCTCTCGTTCATTTTGTACCCCCTTCCATTTTATGCCCCGTTTCAAGCCTCTCTTTCATTTTATGTCCCCATTTCATGCCCCTCTTTCAATTTATGCTCCCCTTTTCATTTTAGGTCCCCTTTCAAGCCCCTCTTTCATTTTATGCCCCCATTTCATACCCCTCGTCATTTTGTACCCCCATTCCATTTTATGCCCCGTTTTCAAGCTCTCTTTCATTTTATGTCCCCATTTCATGCCTCATGCCCCTCTTTCAATTTATGCTCCCCTTTTCATTTTAGGTCCCCTTCAAGCCCCTCTTTCATTTTATGCCCCCATTTCATACCTCTCGTTCATTTTGTACCCCCATTCCATTTTATGCCCCGTTTCAAGCCTCTCTTTCATTTAATGTCCCCATTTCATGCCCCCTTTCAATTTATGCTCCCCTTTTCATTTTAGGTCCCCTTCAAGCCCCTCTTTCATTTTATGCCCCCATTTCATACCCCTCGTTCATTTTGTACCCCCATTCCATTTTATGCCCCGTTTCAAGCCTCTCTTTCATTTTATGTCCCCATTTCATGCCCCTCTTTCAATTTATGCTCCCCTTTTCATTTTAGGTCCCCTTTCAAGCCCCTCTTTCATTTTATGCCCCCATTTCATACCCCTCGTTCATTTTGTACCCCCATTCCACTTTATGCCCCGTTTCAAGCCTCTCTTTCATTTTATTTCCCCATTTCATGCCCCTCTTTCAATTTATGCTCCCCTTTTCATTTTAGGTCCCCTTTCAAGCCCCTCTTTCATTTTATGCCCCCATTTCATACCCCTCGTTCATTTTGTACCCCCATTCCACTTTATGCCCCGTTTCAAGCCTCTCTTTCATTTTATTTCCCCATTTCATGCCCCTCTTTCAATTTATGCTCTCATTTCATTTTAGGTCCCCTTTCAAGCCCCTCTTTCATTTTATGCCCCATTTCACTTTATGCCCCCATTTCATACCCCTCATTCATTTTATCGCCCCATTCCATTTTAGGTCCCATTTCAAGTCCCTCTTTCTGCCTTAATCCCCCTCGCCGAGGTAGATGTGACGGCTGCCTAGAGATGGATTGAATCGTAGGAGATCTTTTCTCTTGACGTGTCTGTACAACACATACCATACAGAGACAACACAACTCATGGAATTTTGGATTACGAATAGTAAAAATACTTACTTTGAGATAATACATACGTGTTTATAACATTATATATGTTTTTAATTATTTTTTATTATAATATTTATTTATTTTTTCCCTAATTTTGTTTTTCAGTTATCAATTGATACAAAGTAGCCAACCAGGTAGGTGGGATGATACAGAAAATAAAACTTAACGTTTAATCGGTATGATAAAAGTTGATGATAAATGATAAAGCAGTTTTTCTGCTGAATATAAAGCAAATGCACGAGAGCCCCTCGTCAGGCAGGTTACTCGAGTGCCAAGTATTTCACGCCACATTTTCATCTGAGGTTGGAAAAGGGTGTGGATGTAAATGGCCGCTGAATGCTCGATTAAGAGTAACAAATTCCCGGTTTTCTGTTTGTGTAGAAAAAGTAAAGATAAAAACACCTACGGGGATTATTTTTAAACCTGCTTTTATTAATAGCTTTGGTGGGTAGGGCTCAGTAAAAGTACAATCGTGTTGCGCAATGACACGTACATACACATGATGCCTGGCGTTGTGTGTGTGTGTGCCATCTGCTTTTATATATACAGCTATATGTTATTTATTTATAGTGTAGGGCTCGCAGCCAGTGGTGTAATGGATTTTTGGAGTCCGCAGGAGGAAGCCTAGAGGCCTTCACAAACAAGCTGTGCTCGGAGTCCCCTATATCTGTTCTTTCTGTAAGGGTAAATAAGGTTATAAGCCAGAAAAGGTTGGCTGATCTTCATGGCACGTGCAATTCCAAAACGTGGGGTGCCAAGGCTAGCCATGACTGGTGTAGGACAGTCCTGGTATCGGTTTGGTCAGGGAATTGGTTGCCCTCGTGGAACATGTAATTACAAATCATCTGTGATGCCAAGGCTGGCCATGACTGGTGTAAGACGATCTAGGTAACTGCTGGGTGAGGACGGTAGTTGGTTGCCATCATGGATCATTTAATTTCAAAACATCTTCTGTGCCAAATTTAGAAATGACTGGTGAAGGATGGTCTAGGAATCTTCTAGGTGAGGGTGGTAGTTGGTTGCCCTCATGTAACATGTAATTCTGAAACGTGGGGTGCCAAGGTTAGCCACAACTGGTGTAGGATGGTTTGTGAATCTGCTGGGTGAAGGTGGTAGTTGGCTGCCTTCACAGAACAGGTAATTCCAAAACATCTGGGGTGCCATGGTTAGTCATGACTGGTGTAGGACAGCATAGTAGTCTGTTGGTATGGTAGTTGGTTGCCCTCATGAAACATGTAATTCCGAAATATCTAGGGTGCCATAGTTAGCCATGACTGGTGTAGTCTGTTGGGTGAGGATGGTTGACCTCATGAACAGTGTAATTCCAAAACATCCGGGGTGCCATAGTTAGCCATGATTGGTGTATGACAGTCTAGGAATCTGTTGGAGGAGCATGGTGGTTTGTTGACGTTTTTCACGGCCCATGCCAAGTCCTGTGACTCCGGTAAAGAATCATCTTCATGCTGAAGCCTACATTGACTTTCTAAATTATTTCCACTAATGCATCAGTAGTTTTGCAGGGACAAAGCCAGGAAATGGTTTGACTTGAACTTGGCTGGGCAAAGAATGTCAGCTGGTCTTATCACCTTGCATCTATGTCTGGCCCCACCAGTTCATTATTTTTTTGATGTATAGATAGTCTATTTTGGTGGGGCAGGAAGATACAGCATTGTCATTCCTTTATTGGGGGATAGTCAGATTTGGTGGGATGGGAAGATGCAGTATAGTCCAGGGCTCAAAATTTCCACTCGCCTACTCGCATTCGGCGAGTGGAAATTAAGTGAGGGTGAGTGGAAATGCACACACAGGCAGCACAATAAATTATTTTGTGCTGTGTATTCCGGCAGTGCTATCGTGCAGCCCCCCCCCTTCCCCAGGCTGCACGGTTGCAGGGATCAGCTCCCTAACCTGACCCAGCTTGTCTCTGTCACTGGCCCGGGGGGGGGGGTGGAGAGGAGCTTCCCTGCCTCCTCGCTCTGCTCACACTGGGGTCTGATGACTGGGTATACACGTATCTGGTGTCTGATGACTGGGTATACATGTATCTGGGGTCTGATGACTGGCTATACATGTATCTGGGGTCTGATGACTGGGAATACATGTATCTGGGGTCTGATGTCTGGATATTAATGTTATTTGTGTAACTTTATTCTAAATAAACATGTAACAGTGTAATTTCATAAGATAATTTAAGGGGGTGTATTTAGGGGCAGAGTTAAAGGCTGCGTAGGGGTTAGGTGGAGCAACTGGTGGCGAGTAACTCTTATGGCCTAGTTAGTAGCTTGGGACTTGAAATTTTGAGCCCTGGTATAGGCATTCCTTTATTGGGGGGATAGGCTGTTTTGGTGGGACAGGAAGATACAGCATTGTCATTCCTTTATTGGGGGGATAGTCAGATTTGGTGGGGTGGGAAGATGCAGTATAGTGAGTCATTCCTTTATTGGGGGATAGGCTGTTTTGGTGGGACAGGAAGATACAGCATTGTCATTCCTTTATTGGGGGGATAGTCAGATTTGGTGGGATGGGAAGATGCAGTATAGTGAGTCATTCCTTTATTGGGGGATAGGCTGTTTTGGTGGGATGGAAAGATACAGTATATTCATTTCTTTATTGGGGGCAGTCTATATTGGTGGGACGGGAAGATCCAATATATCCATTTTCACTGGGTAGCCTGTTTCGGTTACATTATAATGATTATTTTCTTTTTTTTTTTTTTTTATTGTAATAAAAGTTTTATTAAGTTATTTGAAAACATACATTACTTGACATTAAACGCATTACCACATATACAGTCAATCGTGAGTCATGTGAAACGTAATCTTCTGGCAATAAAGTGTGCATTTTCGATACTGCGTCTCTGTGCGCTTCACATATGAATACAGATAGTACAAATTCAAGTAACAATGAGGGAGAGTAGGGGTACAACTTGTGACAGGGGAACAAAAGGAATAGGTGGGGGCTGAGGAGTTTGGTCATTCATTTGTTATTCCGTTGCAATTAAGAAAGGTCTACCGAGTTGTGGGGTGGGGAGCGGGCTGGCACGGACCAATAGAACCACCGTCTCAAGTGTTTGGCGGAGGTACCGGAGGTTTGGTGTATCAGATCCTCTACATCTCTTATGCGCTGGACTTCGTCTAGCCATTCTCGGAAAGTGGGGGCTAGTGAAGATTTCCAGTGTCTGGGTATTACCGCTTTGGCGGCATTCAGTAGCCGAATATCAAGTGAGTTCCTGTAAGTGTCTGCAGGCAGCGGTGTGTGGTGTAGCAGCATGGCCGCTGGCGTGTAGGAAGGTGGAGTATCAGAGATGTTGCTAATGGCATCATGAACCAGTGTCCAGAAGGGTTGCAACACTGGGCAGGACCACCAAATATGCAAGAGATCTGCGCGCTGTG
The DNA here is from genome assembly GCA_009667805.1 of Leptobrachium leishanense. Lineage (NCBI taxonomy): Eukaryota > Metazoa > Chordata > Amphibia > Anura > Megophryidae > Leptobrachium > Leptobrachium leishanense. The sequence goes on from CM019069.1 coordinate 146,898,504, forward strand.
TTCCGCACCTCCAGCAGGAGGCGTCCGCCGTGACGGAATATGTAGCAATTGTGGTGGGTGCTCTATACCATCGTGACAGCAGCTTGTAAGACGTTTCTTGTGTACGAGTAGCAATAGAACACCGAGTATTGAGCGCAAACATTTGGCTCCACTCCTCCTCTGTGAATGTTTGGCGGAGTTCCCTCTCCCACTTCGCTACGTAGGGAGGTGTGGAGGGGAAAAGATCTTGCAGGACCCCGTACATAGTCGATATGCCGTGTTGGGGAAGGGTCTTACGGGTGATCACTTGTTCAAATACGGTCAGTGGGCGGGTGTATTTTTCCAATGGAGCTAGGGAGCGTAGATAGGTAATGAGGCAGTGCATATGAAATATCGTAAGAAAGGAATCGGGGTGGGTCAACGGTACATCCTTCGGGGCTTTAGGTCGGTTCCCATCTATGTAAAGGCCCGGCAGTGGGTGTCGTGGTGGAGCTGCGTCAATGAGAGGTAGCAGACGTGGCGAGAAGGCCGGTAAGTGGTTGAGAGGGAGGAGTGGAGAGGGCCAAGGGGCTATTTGTGTGAGCCTCTGCAACCGTCGCCAGATGGTCAGTGTGACCGAAACTGTCGGGTGTGTGGGGATGTCAGTAGATGCAGTGGTGCCTAAAAGCCAAGGGAGGGAGGTTAGCGAGCGTCCGGCCAGTTCATGTTCCAACGCCACCCATTGTTTACCTGAGGCACCCAAGCTCCACTCCACCATTCGCAAAAGATGAACAGCCTGGTAATAGCGCTGCAAATGCGGCAGAGCTAGACCTCCACGAGAGCGAGGAGCTGTCAGCAGCGCTACACTCAGCCTTGGTTTACTCCCGGCCCATACATATCTAATAAAGAGAGACTGCAAGGAGCGGAAGAAGGCAGACGGGACATGTATCGGCAGGGTCTGCAATAGATAAAGGACTCTTGGGAGAACATTCATTTTGAGGACACTTATGCGTCCAAACCACGTGATGTGCGGGATGGCCCATCGAGTAAGGTCCTTTTCCAGGACCCGGAGCAGAGGGACAAAATTTGTGGTATAAAGATTTGATACCGCTGGGGTGAGGTAAACTCCAAGGTATTTAAGGGAGGTAGTACACCATCGAAAGGGGAATGTGGCTTGAATGTGTGTGCTGAGGGGAGCAGGTATTGAAATGTTCAGAATTTCCGATTTTGACATATTAATTTTGTAATTACTGAGTGAGCCATATTCGCGTAATAGTTCAATGAGGGAAGGCAAGGAAATCTGGGGTTGTTGTACAAAAAATAGCAGGTCATCTGCATATGCCGCCACCTTATATGTGTGGCGTCCAACACAGATACCATGAATAGAGGGGTTGGCCCTGACAGCTTGAAGGAGGGGTTCCAGAGATAATGCAAATAAAAGAGGGGAGAGGGGGCAGCCCTGTCGAGTGCCGTTTTTAATGGTGAAGGGGGAGGACAAGGTGCCATTTAGATTTGATAAGCGAGCGGTAGGTGAATCATATAAGGCGGTTATCCAGCGCATGGCGTTGGGGCCAAATCCCATATGCTGTAGGGTCTGGAATAAGAAAGGCCAATGTACCCTGTCAAACGCCTTCTCAGCGTCGGTGGAGAGGAGCAGGGTCGGACCGGTATCAGTTCTCTGAGCGGCGTGAATCAAATTAATGGCCAGCGTAGTATTATCTCGCCCCTCCCTCCCTGGGATAAATCCCGTCTGGTCAGGGTGGATCAGGTGTCTCATATGGTTTGCGATTCGCAGCGCGAGTACCTTAGCAAAAAGTTTCACATCCTGATTCAGGAGGGAAATTGGTCGATAATTGGCACAGAGGGCGTGATCCTTATCAGGTTTGGGGATTAAGGTGATGGTGGCAGAAAGTGTTTGTGGGGTAATGTGGGATGTAGGTTCAGTCAGTCCGTTAAAAGCAGCCAACCAGGCGCTAGAGAGGAGCTTTTCGCACGCTTTATAGTATTTAAGGGTAAAACCGTCAGGCCCCGGTGTCTTACCCACTGGCGTTCGCTTGATCGCTTCGTGCAGTTCTTCCGCAGTGATTGGACCTTCAATAGAGGACCTCATGTGCGGCGTCAGTTTGGAGCGTAAGTGAGTGCGAAGGAAGCGCTGGGTGGCATCAAGAGCCGTTTGGGCGGGAGCCGGTGTGAGGCCATATAGCGAGGTAAAGTAGTCACGAAAGAGGCCAAGCATATCTTTCGGGAGGGTGACAGTTTTACCCTGAGGGGTGCGCAGATGAGTGACATATAGAGCCTGTCGGTGGGTTCGGAGGGCATTAGCTAGGAGTCTGCCGCATTTATTGCCATGTTCATGAAAGGTTTTACGCACTGTCAGGAAGGCCTTCTGGGCCCTGTTATTAAAAAGTGAACGGAGCTGTGACCTAAGGTCCAGCAATTCGGCGTAAATGTCATTGTCAGAGTGCAGTTTATGGGATCGTTCCAGGGCCGCAATGCGCTGCAATAGTGATTCCTGCTGTTCAGTGCGCTCTCTCTTTCGCCGCGCGCCCTGTTGTATAAGGTAACCCCTGATGACAGCCTTATGTGTCTCCCAAATAATCTGTGGGGAACAGTCGGGTGTATCATTCTCCGTAAAATAGTTGTGCAGTGCGTCGTGAAGGCCTTCTTTAATCTGGGGGTCAGTGAGAAGGGATTCGTTGAGGCGCCAGAGTTTCTCCCTAGGGCGGGCGAGAGGGGAGGAGAGCGTGATCAGAACCGGGCAGTGATCCGACCAGGTCATGGGACCAATGGAGGCAGACTCCAAAAGGTGCATACTACCAAAAGGAAGGAAGACATAATCAAGGCGCGTGTAGAGCTGGTGCGGGGCGCTATAGTATGTGTAATCCCGTGTGGAGGGGAAGAGCGAGCGCCAGCAATCCATCAATCTCAGGGAGTGTAGCGCAAGTCGAGTGCGGCGGAGGACGGAGTGTGGGGTGCTAGTGACACCTCTAGAGGTATCCAGGCGAGCATCAAGCGGCAGATTGAGGTCACCGCCCACCACCAAGATACCCTCCTGGAAATCCTGCAGTCGACGAAATATAGTGCGAATGGCGGAGTGTTGCTGTCGATTCGGGAGGTATATGGAAACAAAGGTGTACCACTGCGCACCAATTTGGCCCTTCACAAACGTGTAACGACCAGCGGGGTCTAACAGGGAGGCCGAGTAGCTAAATGGGATTGAGCGAGAAAACAACACCGCTGTTCCGCAGACTTTACCAGCAGTGGCATTGCTAAAATAACCTGTAGGGTATTTGTGGCTTTTGAGAGAGGGAGGTCGGGCCTGTGGAAAGTGGGTTTCCTGCACCAATACTACATCCGCGTGTAGCGAGGTAAATTCCCTAAGGGCCGCATGGCGCTTTTCGGGTATGTTCAGACCTTTTGCGTTAATGGAGAGAACTTTAAGAGTGCGGGGGGCGGTGGCCATGGTATAGTCGTGTGAGGGATACCAATATGAATGGACCAGGAAGGGGATTTAAGGGAGCGCCCAGTAGGGCAGACCAGGTACAGGGGGAACAAAGACAAATAACCAATTACAATGGTACAACTATATACACAAGGAGCACGTGCCTGAAGAGACTATCCACCACGTCGCCGAGTGGGCGCGGGGGAGTCTCAGGTCACAGAGGGGGGTGCGTACACCACCAACACACTGTGTAGGCACTGACTCGTGGGGGTTACCCGGCGCGGGAAGGTCAACAGTGGAAGTCAAATATTATAACAATAAATTGAGAGTGCAATTTAACGACAGGTATTGTTGTCAAAAGGTTCTAAAAGAAAAGTCAAAAATCACTCAGAAAGCGCTGAACGCGCGTCTCCCCGTTCAGATACATACACGGGTGTGCTCAGGAAAAGAAAAAGAAAAATAACAGTTCGCCCAGGCCGCCCCTGAGGCTCATGGAATCTTGCAGAGCGTTAGGCCGTAAACGGGAAGTGCAGGCTGAGGTAGGGTCGAGGATGTAAAAGAACCTCGCCTCCAGCCTTATTGCATAAGTCAGCCGGGGAGGGGGCTTCAGCGACCAGGCGCACCTCAGGCCCAATGACATAACATATACGGGCCTTTCAGGCCAAGAAGCATACATAAGCAAAAGGATACTGACGTTAACCAGGGCATCAAATCGGTTAAGTGCCGGTGCCAGATAAGGGCGGTGTCCGCTTCAGAAAGGAGAGGTCCAGCGGTCCCAGGACCACGTAAACGGAGCCAATGGAAGTCCGTTCAATTCACCGGTGCCTGCGAGGAGGAGGAGCGGCGTCTGCGGCGGGATCGTCGCGGGCGTGTTGGGGCCTGCTCTGGAGGCATATATAACAGTGCCAGGTCTGGCCAAGCCGGAAGCGTGTCCGGTGGAAGAGAGAGTTCCTCCAGAAACAGCGGGAGGTCTAGCTCACTGCGAAGGCTGAGAGGTCCCGATGGTGTGCGAACTTGAAGGCCAAATGGAAATAGCCACTTATATTGAAGTTTCATGTCCTGTAAGGCAGCCGTGAGCGGACGTAGCATTCGTCTGGACTGCAGGGTGGCGGGTGAGAGATCCTGAAATAGCGAAATCTTAGCCCCCGCATAATCAATGGTGCGAGAACCTCGGGTCGCTGCCAGTATGGAATCTTTCAGCGGGTAGCGTAGAAGGCAGCAGATCACATCACGTGGGGGAGCGTCAGGTGGGCCCTTCGGTCTCAGTGCTCTATGATAGCGTTCCATTTCGATAACTGTAACCGGGTCCCGTCCCAAGACTTCATTAAATAAAGCAGTGAGGGTGCATTTCAATTCTTCCTGCGTGTTTTCCATTTCCGGGAGGCCTCGAATCCTGATGTTATTCCGGCGGTTTCTGTTCTCCACATCTTCCAGATGGCGAGCCATCATTTGTAGGGCTGAGCGCTGTGTGGTTATTGCAGAGGAGGGCTGCTATCGTAGCAGACTGTTGCTCCTGCGTCACCTCCACGTGCTGCAGTCTGGTTTGAATACCGCCAAGATCTGTGCGCAGCGCGCGGATTTCTGATAGGAGGGAGGCTCCCAGTTCAGTGGTGGCAATGGCTAAGTCCTCTTTACTGGGGAGATATTGTAGGAGCTGGCGGAGGTCATTTGGGGGGTCCCAGACACTCACCGAGTGCGTTGGAGAGCTGGAGGCTGAGGAGCATGCGGCGGCGGCCATCTTGGATTCCGGGTCAGTGTTTTCAGCGGTTGATAGAGGGGCCAAAAACGGCCTAATGGACCCTGTCTGCGGTGTTCCAGTAAGCTCTGGGGGGCCAGGAGTGTGTGGGGGCTTCCTGGCTTTACCCATGGGTGCGAATGTGCAGCGGAGAAGGGGTAAATACAGCGCGCTCTGCGGAGCTCACCGATCAAGCGGCCATCTTCCTGGACGTCCCGGCCACGCCCCCCATGATTATTTTCTTGTGGGTGTTTTGGTTTGATGGAAAGATACACTATAGGTTAAGTATCCCATATCTGGAATCCCAAAATCCTAAATGTTCCAAAATCCAAACTATTCTTGAGCACCAGCACATCAAAAGTGAAAAATCTCACCACTGACGTCATGTGACAGGAAAATATGATTAAAAAGCCTGTATAAAATGTCCTTCAGGCTGTGTGTATATGGTGTGTATGGAACATAAGTGAATGTCGTGTTTAGGTTTCAGTCTCATCCCCAAATATCTCATTACTATATTCCTTTATTGGGGGGATAGTCTGTTTTGGTGGAATGGGAAGATACAGTCATCCCTTTGTTATATCGAATTATCATTACTATATGCAAATATCCCAAATGTGGTCCCGACCATTCTAGACAAGGGATACTCAACCTGTATATTAATTTTTTTGGGGGGGTAACCTGGTTTTGGTGAGAAAGCAAGATACACTATAACCAGGGCTCAAAATTTCCACTCGCCTACTCGCATTTGGCGAGTGGAAATTAAGTGAGGGCGAGTGGAAATGCACACCCACACAAAATTAAATTATTTTGTGCTGCTTGCGCAGCATATTCAGGCTGGGTATACATGTATCTGGGGTCTGGGTATACATGTATTTGGGGTCTGATGTCTGGGTATACATGAATCTGGGGATCTGATGTCTGGGTATACATGAATCTGGGGATCTGATGTCTGGGTATACATGTATCTGGGATCTGATGTCTGGGTATTAATGTTGTTGTTATTAATTTTTGTAACTTTATTCTGAATAAAACATTTAACAGTACAATTTCATAAGATAATTTAAGAGGTTGTGTTTAAGGGCGGAGTTAAGGGTAGGGTAGGGGTTAGGTGGGTCAAGTGGTGGCGCGTAAAATTTAAGGCCTGGCTAGTTGCTCAGGACTTGAAATTTTGAGCCCTGCTATAACCATTTTTTTAGGGAAGCCTGTTATGGTTGGACAGGTGGATAGAACATGGAAATGGTCTGAGAAGGAGGTGAGATAGTTGAAGGTAAACAAGGAAATGGGTATAAAGGACAGCTCAAGGGATTTTCTGCATCTATTTGTTTTGGACCCTTCCTTTGTTGATCTCGTACTTCGCCGCGAGGCTTTTAATTTGTACTTGACCTTTTCACGTGGTTTTACTTGTTTTTCTTCACCTACGTCTCTCCTCCTTGTAAGCTCAAATCCACAATCTATCGCAGGCATCTCGACATGGCTCTATTCACATCTAGTTTCTATTTACCTTATCTTGTTTGTCACTTTTTATCTGTTTGATTTGTTTTTCTTTTACCCATTGTACCTAGCTTGTGCAATATGTGGGCCCCCTATAAGTTAAAATAAAAGGAGGGCACTGCTAGGGGAAGCAGTCTATTCAGGTAGGATTGTAGCTTCCCATAAAGGCTCTTAAACAAACACCAGGTTGGAAAGGTGAAGGGTGCGTGGGTCATGTAGTTACATTGTAGCACAAAGCGGTAGAATGAGTTATACAATTTAGTAAGTTTATGAAGGTGCGTTTGAGGGGCTGCTGCATACACTACGGGCCCTATTACATACTTAACGCAAAAACGCACGCAAAGCGTGTGTTTTTTTGCATGAAGCGTTAGGCTAGGGTCAGACTAACGCATTTTTCACGTTGTCCGTGAAAAAGTGCGTTCGAACGAATGGACGTATTTTTTCACGGAATACGCAATAGCGGTCATACGATGCGCAGTTTCATCCGTGATTTTGTACGGATCATCAATAAAACACTTTTTGGGTCTGGACGTTATGTTGGCCGGACATTAGCAGCGTCTGACGTCTCCTAATCACGCACACACGCCGCTAGCGGACGCAGCGCACTCTGTACGTCAGTACTAGTGGTTTCACGTTCTCGAAAAAATGCGTTTGTTTGCCGCTTGCGTGCGCGGCCACACTTTTGTGTGACCGTACTTCGTATATTGGCCGTCATTGCCCGGCATCTGCTGCTAGCACGGCCGTGATTAAGTGCGGCTGCACGCGCGTTCGCACTGCCTCAGTCTGACCCTAGCCTTAAACATTAACGCACGAAAATCACCGCTGGAATTACATTCCTCGCGCATTTTTTCATCCGTCGGGAAATTGCGCTCGTAAAACCGACGCGCAAAAATGTGCGCAAAGTAACGTTGCGCGCAGAAATCAGTGAGTGCATTGTAATTTTTAACGCGAGTCCATCATTTTGTGCGGACTGCGCACAACAGACGTACGTTCTGATGGAAGACAAGCTAGTGGCCATCATTTTTGACAGATCTAGTAAAAAAAAAACGTGCGCATCGAGGTTCTCCGTTGTGAATCCGCAGTTTGGTACGGTCAGGTTGTTACAATTTGCCGTTACCACCAGCTTTTCAAAGACGTTAAAATCATGTGCACAAACGTTGTTCGTTAAATTTTGCGCTAAGATTGTAATACCATGCGCGTACCAGCGCACAAACGCATTTGCGCTCACAATGTTATGTATAGGATGCGCGCACTAAATTGCGCTCGCAAAGGGTTCGCGCAGGGTCACTCGCGTTAGACGTGAACGCGCATTTTGTGAGCGAACGTCGTAATACGACGTTCAGCGCAAAGGGTTTTGCCCCTCGCGTTAATGTGTTTTTGCGTGCGGCACAATTGTGCGTGAAGAATGTAATAGGGCCCTTAGATGGGAAGTTTAGAATTTATGTAGATTAGGTTCCGTTCCAAAGAGCATTGTGACAGTTTTGTCAGTATTTAGAAAAAGTGTGTTATCTGCAATCCACTGCGAATGATATATGACTTCTTGTTGCTGTGAAAATTTTTAAAAGAGCAATATAAATGCAGAAATTCATTTTTTTCCATAAGCTCATAAGAAGGATTTTGACAGTAGTCACAAGGCAGGCGTAAGAGACAGAAAGACGCCGAATGGAAACAAATATTTTAACAACCGCATTACACAGCCTTTCCTTTAGGCTGTTTGTGAAGCCGAGGTTTGTTAGGTCGATGGACTGAGTTCAGGACAACGAGAGTCGCAAGGAAGATAATTCTGTCATTACATATGTGTCTCGATGTTCACCTGTGTCTCGTCTCTCCTCTTAGCCTGAGGTAAACCTGTACAGAATTGCACATTTTATGCCAAAATTGCCAATTTAAAAAACCTTTTCTAACTCTTCTATACCTTCAGCTTCAGTATTTTGAAGGTGTCGAGTGGGGACGGTTGGGAACCCAGTTTTTCCACTGTTTTTGCAGGAGGAACGCATTTCCCTTTCGGTCCACTCACTAAACAGCTTTTATTTAGGTTTCATTTATATATCTGTACATGCAGCGACGAGTAGACACAGCGGAAGAATTCGGCTCGGTTTCAGAAATAAAGGATTCTGAAATAATTGGAATCGGCTGAAGCTTCCGATATTGCAGATTGGACCAAATCCATCCACTATATTTGACCAATTCCAATATTCGGAATACGCAAAAAAAAACATAGGATAATGAAAAAAAAAAATATCGAATTAACGGTATGAATGACATGAAAAATGCAGGGGCAGCACTATTCATGTCATGCACCACTTGTAAAAATGTAATATAATTGGTTAGGGCTAGGGATAAGGTTAGGGTTACAGTTTCCACATGTTATATTGATAGGGTTAGGGCTAGGTTTAGAGTTACAGTTCCTACGTTTTATATTATTAATGTTAGGTTTAGAGTTACAGTTCCTGCGTTTTATATTAGTAAGGTTAGGTTTAGAGTTACAGTTCCTGCGTTTTATATTAAGGTTAGGTTTAGAGTTACAGTTCCTACGTTTTATATTATTAATGTTAGGTTTAGAGTTACAGTTCCTGCGTTTTATATTATTAAGGTTAGGTTTAGAGTTACAGTTCCTGCGTTTTATATTAGTAAGGTTAGGTTTAGAGTTACAGTTCCTGCGTTTTATATTATTAAGGTTAGGTTTAGAGTTACAGTTCCTGCGTTTATATTATTAAGGTTAGGTTTAGAGTTACAGTTCCTGCGTTTTATATTATTAAGGTTAGGTTTAGAGTTACAGTTCCTGCGTTTTATATTATTAAGGTTAGGTTTAGAGTTACAGTTCCTGCGTTTTATATTAGTAAGGTTAGGTTTAGAGTTACAGTTCCTACGTTTTATATTATTAAGGTTAGGTTTAGAGTTACAGTTCCTGCGTTTTATATTAGTAAGGTTAGGTTTAGAGTTACAGTTCCTACGTTTTATATTATTAAGGTTAGGTTTAGAGTTACAGTTCCTGCGTTTTATATTATTAAGGTTAGGTTTAGAGTTACAGTTCCTGCGTTTTATATTATTAGGGTTAGGGTTAGAGTTACAGTTCCTGCGTTTTATATTATTATGGTTAGAGTTACAGTTCCTGCGTTTTATATTATTAAGGTTAGGTTTAGAGTTACAGTTCCTGCGTTTTATATTATTAAGGTTAGGTTTAGAGTTACAGTTCCTGCGTTTTATATTATTAGGGTTAGGGTTAGAGTTACAGTTCCTGCGTTTTATATTATTAAGGTTAGGTTTAGAGTTACAGTTCCTGCGTTTTATATTATTAAGGTTAGGTTTAGAGTTACAGTTCCTGCGGTTTATATTATTAAGGTTAGGTTTAGAGTTACAGTTCCTGCGTTTTATATTATTAAGGTTAGGTTTAGAGTTACAGTTCCTGCGTTTTATATTAGTAAGGTTAGGTTTAGAGTTACAGTTCCTGCGTTTTATATTATTAAGGTTAGGTTTAGAGTTACAGTTCCTGCGTTTTATATTAGTAAGGTTAGGTTTAGAGTTACAGTTCCTGCGTTTTATATTAAGGGTAGGTTTAGAGTTACAGTTCCTGCGTTTTATATTATTAAGGTTAGGTTTAGAGTTACAGTTCCTGCGTTTTATATTATTAAGGTTAGGTTTAGAGTTACAGTTCCTGCGTTTTATATTATTAAGGTTAGGTTTAGAGTTACAGTTCCTGCGTTTTATATTAAGGTTAGGTTTAGAGTTACAGTTCCTGCGTTTTATATTATTAAGGTTAGGTTTAGAGTTACAGTTCCTGCGTTTTATATTATTAAGGTTAGGTTTAGAGTTACAGTTCCTGCGTTTTATATTAGTAAGGTTAGGTTTAGAGATACAGTTCCTGCGTTTTATATTATTAGGGTTAGGGTTAGAGTTACAGTTCCTGCGTTTTATATTAAGGTTAGGTTTAGAGTTACAGTTCCTGCGTTTTATATTATTAAGGTTAGGTTTAGAGTTACAGTTCCTGCGTTTTATATTAGTAAGGTTAGGTTTAGAGTTACAGTTCCTGCGTTTTATATTATTAAGGTTAGGTTTAGAGTTACAGTTCCTGCGTTTTATATTAAGGTTAGGTTTAGAGTTACAGTTCCTACGTTTTATATTATTAAGGTTAGGTTTAGAGTTACAGTTCCTGCGTTTTATATTATTAAGGTTAGGTTTAGAGTTACAGTTCCTGCGTTTATATTATTAAGGTTAGGTTTAGAGTTACAGTTCCTACGTTTTATATTATTAATGTTAGGTTTAGAGTTACAGTTCCTGCGTTTTATATTATTAAGGTTAGGTTTAGAGTTACAGTTCCTGCGTTTTATATTAGTAAGGTTAGGTTTAGAGTTACAGTTCCTGCGTTTTATATTATTAAGGTTAGGTTTAGAGTTACAGTTCCTGCGTTTTATATTAAGGTTAGGTTTAGAGTTACAGTTCCTGCGTTTTATATTAGTAAGGTTAGGTTTAGAGTTACAGTTCCTGCGTTTTATATTATTAAGGTTAGGTTTAGAGTTACAGTTCCTGCGTTTATATTATTAAGGTTAGGTTTAGAGTTACAGTTCCTGCGTTTTATATTATTAAGGTTAGGTTTAGAGTTACAGTTCCTGCGTTTTATATTATTAAGGTTAGGTTTAGAGTTACAGTTCCTGCGGTTTATATTATTAAGGTTAGGTTTAGAGTTACAGTTCCTGCGTTTTATATTATTAAGGTTAGGTTTAGAGTTACAGTTCCTGCGTTTTATATTATTAATGTTAGGTTTAGAGTTACAGTTCCTGCGTTTTATATTATTAGGGTTAGGGTTAGAGTTACAGTTCCTGCGGTTTATATTATTAAGGTTAGGTTTAGAGTTACAGTTCCTGCGTTTTATATTATTAAGGTTAGGTTTAGAGTTACAGTTCCTGCATTTTATATTAAGGTTAGGTTTAGAGTTACAGTTCCTGCGTTTTATATTAGTAAGGTTAGGTTTAGAGTTACAGTTCCTGCGTTTTATATTATTAAGGTTAGGTTTAGAGTTACAGTTCCTGCGGTTTATATTATTAAGGTTAGGTTTAGGGTTACAGTTCCTGCGTTTTATATTATTAAGGTTAGGTTTAGAGATACAGTTCCTGCGTTTTATATTAGTAAGGTTAGGTTTAGAGTTACAGTTCCTGCGTTTTATATTAAGGTTAGGTTTAGAGTTACAGTTCCTGCGTTTTATATTAAGGTTAGGTTTAGAGTTACAGTTCCTGCGTTTTATATTAAGGTTAGGTTTAGAGTTACAGTTCCTGCGTTTTATATTAAGGTTAGGTTTAGAGTTACAGTTTCTGCGTTTTATATTATTAAGGTTAGGTTTAGAGTTACAGTTCCTGCGTTTTATATTAAGGTTAGGTTTAGAGTTACAGTTTCTGCGTTTTATATTAGTAAAGTTAGGTTTAGAGTTACAGTTCCTGCGTTTTATATTAAGGTTAGGTTTAGAGTTACAGTTCCTGCGTTTTATATTAAGGTTAGGTTTAGAGTTACAGTTCCTGCGTTTTATATTATTAAGGTTAGGTTTAGAGTTACAGTTCCTGCGTTTTATATTAAGGTTAGGTTTAGAGTTACAGTTCCTGCGTTTTATATTAAGGTTAGGTTTAGAGTTACAGTTTCTCTGCGTTTTTATATTATTAAGGTTAGGTTTAGAGTTACAGTTCCTGCGTTTTATATTAAGGTTAGGTTTAGAGTTACAGTTCCTGCGTTTTATATTAAGGTTAGGATTAGAGTTACAGTTCCTGCGTTTTATATTATTAAGGTTAGGTTTACAGTTACAGTTCCTGCGTTTTATATTAGTAAGGTTAGGTTTAGAGTTACAGTTCCTGCGTTTTATATTAAGGTTAGGTTTAGAGTTACAGTTCCTGCGTTTTATATTAAGGTTAGGATTAGAGTTACAGTTCCTGCGTTTTATATTATTAAGGTTAGGTTTAGAGTTACAGTTCCTGCGGTTTATATTATTAAGGTTAGGTTTAGAGTTACAGTTCCTGCGTTTTATATTATTAAGGTTAGGTTTAGAGTTACAGTTCCTGCGTTTTATATTATTAGGGTTAGGGTTAGAGTTACAGTTCCTGCGGTTTATATTATTAAGGTTAGGTTTAGAGTTACAGTTCCTGCGTTTTATATTATTAAGGTTAGGTTTAGAGTTACAGTTCCTGCGTTTTATATTAAGGTTAGGTTTAGAGTTACAGTTCCTGCGTTTTATATTAGTAAGGTTAGGTTTAGAGTTACAGTTCCTGCGTTTTATATTATTAAGGTTAGGTTTAGAGTTACAGTTCCTGCGGTTTATATTATTAAGGTTAGGTTTAGAGTTACAGTTCCTGCGTTTTATATTATTAAGGTTAGGTTTAGAGTTACAGTTCCTGCGTTTTATATTATTAAGGTTAGGTTTAGAGTTACAGTTCCTGCGGTTTATATTATTAAGGTTAGGTTTAGAGTTACAGTTCCTGCGTTTTATATTATTAAGGTTAGGTTTAGAGTTACAGTTCCTGCGTTTTATATTATTAATGTTAGGTTTAGAGTTACAGTTCCTGCGTTTTATATTATTAGGGTTAGGGTTAGAGTTACAGTTCCTGCGGTTTATATTATTAAGGTTAGGTTTAGAGTTACAGTTCCTGCGTTTTATATTATTAAGGTTAGGTTTAGAGTTACAGTTCCTGCATTTTATATTAAGGTTAGGTTTAGAGTTACAGTTCCTGCGTTTTATATTAGTAAGGTTAGGTTTAGAGTTACAGTTCCTGCGTTTTATATTATTAAGGTTAGGATTAGAGTTACAGTTCCTGCGTTTTATATTAAGGTTAGGTTTAGAGTTACAGTTCCTGCGTTTTATATTATTAAGGTTAGGTTTAGAGTTACAGTTCCTGCGTTTTATATTAGGTTAGGTTTAGAGTTACAGTTCCTGCATTTTATATTAGTAAGGTTAGGTTTAGAGTTACAGTTCCTGCGTTTTATATTATTAAGGTTAGGATTAGAGTTACAGTTCCTGCGTTTTATATTAAGGTTAGGTTTAGAGTTACAGTTCCTGCGTTTTATATTATTAAGGTTAGGTTTAGAGTTACAGTTCCTGCGTTTTATATTAAGGTTAGGTTTAGAGTTACAGTTCCTGCATTTTATATTAGTAAGGTTAGGTTTAGAGTTACAGTTCCTGCGTTTTATATTAAGGTTAGGTTTAGAGTTACAGTTCCTGCGTTTTATATTAGTAAGGTTAGGTTTAGAGTTACAGTTCCTGCGTTTTATATTAAGGTTAGGTTTAGAGTTACAGTTCCTGCGTTTTATATTATTAAGGTTAGGTTTAGAGTTAAAATTCCTGCGTTTTATATTAAGGTTAGGTTTAGAGTTACAGTTCCTGCGTTTTATATTATTAAGGTTAGGTTTAGAGTTACAGTTCCTGCGTTTTATATTAGTAAGGTTAGGTTTAGAGTTACAGTTCCTGCGTTTTATATTAGTAAGGTTAGGTTTAGAGTTACAGTTCCTGCGGTTTATATTATTAATGTTAGGTTTAGAGTTACAGTTCCTGCGTTTTATATTAAGGTTAGGTTAGAGTTACAGTTCCTGCGTTTATATTAGTAAGGTTAGGTTTAGAGTTACAGTTCCTGCGTTTTATATTATTAAGGTTAGGTTTAGAGTTACAGTTCCTGCGGTTTATATTATTAATGTTAGCTTTAGAGTTACAGTTCCTGCGTTTTATATTAAGGTTAGGTTTAGAGTTACAGTTCCTCCTTTTTATATTAAGGTTAGGTTTAGAGTTACAGTTCCTGCGTTTATATTATTAAGGTTAGGTTTAGAGTTACAGTTCCTGCGTTTATATTAAGGTTAGGTTAGAGTTACAGTTCCTGCGTTTTATATAGTAAGGTTAGGTTTAGAGTTACAGTTCCTGCGTTTTATATTATTAATGTTAGGTTTAGAGTTACAGTTCCTGCGTTTTATATTAAAATGTTAGGTTTAGAGTTACAGTTCCTGCGTTTATATTAAAGGTTAGGTTTAGAGTTACAGTTCCTGCGTTTTATATTAAGGTTAGGTTTAGAGTTACAGTTCCTACGTTTTATATTATTAATGTTAGGTTTAGAGTTACAGTTCCTGCGTTTTATATTAAGGTTAGGTTTAGAGTTACAGTTCCTGCGTTTTATATTAAGGTTAGGTTTAGAGTTACAGTTCCTGCGTTTTATATTAAGGTTAGGTTTAGAGTTACAGTTCCTGCGTTTTATATTAATGTTAGGTTTAGAGTTACAGTTCCTGCGTTTTATATTATTAATGTTAGGTTTAGAGTTACAGTTCCTGCGTTTTATATTATTAAAGGTTAGGTTTAGAGTTACAGTTCCTGCGTTTTATATTAAGGTTAGGTTTAGAGTTACAGTTCCTGCGTTTTATATTATTAAGGTTAGGTTTAGAGTTACAGTTCCTGCGTTTTATATTAAGGTTAGGTTTAGAGTTACAGTTCCTGCGTTTTATATTAAGGTTAGGTTTAGAGTTACAGTTCCTGCGTTTTATATTAAGGTTAGGTTTAGAGTTACAGTTCCTGCGTTTTATATTAATGTTAGGTTTAGAGTTACAGTTCCTGCGGTTTATATTATTAAGGTTAGGTTTAGAGTTACAGTTCCTGCGTTTTTATTATAAGGTTAGGTTTTAGAGTCAGTTCCTTCCTGCGTTTTATTTAGTAAGGTTAGGTTTAGAGTTACAGTTCCTGCGTTTATATTATTAAGGTTAGGTTTAGAGTTACAGTTCCTGCGTTTTATAGGGTTAGGGTTAGGGTTACAGGCGGCCCAATCCGCTGCTTCTGGCTGCCAGGAGCAGAGAGAGACTGGGGGAAGAAAGTCCCCTGTCTCCCTCAGCGATCACTCCGCCGACCAGCAGGATTGCGCGAGAGGCAAGATCCTGCCGGTCACGTGACCAGACAGCACGATCCTCCATTGAGTCCTATGGACGGGATGCTGAGGGCGGTGCTGTGCTGTAGTGCTGCCCCCAGCATCCGCGAGCTTAGCGATCGCTAAGCGGCAGACTGCTGGACTCAACGCCTGCCCCGCGATCTGCTGGGGAAACCGGGAAGCAAAGGGGAAATTAGCAAACGCAAATTTTTCCCCTTAGCGTCCCGGTTTTTGTGAGGGCAACGCGATAGTGCCCCTGGTATTTTGTCCTAAAATATGCCGTTCCTGGGCAAATATCCACTGGTTTACAAATAATCAAATAACAGCCGCAACTGTAACCTTTCACTATTTTATTGCTGCTTTATTATTTAAATCCCCGCAGTGATATATTTAAAAAAAATTCCAGGAACTGGTGGGACGCAGAACCATGGCGGTTCTTGTCCGGTTTCCATGTTGTCAGTTGTGTGTACCATTATACGTTTTTTTTTTCTCTTCGTCCTTTCGTTATCTCATCGCCGGTTGCTGGGGTTTGGCTGCTTTCTATGTATTGCTGAGAAATCCTCCTATGAATAAAATAAATAAATGGTTTTGTATTAGTGGCATGAATAACCAAAGGCCTATAAATAGGAAGGTCCTGCCGTCAACCTTTCCCGTAAGCTCTGAATCTTATCTCGTTGTTCGTTATTGCTCCATGATAAACAAACGCGTCGGGGTTCAGACATTTTAGTCGCCGGATCTTGCTGCGCCCTGACAAGACACCGCGTCTCATTATTATAAGGGAATATTCTAATGAAAGTCGGGTTACTTACCCGACTTTGAGGATAATGATTGTCCTGGCTATACCTGCATGATGAATGTTTTATGAGCATCCTTAATTAAAGAGATGGTATGGACTCCATGCCGATCGCTGATTTGTAATTACAATAATGTGATATTTTCCTGAATTAAACCCACGACCGACTCTCTTTCCACCATGAGGTCATGCTGCAGGCAGATGGTTTTTAATATAGTGTGTAGGGAAGCCAAGAGCAAGCCCTGCAGTAAAGCAAATAAACAGATATCACAATAAAACTCCAATATAAAAATCACATCTGACATGATGATTATGAGTTGCGAAATTCACTTTGCGAGCAGTCTGTTTACCCGTGATTGGGGAGCTGACACTGCCGTGATCAGGAAGATACTCTACTCAATAAGATGGCTAAAGGCAAGTTGGGATATTTTACTCAATGCGATGGCTAAACGCAAATTGGGGGATACTCTACTCAATGTGATGGCTAAACGCAAGTTGGGAGATACTCTACTCAATACGATGGCTAAACGCAAGTTGGGGGATACTCTACTCAATGTGATAGCTAAAGGCAAGTTGGGGGATATTCTACTCAATGCGATGGCTAGAGGCAACTTGGGGGATACTCTACTCAATGCGATGGCTAAAGGCAAGTTGGGGGATGCACTACTCAATGCAATGGCTAATGGTAAATTGGGGGATATTCTACTCAATGCGATGGCTAAAGGCAAGTTGGGGGATACTCTACTCAATGCGATGGCTAAAGGCAAGTTGGGGGATACTCAATGCGAAAGCTAAAAGGCAAGTTAGGGGATATGCTACTCAATGCCATGGCTAAACGGAAGTTGGGGGATACTCTACTCAATGCGAAGGCTAAAGGCAAGTTGGGGGATACTCTACTCAATGCGATGGCTAATGGCAACTTGGGGATACTCTACTCAATGCGATGGCTAAACACAAGTTGGAGGATTTCTCTACTCAATGCAATGGCTAAAGGCAAGTTGGGGTAATCTACTCAATGTGAATGCTAAAGGCAAGTTGGGGGATACTCCAATCAATACGATGGCTAAACGCAAGTTGGGGGATACTCTACTCAATGTGATGGCTAAACGCAAGTTGGGGGATACTCCAATCAATACGATGGCTAAACGCAAGTTGGGGGATACTCTCCTCAATACGATGGCTTAACGCAAGTTGGGGGATACTCTACTCAATGTGATAGCTAAAGGCAAGTTGGGGGATATTCTACTCAATGATATACATACTCTACTCAATGCGATGGCTAAAGGCAAGTTGGGGTAATCTACTCAATGTGAATGCTAAAGGCAAGTTGGTGGATACTCTACTCAATGCGATGGCTAATGGCAAGTTGGAGGATACTCTACTCAATGCGATGGCTAATGGCAAGTTGGGGGATACTCTACTCAATGTGATAGCTAAATGCAAGTTGGGGGATACTCTACTCAATGCGATGGCTAATGGCAAGTTGGTGGATACTCTAGTCAATGCGATGGCTAATGACAAGTTGGGGGATACTCTACTCAATGCGATGGCTAATGGCAAGTTGGGGGATGCACTACTCAATGCAATGGCTAATGGTAAGTTGGGGGATACTCTACTCAATGCGATGGCTAAAGGCAAGTTGGGGGATACTCTACTCAATGCGATGGCTAAAGGCAAGTTGGGGGATACTCAATGCGAAAGCTAAAAGGCAAGTTAGGGGATATGCTACTCAATGCCATGGCTAAACGGAAGTTGGGGGATACTCTACTCAATGCGAAGGCTAAAGGCAAGTTGGGGGATACCCTACTCAATGCGATGGCTAATGGCAACTTGGGGATACTCTACTCAATGTGATGGCTAAACACAAGTTGGAGGATTTCTCTACTCAATGCAATGGCTAAAGGCAAGTTGGGGTAATCTACTCAATGTGAATGCTAAAGGCAAGTTGGGGGATACTCTACTCAATGCGATGGCTAATGGCAAGTTGGAGGATACTCTACTCAATGCGATGGCTAATGGCAAGTTGGGGGATACTCTACTCAATGTGATAGCTAAATGCAAGTTGGGGGATACTCTACTCAATGCGATGGCTAATGGCAAATTGGTGGATACTCTAGTCAATGCGATAGCTAATGACAAGTTGGGGGATACTCTACTCAATGCGATGGCTAATGGCAAGTTGGGGGATACTCTACTCAATACGATGGCTAAATGCAAATTGGGGGATACTCTACTCAATGCCAAGGCTAAAGGCAAGTTGGAGATACTCTACATACACCATCCTGATTTCTGAAAATTTACTTCAAGTTCTGAAACTGAAAATTAAGATTTTGTGGCTCTCACTCAATATTTGTTGCCAACCAAAATATTGGACACCTTTGACAATGTCTACCTTGATGGCCTTACAACTGCACAAAAGCCATCATCCACCATGCTCAATACAAATTAATGACCCACTCTCCACTGCTCGCCCTCCATGGGTAGATAAGGAGGGAACTTTTTTTCTGGAAAACGAAATTTAAAAAAAAGTTGTGTAAAAAAAAATGAAATAATAAAAATAGAGTGAAAAATTTAATTTTTCACAATTTATTACTTTTAGTTTTATAAAGAAAGGTGTCCACTACATGAGGTGGCTTCCTCTGTAAAGAAAAAAAAAGGAAAACATATTGTGAATAAATAATTAATACATAAAAAAATAGTATTTTTTAAATTTATTCTTTCAGATTTCTCTACCTTGGAGGGGGGGGGGGCTTGCCCTGCAAAACAAAGACAAAGACAAAATAATAATAAAAATAATAATAATAAATTCTAAGAAAATGCAAGTTTAGTCTTTTTTTTAAAAAAAATGTTATTTTTCTAGGAATTTCTTTTTCCACCAAAAATTTGTAATGGGCGCTTCTAGAAGGGTTGCCATGGTTTCCTGGACACTCCTTACTATTTCATGCAGAGGAGAGCTCAGGGAAAAGTGTTGCCCTGCAACATGTGTAATTCATATGCTGCAGGAAGGAAATTAAGGCAGGTTACCTGGGATTCCTTTTAGATTTCTTACCGGAAGGCTATGGATTCTACATACTGTAGGGTGGCATTTTTCATGCGCTGCCCATCAACATGATTAAATTATACGTGTCCAGGAAAACATGGTCGATCTGGCAACCTTAGCCTGTAGGCATGTGCCTTCTTTGCCTAATTGTATATCCAGCCCTGCCTACCAGACCACACAGAGCATTGATGCCAGATAAGGTTGGCTGATCACCGTGGATTGTTTAATTTCCAAAACATCTGGGGTGCCAGGGTTAGCCATGACTGGTGACTCAGGAAGGAGAAGCTCTCGGGAAAGCAGATACATCTTGTGTGTTTTCTGCACTTATTTTGTTTGAGATTGTGAGATCTTAGAAACTCTATATTATGAGGAATCCGTTGTAACGTTACGATGAGGTAATGACAGCGATGACAGCGTCCGTGACGATGACAAGTAGCGTCAGCTCTGCTGACCCAAACCTTTAAATCTGCTCAGGCACATAGGGGTTAAAGGGCTGGATTTGATCACAGAAGATGTAGCAGAAGATAACCAGCGCCAGACATCCGTGTAGCAAAAATCATCGTTTTGTCGCCACACGTCTGTGTTTTGTTTGCGCGCTGAGAAATTGCTCGCTGCGCTTGCTTCATAATTGTAGCGTTGGCTCCAGTAGATGCCAGCTCTTTAATGTAGGTCAGCCCTATAGCCCAGGCATGTTATTGACACAGTTATGCGTGGCGCCCTTTTACAAGGAATACGCTCGTCATCATGTTTTTTTTTCTTAACGATCAACATCGACCGCTTGTATTGGCGACCTTTATTTTTCTGATTGCCATGGAGTCTGACTCTTGTCACGCTCACGTGTGATGACTCTAGAGATGGACTGGTTAGCCATCATTTGCCCACTGCATGAACGCCATCATTTGGCTTGGCATAACTATACGGGCCATCGTAATACATTTATGGGCAGCGTACCGGCATACAATGGTATCAACATCAAAAACGACCAGTATGGCAGAGCTCCAGCCATGTAGTAGGGCCCAGATTCCACGCAGTTATAAAAAAGCAATAGATAATAAAGCCCACAGAATGGTTTTCCACGATAGTCCAGTGAATATGTGGTTGTTCGAGCTGGGGAGTGCATTTTATGGTGCACATACTGCTCGCATGAGGTTTGCGCACGGAAGAATGGACTCCCCCCTGCTCACAAGCCAACAACTTCCTGGACCGCGGCACAGTATTGTAGAATGGAAAGTTCCTATGACCTCACTTTGCCCAGGCTCAGCAAAGACTAAAGTATTGTCTACAGAAATTCTGTTTCATGCATATCGGTCCTGAAAAAACGTGCGCATGGCATGTCCAGCAATTAGGCCATGCCGCCATTTTGAATTGCCATTTACTCTTTCGGTGAGAACTGGCACTGGCTACCTCGCGAGTATGTGTCCACGTGGGGCTCATCAGAGCCACCTACACAGCATAACGGACGCCCGCTTTACATGCAGATTTCCATGGCAGAGCACTGATTGGCTGTAATACATAAAACACTTCCTGGTTGCTCCTGTGAGAGTAAAGAAAGCGAGCCTGCAGAAACAAAATGGCCGTGCCAGCCCATACACGTGACCGGTTGTTACGGGCTGAAATTTCCAACCACCTAGAAATATTTTTCAGGAAATTGGGTTTACGGCTCTTGGCATGCTCACTTCTCTCTTAAACTGTGTCAGTGAAAGCCGCACACCTCATTCGTTTTACGTTTTCCGCCGTTTAATACAACTTCAGTGATTTACCAGCCTTTCCAGATGCCAATTATAGAATATAATAAACCTTAAAACAAACAGACTTCATACTAAAAAACAAATCATTGATAGTATTACAGCCTGAGCTTTTCCATATAAAAGGATTTTTATGATCACCGCTTCCAAATTGCCAAAACATCCCACTACGCATCCCAATATAAAGGGACGCTTTACTCATCCTGTTCCTGACTACTTTATAGTTACTCATTGGTCAGGATGTGTGGAGTGCCCCCCTTCTCAATCTGGAGTAAATACTGGGTGAAGTGGAAGAGTTTCCTCCACCCCTCCCAACATCACCAGCAGGCGGGATTTTGAATTTCTCAGCTGCCAGTCACCAGGTCGGTCACTAGTGATGTCACACGCAGAGAGCAGTCGAAGTGACTCTCTGAGACCTATCGCTGTAGCGAGCGTTCTCAGAGAAGCAGCCGATGGATCAGATCTGCGCATGTGCGCGTGCGCAGAAAAAAATTCAGGGACTTCTGTTACGGTAGTCCCTGAGCCGAAGAGGAGGAGCAGCACGCGTCGAGGGAGAAACAGTAAGTAAGATCACTCAAAAATAAAGAAAATAAATTTTAAATAATTGGGCGGAGCCTAGGGTTAGGGTTAGAGTAGACATAAGGGTTAGGTTAGCATTTGAGCTTCTGTTAGGGTTACAGTTAAGGTTAAATTTAACCCGAACCGTAACATTTTGTTCTACTTTTGCTTCATTTTTAGGCAATAGATTCCGCCCCTTCTTTTGACGTGTCAATTCGGCCGCATACGAACTGGACAAATTTCCAATTCGGACACGGCTGATTTTGAGCACACAGAATCCGGTTGCGGCCGAACTGGATGCTCAGGCCCAAAAACGAATGCCAATTTTCTTGGCAAGGTTTAGAAGTTTTGGCACTCAAGAAAAGCTCAAATTGGTAACCTAACCCTAAAATCTAACCCTAACCTATATTTCAAACCATAGTTTCTAACCCTAATTACTAACCATATCCCTGATTTCTAACCCTAACCCTAACTTCCTACCCTAAAACTAACCCTCATTTTTAACCCTAAAACCGGAGCACAGAATTCAACCGAATCGGTCCAAAATGGAAATGCGACCAATTCAGCCGGGCTCTAATTGGCGCACCATTTTTAAAAAGGTGTCTTTTTTTGGCGCCTCTAAACAAAAGCATCTTTTTCATAGGGTACCGCACAGAGACAAGAAAAAAGTACTTTCATATGTAAAGACACATTTGTGGGGGGGGTTTCTGCACATTCTTTCTTAGAATTTTAACTTTTTCGACGGTACATATTAATAGGAAACCACAGGCTGGGCGTGCACGTGACAGCCACGATACACGACCGATGCAACCGCGCACCTAAGGCTTCCATACCGAAATTTATTGTTAGAGGTCTGTACTATGGTGTCAGAAATCACCCTTAATAGCATTTTATATTAGTAGAAAGGAAAGGCAGGCGCCATTCTTGGGTTAAGGGCTGACGTCAACTCCAGATGCATGTGAAACCCAAGCCGAGCGAGCACCGGGAGAGCGCCAGCTAATGAATGTGCATCAGTACTTGACGCGGGATGACTGTGCGCAGGAGCCAAGTGACGCAGTCATTGCTTTTGCATTTAATTTCTAATGTTCTTTTGTCCATGGGTCAGGTTACAGCCTGGTTAGGGGCCGATCGAACATGTCTTCTTCCTCGCAGTTACTAGCGCTCAGCAAGACTATACGATTTTCCGAATACGCCAAAATAATAGGTCAGAGAAACAGAGAATAGATCGTAAACATTCACACATGAATAGCCAGGCTTTCTGGGAACTCGCACCAGTGCCATCTCATTTTTACCAGAGGGCTTTCTTGTGTGTTTAATAAAGATGTGGGAACTAGGGCAGTACTCCATAAAAACTTGTTATTCCACAGATATCTGGCGCCGTTACATCTTCTTTAGTCTGAAGTACTTCTTTTACATCCTCAGATTCGGCAGGAAAATGAGGCCTAGTGCCCGTCCACAAAGCGTAGCTGGCGTTTTTATACCCTCTGTGGTGCAAAACTCGTCTTTTCCAGCTTCGGTCGCTGCATGAAATTGAGGCCTAGCGCGCGTCCACAGAGCCTGACAGCACACGTAGTAGTTATGTCTGTAACCCAACGCGTTTTTGAGGTGCTGGAGCGCGAGCATGTCGTCAGGCTTTGTGGATGCGCGCTAGGCCTCAAATACCTGTAGGATCTGCAGTTGGGTTTAATGGAGCTTCCAAAGACCGTTTAAAGATGGTGGCTCCAGCAGTGCAAGGGTCTGTCCAGGAAAATTACCAAAAGGAGGGGTTTACTGATTATATGGCACAGAGATAATACAAGAGACCTGCCAGATCACATTATTTCAAAGTGTGAGATTCCATCTTCACAAATTCCTCGATTCCTCGCGACGGTGCTGGTTCATGCTCTTGTCATTTCATCACGACTTGATTACTGCAACTCACTCCTTATTAGCCTCCCCAACTCCCGTATCGCTCCTTTGCAATCTGTAATGAATGCAGGGGGGGGGAGGCTTATTTTTCTCACCAGACGCACCTCGCGTACCTCCCCCCTCTGCCGGTCCCTCCATTGGCTTCCTGTACATATCAGGATACAGTTTAAAATACTGACTCTTAGGTTCAAATCGCTCAATAACTCAACCCCCCCTTTACATGTCTTTGTTACTACACAAACACGTCCCGTCTAGACAACTCCAGTCGGCAGGCGATCTCCACCTGTCATCTGTCTACACCCGCACGGCCAACTCTCGCCTCCAAGACTTCTCAAGGGCAGCAACGGTCTTGTGGAATGATTTGCCTCGTCCTATCAAATTCTCCCCCGATCTTCAGGCCTTCAAGAAATCCCTCAAAACCCATCTCTTCAGATTAGCTGCTTAATCTCTGCAGATTAAAGCTGCTTTATTAAAGATGATTTAAGCTGCATTCCTGAACCACTGGCACTAATGAATATGATCCTGCCGTCCAGTAAAACTCCCCTTGTCTTCCTCAACTCCCAATCCCTCTAGAGTATAAGCTCCTATGAGCAGGGTCCTCTACACCTCTTGTTTCCATCCTATGTCCGTTTATCTCGTTCCCTTTGGTTATTGTAAAACGCTGTGGAAACTGTTGGTGCTATATAAATGATGACAATCATACCTATAAAAACATTTCCTCCGTCGCCGCGCATCCCGTTTCTGTTGGCTGCGTGCAACAGAAGCCTGATGCGCAGCTTCGGAGAAACGCTGGATCCGCGCGCAGCCTCTACCCCTCAGCCGCACGCTCATCCAGGAGAAGAGGATGCGCACGCAGCAGCCAAGGAGAGGCTGCGCGCGCATCTTGTAGAGCCGGATGCGTACGCAGCCTATAGCCGTCTGCTGCGAGCGCATCCGGCTCTACAGGATGCGCGCGCAGCCTCTACCCACTGCTGCGCGCGCATTCTGTTCTCCTGGATGCGCGCGTAGCCTCTACCCGGCTGCTGCGTGCGCATCCTGTTCTCCTGGATGCGAGCGCGGCCGACGTGTAGAGGCTGCGCGCGGATCCAGCGTCATGAGCTGGGGGCATATATATCCATGTGAGCTGGGGGCAATTATACCCATGTGAGCTGGGGGCAAATATACCCATGTGAGCTGGGGGCAATTATACCCATTTGAGCTGGGGGCAATTATACCCATGTGAGCTGGGGCAAATATACCCATGTGAGCTGGGGCAATTATACCCATGTGAGCTGGGGGGCAAATATACCCATGTGAGCTGGGGCAATTATACCCATGTTAGCTGGGGGCAAATATACCCACGAGAGCTGGGGGAAATTATACCCATGTGAGCTGGGGCAAATATACCCATGTGAGCTGGGGCAAATATACCCATGTGAGCTGGGGCAATTATACCCATGTGAGCTGGGGGCAAATATACCCATGTGAGCTGGGGCAATTATACCCATTTGAGCTGGGGGCAATTATACCCATGTGAGCTGGGGGGCAATTATACCCATGTGAGCTGGGGGGCAAATATACCCATGTGAGCTGGGGCAATTATACCCATGTGAGCTGGGGCAAATATACCCATGTGACCTGGGGCAATTATACCCATGTGAGCTGGGGGCAAATATACCCATGTGACCTGGGGTCAATTATACCCATGTGAGCTGGGGGGCAAATATACCCATGTGAGCTGGGGCAAATATACCCATGTGAGTGGGGGCAAATATACCCACGTGAGTTGAGGCAAATATACCCATGTGAGTTGGGGCAATATATATATTCATGTGAGCTGGGGCAAATATATCCATGTGAGCTGGGGCAAATATACCCATATGTGCTGGGGCAATATATATATCCATGTGAGCTGGCGGGAAAATATACCCATGTGAGCTGGGGCCAAATATATCCATGTGAGCTGGGGACAAATATACCCATGTGAGCTGGGGCCAAATATATCCATGTGAGCTGGGGACAAATATACCCATGTGAGCTGGGGCAAATATACCCATGTGAGCTGGGGCAAATATACCCATGTGAGCTGGGGCAAATATTCCCATGTGAACTGGGGCAAATATACCCATGTGAGCTGGGGCAAATATACCCATGTGAGTTGGGGGCAATATATATATCCATGTGAGCTGGGGCAAATATATCCATGTGAGCTGGGGGCAAATATACCCATGTTTGCTGGGGGCAATATATAAATCCATGTGAGCTGGCGGGAAAATATACCCATGTGAGCTGGGGGTATATATAAACCCACGTGAGTTGGGGCAAATATACCCATGTGAACTGGGAGCAATATATATACCCATGTGCTCTGGGGCAATATATATACCCATGTGAGTTGGGGCAAATATATCCATGTGAGCTGGGAGCAATATATATATATATCCATGTGAGCTGGGGGCAATATATATATCCATGTGAGCTTGGGGTCAGAAACTGGGTGCGATAAACAGCCACATCTTTGGGAGCACTGGCCAGCCATATGCTCTACAACAATAGACTGCCCTCCTGGCAGACTTGATACCTAGTAATAATAATAATAATGGCATCCCGGGTGACCAATCCTGATTAGGACATGGATTTTCCTCCTGAATCATATAAGCTACACATGTTGCTGGGCAGCTCCTTCCCTGTTTTCTTCTTCTACATCATGAAATTTTAATATGTGTTCGGGAAAACATGGGCGATCTGGTGACCGGAGCTGCGAGTCACACAAGGGGTTAAACAGTACAAGCAGGCATAAAATTATTCCTAACCACCAGAAATGATAAAGCTCATCTTGACATACACTTTCATGCTTCGCAGCTGCTTTTAGCTATCAACCGATAAAATGAAATATAGGTCAGCAATTAAAGTCAAACAACAGAGCAGGATCTTGATTAAAATCCTGGCGATAGAGGCTACGGAGAGGATCTCATTAATGGCGTGGATAATAACCTCTGCGCTCTCCTTATACTAGTTAACTCTTTCACTGCTAGGCTTTGTACGGGCAAGCGCAAAAGTTTTGTAAACCACAGAATAACGAGGAATTCCAACATGTCTAAAGGTCAGGGTTAAGAGATGGATAACCAAAACTCACTATTTAGTGAATAATCCCCTCTGCGTTACCCAGAAGATATGGCGCAAGAGAAACATTTTCTGTAAAGGGTTTATTCACTAAGCAGTGACATTGATAACTGAATGTATCAGGACTTCATCTTCCTGCACTGGCGTGGGCAGTGAATTAGCGGAGAATTTCGAAATTTGGGTTGCCAGGTCGGCCATGTTTTCCTGGACACGCATTACTGTTTCATGCGGAGGGGAGCACAGGGAATAGTGTTGCCCTGCAACATGTATAATTCATATGCTACAGGAAGGATATCAAGGTAGGTCTCCTGGGGGTTCCTTTTTGATTTCTTACCTGCTGCCAGGGCCAGGTCTACAATTAGGCAATGTAGGCACGTGCCTACAGGCGCCCTGAACAAGGGGGTGTCTTCCTTTGTAAAACAAAACAAAAAAAAAAACTTTTTTTTTTTTAGTTAAAACCAGGAAGGCTCCTTACTGTGGTGAAATTTCTCTATAAAAGAAAAAAAAATATAAAAAAAATTTATGTTGAAAGGACAATTTTTTTTTAACATTACATATTATATCTGCTTTTTTTTTAACACAAAATTTGTTTTTTTTAAAGTTTTTGACAGAGAAAGGCATCCCCTATGGTGGGCAATTTCCTCTATAAAAACTAAAATATATGTTTGTAAAATAAATGTAAATATTAATTTTTAAAAGATGTATAATATTATACTTTCCCCCATGGTTTTTGCACTTTTTTTTATGCTGGGGGTACTATGGATTTTTGTGCCTACAGGCTCCTGTGATGTAAATCCGGCCCATTTTAACACCTTCTAAAAGCTGGCGTTAAATGATTCTGCAAATGCAAAATCATTTCACACCCCCTAAACCCCACCCACATTTAATCCCATACTCGCCTCTCATCCCGCGGCGAAAAGGTCTGCCCGATCCGCCGCTTTTCTCCCCAAGAGCAGAGTGAGACTGGGAACAAATAGTTCCTAGTCTCCCTCTGCGATCACTCCACGGCGCTGCGAGATCTCGCAGCCCGGAAACGCAAGGCTCCATGAAGTCCTATGGACTCAGGACCTGATAGTCGCAGTGGCGCGGAAGTGCTACTGCGGGTATCATTAAGGTTAGCACTGCGTTCCGTTGCAACGTACTGAGATAAACGACGTTAACATGGAGACGGTAAGAGAAGATCTGCAAGTGGACATTATCCTGCTTACCGTCTCCATGTTAGCGTCAGGAATGGAATATAGCGAGTGGTCAAGTCGAGAGGGAACTCATGGAAACGCAGTTCCTGCACTATTATTGCAGAGGGAACTCCGTTCCCATTGGTTCCTCATACCATAAAGCTTGTATTCAGGTGTTCAATCATTTATTTTCCTGCTAAATCACTATAAATATAGGGCCCTATTACATTCTTCACGCAATTTCGCCCGCGCAGCGCATTTTTTTTTGTGCACAGCATAACGCGTTATCGCGCGAAAATTAACGGTGGTATTACAATCCTCGTGCATTTTGTGATCCGTCAAAAAATAACGTTCGTAAAACCGACGCGCAAAAATCAGTGAGCGCAATGTAATTTTTGACGCGAGTACGTCATTCTCTGACGCGAGTCCGTCATTTTTTGACGCGAGTCCGTCATTCTTTGACGCAAGTCCATCATTTTTGTGCTTTCTGTGCACAACAGACATACGTTCTGACGGAAGACAAGGTAGCGCCCGTCATTTTTGACAGATGTCGTATATAAAAACGTGCGCATCGACGTTCTCCGTTGTGAATCCGCAGTTTGGTACGGTCAGGTTGTTACAATTTGTCGTTACCACCAGCTTTTCAAAGACGTTAAAATTATGCGCGCAAACGTTGTCCGTTAAATTTTGCGCGAAGACTGGAATACCATCCGTGCACCAGCGCACAAACGCATTTGCGCTCACAATAGGACGCGCACAGTACATCTCGCTCGCACAGGTCCATCCGCGTTAAACGTTAACGCACATTTTTTGCACGAACGTTGTAATACGACGTTCAGCGCAAAGGGTTTTGCCCCTCGCGTTAATGCGTTTTTGCGCACACGCAAAATTGTAGGGATGTGCGTTTCGGGTTTCGGAATTTCGGAATTTTCAAGAAATTTCCCGATTCGTGTCTTCGGATTCGGCCGAATTTCCGAATCGGGTCGGACCCGAAAACCGATAGATCCGAAAAGTTTTCCGAGCCGAAACGAAAAACTTTCGGATTTTTCGAATGGACTTGAAATGTGTCAAATCGAAATTTATTTTTGCTCTATTCATGATTTCGGTTCCATTCGTGATTTCGCTTCCATTTCGGTAATTCTGGAAATCGTATATTTAACTATTATCGGTTATATCGCTGATTCTGTAAATTATGTATTTGTAAATGCGTATCACTTGTTTCTTGTGGCATTCGGGTCAGTTTAGCGTTTTTTAAATCGTTTTGTTCATTTTTTTTGTTCCTTGGCTTTCATACCATTTTAATATGATTAAATAAAGTTGTGAAATGTATATTCATAAGAAAAAAAGGATCTTTATTTAATAAAAAAAAAACACGATAGAATCGCCAGAATTATCGTAGACACTTTGAAACGAGGAGAACAGACGTTCCGAAAAAAAGGAAAATTTCCGAAATTTCCGAAAAGTCGATACAAAAAAACGAGCAAAGTGACCCGAAAATACGAAAAATGGTCGATATTCCGAAAAAAAAATGTACACGAAAAACGAGCCGAATCGAAACAGAAATCGGTCGAAACGAGCCGAATCGAAAAGTTTAAACATCCGAACAAATCGAACCGAATCGAACCGAAAAAAAAATCGGTGCACAAGCCTACAAAATTGTGCCCGAAGAATGTAATCGGGCCCATAGTATTTATCAGAAATTTTCATTAAAATCCGCATATTTATATATATATATATATATATATATACAATATATCACATTTGATCGTATGTTTGTGTTACGTGGAAGATGATAATTGCTAATTGGGGGATGGTAATTTTGATGAAGACCAGATCCTGAAGATGAAACTCATATACTTTGGTCACCTAATGAGAAGGAAGGACTCACTGGGAAAGATTGAGGGCAAAAGAAGAAGGTGGTGACAGAGAATGAGGTGCCTGGATGGAGTCACTGAAGCAGGTGGCATGAGCTTAAATGGACTCCAGAAGATGGTAGAGAATAGGAAAGCCTGAAGAAACGTTGTCCATGAGTCGGACACAACATCGCAACTAACAGAAACAATCTTGATGATGAGTTCCTGGACTTATTTTTTTAAGACTTGACCCATGAATATAGTCCTCTGTGTCCGGGAAAACATGGCCGGGTTGGCCACTCTATTTGAAGCAGTCGAGCTGAGCGAAAGCCGAAGTTGGAAAACATTTGTAGATTCTGCAAGCCAAAAATGTTCCAATTCTCCACCAATTCGCCCCTTGCTGAGTGACCCCTGGTGTAGAGCAGACCTCCGCGGATAGGAACGGGTGCGTTTGACTATACTCTAATTATTTTATCCCGGGGCTAGATTAGGCTTGGCCGCAGGTACTTTAGCGCAGTCACCTCGCAGGTGCTTTTGCAGAGTCGCCTCGCTGTGTCGTCTCAGGTCGGGAAGAAAGGAACATTAAGATTAATCCCCCCTCTCCGCCTCGGGTGGTGATAGCATCTCTCGGCAGCTGGGAAACGCTAACGAAGTCAATTATTGAAGGACGTTTTCTATCCACAAACTGATTGTGTAAGTGGCCTTACATCATCTCTTTTATAAATTGTTTGGTTTGAATATATAAATTCTCCTGATCCGCGAGGTTTACCCGCCACGTTACATGGACAGGTGCAGGACGCTGCCGCCTTGCCTTACGTGTCCAGGGTCACTCACCCCAGACTCTCCGAATACTGGGAACCTGCAAAATAAGATGTGGGGGTCCACAACAACACGGCATCGGAGGCTTTCCGTTAATATGTTTTATGTGACATGTAAAAACATTATTCATCTTTGGAACATTGGAATAAAATGATTTCCCCTGTATCAAATTATCACAACAGAAAAAACTCTTCCGATATAGGCCCCTATTACACGCTTCGCGCAGCGCATTTGCGCGAGGACAAAACCATTTGTGCGGAACGTCGTAGTACGACGTTCGGCAAACGATGCGCGTTATCGTCTACCGCGATTGACTCTGCGCGAACCCAGCGTGAACACAAGTGCGTTCGCGCATCCCATACTTACCATTGAATGCGTTGGAGCGGATGGTATTACGATCTTCGCGCAACGTCGTACTAACGACGTTTGCGCGAAGTATCGTAACGTCTTTGAAAACCTGGTGTTAATTTACAATCTGAACGTTATGGCCGAAACGAAATGAACCTGCACAAAAAAAAAAAAATACAGCACAGTACAGTTACACATTCTACACATACCCAAACAATAAAATTAATAAATTGTTAAATTTTTTATTTTTGTTGCAGCACATATACGCAGATTGACTTTGACAGGCGCAACAACCGAAACCTAGCAAATGGTGGTTCTTAATTCTGATTGGCTGAATCCCGTGAAAAAACAGTCTGCCCACCGATTCCTGCACGCAACGGTCATTTGCGCCCGGCTTTGCGCGTCAAATTTGCGCTCGGAGCGTACTACTGCGTTAATTTGCGCGCACTAATGTTTTTTTGCGTGCGCAAAAAAAATTGCGCTGCGCGAGCGCATTTGCGCGAAGCGTGTAATAGGGGCCATAGTCTGCAAATATTACCATCCATTTGTTGCCCGTATATCATTATTCAGCTCAATAATGTATAGTATACCACCAACGTGTCCCTAGAAAAGTCTGTCCTTATTCTGCGCTCTATTGTTTTTCTTGTAAAGGCTCCTCCATATATTCAGGGTATGCGGGTGTCTTTTTAGGGGTTCCTCCATATATTCAGGGTGTGCGGGTGTCTTTTTAGGGGTTCCTCCATATATTCAGGGTGTGCGGGTGTCTTTTTAGGGGTTCCTCCATATATTCAGGGTGTGCGGGTGTCTTCTTAGGGGCTCCTCCATATATTCAGCGTGTGTGGGTGTCTTTTTAGGGGCTCCTCCATATATTCAGGGTGTGCGGGTGTCTTTTTAGGGGCTCCTCCATATATTCAGGGTGTGTGGGTGTCTTCTTAGGGGCTCCTCCATATATTCAGCGTGTGTGGGTGTCTTTTTAGGGGCTCCTCCATATATTCAGGGTGTGCGGGTGTCTTTTTAGGGGCTCCTCCATATATTCAGGGTGTGCGGATGTTTTTTTAGGGGCTCCTTCATATATTCAGGGTGTGCGGGTGTCTTTTTAGGGGCTCCTCCATATATTCAGGGTGTGCGGATGTTTTTTTAGGGGCTCCTCCATATATTCAGGGTGTGCGGGTGTCTTTTTAGGGGTTCCGCCATATATTCAGGGTATGTGGGTGTCTTTTTAGGAGTTCCTCCGTATATTCAGGGTGTGCGGTGTCTTTTTAGGGGCTCCTCCATATATTCAGGGTGTGTAGGTGTCTTTCTAGGGGCTTCATATATTCAGGGTGTGTGGGTGTCTTTTTAGGGTCTCCACCGCAAGACAGGTGCAAGACTATGCCAATCACGGCTCAAAGTCCTGATTGGGCAAATTTTGCTCAATCATGGGCTCACAGAGCTAAGTCCGAAAGCACACTATATAAGCCTTCACACAGCCCCCAGCACGTGTTTTTTGAGAGGAGATTGTTCTGTTAGTGTGTCTTCTCAGTGCCAGCAGCTATTGTGGGGGTCTCACTTATACAAAATATCTGGGAATTGTTGTAATCTGTGTGTTCTCACTGCCAGCAGCTATAGGGGGGTCTCACTTCTAGAAGATATCTGGGAATAGTAATCTGTGTCTTGTCACTGCCACCCATCGGGGGGTCTCACAGATTTGTAGCAGATATCTGGGAATTGTAATCTGTGTCTTGTCACTGTTGCCAGCTATCAGGGGGTCCTATCAGGGGGTCTCACTGATTTATAGGAGGTTTCTGGGAATTTTAATCTTTGTCTTGTCACTGCCACCCATCAGGGGGTCTCACTGATTTATAGGAAATTCCTGGGAATTGTAATCTGTGTCTTCTCACTGCCGGCTATCAGGGGGTCCCACATACTTCTATCAGATATCTGGGAATTGTAATTTGTGTCTTGTCACTGCCACCCATCAGGGGGTCTCACTGATTTATTGAAGGTTCCTGGGAATTGTAATTTGTGTCTTGTCACTGCCACCCATCAGGGGGTCTCACTGATTTATAGGAGGTTCCTGGGAATTGTAATTTGTGTTTTGTCACTGCCACCCATCAGGGGGTCTCACTGATTTATAGGTGGTTTCTGGGAATTTTAATCTGTGTCTTGTCACTGGCTGCCAGCTATCAGGGTGTCTCACGGAGTTATACCAGAGTTCTGGAAATCTTTAATCTAGATAACACAGTTGAATCAGAGTTCTGTATATCTATAATCTATATATCACTCACCATGTCAGAAAGACCAAAAAGGACAGGCAGACGCTCCCAGACACAGATAAGAGGGCAAGCAGCCTCTGTGTCGGGAGGCTGTGCCTTTGGTCGTCGTGGACGTGGTGCATCCTCTGCAGGGGCACGCTTGTCCTTTCTAACTGGTGCTGGCCATCTTAAGCAGCAGCAACATACAGAGGATTTGGTGGATTGGCTAATCAGGCCATCCTCATCCTCCGAGTCCTCTGCCAGCCAGACCTGTAGTGGTTTACAGTCCACCTCAGCTGCCAAAGCATCTAATGCAGCCTCCATGTCCACAGCTACTCCTGCCGTAGCCTCACTATCACACATGGAGGAGTCAGCTGAATTGTTTGACTACAATGACAGTGACATGCTGCTTGATGATGCGCAGCAACTACAGTGCTCTGATTCAAACTCTGAGGTTGCGGAAGGGAGTATAATCAACCTAAAGGAAGGGAGTGCCAGTGACACACAAATAACTGGCACTCAAGTTGACCCAGCAGCTGTAGCATACTGCCAAGTTGGCTCCAGTGACGAGGAGATAGGGGGTGATGAGATGACGATGATGAGGTCACTGACTCTACCTGGGTGCCTGATCGAACAGAGGAGTCACGTGAGGAGGAGGAGTCACAACAAACATGAGGCACAACGTCCTCTATGACCAACCATAGCCAGTCCAAGGCATCAGATGTCAGAGCTGCTCAGGTGCAGAGCTCTGTTGTCTCGCAGCACACGTCCAGGATCTCTGCTGTCTGGGAGTTCTTTAAGAAATGTGCAGCAGACCGCACCGTTGCTATTTGTAATCAATGTCAGATGAGGATCAAGCGTGGGAAAGACATCCCACGCTTGGGTACCACTTGCTTGAGGTGACATACGACCACCTGCCACGCATCCCGTTGACACAACACTTTGCATAGATCCTCCTCCTCCTCATCTGTCTCTACCCCCACTATATGTCCTGCCATGTCATTGTCTACAACCTCCACTGACAGGGATGATGCTACAGTAATGGGTGTACCAGGTCCTTCCTCACAATGTGACAGCTTCCCATCAGCTGAAGATTTACGCAGTCGGATTACGTTACCCCAGCTGCTTCAGCGTAAGAAAAAATATAGTCCCAACCATCCCCAAGCACAGCGTCTTAATGCTAGCTTAGCAAATTTACTCGCATTACAGCTGCTGCCTTTCCAGCTGGTGGACTCTGCTTCCTTCCGTGAATTTGCTGAATGTGCTGTATCACAGTGGCAGGTTCCAAAACGCCATTTCTTTTCACGGAAGGCCATTCCAGCACTATACCAGCAAGTGGAAGACATTGTTATGGAGTCATTGGGAAAGGCAGTCAGCAGCAAGGTGCACGTGACTTTAGACACGTGGTCCAGCAAGCATGGACAGGGCCGTTACATTTCCTTCACGGCACACTGGGTAACTCTGATTGCAGCTGGAAGGGATCCAAGACGGCCGTGGCGTAGCGTGGGGGGGGCTGGGGGGGCCGTGGCCCCGGGCGCAGTTTTGTTAGGGGCGCATTTGCGCCCCTAAAACTGGCCCGGGGGTTGAGGGGACGCAGATGCCGGGCAGCGCGGGAGCGCCTGCCCGGTCTTTAACAGTCCGTCCTGTTAGGTGATGCGGCTGCGCGGCATGCGCAGCCGGTCACGTGGTCCGGCTAATCAGGTGGTACGGAGTCTCTGTACCACCTGATTGGCCGGACCACGTGACCGGCTGCGCGGCATCACCTAACAGGATGGACTGTTAAAGACGGGCAGGCGCTCCCGCGCTGCCCGGCATCTGGGTCCCGGTCCCCTCAACCCCCGCCGGAGCTGGGGCCTGGGGCAATATCCAGGTAAGGGCTGGGGGCAAATCCATGAGCTGGGGGCAAATCCATGAGATGGGGGCAAATCCATGAGTGAGCTGGGGGCAAATCCATGAGCTGGGGGCAAATCCATGAGCTTGGGGCAAATCCATGAGCTTGGGGCAAATCCATGAGCTGGGGCAAATCCATGAGCTGGGGCAAATCCATGAGATGGGGGCAAATCCATGAGTGAGCTGGGGGGCAAATCCATGAGCTTGGGGCAAATCCATGAGCTGGGGGGCAAATCCATGAGTGAGCTGGGGGGCAAATCCATGAGCTTGGGGCAAATCTATGAGCTGGGGCAAATCCATGAGCTGGGGCAAATCCATGAGATGGGGGCAAATCCATGAGTGAGCTGGGGGCAAATCCATGTGTGAGCTGGGGCAATATCGATAACGTCCACAGGTTGGGGGGGGGGCGCACAATTCTTTGCTGGCCCCGGGCGCTGACAACCCACGCTACGCCACTGCAAGACGGGGCTCTGTGCTGGAGCTTGTTCATCCACCACGCCTCCAGAAAGCTGCTTGTATGAGGTCTGTCTGCTCCACCACCACCTCTTCCTCCTCCTTCTCTGTCTCTGGCGAAGTAGCAGTTAAACCGACGCGTGGCAGGGGCTACGCAATGGCTCATGCAAAAAGATGCCATATTGTGCTTGAGCTGGTTTGTTTAGGGGACAGGAGCCACACCAGGCCAGAAATTCTGTCAACTCTGCAGGGGCAGATGCAGAGATGGTTAACACCACGCCAGCTTGAGCTGGGAATGGTCGCCTGTGATAATGGCAGCAACCTTCTCTCCGCCCTACGCCAGGGTAATTTGACGCATGTACCATGCCTAGCACACGTCCTAAATCTGGTGCTACAGCGTTTCCTAACCAGGTACCCAGGGCTGGCAGAGCTTCTCAGCCAGGCCAGAAAAGTCTGCAGGCACTTCAGACAGTCATTCCCAGCAAGTGTTTGCCTGGCAGAAATTCAAAGAGAATTCCACCTTCCCACAAACCGTCTGATCTGTGACATGCCCACCAGGTGGAACTCGACATTAGCAGTGCTGCAGCATCTGCACAAGCAGCAGAGGGCCATCAATGAGTACCTATGTGAGTATGGCACAAGGACAGGTTCAGGTCAACTTGGTTTCCCCCCCCAGCAGTGGCTGATAATCAAGGATGCATGCACTGTACTGTCACCATTTGAGGAGGCAGCAAGGATGGTGAGCAGGGACAGTGCATGCATCAGTGACACAATTCCTTTAGTGTTCCTGCTGGAGTGCATTCTGCGGGGAATTATAGATGTGGCACTAGAGGCAGAGCAGCGGGAGGAAGAGGAGGCCTTCCCTAGCTCTCGAGGCCCCAGTGTCACGTTGGCCCCCGCACCCCCCCGGCGCCTGGCAGCAGCTTCCTCGCTGCTCGCTGGCCAGGCGCCGAGTGTTATTGCGGTCACTTCCGCACACGTGGGGACGCCGGGGGGCGGGGCCTGGCGGGCTGGCGCGGACCCGCCGGGTTTAAAGCCCAGACTCTCAGAGAAGCCGGTGCCCTGACGTGGTAGTTACTTCCCGCAGAGCTCTTGTATATTGTTACATAATTATTGACGATTCTGTGTATGACCCTGGCATTGGCAAACTAACGATTCTGTGCATGACCCTTGGCATTGGCAAACTAACGATTCTGTGCATGACCCCTGGCATTGGCAAACTAATGATTCTGTGCATGACCCTTGGCATTGGCAAACTAACGATTCTGTGCATGACCCTTGGCATTGGCAAACTAACGATTCTGTGCATGACCCCTGGTATTGGCAAATCAACGATTCTGTGAATAACTCCTGGTATTGACTTTACTCCTCTATTCTGGTATTGAGGTCAGTCTGTGTGGCACCCCAAGCACACATCAGACCACCCCTTGTATTGTTAGGGTCTTGGGAGGAGTTAACTATTCTAGTTCTTGTGTATCATTCTGTGTCTGTCTAGTCGTGCCGACCACTCTAAGGATCGGAAGGGTAGAGAGTGTCCTGCGTATAGGGACCACTAGCCAGATAGCAGAGGGATCCGTGACGTCTCTCTTGTATGTGTTCTGTACTGCCCTTCTAGTAGTCTGTCTAGTCGTACCGACCACTCTAAGGATCGGAAGGTTAGAGAGTGACCTGCGTACAGGGACCACCACTATAGTAATCAGGGGGATCCGTGACACCCAGTCTTTACGCAGACAGCATTCCTGCGGGTCCTCAGATCAGACAGGAGGAGGATGAGGAGGAGGTGGAATATTTAAGTAGTGGGGGCATTGAAGGTGGGGATTCCTCAAGGGAGGGTTTTGTGTGCCCAGAAACCCAAGGGCTAGTACGTGGCTGGGAGGAGGAAGTGCACGATGGGGTCATCCTCATTGACCAGGAAGACTCGGAAGCTAATGCCACCTCCAACCTACGCTGCATGGGCTCCCTTATCCTGCAAAGCCTGCTAAAGGACCCCAGGATTCATGCTATCAAGGAGAGGGATCATTACTGGTTGGCAAGCCCTCTGAATCCACGATACAAGGGTAAAGTTGCAGAGCTCATCCTGCCGGCCGCACAGAGGGAGGACAGGATGAAACAATTTGAGTACGCTCTAAAGCGACACTTGTGTAACACCTTTCCAGGCACTGGTAGGTTACCAAGTGATGACACAGGGGCTTCTGAGGCTGCGGATGATCAGAGGAAGAGCGGTGAATGCCGGGGCCGCTTGACTGATGCCTTTTTAAATTTTTTTAGTCCACGACGCCCAGGGATGTCAAATGTAGGCACCCATTGCCAGCGTCTTCACCATATGGTGCAGGACTACCTAGGGGCAAGGGCAGACCTAGATACTTTTACAGCAGATGATCCACTGGCTTACTGGGTGTTGAGATTGGATCACTGGCCAGAACTTAGCCAATATGCTATGCAGCTACTAGGTTGCCCTTCATCCAGCGTGCTTTCTGAAAGGACATTCAGTGCCACTGGAGGTTTTGTCACAGACAAAAGAGTGCGTCTGTCCACCGACTCTGTAGACCGGCTGACATTTATAAAATTGAATCAGTCCTGGATCAGCAGCTATCAATCCCCTGATGCTGACGTAACTGAATAGATCAGGGATCTCTTCTGCATTCCCAAAATCTCCACCCCTGCACTCTTCCACAATACCACAAAGGGGTTATGGTGTGAAGGCACTTGCTGCCACCAAAGGTAAAATATTTGGGTGCACTGCCACTGACGCCTATACCAGATTCATATCATTTTAATATTTGACCGCAGGTTCCAACCCTACATTCTTCCACAATACCATAGAGGGGTTACCTACGGTGTGAAGGCACTTGCTGCCACCAAAGGCACAATATTTGGGTGCACTGCCACTGACGCCTATACCAGATTCATATCATTTTAATATTGGACCGCAGGGTCCAACCCTGCACTCTTCCACAATACCACAGAGGGGTTACGGTGTAACGGCACTGTTGCCGACACTAAAGGCCCAATTTTAAAGCACCTATTGTTACTTTCATCCAAAGCCTGCATAAGTTTCACCATAATTTAGCCAAAAATCACTAAACTTGTTCCGCGTGTCCTAAAATGTCTCCTCTTTTCATACAGACTGCCGCCCCAAGCAGTTGTTTATGAATAGATTAAAGGAAAACCATTTACCGTCATTTGAAATGTCATTTTTTTGTTTTTAAATGTTTCTATACATCCTACAAATCCGCCACTTCACGGGCAGGTTATGGGGACCTCCTAGACACGATATTTGAAGGAATTTTGTTTTTATTCTTAACCTTTATTTCATGGAAAACTCACTGTTCCTTTAAAAACTTTTTTTTAAAACTTTTTGTCCTTGTTTCCTGTCCCCCAGGGCACTATCCGGACCCCCATACACCTTTTAATGCAAATATCTTGCATATATGCCCTCTTGGAGGGCACTCTAAAATTCGAACTTTCGAGTCCCATTGACTTGCATTGAGTTCGGTTCGTGTTCGCGTTCGAACTCGAACTTTTGAAATTGTTTGAATGCGAACCGAACACAGGGGTGTTCGGCTCATCCCTAACCAGGAGCCTGGTGTTACCAAATCCTTTCCTGAGATCGCATTTTATCCTGTTTATACGTTTTGTTTGTATTTGTGAGACCTGCCGCTAGCGTGACTCCAGCGAATGCCCCCAGGCCCGAGTTGCACCTGCCGGTCCAGGACGGGAATCTTCCTCCGAGCTATGGAGCAAATCCGTCGGTAACACGATTAGCAACTTAATTACCGCCCTGCCTTTTCTATTGTGCCGACCGCAACCTCTCGTGACTGAAGACACATTTTAGATTTAATTAGCTGACTCGTGGGGACGGGCTTAATGACATTTTGCACACTTTTCAGTCGTTTTATCAGCTCAGCAAATTTTAGCCGCTGCTCCAACATTTCCTACAGCTGAAAGCCTCAAGAGAAAAACTGAGAGAAAGAAACATCTGGGATGAATTAGATTCGATCAGTTTTGTTTAAATTGTGTCATTCGAGAAAAAAAAATAGTTTATTTTTAATGGTGAGTATAGCTTTTGGGCTCTATTCCCCAGCTGGAGCTAACGGTAGCACCTCGATATGTAAGCGTTGGCACCACGATAAGTGTGTTTAACACATGTCCCCCGTATTATATTCCTGACACTACCCCCGTTAGTAATCCATTAGCCTATTGGTTTTGTGCGGGCAGACTTGTACTTTGCGCATCCTATACTTAACATGGGGAGCGCAAACGTACATTAGCGTTTCGATAAGGTGTTACAAAATGCTGGCGCATTAACATTGTGTTCTCCAGGCTACCTGAGATAAGAGCTGGCAGCTGAGTGAGAAAAGACAGGGAGCTTAAAAGACTTCAAATCTACCCCCTGCTGATGTCCTTTGAATACATCCCACACAATACAATGATGTGAGTCGGTGACTGACCCATTCACTCCATTCTATGGCCAAAGCCACACAGTGACGAGCACGTGATGGAAAGATACAACACAAAATATCACACAATGGATGCGCCCAGTTACACATATAGAGGAAAATATCACACAATGGAGGCACCCAGTGACACATATAGAGGAAAATATCACACAATGGATGCACCCAGTGACACATATAGAGGAAAATATCACACAATGGATGCACCCAGTGACACATATAGAGGAAAATATCACACAATGGATGCACCCAGTGACACATATAGAGGAAAATATCACACATTGGATGCACCCAGTGACACATATAGAGGAAAATATCACACAATGGATGCGCCCAGTGACACATATAAAGGACAATATTTCATTAACTAAACATACAAGAGAAAAACAAAGCACATGTAAGATATCAGCAACATCAAATAAACACAATAAGGACATTTCATTATTTGGTGGTAGTGGCCCTTTAAATTTCCATGTGTTGCGCGGAGGTCGGTGGTACCCAGGGTTCTTTCTGATGATTAGTGATCACAATCCGATTAAGGCACGGAAGGAGTGGCGGCGAGCCCTGCCCATCAGCTTCTAAATCTGGCTTTCTGAACTCTTTGACATATGAGCGAGACGGCCCAGGAACTTCCGACCTGGAGGAGATAATAGAGCTGGAGATTAAAAGACAGGAGGTCAGAATCTGTGGCCGATGGGTGGACGCTATACGGGGCACAGCGAAACAAAACACTGCTCAGGTTGTGTCTAATTAAGGTATTAGTGGGCCGATTAGGAAGTACTTTGAGGTGATACCGGACAGATAGGGATTTTTCATTCTTTAGAAAGTGAAAGATGGGTGGACGATGGATTAGTGGTTTACCGAAACACATGGAAGCAGAGTTTCCGGAGAAACTGACGATGACTATTTTTCGAGACTTCTAGAACATTTATTATTTGTTTACTTCCTCCAGCAGGATAACGAACCGTGGCTTTTGTATTATTTTGTGTTTGGAGAGGATGGTGAAATGTATAAGAAACACAAGATGCGGACATAAATAGTAAATAAAATCAATATATCTGTGACCTCTGTCCGCCTGTCCGGTTCTCCAGACACTCAATCACCAGATCGTTCCCCGATTCGATGCCTCGAGCGGCCGATTCGCTGTTTCGATCTTGCTGCTCGATGTTCCGGATGGTCTTCGGTGTGGCCGCAAAGTGCCTTCCAAAGTCATCTGCTTGTAGCCTTGAACAAAACACCGGGTAGGCTGTTTGTAGGGTCAAACAGGAGATCTGATTTATTGGGACACACACACACACACTGGGTTTTTATGGTGACAACATTCAAACTTCCCGTCCACCCCACCAGTTCCCATTGGCTGGTTTCAAGTCCAACCTGGCTCCACTTAGGTCCTCTTCGGCTTCACTTAGGTCCACTTGGTTTATGCAGATGAACTCTTGAAGTCTTCGTTACACGGAGTGAACAAGACAAAAAGGATAAACCAGAGAAAAGTCAAATAGAGAAGCCAAGAGGAGGATAATTAGCACAGAGCAGGAAAAACCTCAAAAAAATCCAACACAGCACCAAGGAAGGAAAAAAGCAGGGGAAGAACGAACAAACTAAGCTACAAGGAAAAAGCAACAAGGAAAAATCCAAATAAACTAATAGTAAGAACAAAGGGAAACAGAAGGACGAACAGACAAGGGAAACAGAGGGACAAACAGACAAGAGAAACAGAGGGACAAACAGGAAAAGAAAACAGAGGGACAAACAGACAAGAGAAACAGAGAGACAAACAGGAAAAGGAAACAGAGGGACAAACAGGAAAAGGAAACAGAGGGACAAACAGACAAGAGAAACAGAGAGACAAACAGGAAAAGGAAACAGAGGGACAAACAGGAAAAGGAAACAGAGGGACAAACAGACAAGAGAAACAGAGGGACAAACAGGCAAGAGAAACAGAGAGACAAACAGGCAAGAGAAACAGGGAACAAAATAAGTAAAATAAATATACAAAGGGAAAAATATCAGAGGAAATACTGGCAACAGGAAATGGCAAAATAACTGGAAAAAAGGGGATCCTATAACAGAGCACTGTAGGATGGGAGAGACTCCCTTATATAGGGAGTATGTCAGTATACTTTTTCGACGCCTCATCCACTTCCACACATTGATGTTACGAATCAAACCAACACCTGTAAATTTCTCCTACCGATTCAATGAAGTTCAGAGTGAGGACTCCAGGTGAACGTTCCACCAAGGTCATGGACCACCAGAGTCATCTCTCTGGTATGTAAGATCATTGCTCAAGTTGCACAACGGCATTGGTTATTTCCAAGAATGTGCAAAAACAAGGTCTGTGAGGGTCCTGAGAACAGGCAACAACTGGAGGTCTGTGAGGGTCTTGACTGAGAACAGGTACCAACACGAGGTCTGTGAGGGACCTGAAAACAGGTAACAACTGGAGGTCTGTGAGGGTCCTGAGAACAGGCAACAACACGAGGTCTGTGAGAGTCCTGAGAACAGGCAACAACACGAGGTCTGTGAGGGCCCTGAGAACAGGCAACAACTGGAGGTCTGTGAGAGTCCTGAGAACAGGCAACAACACGAGGTCTGTGAGGGCCCTGAGAACAGGCAACAACTGGAGGTCTGTGAGGGTCCTGAGAACAGGCAACAACACGAGGTCTGTGAGAGTCCTGAGAACAGGCAACAACACGAGGTCTGTGAGGGTCCTGAGAACAGGCAACAACACGAGGTCTGTGAGGGCCCTGAGAACAGGCAACAACTGGAGGTCTGTGAGAGTCCTGAGAACAGGCAACAACACGAGGTCTGTGAGGGCCCTGAGAACAGGCAACAACTGGAGGTCTGTGAGGGTCCTGAGAACAGGCAACAACACGAGGTCTGTGAGAGTCCTGAGAACAGGCAACAGCACGAGGTCTGTGAGGGTCCTGAGAACAGGCAACAACACGAGGTCTGTGAGGGCCCTGAGAACAGGCAACAACTGGAGGTCTGTGAGAGTCCTGAGAACAGGCAACAACACGAGGTCTGTGAGGGTCCTGAGAACAGGCAACAACATGAGGTCTGTGAGGGCCCTGAGAACAGGCAACAACTGGAGGTCTGTGAGGGCCCTGAGAACAGGCAACAACTGGAGGTCTGTGAGAGTCCTGAGAACAGGTAACACAAGGTCTGTGAGGGTCCTGAGAACAGGCAAGAACACGAGGTCTGTGAGGGCCCTGAGAACAGGCAACAACTGGAGGTCTGTGAGGGTCCCTGAGAACAGGCAACAACACGAGGTCTGTGAGGGTCCTGAGAACAGGCAACAACACGAGGTCTGTGAGGGTCCTGAGAACAGGCAACAACACGATGTCTGTGAGGGTCCTGAGAACAGGCAACAGCATTAGTGGCCTGCTCTACGGTGCGTCCCCTTTCAGGTCTCATAAGGTTTTAGCTTGATGGTGCCATTACAGAGACGACTAAGCCATATGCAAATCATACGCTACCACCCAGGATGGCAACTAGGAATGAAATGCCAAGGAAGTCACCTCTGCATGAGAGACACTTCAAACCCTTACAATCATTTTTTCCTAGAATGTGGTCGATCTGCACTTCTCCTCATGGTTTTTTTCTTGTGGCCCTCACTGATTATAGGCAAAAACCACACCAAGTTTCAGAAGTATCTCAGGTAGGTTATTGACCATTTTTGACCACCAGGCACTATCAACATCGAACAGTCCTTATAGTTAGGAATGTCGCTTTTCTGGTGACTTCAAGGACTTCGCCGTCTACTCAAAGCCTGATCACAGACTCCGAACGGTTAACTGGGTCAGTAATAACAATGTGACTAATTACCGTCATGATTAATTGGAAATTTTATATCAAAACAACAAGTAGGGTTGGGGGGGGGGTCATAAAACTAGGCGGTCTGTTTACATCCCTCGTATCGGTAGTAAATTAAACACTGCACAGATGCTTCAATATTTTACGACAAACAAGAAGTCTGCAAACAGGGGAGAAGGAGGAGCGCGCTGCTCATGGAAAAACCAACACAATTAGACCAGAGCGAGGCGGCCGGGGGATAACCTGAGCGAGACGAGCTGCGGCAGAGAGATGGGTTAATGCCGAGCCTCAGACCATCTGAAATGACGCCGGCTAAAGGGAGCGCGCATCAAAATGATGATGTTTAGGGTTAGAGCGCTGATTGCGGGAACTGGAGAGAACCGACGAGCGTTTTATCCAAACTATCTGAAAATCTGAAAAATTCTCCAACGCTGCTGTTTTTCACCTTTTATTTTTGCCCAAGAATACGTCAATTCCCGGATAAGTGAACCCTCAGTTGGTGCTTATCTTAAAAAAAAAACAAGAAAAAATACAAAACTACTACGTATGAAATGTGAGGATTTGATCGAATTGCTGATTTTTGACGCATTTCTTCCCAGGGTCAGATTTGCATCCCAGGCACCTATAGGCACCGACATGTAGAGTGCCCCCCCCCCCCAAACCAAAAAAATGAAACATGCCAAAATTACTTTTAAAATTTTAGATTTTGGGACAGACTAGAAAAATAAAAGATAAAAACGTTAAAAAAAAGAAAAACAGTTTCTCTCTGCGTCAAATCAAAAGTGACAGAATCTGTTGCCTCAGTCGAGTTAGTGCAGCGGCATTGTTTGTTTTATATGTAAAAAGCATATATTGCCTCTGCCGCAGAACAGAGAAAAAAAATATATTTTGCATTTACTTATTTAAATTATTTACATTATCTGGTTATGGTTGGTGTCATTGGAAAGACCAGACTCGGACCTTTCCAACGATGCCTCACTTAACCTT
Source organism: Leptobrachium leishanense (assembly GCA_009667805.1). Lineage (NCBI taxonomy): Eukaryota > Metazoa > Chordata > Amphibia > Anura > Megophryidae > Leptobrachium > Leptobrachium leishanense. The sequence continues at coordinate 146,943,178 of CM019069.1, forward strand.
GTGCGATGTACAATTCAGAGATGCAGGTTCCAATGTCCCCCTGTCTCTCCCCTGCCCCCTTGTGGCAGGCGCCTGTAGGCACATGCTTACTCTACCTAGTTGTAAATCCAGCCATGTTTCCACCTACAAATTTTCATTTTTTTTTCCTGATTATGCATCATCATCTTTAGTAAACCGGGTGTGATTTGTAGCGAAGTCAAATAAACAAAAGTTTCTAAAGTTAAAGAGTTGTTGGTCATGTGAATTACCGGATGGGACATTTCAGGCCGTTATATATATACAGCAGCATCCTTGGTCCATCTGATGTTTCGGAACTACATCTCCCATGATGCTCAGCCACTTGTTACGTGGGCTGTGGCTCAAGGGAAAAGTAGTTCCAAAACATCTGGAGGGCGAAGGTTGCTGACCCCTGTTTTACAGTATATCTTAAAAAGCAGCTCTTGGTTTCACACGGAGCTACAGGGGTGAGCGGCGCAAATGACAACTTTTTTTCTTGTTATGTTTTATACATGGAGCAGGCTGGATACTTCTGGTTCTGTTCTGCAAAACGCTCGTCTGATCCTGGCCTGACATCACTCTAGCGGTGGCTTGAGGCCTGCGGGCCCGAGTCGGCGCACGTGGATCTTTGTTTTGGTGGAAAGTCACCTGCTCGTGTTTTTATTTTGATCTGACGGATGGGAGTAGGAAATATCAGCGCCCTGTAGCAAAACATTCCTATCTGCCTCTGGATATGGTCCACGGGGCGATAAGACCAGCGCAGTGCCCGACATTATTTACTATTCCACTGGGTCCCATTAACGTTAACAAAACACTGCGACTCCCTCGGTGCGGCGGCAGCACTTTCCTTCAGATTAAAGATTTGGAAGGACACTGTTCCCTTAAGAAGGTGAAAAGTCACGTGGTTTTGTGAGTTAGATTAAGTTTATTCACTATTTGATTAACCATTTATTTATTACATGTGCTACATCCTGCCATCGTTTCAGCATTCCACGTTTCAGTCCTGATGAAAGACATTTGGAATTTCTGAAACGTTGATTTTCGTGTAATAAATAGTTTTTCGCTAAGTCCCAGGAGTGTCAGTTTTTGTGGCTATGTTGGAGAATTGCCGACCATGGCAGCGGGCAATGAGGAACTGAATACAGTATATATATATATATATATATATATCCACACATACCTACAGCATATTCTGTATGAATATATACATGTATACAATAAATACACATATATATATATACATACGTATACAGTGTATATACACAGACATATATAAGCACACACACACACACAAACCCACATATTTTACATGTGAGTGCTGGGTATATGGGTGGTATAGGTGAGTGCTGGGGTATAGGTGAGTGCTGGGTATATGGGTGGTATAGGTGAGTGCTGGGCTGTGAGTGCTGGGGGTATAGGTGAGTGCTGGGGTATAGGTGAGTGCTGGGGTATAGGTGAGTGCTGGGGGTATATGTTAGTGCTGGGGTTTAGGTGAGTGCTGGGGGTATAGGTTAGTGCTGGGGTATAGGTGAGTGCTGGGGGTATAGGTTATTGCTGGGGTATAGGTGAGTGCTGGGGTATAGGTGAGTGCTGGGTATAGGTGAGTGCTGGGGGTATAGGTGAGTGCTGGGTATAGGTGAGTGCTGGGTATAGGTGAGTGCTGGGTATAGGTGAGTGCTGGGGGTATAGGTGAGTGCTGGGGTATAGGTGAGTGCTGGGTATAGGTGAGTGCCTGGGTATAGGTGAGTGCTGGGGTATAGGTGAGTGCTGGGGGTATAGGTGAGTGCTGGGGTATAGGTGAGTGCTGGGGGTATAGGTGAGTGCTGGGGGTATAGGTGAGTGCTGCGGGTATAGGTGAGTGCTGGGGGTATAGGTGAGTGCTGGGGTATATAGGTGAGTGCTGGGGTATAGGTGAGTGCTGCGGGTATAGGTGAGTGCTGGGGTATAGGTGAGTGCTGGGGTATATGGGGGTATAGGTGAGTGCTGGGGGTATAGGTGAGTGCTGGGGTATAGGTGAGTGCTGCGGGTATAAGTGAGTGCTGGGGTATAGGTGAGTGCTGCGGGTATAGGTGAGTGCTGGGGTATAGGTGAGTGCTGGGGTATATGGGGTATAGGTGAAGTGCTGGGGGTATAGGTGAGTGCTGGGGTATAGGTGAGTGCTGCGGGTATAAGTGAGTGCTGGGGTATAGGTGAGTGCTGCGGGTATAGGTGAGTGCTGGGGGTATAGGTGAGTGCTGGGGTATATGGGGGTATAGGTGAGTGCTGGGGGTATAGGTGAGTGCTGGGGTATAGGTGAGTGCTGGGGTATATAGGTGAGTGCAGGGGTATAGGTGAGTGCTGGGGTATATGGGGTATAGGTGAGTGCTGGGGTATAGGTGAGTGCTGGGGGTATAGGTGAGTGCTGGGGTATATAGGTGAGTGCTGGGGTATAGGTGAGTGCTGGGGTATATGGGGGTATAGGTGAGTGCTGGGATATAGGTGAGTGCTGGGGTATATAGATGAGTGCTGGGGTATAGGTAAGTGCTGGGGGGTATAGGTGAGTGCCGGGGTATAGGTGAGTGCCGGGGTATAGGTGAGTGCTGGGGGTATAGGTTATTGCTGGGGTATAGGTGAGTGCTGGGGGTATAGTGAGTGCTGGGGTATATAGGTGAGTGCTGGGGGTATAGGTGAGTGCTGGGGTATAGGTGAGTGCTGGGGGTATATGGGGGTATAGGTGAGTGCTGGGGGTATAGGTGAGCGCTGGGGTATAGGTGAGTGCTGGGGGTATAGGTGAATGCTGGGGTATAGGTGAGTGCTGGGGGTATAGGTGAGTGCTGGGGTATAGGTGAGTGCTGGGTATAGGTGAGTGCTGGGGTATAGGTGAGTGCTGGGGGTATAGGTGAGTGCTGGGGTGTATAGGTGAGTGCTGGGGTGTATAGGTGAGTGCTGGGGTATAGGTGAGTGCTGGGGTATAGGTGAGTGCTGGGGGTATAGGTGAGTGCTGGGGGTATAGGTGAGTGCTGGGGGTATAGGTGAGTGCTGGGGGTATAGGTGAGTGCTGGGGTATATGGGGTATAGGTGAGTGCTGGGGGTATAGGTGAGCGCTGGGGTATAGGTGAGTGCTGGGGGTATAGGTGAATGCTGGGGTATAGGTGAGTGCTGGGGGTATAGGTGAGTGCTGGGGTATAGGTGAGTGCTGGGGGTATAGGTGAGTGCTGGGGTATAGGTGAGTGCTGGGGGTATAGGTGAGTGCTGGGGTATAGGTGAGTGCTGGGGTGTATAGGTGAGTGCTGGGGTGTATAGGTGAGTGCTGGGGTATAGGTGAGTGCTGGGGTATAGGTGAGTGCTGGGGTATAGGTGAGTGCTGGGGTATAGGTGAGTGCTGGGGGTATAGGTGAGTGCTGGGGGTATAGGTGAGTGCTGGGGTATATGGGGTATAGGTGAGTGCTGGGGGTATAGGTGAGCGCTGGGGTATAGGTGAGTGCTGGGGGTATAGGTGAATGCTGGGGTATAGGTGAGTGCTGGGGTATAGGTGAGTGCTGGGGTATAGGTGAGTGCTGGGGGTATAGGTGAGTGCTGGGGTATAGGTGAGTGCTGGGGGTATAGGTGAGTGCTGGGGGTATAGGTGAGTGCTGGGGTGTATAGGTGAGTGCTGGGGGTATAGGTGAGTGCTGGGGTATAGGTGAGTGCTGGGGGTATAGGTGAGTGCTGGGGGTATAGGTGAGTGCTGGGGGTATAGGTGAGTGCTGCTGCCCCCCTGCCTGGCTTTGGATCTCTCGCACTGTACACAGACCCACGTGTAGCAGGAGAATTAAATGTCCCTTGGCACATGGCCCGGGCAGGGAACCAATCAGCTCTGCCCCTGCTCAGTCCCGATTGGCTGGAGCTCCCAGGGCTTGTGTATATAGATCCAGGCGCTACTCGCAGAGCTGTCAGACCTGATCCTGTGTTAGGTGTGACTGAGACTCCTCTAGCTCTTCCCTCCTAAGTCTCAGAGCACAGCCAGGCAACATCTCACCTGTCACACCTGAGAGGAACCCTCCTCAGCTCCTGCTGCACCCCTTGCCTTTCTGGGGAGCCCCTGACTGCCTGAATCAGCCTCTGGAGAAGTGGAGCATCACCTGCATCCAGCCTTTATCGGAAGAGAACCCTGAGAACCCGCTGAACGTTCCAAGATCGAATCTTCAGCCTCTATCAGAGGAGAACCCGCTGAACGTTCCACGATCATGTCCATCTCTGCCCCCAGCAGTGGCTGTGTCCGCCTCGTCCTCCTGGGAGCTGCCGGAGTGGGTAAGACAGCCCTGATCCAGCGCTTCCTCTACGACCGCTTCGAGGCTCGGTACCGGCGCACGGTGGAGGAGATCCACAGCCTGGACCCGGAGCCAGAGGACCTCCCGCTCCGCATCGAGATCACCGACACCAGCGGCAGTTACTCCTTCCCGGCCATGCGCAAGCTGAGGATCCAGCAGGGAGACGCCTTCGCCCTGGTCTTCTCCCTAAACGACCCCACCACCTTCCAGGAGGTGGAGAGCCTGCGGGAGGAGATCCTGAGGGTCAAGGGAGAGCCTGATGTCCCAATCGTGGTGGTGGGCAACCAGACCGACCTCTTCCCAGGGCTGGAGGCAAGCTCTGGCCAGCTGATGGCCCTCCAGGCTGCAGCCACCGCAGAGCTGGAGTGGGAGTGCGGGTACCTGGAGACCTCTGCCAAGGACAGCCACAAAGTGCAGGAGGTCTTCGAGGAGCTCCTCAGGAGAGTCAACCTGCCCTGCCTGCTGAGTCCAGCCCTGGAGAGGAGAAGAGCCAGTGCCCAGGCAGAGCCCAGGAGAAGACAGCATCGCAGGAAGCAGGACAAGTGCGCCATCTCCTAAGAGAGGAGCTCAGAGAACCTCAAAGACTTGTCCATGGATGGTCATCAAGGGCCTGCAACTGCAAGCATATACTTATGAGGCCCTGGAAGGTGGAGATGGAGCAGATCATCACACCATGAGGACTTCTTTAGAGAGCTGAACAGAAACTGATACCCACCAGCTGGGTACCCCATGCCTGCTGAGAAGAAGTCCTGAGAAGTCCTCTTGCTGGAGGAGAGCTTGCCTGGCAGAAGATCTAGGCTGATCAATGATGGCCAGGCGGTTGTGAGGCATTTCTATATGGAAAGAGACCTCATTCTCTGCTCCTATACAGAGAAATATATGCTTATTATGAGCATGGCGCGTTTTCAATTTTTTTCTAATTTTTATTAATTTTTTTATTATTATTTTTTATTATTATTATTATTTTTTAGACCTGGTTCTATATGAACCAGATGCTTCCCTCTAGTACCTGACTGTTGGTGACTGTTGATCTTTTTTTTTAACAATGAACCCCTGATGTCCATTTTACTAATCTATTAAAAAATATATATATATTAACAATTTTTTTGGGGACCAGAAAAATGTCTTAAAAGTGAACAATGATAAAATAATAATAATAGCGTGTTTTTGCCCATTTCCCAATATCTGTGATTTTGCTGTTTTATAATTCTAAAAAAAAAATCCCACCCATTGTACAAAGCTACAGTATTTGTTGGTGCTTTATCAATACTTGTAATAAAGGAAATTAAATGGCATTTTATATTTCTTTCAACGTCTTTATTTTTTATCACTTTTATTACGCACGTGAGGTTGCACGGGCTCCTAATCCTAAAAGACCCAGGTGACATGGGCACTTTAGTGTCATGTTCTCACACAGCTCTTAAAGAGATGTCAGGGGGAAAAAAAAACCACTATATGAATGATCGCAAAAAAACAATAAAAAAAAATCATTTTGCAAAATTAGTTACAAAAAATATGTACTATACTATATACAGGTAATATGTACAATTGTTTTTTTTATAAGAAATTTATTTTCACGCATTTTATATATTTTTTTTATTTAGAATATTTCTAGTTTTATAAAAATATTTATTTGCACACATTTTGTGTAAATATTTTTTATATTTCTATTTTTCTAAAGATATTTATATTCACACCTTTATATATTTTATAATTGAAATATTTTGCCGAATAGAAATATTTTCATGCTTTCATATCGTTTTTATTGATAATATTCACATATATTTTTTTTTACAAATGATTTTTATAATCAAAATATTTTGTTATAAAAACAGAACTGTTTCCACACATTTTATATATAATATTTATATATTTATATTTAGAAGCTGCGTGTATAATTTTTACTTTTGTATTTTTTTTCACTATTTTATATATATACTATATATAAATTTATTAGCTGTGGTGCAGGACAACCTCAGCCTCTTACATTACAGGAGAGTGCAATTTAATGGTCTAATCACCAAAAATGAAAATTCCAGGCCAGATTAAAAAAAAGCATGGTTCATAGAAAAATAATAATAATAAGTATAAAAATTAAGAACGTCCAATCAGCTTTAAATCTAAGGTCTAAGTCTGTTGCCCATGCGCTGTTTAACCGCTTCACATCCAAATCGAGTTTTCTCGATTTTTGCATTGAAAAGCACTCATTTGCATATCAAAAGACTATTTTCACACATTTGTAAAGCAGGATTAGTGTGCCCCCTGTGGAGAAATGAAATCCCTTGTTTTATGTCTCTGAACCCTGGAGTGACATAAAACCAGCCGCAAATAGCAGCCCCAATCCTCACTGTAACAAAAAGTTCAAACACTTTGCTGCGGAGTAGTGGAGAAACAAAATCCTTACAGGGTTATTCAAAGAGAATCGAAAAGTCACCGCACGTTCGGTGACTTTTCTGTTCTCTTCAATTCGGTGCGATTCGGCGTTCCCATTTCGGCGACCCTGTGATGTATTCAGCAAGCACCACAGGGCCGTCGTAGTTCAGGGAAAAGCCGTCGCAAACCCGCTGAACACTCACCGCAAAACCCAGCGAACGCACACCGAAACCCGCAAAAACATCTGGATTAACTCCGCCGAACACGCCGGAGAAACCCGAGCAGGAGCCGATCACAGCGCAGAGCAGCCGCCGGAAAAACCCGACACCGCAGACGAATGGAGTGAAACCCCCCCCCAAAAAACAGTACACTTGAAAGTTGGAAAAGTGAAACGCTGTTTGCAAAGAAACTTCTGAACGAAAATGTCTGAAACTTACATATGATCCAATGAATGAAAATAAAAAGGGCTGTTACAGAAAAAAGAAAAAACGACTTTAAAAAAAAGGGAAAAAGAATTTGCCAAAAAATGCCTAACAGATCCTAAAAAAATCTATAAAGAGACTCTTTACTGCAGAATATAATAATGAAAGGTTTAGTAGATATTGAATTAAAACAGGAATATTTTTAACATTGAAGCCTATGGGATTCGCCTGAATAAACCTGTCGAATGAAAACACTGAACAGCCGGGCAATTCAGCAACTTTTCACTGCTGTTTTGTGTTTATTGAATAGACAAAGTATTGCTTCTCTATGGGGATTTCACTGCCCTCGAACAGGCACCGTATGTGCAGGCAATTCGCCAAGATTTGGCGAACTGCCTGCTCTCTGAATAGCTGAATGGCCAGGAAAGGTAACCGAACGCTGAATTTCAGTCTTCGGTTACCTTTCGGCCACAATTCGGAGCTCTTTGAATAACCCTGTTAGTTATAAGGCTCTCCGAACACATTGGAGAGACATAAAACCATCTGCAAATAGAAGCCCTAATCCTCACTGTAACACAAAGTTCAAATAGATTACTACTGTATTCTAGCAGCCAGAGATTTGGCAGACTACAAGGAGAGCTGTGGGGTCACTCACTGCAGTACATGGATAAGATTCAGGGGGTTATAATGAGTGAAAATCCCTGTACAGTACAGATACAAGGTGTTCCTGTAATTGCCATACACAGGCATTATGCGGCACATACAGATACAAGGCGTTGCTGTAATTGCCATACGCAGGCATTATGCGGCACATACAGATACAAGGCGTTACTGTAATTGCCATACACAGGCATTATGCAGCACATACAGATACAAGGTGTTGCTGTAATTGCCATACGCAGGCATTATGCGGCACATACAGATACAAGGTGTTGCTGTAATTTCCATACACAGGCATTATGCAGCACATACAGATACAAGGTGTTGCTGTAATTGTCATACACAGGCATTATGCGGCACATACAGATACAAGGTGTTGCTGTAATTGCCATACACAGGCATTATGCGGCACATACAGATACAAGGTGTTGCTGTAATTGCCATACACGGGCATTATGCGGCACATACAGATACAAGGTGTTGCTGTAATTGCCATACACAGGCATTATGCGGCACATACAGATACAAGGTGTTGCTGTAATTGCCATACACGGGCATTATGCGGCACATACAGATACAAGGCGTTGCTGTAATTGCCATACACAGGCATTATGCGGCACATACAGATACAAGGTGTTGCTGTAATTGCCATACACAGGCATTATGCGGCACATACAGATACAAGGTGTTACTGTAATTGCCATACACGGGCATTATGCGGCACATACAGATACAAGGTGTTGCTGTAATTGCCATACACAGGCATTATGCGGCACATACAGATACAAGTGTTGCTGTAATTGCCATACACAGGCATTATGCGGCACATACAGATACAAGGTGTTACTGTAATTGCCATACACGGGCATTATGCGGCACATACAGATACAAGGTGTTGCTGTAATTGCCATACACACAGGCATTATGCGGCACATACAGATACAAGGTGTTGCTGTAATTGCCATACACGGGCATTATGCAGCACATACAGATACAAGGTGTTACTGTAATTGCCATACACGGGCATTATGCGGCACATACAGATACAAGGTGTTGCTGTAATTGCCATACACAGGCATTATGCGGCACATACAGATACAAGGTGTTGCTGTAATTGTCACACACAGGCATTATGCAGCACATACAGATACAAGGTGTTGCTGTAATTGCCATACACAGGCATTATGCAGCACATACAGATACAAGGTGTTGCTGTAATTGCCATACACAGGCATTATGCGGCACATACAGATACAAGGTGTTACTGTAATTGCCATACACGGGCATTATGCGGCACATACAGATACAAGGTGTTGCTGTAATTGCCATACACAGGCATTATGCGGCACATACAGATACAAGGTGTTACTGTAATTGCCATACACAGGCATTATGCGGCACATACAGATACAAGGTGTTGCTGTAATTGCCATACACAGGCATTATGCAGCACATACAGATACAAGGTGTTGCTGTAATTCCCATACACAGGCATTATGCGGCACATACAGATATTATTTTCATGTTCTATTGGTATTTTTCGGAAGCTGCATTACGTAATAATCTCATTGTAATCACTACAAACCCCATAAGCAGTAGACTTGGCCGATTTTATTTTTTATCCTTATCACAGTTATTGAATCTAACTCAAAGGTCTTTTCTGCCTGTATGACGCTAGGGTCAGACGAACGCATTTTTCGCGTTGTTCGTGAAAAAGTGCGTTCGAACGAATGGTCGTATTTTGTCACGGAGTACGCGATAGCGGTCATATGATGCGCATTTTCGTCCGTGATTTCGTACGGATCATCAATAAAACACTTTTTGCGTCTGGACGTTATGTTGGCCGGACATTAGCAGCGTCTGACGTCTCCAAATCACGCACACACGCCGCTAGCGGACGCAGCGCACTCTGTACGTCCGTACTAGCGGTTTGACGTTCTCGAAAAAATGCGTTCGTTTGCCACTTGCGTTGCGCGGCCGCACTTTCGTGCGGCCGTTCTTCGTATGTTCCCCGGCATTGGACGTCATTTGCTGCTAGCACGGCTGTGATTTAGTGCTGCTAAACGCACGTTAATACTGCGCTCGTCTGACCCTAGCCTTAGAATAACTAAGACCCCGTTTGATATTGTGTAAGATAACGGGCGACATCTAGAGCTCAGAATCTCACATTTCAACAATATTTCTGCAAGGGGTAAACGAATACATAAAAAATTTTAAGACTTTTACCCGGATGGATACATTGAAATTTCTCTGTCGTTTCGAGTATAAAAAATAATTTCTGTGCAAAACATCTATTTTACCCTATATTTAATTGTTACTTTTGCGTCCCACGTTTCAAATAAAGGTGATCATAACGTTTTTTTTCACCAAAAATCGCTCGGCAGTGAAGGGGTTAGTGGATAAACCCCCCCCATAAACTCCTCTCACTTCTTGGTGGCCATGAATCTCAGATTAAGTAAAGATGCCCTGGTTGGTGTGTGCGTGTGTATGTGTGTGTATGTGTGTGTATTTAGGACACAATAAAACACAATCAGGTCTATTCAAAGAAAGGTGAAAATCGGGAGAATTGGCAGGAGAAGAGAGCAATCTAGACTAAATAGTCGATTTGGAAAGTGAGATAAATAGGAGAATTTTTCTGGTTTGGCTATTTTGACCTAGAGTTTTCACTTCTCCAGTCATTCTCCTGAGTTTCACCTTTCTTTGAATAGACCTCAATGTTTTTAAGCCTTATTTACAGTATCTCGTGCACAGAAATCTTATTTATTTCTTTTTTTATTATTTCTTTTTGTGCTGAATGGGCATATTTGCTGTTACAGTAAGTTCCTGGCAGGAACGTATAGAAAACAAACATGGAGGAACATAATGTCACCGTGTACTTCAACAGGCCGGCGCTGGAACATTTCCTGGTGATTCCCGCATTGTGCGACTGTCAAAAAGTGACTTTATTATTACGGGAAACGCTCGAATCGTCTCCCTTAGCTCCCTAGGTGCCTCGGGGGGCTCAGGGTGCTCAGATTTTATTTTATTACACTTTCTACATTTTTTTTTTGCTGTTTTTCGGCGCCTCCAGACTCCGCGCTGTGAAGGGTTAGCGCGCGACGTGTGGTTTGTGGCTCTGTTCCATTATGCATGTCTCGCAAGTCACAGGTGAGCGCACGTGGGACAAAAGCCGTGTACCCAAAGGAAAAAAAAAATCTGTTTAACTTCATGCATTGTGAATCAAAGCCTCCCCCATTCAGCCCTGAAACCCGAGCGACGGAAACGACTGTGCTTCCCAAAAGCTTACGCAACCAGCGCGGCAGCCGGCAATCCGACGAGGCGCCACGGGGCGGTTTCCATCAAAACCAAAATTTATTTACGCTAATTTGACAGTAAAACTTTTTTGCGGACTTAATCCCGATCCGTACCGTTTCACATGATACTCCTGGGAGGAGATATCGGCTCCGACCTGTGAGCATCAGGAATCCTCTTCTGTTTACCTTATATTACAGGGAGGGGGCTACATCCCTGGGGGTCTGGCAAAGGGATTAACAGTCTTCCTTGGTGGGACAGCGGTCACTTTACACCTCTGCCTGCTGCAGACCATACTAATCGTTCCCTCAGTAATGAGTCCGAGTGCTCTGACTGGCCACAGATGCTGCGGCCCACCGGGAAATGTGTTGGTATCTTGGTGGACCAGTCCTGGCTGGCATGGAGGAACCCTTACAACTTTAACACAGGGTTTGGAAGGGGCCAGGGTCCCCGGAGTCTCTGGGCCCCTGAACATATCATGGGCTGTCACCCCTCCGATGTCGGCCCTGCCTGTGATTAATAAAAAAAAAAAAATTAATATTTTATAATTATCAATAACATAGTCGCTCGTCATCAATAAGGTGCTATAACGGAGCTCCGAAACATAATGTGTACCCCTCTGTGTAACCTTAGCAACACAGCGCATGGAACACGCAAATGTACCCATAACTACTTCTGGATCCTGAAGGTTCTATGACCGGAATCCCCATCACTCTCAGGCTGGTAGGACTTCCAGTCAATAGAATTGTGCAGGCAGGTACCCCCAAAACTAGTGCGACCAGTTCCACCCAAAACTCAGTTATCTCAATTTTACATTGTAATGCATTGAAAAGCAGTCATTAGCAAATCAAAAGACAGTTTTCACACCTTTTTTAAAGCCAGATTAGTGTGTCCCCTGTGGAGAAACTAAATCCCTTGTTTTATGTCTCTCCAAGAAACCTGAAGTGACATAAAACCAGCTGCAAATAGCAGCCCCAATCCTCACTGTAACAAAAAGTCCAAACACTTTGCTGCTGCATTCCAGCAGCCGGGGATTTGTCAGAATACAGGGAGAGCTGTGGGGTCAGTCGCTGCTGTACAGGGATAAGATTCAGGGGGTTATAATGAGTGAAAATCCCTGTACAGTACAGATACAAGGTGTTGCTGTAATTGCCATACACAGGCATTATGCAGCACATACAGATACAAGGTGTTACTGTAATTGCCATACACAGGCATTATGCAGCACATACAGATACAAGGTGCTACTGTAATTGCCATACACAGGCATTATGCAGCACATACAGATACAAGGTGTTGCTGTAATTGCTGTACGCAGGCATTATGCAGCACATACAGATACAAGGTGTTGCTGTAATTGCCATACACAGGCATTATGCAGCACATACAGATACAAGGTGCTACTGTAATTGCCATACACAGGCATTATGCAGCACATACAGATACAAGGTGTTGCTGTACGCAGGCATTATGCAGCACATACAGATACAAGGTGTTGCTGTAATTGCCATACACGGGCATTAGGCAGCACATACAGATACAGGGTGTTGCTGTAATTGCCATACACAGCCATTATGCAGCACATACAGATACAAGGTGTTGCTGTAATTGCCATACACAGGCATTATGCAGCACATACAGATACAAGGTGTTGCTGTAATTGCCATACACAGGCATTATGCAGCACATACAGATACAAGGTGTTGATGTAATTGCCACACACAGGCATTATGCAGCACATACAGATACAAGGTGTTGCTGTAATTGCCATACACAGGCATTATGCAGCACATACAGATACAAGGTGTTGCTGTAATTGCCATACACAGGCATTATGCAGCACATACAGATACAAGGTGTTGCTGTAATTGCCATACACAGCCATTATGCAGCACATACAGATACAAGGTGTTGATGTAATTCTCATACACGAGCATTATGCAGCACATACAGATACAAGGTGTTGCTGTAATTGCCATACACAGGCATTATGCAGCACATACAGATACAATGTGTTGCTGTAATTGCCATACACAGCCATTATGCAGCACATACAGATACAAGGTGTTGCTGTAATTGCCATACACAGGCATTATGCAGCACATACAGATACAATGTGTTGCTGTAATTGCCATACACAGCCATTATGCAGCACATACAGATACAAGGTGTTGCTGTAATTGCCATACACAGGCATTATGCAGCACATACAGATATTGCATTGCTAATAATCTTGTTCTGAATCTGTTCACTACAAACCCCCATAAGCAGGAGATCTCGCCACTTTATTATCTGTCTGCAGCACATTTACTGACACAAAGGCTATTTCTGCCTGTATGCTGATAATACAGACCCCGTTTGAAATTGTGTAAGATAAAGTACACCTTCTAGAGTTTAGAAGCTTCCATCCCAGCAATATTTCTGAAATGGATAAACGATTACATGAAAAAAAATTAAGAATGAGCAAATTTTTTTAACCATCTCAGAATAACAATTTCTGTGCAAAAAGTCTAATTTAACCCATATTTAATTATTAACTTCACATCCCATGTTTTAAATAAATGTTATGAAAGCATTTTTTTCTGCAAAAATCGCTTGGTAGCGAAGGAGTTAAAACTCAAGGTTATATAAAAATGTGAAGAGATGGCAGTCTCTATATAAAAAAATGCCGCCATAATGACTTTATCAAAGGGAAGAGAGTCAACAATCAGACAAAAATTATTTACTAAGGAGTGAATTGATAGAAAATGGCAAATTACAGCCTAAAATAGTGGACTATGAACATTTGCCCAGCTCTGATAACCTTCAGTTCACCAAACTTTGCCCCAAAATTGCAAATTCTTCACCAGTTTAACATTATTATTATTATTATTATTATACAGTGTTTTTGAGCGTCAAGTTTCAGCCGAGTCTATGGAACAGGGTGAGTTGACCTGAGTCCCGGATCCCTGGGGGCTGTGAAACACTAAGCTGAAAAAACCTGTAATTAATTGTGGCAAAACAAGTTTCACATACACGAACAATGGATTCTAACGCAAAAGGACAAGGGATACAATGACACAGAGAGATACAAGAGCATGCAACGAAAGAGCGCAGGAAGAACTGAAAGTGTATACAATGTATTACATTTTAAAAGTCTCCCTGTATTATGTCCTTTCTCTGTATTATGTGTAACGCAGACATATCAGTTAAGCCCAGGCTCCCAATATTGTGTCCTCTCTGTGTATTATGTGTAACGCAAACTTATCAGTAAAGCCCATGCAGACTGTCTGTATTGTGTTCTCTCTGTGTATTATGTGTAACACAGACATATCAGTGAATCCCAGGCTCCCTGTATTGTGACCTCTCTTTGTTTTATGTGTAACACAGACATATCAGTGAATCCCAGGCTCCCTGTATTATGTCCTCTCTGTGTATTATGTGTAATGCAGACATATCAGTAAATCCCAGGCTCCATGTATTGTGTCCTCTCTGTGTATTATGTGTAACGCAGACATATTAGTAAAGCCCAGGCTCCCTGTATTGTGACCTCTCTTTGTATTATGTGTAACGCAGACATATCAGTAAATCCCAAGCTCCATGTATTGTGTCCTCTCTGTGTATTATGTGTAACGCAGACATATCAGTAAATCCCAGGCTCCCTGTATTGTGTCCTCTCTGTGTATTATGTGTAACACAGACATATCCGTAAATCCCAGGCTCCCTGTATTGTGACCTCTCTTTGTATTATGTGTAACGCAGACATATCAGTAAATCACAGGCTCCCTGTATTGTGTCCTCTCTTTGTATTATGTGTAACGCAGACATACTGTATCAGTAAATCCCAGGCTCCATGCATTGTGTCCTCTCTGTGTATTATGTGTAACGCAGACATATCAGTAAATCCCAGGCTCCCTGTATTGTGTCCTCTCTGTGTATTATGTGTAACACAGACATATCCGTAAATCCCAGGCTCCCTGTATTGTGACCTCTCTTTGTATTATGTGTAACGCAGACATATCAGTAAATCACAGGCTCCCTGTATTGTGTCCTCTCTTTGTATTATGTGTAACGCAGACATACTGTATCAGTAAATCCCAGGCTCCATGCATTGTGTCCTCTCTGTGTATTATGTGTAACGCAGACATATCAGTAAATCCCAGGCTCCCTGTATTGTGTCCTGTCTGTGTATTATGTGTAACGCAGACATATCAGTAAATCCCAAGCTCCATGTATTGTGTCCTCTCTGTGTATTATGTGTAACGCAGACATATCAGTAAATCACAGGCTCCCTGTATTGTGTCCTCTCTGTGTATTATGTGTAACACAGACATATCCGTAAATCCCAGGCTCCCTGTATTGTGACCTCTCTTTGTATTATGTGTAACGCAGACATATCAGTAAATCACAGGCTCCCTGTATTGTGTCCTCTCTTTGTATTATGTGTAACGCAGACATACTGTATCAGTAAATCCCAGGCTCCATGTATTGTGTCCTCTCTGTGTATTATGTGTAACACAGACATATCCGTAAATCCCAGGCTCCCTGTATTGTGACCTCTCTTTGTATTATGTGTAACGCAGACATACTGTATCAGTAAATCCCAGGCTCCATGTATTGTGTCCTCTCTGTGTATTATGTGTAATGCAGACATATCAGTAAATCCCAGGCTCCATGTATTGTGTCCTCTCTGTGTATTATGTGTAACGCAGACATATCAGTAAATCCCAGGCTCCATGTATTGTGTCCTCTCTGTGTTTTATGTGTAATGCAGACATATCAGTAAATCCCAAGCTCCCTGTATTGTGTCCTCTCTGTGTATTATGTGTAACACAGACATATCAGTAAATCCCAGGCTCCATGTATTGTGACCTCTCTTTGTATTATGTGTAACGCAGACATATCAGTAAATCCCAGGCTCCATGTATTGTGTCCTCTCTGTGTATTATGTGTAAAGCACACCTATCAGTAAATCCCAGGCTCCATGTATTGTATCCTCTCTGTGTATTATGTGTAACGCAGACATATCAGTAAATCCCAGGCTCCATGTATTGTGTCCTCTCTGTGTATTATGTGTAACGCAAACATATCCGTAAATCCCAGGCTCCCTGTATTGTGTCCTTCTGTGTATTATGTGTAACGCAGACATATCATTAAAGCTGTTATTTTCCACTTTATAAAGTAAATTTTTTGCCTTTTTCATTTGAATTAGTTTTTATTTAATGTGTGTTTGTTTGCCGTTTGCATTTTTCACACACGGGGTGATCTCAGCTTTTTGCGCTTCTTCTATCTGGGTACAAACAATCTTTTTAATAGGCGCGTCGCCCACGCAGGCTGCTGGCTAATTATTATTAGAGGGTTGCATTGCGTCTCTATTTATACCATTGATGGCTTGTTAAGGAGGTTTCCGGCTCTATTCTTGTCTCCGCGCCGGTGTGTGAGTGCCTACTTATTCACAGAGTAAACACTCGATGCAGTAATTGTGGCTAAACATTATCCTGACGAATTAGAGCCTCATTATGTAATGTCACGACTCACCGGAATACGCGAGAAATACAGAAAGCACATGTGCATGCGTCACTGCGGAATCACAGAGATACATACATCCAGGTATCCGGATTTAGGAGGGACATTCCACACCTGTTTCCCAAATCCCTCTTTCCTCTCCTTATGTCCCTCTTTTTAGGGGCTCCTCCATATATTCAGGGTGTGCGGGTGTCTTTTTAGGGGCTCCTCCATATATTCAGGGTGCGCGGGTGTCTTTTTAGGGGCTCCTCCGTATATTCAGGGTGTGCGGGTGTCTTTTTAGGGGCTCCTCCATATATTCAAGGTGTGCTGGTGTCTTTTTAGGGTCTCCTCCATATATTCAGGGTGTGCGGGTGTCTTTTTAGGGGCTCCTCCATATATTCAGGGTGTGCGGGTGTCTTTTTATAGGGTTCCTCCATATATTCAGGGTGTGCGGGTGTCTTTTTACGGGCTCCTCCATATATTCAGGGTGTGCGGGTGTTTTTTTAGGGGCTCCTCCATATATTCAGGTGTGCGGGTGTCTTTTTAGGGGCTCCTCCATATATTCAGGGTGTGCGGGTGTGTTTTTAGGGGCTCCTCCATATATTCAGGGTGTGCGGGTGTCTTTTTACGGGCTCCTCCATATATTCAGGGTGTGTGGGTGTCTTTTTACGGGCTCCTCCATATATTCAGGGTGTGCGGGTGTGTTTTTAGGGGCTCCTCCATATATTCAGGGTGTGCGGGTGTCTTTTTACGGGCTCCTCCATATATTCAGGGTGTGCGGTGTGTTTTTAGGGGCTCCTCCATATATTCAGGGTGTGCGGGTGTCTTTTTAGGGGTTCCTCCATATATTCAGGGTGTGCGGGTGTGTTTTTAGGGGCTCCTCCATATATTCAGGGTGTGCGGGTGTCTTTTTACGGGCTCCTCCATATATTCAGGGTGTGTGGGTGTGTTTTTAGGGGCTCCTCCATATATTCAGGGTGTGCGGGTCACTCACTGTAAATAATACTCTGTTATAACTTAAGGGTTTTTTTCAAACTTGCAAATTGCACCAAACAGGGAATTTTCGCCTGAAATAATAGTGGAGGAGCAGCGTTCCTAAGCATTCGCTCCTGATCTCCCCCTTATTATCTATCCATCGTCATGAAGGCACTTTCTGGGCACTCCAGCTCAAAGTGATATATTATTTTCTACACATTTCCAAAAAAATTACAGAATTCCATCTCTGAGACTCTGGCGCAGCGCATCTCTCTACATCTGAGACGCGTTCTGTAGCTCAGCAGCTGCGAGTGCTAAGGCTAGGGTCAGACTGAGGCAGTGCGAACGCGCGTGCAGCCGCACTTAATCACGGCCGTAGTAGCAGCAAGTGCCAGGCAATGACGGCCAATATACGAAGTACGGTCGCACAAAAGTCCGGCTGCGCAACGCAAGTGGAAAATGAACGCATTTTGTCGAGAACGTAAAACCTCAGTACGGTGTACAGAGTGCGCTGCGTCCGCTAGCGGCGTGTGTGCGTGAATTGGAGACATCAGACGCTGCTAATGTCCGCCAACATAACGTCCAGATGCACAAAGTGTTTTATTGATGATCCGTACAAAATCACGGATGCAAATGCGCATCTTATGACCGCTATCGCGTACTCCGTGAAAAAATGCGTCCATTCGTTCGAACGCACTTTTTCACAGACAACATGAAAATGCGTTCGTCTGACCCTAGCCTAAGTTAGCAACTTGCCATTGAACGCTGCTCAGCGCTCAGCACTGCTAACTTAGCAATTGCAGCGACCCGAGGAGATGCTGCAAGTAGCTGAGTGTGATGTAGTAAAGATGGCCGCCGCCACGAAGCAAGTAACAATTCCGTACGGCAATGTTAATTTTGAGGTTTTTGTTCACCAAAGCACAAAATATTTATTTATTATTTCCCCCTGCACATAGACATATATTACAGCTCAATTATATTTTGTTTCAGAAGTAAACATAACGTTTATTCAATAAAAACTATCATTTATGGTGTGTGCGTACAAAACGGAATTGTGCTGACTGCTTTTATTTATCAACGGTCGTCCGAGTCATATGAAAAAAAATCGGAATCTTTCATTAAGAAATCGTCGGCCATTTTGCTTCGAAATTCGCATCCAAAGCGTTCAATGACGTTCAAGGTCCTGGATCGGAGGTTATAGGATGAGGGAACTGCTAGGGGAAGCAGTCTATTCAGGTAGGGTGGCAGCTTCCCAGAAAAGCTCTTAAACACCAGGTTGGAAAGGTGAAGGGTGCGTCTAGATTCCAGCAACGGCCAGTTTAGCTCTTTTAACATGTCACAATGGTGGGTCATGTAATTACATTGTAGCACAAAGCGGCAGCATGAGTTATACAATGTAGTAAGTTTATGAAGGTGTGTTTGCGGGGCGGCTGCATACACTACATCTCCGTATTCAATGGCTGGCATAAGCATTTGTTGTACAATCTGCTTTCTTACCGCGGGGCTCAGGCAGGATTTGTTTCTGTACAGGGCACCTAGTTTGGGGTAAAGTTTAGATGAGAGTTTTTCGATGTGGGGCCAAAGGATAGATTCGGGTCTATCCATACCTAGATATTTGAGAGAAGTGACTGTGGTCAGCATGCCATTTGATTTTGTCCCCACACATAGATGGGGAGTTTACATTTTGTGTAGTTTAGGTTTTGTTCCAAAGAGCATCGTAACAGTTATGTCAGTATTTAGTTATAGTTTGTTGTGTTTGATCCACTTTTCTACCTCTGTGAATTGTTCTTGCAGCACGGCCTCCAGCTGTGGGAGATTTGGTTTGCTGGTATAGATTACAGTGTCGTCTCCGTACATGTGTACAGTTGAGGCTTTGCAGACATTGGGCAGATCATTTATGAATATTGTGAATAGCAGGGTGCCGAGTATCGAGCCATGGGGTACACCGCACGTGACTGGGAGGGGGAGGGAGGAGCTGCCAGAAATGGACACATATTGCGACCGATCAGATACATATGATTGAAACCAGGTTAGCGTGCGATCACCAATAGCAGCAATTCAGCAGCTGCTGAGGAACTGAACGGGGCTCTGGCATATCACGTCACTTAGCCTTGCTGAGCATCATGGGAAATGTAGTTCCTAGACGCCTGGGGTGCTGACATCCAAGACTTAAGCAGGGATGTCAGACTCACAGCCTGACAGATATTGATGCCTACAAATCAATTCCCATAACTCCTTCAGAGCAACAGATGGAAAGAGGATCATGGGATTCGTAGTTCAGAAAAATCTGGGGGGCCAGAGTTTGACAGCCGTTGCTTAAAGGTCCTTTCGGTAAACAGCGTGTGGGCATGAAAGAGTTAAGCTAGAGCCCCGAAGCAGTGGGCGCTGTGTGCCCGCTGCCTGATCTCACCGGGCAAAGTGCAAATCATTGTCTGACTGAACAATACACTTCTGGCATGCGCGACACATCAATCATATCTGTGTGTGTTTTATAGGTGTGCTCTGCCTTCCTTCGATATATACTGACGGCTTTTCGGATTCGTGAGTTTTCCCGAGCCTCGCTTTATATAAAGGGTTACATCACTAAGCTTTGCGTCGGCGGGGCTGGGACACTGCTTATTTAAGCTAATATAGCTGAATTTTTTTAAAAAAAATTCCTTCTCTTCCAGCTCGGCTCCTCTAACCTAAAATTAAAAATTCTCCACTGATTCACAGCTTAGCGAATATCCCCTCTTTTTCATGTTGCGCAGCAGGGATATCAAACTCTGCCTCCCCCCAGCTATTGCTGGACTACGACTCCCATGATTCTCAGGCCATCCGTTGCATTAAAAGATTCCTGGGAATTGTAGTCAATAAACATCTGGGGAGCTGACTTTGACATCCTTGTTCTGCAGCTTGTCCATGCTAGGGGTGGACTGACCATTAGGGTAATAAGGCAGTGCCTGAGGGCCCGGGTGTAGGAGGGGGCTTCATCAGGGCTCCCCCCAATGCTTGGTTAGTTCTGCCCTTTGAGCAGGACCCAGCGTCACCACAGATAAAAAATAACCTGTATATCCATCAGCATCTGTGTGTCCCTGGCAATGTCTGTGTCTGTGTCTTTGTCTGTGTCTGTGTATATCTTAAGGGTCTATTATATAATATAACTGCTCAAATAATAAACGCTACCTCTGTGCTCATTTCAGGAGATGGCGTGTTTCTTTTAAAAAAAGAAAAGATCTGCAAAATAATTGATTTTATTTCTGCAATCACTTGGTTATTGTTAGGAAAAATATATGTATTTTTTTTGCCCTGTTTTTTTAGATCATGAGTTTATCACTATTTTCTTTTTTATGTTATTTTTTTTAGCATTTTTTTAGCATTTTATTTACATTTTCATATTTGTTGGATAGTAATAAATTCATGTAATTAATAAAAAAATGAATACATAAATTAATAAATAATAACTTAACAAATCAATTAATAAATTTTTAATTACGATAAACTTATCAATTAATAAATGTTTGCCGACGAGACATGCTCCGCAATTCACACCTATGCACGATTTACACCCATTCCTATGCGGACAGCCGGCCGGCAAGCCAGAATATCTTTATTTATTTTTATAATTTTTTAGCATTTTATTTACCTCTTTATATTTGTTGAATAATAATAAATGAATGATTAATTAATACATAAATTAATAATTAATTCATTTAATTACGATAAACTTATCAATTAATTAAATGTTTACCGCTCCGCATTGCACGCCAATGCGCGATTTACATCCGTTCCTGTTCAGACAGCCGGCCGGCAAGTCAGAATATCTCTGCGTGAAATTATCCTCAGCTGCCATAAAACTTGTTTATAGAGGGCCATGTAGGGAACGAGAATCTTTACTCTATAGCGTGCGGCTCCGATCGAGATGACAAGATCAACAGTAAAATGTGCGTGCAAACACCGCTGCCTATACCCCAGCTGCTGGGCACGGTTATCTGCTCGCCGATTCTGGGGATCTAATCTATTCGCAAGAAAAAGCCGCAGCCGCCCCGATCGATAAATTAAAGTGAGACTCAATAAATAAAAATAAAGATTCTGTAATCCCATGAATCACGATTACGAAATAAAGACGTTTTAATATAATTTTTTTCTATTTAAATGCCATTTTCTGTTCAAACAGCTTCAGCGTCTCGGCTGTCATGTCCGAGGTACTAAATATTTAGGGGCACAATCCGGAGGCCATTTGTAAAGACATTTTGTTCGCTATAAACAAAATTACTTTGCATCGGTTCAGAACAAGACCGCATTGACTCAACTCGATTTCGGGCCCCCCGCAGGAGCTTTTGAAGATTGATCTTAGTAGTGAAGGGGTTAAAGGGTTAAATTGTGCATTTTTTTTAATAACAAGGGGCCTTATATTTAAGCATTGCCTAAAGTTTCAATAAATGTACGTCCGATCCTCCACTGATTAGGGATACAGGCCATGGATAGGACGTATAGCCGTTCCTCCTCTGCAGAGCTTCTCTCGTTGACCTCAATGGGCGCCCCTTGCCTTCAAAAATACCGTCTAATCCATGTGCTTTGTTTACCGTGAGTTTTAAATTTGGCACGCCCCCCCATACTGTTTGTGTGTGTTTAAATCTCATTTCACGGGATGTTCGCCTTGTAACGTTATTAGGCAATCGTGTGTCCCTTGACCAAACACGGTCCATGATCATCGTGTGTTCCCCGAGTTCTAAGAACTCACTCAGTCAAGAAACCGCTGAGCTGACAGCTGGATGGCAAAGATTCTGGACAACGTTGCCGAATTTGAGCTCACATTCCATGCTTCGGAGAGGTCTGCCTGGCGCAGAGGACCTTCTTGCGCAATGTTCCTATAAACTGGATTAAGGGAGATTATTCTTGCAGTGTTTAATTGTACCTTGAATGTTTCCTGTCGTCTGCGTTCTGCGTTCTGGTTCCTTTCGAATCTCTTAGAAAAGCTGGCCTACCAATGACGTCTAGAACCTTTTTAGTTGAAGACCCTGCTTTTTCTCCTTTTTCTCGGCTACCCTCTCTCTCTCTGGAAGATGATCCTTGTCCTACTCCCCTCTCTTCCTCAGCACTGAACGAATCAGAAGGAATTTTCAGCCCCTGCGGTGATCAAGGTAGATAAGGAAGGAACCCAAATTGAGCTTGAGGGCAAGACTCGCGCAAGTCCTGTGTGGACTCCATCGTTGTCGCTGCCGTTATCTATTAACATCTGCCTAACGTTCATCGACCTGTTTTTGGGAGCTGCTACTGGATAACGACTTGTGAGACATTTGTCCATTGGCAACCAGAGCCATCTCTAGCTTTTACAGGGCCCTCAGTGAGAAAATTTTGTGGGGCCCCTGGACGCGCTTTTGATGCCACACCTCCTTATTCTCCACCTATTTTCATGCACAGATAGACATGATGACCCCCCAACACCGATCTTTACATGTAGACATGCCTCCCCAAGACAGACACCCCGAAACCCTCTCGTCCTCGGATAGACACCCCCTCCAAACAGACACACTAACACTGCTCTGTCATTGCTTCCATGGAGCTGGAGTGGGGGCTCTCAAGAGTCAGGCAGGTGGAGCTCCATGCTGGGCATTGGCTCTGTGCATTTGCACGGCAGGTGTCGGCAGTGGCTCAGACCCCCTGAAGTGTGAGACCTGGAGCGTGCATCCTGCTCACCCTACTCATAGGGTGGGCCTGTTGGCGCCTTACTATGATAGGTGTTTCCGAACTGCAGTTCCCAACATACTCTATCAGACTGACCATCATGGCGGATGTAGCTTTCTGGGGTGTTGAGTTCTAGATCTTCACCGATGGAACCATCCAGCCATGCCTGACCTTCCCGGCCTTCCAACTCTTGGTTCCTCAAGGTAGGCTTTCATGAAAAAGTGATATTCTTCGGTTTTGACTTACTGTTCTCGGGAGGGTTTTATGACCACGTAAGGTTATTGAAGGTCAGATTTGCTCTCTCCACTCCTGATGAATAAAGTTGCTGCAGTTCTCTGTGTGCTTTGCACCTTCCCGACTGCAGGCGGGGCCGTGCCGGTGAGATTCTGCCAAGAATGTGTTTGCTCATATAGACACCTCGTTTTCCAAGAACCCAGGGAGCAATTATTTAGCAAGAGGGATTCTCATAACAAAAAATAATTAAAATGTTATTAACTTACAAACATTTTCAAATTAAATTTCGTGTCCAGATTTATTTTTTATTTAAAAATAGAACAAAAAAAAAAAAGAAACTAACATAAACAAGGGGAATTTTGGAAATTGTAAATCAACGTGTGAATATGACTATTTAATTTTAAATAAAGGAAAAAAAATTGCATCAGAAATAAACAGTTATTTAATCCAGTTAATTATTTATATTTTTGGGTAGCTTGACCAGAGTGTAATTAACCATGACTGCAAAAAAAATAAAAAAAAAATAAAGAATTTTGGAAATTTTGAAACAATGTGTGAATATTACTACTTAATTTGTTTTTTTTATAGAAAAGGAAAGAAAATTGCATCAGAAATGGTTATTTAATGCAGTTAATTTTTTTCTTAAAAACCAAAGTATTTTGGAAATTATAAATTATAATTATTATTTTTAAGAAAAAAGGGGGGAAAAAATTGCACCATATATTAAACAGTTATTTAATACAGTTTTGTTTTTTTCCATTGGGCATCTTGACAAGAATGTAATTAACCGTGACTGAAAACAAAAACAAAAAATTTTGGGGGGATGTAAATCAATGTGTGACTATGACTACTTAATATGCTTTTTTTTTTAAAAAAAAAAAGGAAATAAAATAGCAGCAGAAATAAGCTGTTATTTAATACAGTTAATAATTATTTATTTTTTTTAATTCGGCATCTTGACAAAAATGTATTTAACTGTGACTGAAATAAACCACAAAGAATTTTGCCAGTTGTAAATCAATGTGTGACTATGACTAATTAATTTGCATTTTTTTTTAATAAAAAAAAAAGGAAATAAAATAGCAGCAGAAATAAGCTGGTTTTTAATACAGTTAATAATTATTTTTTTTAATTCGGCACTATGACTAATTAATTTTCTTTATTGCTGATGCAATTTTTTTCCTCTTTTTCTTTTTTCTAAAAAATAATAATTAGAATTTACAATTTCAAAAATTCTCTGGTTTTACGTCATGATTAAAACAATGACGTATTAATTGGACTCTCGAGAGGATTGACTGGGGTGTTCATTGCCTTTTCTCTTACAGAGAGGAGCGAGATTCACCAACAGTCACCCAAGGTGGCACAGATCAACATTGCAAGGCTGCAGACCACTTGCCTATCCCAATGCAAGAGTTTCATGGATGCTCTCAAACACCTTCCATGTCCTCATCCAAACCCTTTGGGAGGATCACGTGCTCCAAGAACTTTAACTACCAGATCCCAATAAACTATTTATTTTTTTGGAGAAAGGATTTTACCAGGAAGGATACATAGAGATTTCTCTCGTTTTCAAGTATGTCCTGGGTGGCGAGTATGTACCGTTAGGTGTCTTGCCCAAGGACACTTACTGGAGAGGTGCTCTTGCTGGGATCGAACCTGTCTCCATGGTTATAGAGCAGTGATGTTACCTCTACTCCAGCCAGCCGGTACTACTCCACCCAACCAGTACTATGTTGCAGTTCTGAAGATGTAGGGTTACCCTGATGAAAATGCTGTTTGGTATCTCACTTATCTAGCTCAAGCACCATGTCAATAACCAAGGGATTGGAGAAGCATTGTAGATTTTTGACCAAAATAACTGAGCATTTCTCCAACCCTGATATCCCTGAAGCTGAAAAGGAGGCGTTTGTTCAGGTTCTTTAGTGCGGCAATGAACGTGTAGAGTAAAAATCTGTGTTAGAGCTGAAATATAAGGCCATGCATGGCGATTTGAGAACCATGGAATGGTAGAGGACCTCAACTTCCCCCACCACCCCCAATTGTCGACAGCGATTTGGTTTTAAGACCTGTTAAGTTAACATATACTTAAGAAACCCTTTAAAATCCTCATTGTGAAGTCATGCGGATCAGATGGAGACGGTGGGACAGCAAGCAGGTCAGACCGGACAATGATGTGTTATTATTTCTGCTATGTCGGCCAAGAATAGCGAGACATGCTCCAGGGTTATTACCTCCAGGCTTTTCCCCTTTGTGTTTCACTTCATTATTTTGGTTGTTAACTGTGCCACGTGCTGCGTTGAGTAAACTGAGTTAACCACTGCCAAGCCCAAATCTAGGTCAACTGGAATGATCTCCGGAGATGTCACTGAGAGCTCAGTACCGCCGAAAAATGCCAGGTTCTGTTTGCTTGCCATACTGCCGAGGTATAGGGGAGAGATACCGGCACCCTATAAGATCCAAAATCTAGATCAACTGGAATGATCTCCGGAGATGTCGTCGAGAGCTCAGTACTGCCGAAAAATGCCAGGTTCTGTTTGCTTGCCATACTGCCGAGGTATAGGGGAGAGATACCGGCACCCTATAAGATCCAAAATCTAGGTCAACTGGAATGATCTCCGGAGATGTCATCGGGAGCTCAGTACCGCCGAAAAATGCCAGGTTCTGTTTGCTTGCCATACTGCCGAGGTATAGGGTGAGATACCGGCTCCCTATAAGATCCAAAATCGAGTTCAACTGGAATGATCTCCGGAGATGTCATCGAGAGCTCAGTACCGCCGAAAAATGCCAGGTTCTGTTTGCTTGTCATACTGCCGAGGTATAGGGTGAGATACCGGCTCCCTATAAGATCCAAAATCGAGGTCGTTCAAGCAGATACGACCTGCATAGGAATGTTTAACCAGAAATCTAATAAAATTTGGCAGCGAGTGAGTCTGGACTTCGAAATCATATGGTGGGAACAACGATGCGATTGTGATGGGGATTGGGGAAGGGTGGGGGAGCGGGGCGAACAGATTAACCATGTATTAAAATAATAATTTTTTCTTTTAAATGCATTTTTTTTAAATAGCAGAAGTTTATAAAGACCCTTATGTCCAGAGTTTATTAGAGACAACACAGACCTAAGAGCAGAACCCGTGTGGCAAAACATGTTGATGGCTGCTCTGAAGATTTAAAGGTCTTTCCACGCTTTGGGGAGAAGTGGTAAATATATATATAATATTGATATCCTACGCTAAATACCTTACTGGTATCTACACAACTCCTGACCAAAAATATGTTTTTTTTCCCCTGGCTTTTCACTGGCTCCATTTTTATCGAAACAGGAACATTTTTCAGATTTTGGCTATGGCCGAATCGATTCCGGCGAATCAGCTGATATTTTGAAAAGAATAAGCTGTAAATTTACCAGCAAAAAAGAAAACGGCTGATGTAATTAAATTGAGCCCGGAGAAGGATATAAAGGGGTGCCCTCTGTGGGGGAAAAAAATCTTTGTTTTATCTCTCTCCTTTCTCCCTATATTACTGTAAAGAAGGTACAAGCTCCATCACACTCACTGTAACAAAAAGCTCAGCAAACTTTGCCGCAGCATTACAGCAGCCAGGGATTTGTCAGAATACAGAGAGAGCTGTGGGGTCAGTCGCTGCTGTACAGGGATACGATTCAGGGGCTTATAATGAGTGAAAATCCCTGTACTGTACAGATACAAGGTGTCGCTGTAATTGCCATACACAGGCATTATGCAGCACATACAGATACAAGGTGTTACTGTAATTGCCATACACAGGCATTATGTAGCACATACAGATACAAGGTGTTGCTGTAATTGCCATACACAGGCATTATGCAGCACATACAGATACAAGGTGTTACTGTAATCACCATACACAGGCATTATGCAGCACATACAGATACAAGGTGTTGCTGTAATTGCCATACACAGGCATTATGTAGCACATACAGATACAAGGTGTTGCTGTAATTGCCATACACAGGCATTATGCAGCACATACAGATACAAGGTGTTACTGTAATTGCAATACACAGGCATTATGCAGCACATACAGATACAAGGTGTCCCTGTAATTGCCACACACAGGCATGCAGCACATACAGATACAAGGTGTTACTGTAATTGCCACACACAGGCATTATGCAGCACATACAGATACAAGGTGTTGCTGTAATTGCCATACACAGGCATTATGCAGCACATACAGATACAAGGTGTTATTGTAATTGCCATACACAGGCATTATGCGGCACATACAGATACAAGTTGTTGCTGTAATTGCCATTGCCATACACAGAGATTATGCAGCACATACAGATACAATTTGTTGCTGTAATTGTCATACACAGGCATTATGCAGCATATACAGATACAAGGTGTTGCTGTAATTGCCACACACAGGCATTATGCAGCACATACAGATACAAGGTGTTGCTGTAATTTCCATACACAGGCATTATGCAGCACATACAGATATTGCATTGCTAATAATCTCATTCTGGTCACTACAAACCCCCACAAGCAGGAGATCTCACCATTTTATTATCTGTCTGCAGCACATTTACTGACACAAAGGCCGTTTCTGCCTGTATGCTGATAATGCAGACCCAGCGTGACATTGTACCAGTTAAGTGACATCATCTAGAGTCTAGAACTTTTCATCCCAGTAATATTTCTGTAAAAATATGTATAAATGAATACATTAAATAATTAAAAATGAGGAAATTTACATTATTTAATTTTTTTAAACTTTCTAAGAACAACAATTTCTGTGCAAAATGACTATATTACCCTGTATTTAATTGTTGAGTTCACATCCCATGTTTAAAATAAATGCTGTTATAGAATTTCTTTTAACAATAAAAGCTTGGTAGCAAAGGGGTCAAATTATTATTTGATTGTTTTATTGTATTGTAATTTTATTTTTTTGGGCTCCGAACTTTATATCTTACGCCAGGGCTGTCAGACTCACGGCCCCCCTGATGTTGATACCTACGATTCCCAGAATTCTTTCAATGCAATAGATGGCTAGGGAGTCATGAGAGTTGAAATTCAGAAACATCGGGGGGGGGGGCTGGAGTTTGACAGCCCTGTTTTACTTCATTATTTTATGTATTTATTTTTTGGTAAAGAGAATACCTGGCAGCTTCTTACATGTGTGTCTTTGTTTCATACCTCTGAAAATACTCAATAAAGTAGTTTTAAAAAATGCATTTAAACACAGAATCCATTTTAGTATATGGGTAACCTGTTCTCCACCGCCCCCTGAACCCCCCCCCCATCACAATCGCGTCTTTGTTCTCAGCATCTGATTTCGCACAGCAAATATTATGCTTCACTACCGAAATTTATTAGATATCTGGATAAACATTCGAGGCAGGTTGTATGTGCGTGAATGACCTAGATTTTGGATCTTATAGGGGGCCGATAGTGCTCCATATACCGTGTAAGTAGGGTAAGCAAAGAGAACCTGCCATTTTCAGCGGTACTGAGCTCTCGATGACATCTCCAAAAATCATTCCAGTTGACCCAGATCTGAGCTTGGCAGTGGTTAAGTCAGTCCACTCATCGCAACACGCGGCACGGTTAAAAAACAAAATAATGATGTGAAATACAAAGGCGAAAAGACTGGAGGGGATAACCTGGAGCTCTTATTGCATTTTTTTGGCTCACGTACCTGAAAAAATATTCACGTTTCTGCCCGGTCCGACCAGCTTGCTGTCCAACCATCTTCACCTGATACGTATGACGTGTCACCCAACAGGTCATAATACCAAACTGGTATCTAAAATTGGGGAAAAATCTAAATGTCTACTTTTCCTTGGGTCTCAATTCACTATACATGTCCTTATAGTCCCACTCTGTTCTAGGTTACTCTTCTCTGTAGTGGAACCTCAGTATTCCGTTTGGAATATCTCCACTAATACCGGTTCCATCGTTCAGCTGTAGACGTCTCGTTGTGAAATTATGAAGGATTATAGTAGAGCTTCTCACCTCTTTTTCTGGACATTTGTTGCAACACGGTGCAGGGTGAGACCGGAACGACATTGAGTGAGCATAAGCTACCGGCTTTTACAATTCTTGAATGTGCACTGACACCCTCAAGAGGAGCAAACGAAGAACAATAGAATCTCCCATTCCCTGGCCGGTGTGTCTGACTGAGGAGAGCCAACTCTCTTGGACCTTTGAAGTGTGTGGGGAAAAACAGAGTTCCCTGCTCTGGGTATGAGGCACATTTCTTGTCTGTACCCATACCCCCCACAGCCAGTTTCGGCTCAAAAATCACTTGGATCGGAGATGTAGGGCAGAATAGCCGCAGGTATAAAGTGTTGACCATAGACTCCTCTACCCTACGATCTGACGATAATTCCACCAATTAGCATTTTCATCTTCATCAGGACAACCTTTCAACATCAAAATTGCATCGCAGTTTCTTGAGATCCCTTTGTCGATGTCCTCGAAACTCTGGAAGCCCATGGTGAGTTGTAATGAATCTCCCTCCTCGCGGTGAGAGAAACGGAAAACCCCCTGAACCTTAATACATCCTATCGAAACTCAAATGTCCATTTCATAATTGTCGTATCAATCCAGTCATTCAATTCAGCTCAGTCTGCTATATATGGTCCTTACGTCCTCTTTCTCCTTTCCCTCTTATATTCCTGCCTCTAGTCTTTCCCATTGCCCATGTTCACTTGTAAAACCCACATCTGATCACCCATGTGTCACGGTTTTGGTGTACCGGGGGTGAGGGACGGTATGAAACAGGGTGCAGTGACACAGTAGGCAGACGTGGGAGTAAGATTTAATACGGCAAACACCGACATAGTGACAGATGAATGGTAGTGCAATTATCTGAGAAGATGGTGAGGGGCAAGGCAGGAAAAGGGCTGACCATTGGACAAGGCAAGGAGGAGAGATGGGACAAAGAGGAACAAGTCACTTAGGGCAACACACTGGGAACTTACAGGTTGGAGACAGTAGATGAGAAGTAAAGGGCTGGCTGGAAACTGGCAGAAAAATAAGGGCTGGTAACGGAGACTGAGCAGAAACACTGATGGAGGACTAGCAGGAACACGGCTGGAGGTTGAGGTTGTGGAAGACCGAGGGCATGCAGGAGGCTTGGAAGAACATGGCAGGAGACTTGAGGGAACATGGCAGGAGGCTTGAAAGAGCACGGCAGGAGGCTTGAATGAACACAGCAGGAGACTTGAGGGAACACGGCAGGAGGCTTGAAAGAGCAGGGCAAAAGGCTTGAAAGACCACAGCTGGAGGCTTGAGGGAACAAGGTTGGAGAGAAGAGGCTTCTTATGTAGTACACACAAAGTGCTGGCAATGCTGAAGCACCTCACCTATTATGTAGGGCTGTTAGTGGGACCACCTGTGAGGGCCTGCAGGAGAACCAGAGTGATAGCAGGATGTGGAACTCATGTCATAGCAGGAAAGGGAATGCCAGGGCGGACCAGCACTGGTTTGGCCCTTCCTGTGACAACAACAATGTGTGCCGTGACCCCAGGGTAAAAATCTACCGTCTGTCATTTTGTTCATCTTTTTATTTTTTCTTTCTTCTCCTTCCTTCTTCTGAAGCCCACCATTAAAACCTTATTCCCTTGGTAAAGGACATGGCGCGCTCACATTTCTTCTCTCCGTTACTGCAGTTCACGTTTTTTTTTTTTTGTCTCAGGGCATTAATAAAGTAAAGAAATAATTCAGCGGGTAAAATTTAATTTTCTTTTTTTCTCGTCCAATTTCCTTCTCTCCAGTTCATAACTTTCCCGTCTGTGTTTATTTAGATACATTACTCATGGTATTACAGTTAATTGTCTGAGTCTCATCTCATCCTTGAAGGTATTATCCTGCGCACGTGATTGGCCGGGAGTCAGACGCAATAGCTCTGTTGAATGTTTGAGTTGGTCGGGTGTCCTTATTATTTACTGACGAAATACTAATGGTATATTTGCCGTAGGACAGATCCCTAGCAGGAAGGTTCTGTTTTCAAAAACATTTCATGACGAAAAGGCTAGACACCCTGACTTGTAACATAGACATGATGCAGGAGATGAGGGACCCCCACGGCTATTTTCTATTGGCGAGCCAGTCAAAATGAACTCAATCAGTCATGGTAATAAATTATCAATTATTTATTAATTATTGGCATCCATTGGGATTTACGTACGGCCTATTCAATATTCTCATCTGAATCACATGACATGCTGGATCCTGTCAGTTTCTTGGCGAAATGCGTTGAAGAAATCTCAGGATTCCATGTGGAATGTCCGACCAGGCCAGTTTTCAGGATCAATGTTATCAAAGCTCTCTTCTAATGGGGTGCCGGACAAAATCCCTACAGACAGGTTCCCTAATGCCAACATCCCGACGGCGAACTTCCAGACAGAACAAGTGCCGGACATCCCAACTTCCCTACACGGCCAACTTCCATACATCCATAATCCCAGCGGCTAACCCTAATACTAACACCCTAACCCTAGGTTTAAGGGGGTTAGGGCTAGGGGGGTTAGGGTTAGGGCTAGGTTTAGGGGTTAGGGCTAGATCTAGGGGTTAGGGTTATGTTTTAGGGGGTTAGGGCTAGGTTTGGGGGGTAGGGCTAGGTTTGTGGGGTTAAGGTTATAGCTAGGTTTAGGGGGGTTAGGGCTAGGTTTAGGGGTGTAAGGGCTAGGTTTAGGGGTTAGGGTTAGTGCTAGGTTTATGGGGTTAGGGCTAGATTTAGGGGGTTAGGGTTAGATTTAGGGGTGTTAGGGTTAGGGCTAGGTTTGGGGGGTTAGAGTTAGGGCTAGGTTTAGGGAGCAGGGTTAGTGTTAGCCGCTGGGATTTTGGATGTCTGGAAGTTGGCCGTCAGGGAATTGTCTGTAGGGAAGTTGGCCGTGTAGGGAAGTTGTCTGTGTAAGGAAGTTGGCCACCGGAATTTTGGCATTAGGGAACCTGGTTGTAGGGATTTTGACCCAAACCCCTTCTAATGACCTGCAATAACAAGGACAATCTTGATTATCAGCATTTACTAATCAAATTCTCCTGATTCTCATCACCGAGTCCAAATACTTGCGTGTCAGGTTATATACATTTTGACACAGTGTGTCTTAAATCCCTCACTTTATGAGAAGGCAATACATTAGGATTTCCTTATTTGGACCCATTTTAAAATTATAAAATATGTCTTAGAAAAGTGTAAATTAGTCAAGTATGGAGGTTGTGATTGTGACGTCCATAAATAAAAATTCAACTGATAACTGACTGGCACGATCCTGCCATGAGTGAAACTGGGACTCTGAGGTTGCCACTTGTGGACAGTTGGTGCATTAATCGACTTAACTACACACTAGTCTGAAAACCAATCGCATTCCACATTGACATATTAAAAGATTATTATTCAAGGGTTTCATATTATCGTATGGCCCGTTTTTATTGGCTGAGTGGAGTAGAGGTAACATCACTGCTCTACAAGCTCTGTGAAGACTCAGATTCGAATCCCGGTTAGAAAGCACCGCTCCAGCAGGTATCCTTGGACAAGACACCCAACAATACATTCTTGACTATCGCACAATATATCGACGGTGTAGTGTACCGGCAACACCTCTGCTCTGCAACCTTGGAAAACAAAGGGAGAAGGTGACCGGTCACACAATATTTGGCTTTAGCAGGAGCATTTTTCTAAGAGGAGCAACGTTTCGCCCATGCACACAGGACCTTTCTCAAGGCTGCTTTTATAATAATGCTCCGGCAAAAGCCAAGCCTCCCGTGACTAGTCTTTCTTCTCCCCATGTTGTCAAGGCTGGTGACCCTGGACCATCGGAACCTGGGCTGGTGAGTATTTAAAAACACATATGCCCTTCTAAATGTTTTTGAACTACAATCGTGGAGAAGCAGGTTCATATTCCGATCAGAAGCCTTGACCAACATGCCTCACATCTGCCATGATTATTATCATCATATATATAGTTCCAAACGTTTCCGCAGCACTTTACAATAACCAATGGGGAACAAGACTGTAAAGAAACATAGGAACAGAAACCAGAGGTGTAGAGAGCCATGCTCGGATGAGTTTACAATCTGGAGGAGTTGGGGAGGAGGAAGACCAGTGGAGTTTTATTGGTCGCCAGGATCACTGACACACGTGTTTCAGAGATGGTGAGGAAATGGAAGTGACATCAGTCATGATGTTGGGGTAGGTGAGGAGAGGGAAAGGTCACGGAGGAGCAGGTTGCTGCCTTACAGATGTGGAGAAGCAGGTTCTACCTCATCGCCATGTCTTTGCCCTCCAACCGTGGAGAAGCAGGTTCAACCTCAACAACATGTCTTCTACATCTGTGGAAAAAAGCAGATAGAGATCCTGGTCAGAACATCTCACCATCATATGTACTTGGGCAAGACACTAGTACATGCCTACCTCACATATATATATATATATCCCATATGGATTGTATATTGAAGTCCCCTCAGTAACAAGGTTCTCCAAGCATGCTGCGTCATCCTCGTTAAAGCATATTCTATTGAAAAACAGAGTTCCCCTCTTTTGCCCTTAAATAATTGGGCAGATCCTGCTGACAGCCTCTGCCCAAATTATTCTTTTATTATTTTTGGTGATCTTTCTCACCTTTTCTCCCTCACCTCCAGATGTCCATGAACTACAACTCCCATGCTTCTCCAATCATCTAATGCAGTCAGAGTTTTCTGGGAGTTGTAGTTCAGGAACATCTGGGCGGCCGGAGTTTGGAAATCCCAGATTTAAAGCATAAAATAAATTAAAATGATGTAAAGGCAAGGTCTTATATTTGTGCTTTTAGGAAGAAATATAATGTATATATTCATGCCACCTTGAAGCAAGCAAAGCCTGCCAGATTGTAACTGTGTTTTTTTTTTTCCATCTATGAGCGCAGAAAAATTCCATCCGCCTCCTCAGGTCACGTTTCGGAATTGCTTCATCCGTCCCGTAATAGAGCTGGCATTACCCTACACAAACACATTTTAATTAAAACTGAAGTGTATTCAGACTGACACATTCACTTTATTTACCGGTACGGCCTGGACGCACGCCACTTATTAAACTCATTATAAAGTTTATTCCTTTTTAAAGGATCATCACACCTGACTCTATAAAGATCCCGGAAAGTGGACACATGGCGGATATCACTGCTTTAACAGGGGCAAATTAAAACCGGAGTAGCTATGGTCTGACGAAGTGACGAAATCCGACGCCTCGGAACTCGGAACGTCACATTTCGTGACGACTTAAAGGCACACTACTGTGACGAGAGTCACTTTGAACTGTGGTACCTGGACTTACAGTTGCAAGACAAAGTATGTGAACCCTTTGGGATTACGTGGAGTTTTGCATGAATTGGTCATAAAATGTGCTCTGATCTTCATCTAAGTCACAACAATTTGAAAAACACAGTCTGCTTAAAATAATACAACACAAACATTATATGTTTTCATGTTTTTATTGAACAGAACATGTAAACATTCACAGTGCAGGGTGGAAAAAGTATGTGAACCTTTGGACTTAATAACTGGTTGACCCTCCTTTGGCAGCAATAACCTCAACCAAACGTTTCCTGTAGTTGCAGATCAGACCTGCACAACGATCTGGAGTAATTTTGGACCACTCCTCTTCACAAAACTGTTTCAGTGTAGCAATATTCTTGGGATGTCTGGTGTGAATCGCTCTCTTAAGGTCATGCCACAGCATTTCAATCGGGTTGAGGTCAGGACTCTGACTGGGCCACTCCAGAAGGCGTATTTTGTTTTGTTGAAGCCATTCTTTTGTTGAATTACTTGTATGCTTTGGGTCATTGTCCTGTTGCATCACCCATCCTCTGCGGAGCTTCAGTTGGCGGACAGATGGTCTTACGTTTTCCTGCAAAATGTCTTGATAAACTCTGGAATTCATTTTTCCATCAATGACAACAATCCGTCCAGGCCCTGAGGCAGCAAAGCAGCCCCAAACCATGATGCTCCCTCCGCCATGTTTTACAGTGGGGATGAGGTTTTGATGTTGGTGTGCTGTGCCTTTTTTTCTCC
Organism: Leptobrachium leishanense; assembly: GCA_009667805.1. Lineage (NCBI taxonomy): Eukaryota > Metazoa > Chordata > Amphibia > Anura > Megophryidae > Leptobrachium > Leptobrachium leishanense. The sequence continues at coordinate 146,978,617 of CM019069.1, forward strand.
ACACATAGTGTTGTGTGTTTTTTCCAAACAACTCAATTTTGGTTTCATCTGTCCACAGAATATTTTGCCAGTAGTGCTGTGGAACATCCAGGTGCTCTTTTGCAAACTTCAAACGTGCTGCAATATTCTTTTTGGACAGCAATGGCTTCCTCCGTGGTGTCCTCCCATGTACTCCATTCTTGTTTAATGTTTTCCTTATTGTAGATGTGTCAACAAAAATGTTAGCATGTGCCAGAGATTTCTGTAAGTCTTTAGCTGACACTCTAGGATTCTTCTTTACCTCATTAAGCATTCTGCGCTGTGCTCTTGCAGTCATCTTTACAGGACGACCACGCCTAGGGAGAGTAGCAACAGTGCTGAACTTTCTCCATTTGTAGACAGTCTGTCTTACCGTGGACACATGAACATCAAGGCTTTTGGAGATACTTTTGTAACCCTTTCCAGCTTCATGCAAGTCAACAATTCTTGATTGTAGGTCTTCTGAGAGCTCTTTTCTGTGAGGCATGGTTCACATCAGGCAGTGCTTCTTGAAACCAGTAAACCCAAAACTGGTGTGTGTTTTTAAAGGGCAGGACAGCTTTCAGCAACACATCCAATAATATCACACTGATTGGACTCAAGGTTGGCTCACTCCTGGCTCCAATTAGCTCTTGGAGAAGTCATTAGGCTAGGGGTTCACATACTTTTTCCACCCTGCACTGTGAATGTTTACATGTTCTGTTCAATAAACACATGAAAACATATAATGTTTGTGTTGTATTATTTTAAGCAGACTGTGTTTTTCAAATTGTTGTGACTTAGATGAAGATCAGAGCACATTTTATGACCAATTCATGCAAAACTCCACGTAATCCCAAAGGGTTCACATACTTTTCTTGCAACTGTACTTATGGGAGGTGTGAGTCTGGGCGGCCTGACGTGTTGTTTTATTATTATTATCCTTTTATTTATATAGCGCCAGAAATTCCGCAGCGGAGGGGGAGGGGACACCAGGGTGTCATTTTCCATTGGTCTCCAGGTCCTTCCTGGACTGTATATCAGGGCTCAAAATTTCAAGTCCCAAGCTACTAGCCAGGCCTTAAGAGTTACTCGCCACTAGTTGCCCACCTAACCCCTTATCCTGCCCTTCCTCTGCATTCCCACTCGCCCTCATGTCATTTCCACTCGCCAAATGCGAGCAGGCGAGTGGAAATTTTGAGGCCTGCTGTATATAATTGGGAGATGTTTTTCATTAAATGACCAGTAGTGTGCCTTTAAGTCGTCATGAAATGTGACATTCCGAGGCGTCGGATGTCGTCACATTGTCAGACCATATCTACTCCTGCTTTAATTAGAAATGAGGCAGCACTCAGAGCTTGGGGTAAAACAGACAGTCTGTCTTACCCCAAGCTCTGAGTGCTGCCTCATTTCTGGAGGATGCTATAACCACTCTTACATTGTACCCATCCTTAAGCTCCGGCTACGGGCTGGAGAAGCCGGTAAAAATCGCCAGAGAGAGAACAGATGTCAGGCAAAGGTGCGGCATTAACAGATGTGACCCAGTCGGGGTGCTGAGATCTCTTACAACTACCCCTAACACATGCTGTAACTAGATTACTTGTACATTATGTAAAGAAACTCATTATATAACACATGCTGCAGGTTTTTTTTTCTTTCTTTGAAGTAATTGCATGTAAAAAGGAAGAATAAAGTTAGGCTCTTTATCACCTGTTTCCATTTTGTGGATTTTTACCATGATGCAACATTTACCAAAAGGTTATGGCAAGTCTCACTTTACAGCTGTGGTATGGGATAAAACAGTAGTGGGGAGACAATGGGGCGGGGGAGGGAATGTTTTTCGACAAGGCTGCGGGTGATCTATTGTGCTGTATAGGCTACCCACTATAAGAGATGGCAGCCGATTGAGACCTGATAGTGAGCTAACAACACTTTAATCTACCCCCTGGTGATGTCCTTTGGTATATACCACAGGATGCAATACTATGCGTTGGTTTTCTGATCTATTCACTCCATTTCTTGCCCCTATGCCGTGCGGATATTTGTTTTTGTTGTTCATTCCCATTCATATCACTTTGATTAGAACCGTTTTCTATGAATGAGATGGATTACACTCACGGTCGGGTGTTTGCCACAACGCAATGTTTTGTTTCCATTTACCTCCTTTAACAAACTTTCCCAGGGAAGCTAAGACTTCCCGAGCGAGGTGGTAGGACACGATGTGCTACCGATCCAAGGTCTTATCAGCCATTAGAAATGCTTGGATTGATAAAGGAGGCCCTGGACAAGGCAATCAGACGTCCTGGACAGAGCGTGTACTGTAAGGCTTATCTCCGGTACATTAAATGTGTGCACAGCCAGGCCGCCTTTCTTCTATTATCACCGTGGAATACGACTGCCTTACCAACCAACACCGGGCTTTCGCGGGAGTGATACTTAGCGCTGTTATGTCACCGTACTCGCAATTTAAGGAAAGGAGCTGGATCAAAAACTGGTATTATTTTCCTACAGCCCACCAGTGATTAGTCCTATTTAGTGATGGTATAGTGCAGAGGTCAGCAATCTTGGCTCCCTGATGTTTTTGGAACTACATTTCCCAAGATGCTCAGTCACCCATTAGGCTGACTGAGCCACATGGGAAATGTAGTTCCCAAAACATCAGGGAGCCAAGGTTGCTGACCCCTGGTATAGTGTAACTTAAAGATGGCCGCCTTCTTAAAGTGATGTTCGGTTGAAAATCAAGTTCCCTTTTCGTGCCTTTAAAGGGCCAGTACCATCAAATAATGAAACGTTCCTTATTGTGTTTATTTGATGTTTCTAATATCTTACATGTGCTTTATTTTTCTCTTGTATGTTTAGTTAAGAAAATATTTTCCTCTATATGGGTCACTGTGTGCATCCATTGTGTGATACTTTCCTCTATATGTGTCACTGGGTGCATCCATTGTGTGATATTTTCCTCTATATGTGTCACTGGGTGCATCCATTGTGTGATATTTTCCTCTGTATGTGTCACTGGGCGCATCCATTGTGTGATATTTTCTTCTATATGTGTCACTGGGCGCATCCATTGTGTGATATTTTCTTCTATATGTGTCACTGGGTGCCTCCATTGTGTGATATTTTGTGTTGTATCTTTCCATCACTTGCTCCTCATTGTGTAGCTTTGGTCATAGAATGGAGTGAATGGGTCAGTCACCGACTCACATCATTGTATTGTGTGGGATGTATTCAAAGGACATCACCAGGGGGTAGATTAGAATTCTATTAAAATACCTGTCTTATCTCATTTGGCTGCCAGCTCTTATCTCAGCTTTTCAGAACAGTAGCCTCCTGCCGCCTTATTTAAGCATTCCACCCTCAACCTCCATTAACTGATAAATAATGCAGATTAAATAAACAAGTGCCACAAAGCAAATATTTTGGTAAATGTTACATCATGGGAAAAATACACAAAATGGAAACAACAGATCAAAACCTTACTTTATTTTCCTTTTTACATGCAAGTACTTCCAACAAACGTAACCAACAGCAGCATGTGTTTTATAATGTGTTTTATAATGCAGTTTTATTTGCAATGCACAAGTAATCTAGATACAGCTTATGTAAGTGGTGGCGGTAGAGAGGCTCACTATGTCATGTAGGGTTAGGTTAACTAATGCATCAGCGTCTTTAGGATGGACCACAGGGTCTGAGCGGTGATGGGGTTTCTGACTGGGATAAATGTGTGTGTATATGTAATAATTCAAATTATTTACGCTAAAAAGACTCCAGATTTAGTTCCTGCGCACTAGCATTCCTTCTCATCCTGACCTATATCTCCAATGTGTTGCTGGCGTCTGCTGCCTAACAAAAACTACTCCTGGCTGGAAACAATGTTACCTATCGGCTGATCCTCACACCTAACAACAGCATTAATGTTTTGTGTATACTGGTAGAGGATGAACAAAGGAGGGAAAGTTTGACAGCGGAAGGAGCTTGGGGGGGAATAGAGATTGTGAGGTGTCTGATCTCAGCTGAGCCTCCATCCGTCAAACACAATAAGATGGACGAGACATACCTATTGAACAATCTCTGCATTACACCCGTAGAGACTGTACGTTTCACCCCAGAACAATTCAGGTGTAACTAAGGTGCAATCTCTCTGGTCTCCATGCATTTCTGTACAGGGCCGCCATCAAGGGACATCGACCCATGATTTCTTCACTTGGCACGTAGACAAGCTGCCACCGACTTCCAGGACCTCTATAGTACATCTAATGTACAAAGGGTCCATAAGGACTTGGGTAGGAATTGTTGCTCTAAATCAATGGTTGGCAACCTTGGCCCGCCAGATGTTTCAGAACTACATTTCCCATGAGGCTCCACCAACTAGGCTTGTGCACCGATTTTTTTTTCGGTTCGATTCGGTTCGATTTGTTCGGATGTTTAAACTTTTCGATTCGGCTCGTTTCGGCCGATTTCTGTTTCGATTCGGTTCGGCTCGACTCGATTTCGTGTACATTTTTTTTCGGAATATCGACCATTATTCGTATTTTCGTGTCACTTTGCTCGTTTTTTGTATCGACTTTTTGGAAATTTCGGAAATTTTCGTTTTTTCGGAACTTCTGTTCTCCTCGTTTCAAAGTGTCTACGATAATTCGGGCGATTCTATCGTGTTTTGTTTTATTAAATAAAGATCCGAAATCACGAATGGAGCGAAAATAAATTTCGATTTGACACATTTCAAATCCATTCGAAAATTCCGAAAATATTTCGTTTCGGCTTGGAAAACTTTTCGGATCTGCCATTTTCGGATCTAAAAATTTTCGGAAAATCGTCCGGATCCGAAAACACGAATCAGGAAATTTCGTGAAAATTCTGAAATTCCGAAACGCACATCCCTACCACCAACCTAATGAACGGCTGAACATCATGGGAGGAGATGTAGTTTGAAAACATCTGGAGGGCTGAAGCCCTGCTCAACTTTAGGTTGATACATGTGGGATACAATGTAGTATGATTTGGGTTTTATGATTGCTTTACGTTTTTTCTTTAAAGTGACAGTCTACTCATCCTCACCACTTTACATTTATAGTGCCCCCTCTCCCCCCACGCTTCCAACTCGCCTGATCTGGCGATAATGCTGGTTGAAGCGGAGGAGTTTCCTCCACCCAACCCAGCGTCACCAGCAGCTGAGATTTTGAATTTCCTGGCTGCCAGTCACTAGAGATGTTACACACAGAGAGCGGCCGACGTCACCCTCTGAGACCAATTGCTGCAGCGAGCGCTGTCAGAGATGCATTGATGGGCTGGATCTGTGCACGCGCGTGCAGCTCTGATCCATCGTTCTGCGCAGGTGCCACGGAACTTACATACGTAACGTGCGCAAGTCCAGTAGCGCTGCGCAATTTGCTTATTTATGCCTTTGCTGACCTCACAGATTAATGCTTCACCCATAGCCTGAGGATTAGTGCTGGATTTACAATCAGGCAAAGTAGGCATGTACCTGCAGGTGCCTACTACTGGGAGGCGCTTTGCACACTAAAACAAAAAAGTTTGTTTTTTACTGTTGTGTTCTTTTTTTAAAAAAGGCTCCTTCCTGTGGTAGAAAACGCTTTCTAATATTTTCTTAAAAAAATGGTTAAAAAAAATAATAAATTGTAGAAAAGGCAATTTTTTTAAAAAAAATATAAGAAAATAAAAATTTTCTTTACAGGTTTACAGAGAAGGCACCCCCATTGGCGAGCAACTTTCTCTATAGAACTAACATAAATATTCATAAAATAAATTTTTACAAATAAAATTTATGCATTTTTTTGGGGGGCTCCAGGAATTGTTTAGTTTTGTAAAAATTAAAATGTACCTATTTTTTAAAATGTATGATATTAAAGTCTTTACCCTGGTTTTTGCCGGTGCTCCAGATTCCTGTAATTTTGTTTAAAAAAATTTGTAAAAAAAAATTAAATATTAAATAGTTTCTAAATGTGTGATATTATGGGGTTTCCCCCTTTTTTGCACTTTTTGGGGGCTCCAGGCTTCTGTAATTTTGTAAACAATTTAAAAAAAATGTAAATACTAAATATTAAAGTATTTTTAAAAATGTATAATATTAAAGTATCCCCATCCCCCAGGCTTTTGCCCTTATTTGGGGAAGGGGGGCTCCAGGTTACCGTAATTTTGTTTATAAATATATTTAAAAAATGTAAATATTAAAGTGTTATTTTTTTAAAATGTATAATATTAAAGTATCCCCATCCCCCAGGCTTTTGCCCTTATTTGGGGAAGGGGGGCTCCAGGTTACCGTAATTTTGTTTATAAATATATTTAAAAAATGTAAATATTAAAGTGTTATTTTTTTAAAATGTATAATAATAAAGTATTTCCCACAGTTTTTGCACTTTTTTGCGGGGGGGGGGGGGTCCAGGTTTCTGTGCCGAAAGGCTCTTGAGATGTATATCTTGCACTGCTGAAGACCACCAATACGGCAAAGAGAGAGCCACTGAATGCAGCCACACTTCATCTTTCTGAGTAGAAGTCCTCCAAAAAGGTCTCCAGTGTCCTTCCTAGGCCGCCATCTTGGAATAGGAAGGAGTGATATTCGAGTAAATATATCTTTTGATCCATGAATGTGCTGGTGGCCGGTGCTTTCATCAGCGCCCTGTATGGATTACTTGCCTAAAACTTATCGGGTCCGGAATGACCAGTGGGCAAACCAGACATTCTTAGGGTCACCCCAAACAAAACTTGTCTGTACAATGCTGCAGCAGCACCAACCGGCCCATCGGGGTGAGCTTGGCTTCCTTGTGGGACAGTAGGGAGATGGAAGCAGTAGCCCGGCTGGCTATTGCCCCTTAATGGCCGGCAGGTCCAACAATCCAGATAACCATGAATGTGCCTACAAAGATACTCAACTATTAAATCCATTGGGATCCACTCGTCTAACGGTACCTAGAACGATTTTGTGGTACTTGCCGTTTGACCCCGATGGCCTACGGTTAATCGTTGTTGGATTCAAATCAAACAGGGTTTAAAGCCGCAAATTCACTAACCCGACAGACGGAGTGATGAGAAAAATGGCACGTGTCCTGGTGGATCCATCACGTGCATGTGCAGCCATATTGTTTACATCCCTGAAGCAGGAGTTTTTTTTGAAGAACCGCCAAGTAAAGGCGACAAGATGCCCTGGAAACTCTTTGAAGTGATGCTTGGTGAGGTGTTTATGTTGGAAGAGAAGCAAACATCCATTTAAACCAGTTTTTGCGCCTGACGACGAACTGACAGAGTGTGAAAGGAATATATTCGCTAAGCGGCGGATTGTGGTTAATCCAAAATAAAGACTATAATTTCATACAAAGCTGTACAGTAGCGCCTGGCCGATGGCCAAACTGGGCAATTTACTGGCGGTGGTGGGTTGCAATGGGGACCCAAGGATCTCCCTTACTGGCCCTTGTAAGAGTTTATAGATTTGGAATGAGTAGGTGCTTTTCAGGGGCCTCCTCCATATATTCAGGGTGTGTAGGTGTCTTTTAAGGGGCTCTTGCATATATTCAGGGTGTGCGGGTGTCTTTTTAGGGGCTCCTCCATATATTCAGGGTGTGTGGGTGTCTTTTTAGGGGCTCCTCTATATATTCAGGGTGTGCGGGTGTCTTTTTAGGGGTTCCTCCATATATTCACGGTGTAAGTGTGTCTTTTTAGGGGCTCCTCAATATATTCAGGGTGTGCGGGTGTCTTTTTAGGGGCTCCTCCATATATTCAGGGTGTGCGGGTGTCTTTTTAGGGGCTCCTCCATATATTCAAGATGTGCAGGTGTCTTTTTAGGGGCTCCTCCATATATTCAGGGTGTGTGTGGGTGTCTTTTTAGGCTAGGGTCAGACTGAGGCAGTGCGAACGCGCGTTCTGGCGCACTTAATCACGGCCGTGCTAGCAGCAGATGCCGGGCAATGACAGCCAATATACGAAGTACGGTCGCACAAAAGTCCGGCTGCGCAACGCAAGTGGAAAATGAACGCATTTTTTCGAGAACGTTAAACCACTAGTACTGACGTACAGAGTGCGCTGCGTCCGCTAGCGGCGTGTGTGCGTGATTTGGAGACATCAGACGCTGCTAATGTCCGGCCAACATAACGTCCAGACGCAAAAAGTGTTTTATTGATGATCCGTACAAAATCACGGATGAAAATGCGCATCGTATGACCGCTATCGCGTATTCCGTGAAAAAATACGTCCATTCTTCGAACGCACATTTTCACGGACAACGTGAAAAATGCGTTAGTCTGACCCTAGCCTTAGGGGCTCCTCCATATATTCAGGGTGTGTGGGTGTGTTTTTAGGGTCTCCTCCATATATTCAGGGTGTGTGGGTGTCTTTTTAGGGGCTCCTCCATATATTCAGGGTGTGCGGGTGTCTTTTTAGGGGCTCCTCCATATATTCAGGGTGTGCGGGTGTCTGTTTAGGGGTTCCGCCATATATTCAGGTTGTGCGGGTGTCTTTTTAGGGGCTCCTCCATATATTCAGGGTGTGTGGGTGTCTTTTTAGGGGCTCCTCCATATATTCAGGGTGTGCGGGTGTCTGTTTAGGGGTTCCGCCATATATTCAGGGTGTGTGGGTGTCTTTTTAGGGGCTCCTCCATATATTCAGGGTGTGCGGGTGTCTTTTTAGGGGTTCCGCCATATATTCAGGGTGTGCGGGTGTCTTTTTAGGGGCCTCCTCCATATATTCAGGTGTGTGGTTGTCTTTTGGGCTCCTCCATATATTCAGGGTGTGTGGTGTCCTTTTTAGGGGCTCCTCCATATATTCAGCGGTGTGCGGGTGTCTGTTTGGGTTCCGCCATATATTCAGGGTGTGTGGGTGTCTTTTTAGGGGCTCCTCCATATATTCAGGGTGTGTGGGTGTCTTTTTAGGGGCTCCTCCATATATTCAGGGTGTGTGGGTGTCTTTTTTAGGGGCTCCTCCATATATTCAGGGTGTGTGGGTGTCTTTTAGGGGCTCCTCCATATATTCAGGATGTGGGGGTGTCTTTTTAGGGGCTCCTCCATATATTCAGGGTGTGCGGGTGTCCCTGTTTAGGGGTTCCGCCATATATTCAGGTGTGTGGGTGTCTTTTTAGGGGCTCCTCCATATATTCAGGGTGTGTGGGTGTCTTTTTAGGGGCTCCTCCATATATTCAGGGTGTGTGGGTGTCTTTTTAGGGGCTCCTCCATATATTCAGGGTTTGTGGGTGTCTTTTTAGGGGCTCCTCCATATATTCAGGGTGTGCGGGTGTCTTTTTAGGGGCTCCTCCATATATTCAGGGTGTGTGGGTGTCTTTTTAGGGTCTCCTCCATATATTCAGGGTGTGCGGGTGTCTTTTTAGGGTCTCCTCCATATATTCAGGGTGTGTGGGTGTCTTTTTAGGGGTTCCTCCATATATTCAGGGTGTGCGGGTGTCTTTTTAGGGGTTCCTCCATATATTCAGGGTGTGCGGGTGTCTTTTTAGGGTCTCCTCCATATATTCAGGGTGTGCGGGTGTCTTTTTAGGGGCTCCTCCATATGTTCACGGTGTTTGGTATATTCACTCGAACAGACGTACGTTTTACAGAATATCTCAGACTCTGTGATTTCATCTGGAAAAATCGGCCCGTATAATGAGTATAATGAGTATAATGAGTATAATGAGTCACGTATGACAGGAGGATTGCCTAAATGCCAGGGGCCAGTGTTTGCCATCGGCACTGTACATGTTTCAGTACTTTCACTACATATCCCAGAATGCTCTGCAAACCTTAAAGGTTCAAGACCAGGTATTACCCATTAAAAGAGAAATAAAATCCCTCTCCCCACATTTGCAGGTAAGCCTGGTTGATCTGGATGTGTGGCTTTGAAATGTTACCTCAGGATTCAATACAATCTGAATCTACACTCATAAAGGGTGTATAAATGTTTTTGAGGCTGTCTGACTGTCCAATGTCGCCCCCACCTGGACAAAAGTGGATAAGCAGCTTGGAGGTCACTGGGTTTGGCAGAGCAGATAATAGGGTCTATTCACCCAATAGGGATGAGCCGAACACACCCGAGTTCGGTTCGCATTCGAACTCGAACTTTCCAAATGTACGAACTCGAACACAAACTCAATACAAGTCAATGGGACTCAAAATTCGATTTTTAGAGTGCCCTCCAAGAGGGCATATTTGCTAGATATTTTCCATAAAAACTGTATGGGGGTCCGGGTAGTGCCCTGGGGGACAAGAAACAAAGACAAAAAGTTTTAAAAAAAAGATTTTAAAGGGACAGTGAGTTTTCCATGAAATAAGGGTTAAAAATAAAAACTAAAAATTCCTTCAAATATCGTGCCTAGGAGGTCCCCATAACCTGCCCGTGAAGTGGCGGATTTCTAGGTTGTATAGAAATATGTAAAAACCAAAAAATGACGTTTCATATGACGGTAAATGCTTTTCCTTTAATCTATCCTTAAACAACTGCTTGGGCGGCAGCAGTGTTCCCTGCAACGTGCGCGCGTGCGCGCGCGCGCAGGGAACGCGGTGCCAGCGCGCACAACTTGTGGTTATGCGCGCATGGCAACCGGCGGGGTTTGAGGGGACCCAGAGCCGGGCAGCGCGTGAGTGCCTGCCCGGTTCTGAAGAGTCCGTCCTAAGCGGCTGCGTGCGTGCGCGCGCAGCGGTCACGTGGTCCGGCTAATCAGGCCACCTGACTGGCCGGACCGCGTGACCTGCGCACGCACGCCACGCAGCCATCCCCTTTAACAGGACGGACTCTTCAGGACCGGGCAGGCATTCCCGCGCTGCCCGGCTCTGGGTCCCCTCAAACCCCGCTGGGGCAACTAACCAGGTATGAGCTGGGGGCCAAATCCACGAGCTGGGGGTTAAATCCACGAGCTGGGGGGTTAAATCCATGAGCTGGGGGGCAAATCCACGAGCTGGGGGGGTTAATCCACGAGCTGGGGGCAAATCCATGAGCTGGGGGGTAAAATCACGAGCTGGGGGGCAAATCCATGAGCTGGGGGCCAAATCCATGAGCTGGGGGGCAAATCCATGAGCTGGGGGGCAAATCCACGAGCTGGGGGCAAATCCATGAGCTGGGGGGTTAAATCCACGAGCTGGGCAATTCACGAGCTGGGGGCCAATCCACGAGCTGGGGGCCAAATCCATGAGCTGGGGGCCAAATCCATGAGCTGGGGGCCAAATCCACGAGCTGGGGGCCAAATCCATGAGCTGGGGGGCAAATCCACGAGCTGGGGGGCAAATCCATGAGCTGGGGGGTTAAATCCACGAGCTGGGCATATCCACGAGCTGGGGGGCAAATCCAAGAGCTGGGGGCAAATCCATGAGCTGGGGGCCAAATCCACGAGCTGGGGGGCAAATCCACGAGCTGGGGGCCAAATCCATGAGCTGGGGCCAAATCCATGAGCTGGGGGCCAAATCCACGAGCTGGGGGCCAAATCCACGAGCTGGGGGGCAAATCCACGAGCTGGGGGGCAAATCCACGAGCTGGGGGTTAAATCCACGAGCTGGGCATATCCACGAGCTGGGGGGCAAATCCAAGAGCTGGGGGGCAAATCCACGAGCTGGGGGCAAATCCACGAGCTGGGGGTTAAATCCACGAGCTGGGCATAATCCACGAGCTGGGGGGCAAATCCAAGAGCTGGGGCCAAATCCATGATCTGGGGGCCAAATCCACGAGCTGGGGGCCAAATCCACGAGCTGGGGGCCAATCCATGAGCTGGGGGCAAATCCACGAGCTGGGGGCCAAATCCATGAGCTGGGGCAAATCCACGAGCTGGGGGTTAAATCACGAGCTGGGGGGCAAATCCATGAGCTGGGGGGCAAATCCATGAGTTGGGGGGCAAATCCATGAGTTGGGGGGCAAATCCATGAGTTGGGGGGCAAATCCATGAGTTGGGGGGCAAATCCATGAGTTGGGGGGCAAATCCATGAGTTGGGCAAATCCATGAGTTGGGGCAAATCCATGTGAGAGCTGGGGCAAATCCATGAGCTGGGGGCAAATCCATTTGTGAGCTGGGGCAAATCCAATGGATTCCCTCTAACGTGCGCGCCCGCACGGAATGCAATGACAGCGCGCACAACGTGTATTTATGCGCGCACAAATTAGTGCAGGGGTGGCCAACCCGCGAGGCTCTATACCAGGGGTGGCCGACCCGCGTAGAAGGGGGCGCCGGAACATCCTGCTCAGGCTGTAAGTTACAGAGCGCTCTGTCCGGCGCCTGTAACTTACAGGCTGTAGGCGCTGCGCGACGGCGAAGTTCTGGGGGGAGCTCTTCGTCGCGCAGCTGAACACGTACCTGCGTTCCGGCGCGATGATGACGTCACGCCGGAACGCACGTACAGGGGGCAGAGCATAAATACTCTGCGCGCGCCCGTTCTTCCGCGCTGTCAGCATCTCACCGCGGCTGTGCTTCTCTAACGCTGCAGGGAAATCTCTGGCTTAGCTGTCTAAAAAAGCAGGGGAAAATCTCAGTGGTTTAACTGTCTAAAAAAGCAGGGAAATCTCTGGTTTAGCTGTCTAAAAAAGCAGGGAAATATGGTTTAGCTGTCTAAAAAAGCAGGGAAATCTGTTTAGCTGTCTAAAAAAGCAGGGAAATCTCTGGTTTAGCTGTCTAAAAAAGCAGGGAAATCTCTGGTTTAGCTGTCTAAAAAAGCAGGGAAAAATCTCAGTGTGTTTAACTGTCTAAAAAAGCAGGGAAATCTCTGGTTTAGCTGTCTAAAAAAGCAGGGAAATATGGTTTAGCTGTCTAAAAAAGCAGGGAAATCTGGCTTAGCTGTCTAAAAAAGCAGGGAAAAATCTCAGTGGTTTAGCTGTCTAAAAAAGCAGGGAAATCTGGTTTAGCTGTCTAAAAAAGCAGGGAAAAATCTCAGTGGTTTAGCTGTCTAAAAAAGCAGGGAAAAATCTCAGTGGTTTAGCTGTCTAAAAAAGCAGGGAAATCTGGTTTAGCTGTCTAAAAAAGCAGGGAAAAATCTCAGTGGTTTAGCTGTCTAAAAAAGCAGGGAAATCTGGTTTAGCTGTCTAAAAAAGCAGGGAAATCTGGTTTAGCTGTCTAAAAAAGCAGGGAAATCTGGCTTAGCTGTCTAAAAAAGCAGGGAAAAATCTCGGTGGTTGCTGTCTAAAAAAGCAGGGAAATCTCGTTTAGCTGTCTAAAAAAGCAGGGAAAAATCCCAGTGGTTTAACTGTCTAAAAAAGCAGGGAAAAATCCAGTGGTTTAACTGTCTAAAAAAGCAGGGAAATCTCTGGTTTAGCTGTCTAAAAAAGCAGGGAAATCTGGCTTAGCTGTCTAAAAAAGCAGGGAAAAATCTCAGTGGTTTAGCTGTCTAAAAAAGCAGGGAAATCTGGTTTAGCTGTCTAAAAAAGCAGGGAAAAATCCCAGTGGTTTAGCTGTCTAAAAAAGCAGGGAAATCTGGTTTAGCTGTCTAAAAAAGCAGGGAAATCTGGTTTAGCTGTCTAAAAAAGCAGGGAAAAATCTCAGTGGTTTAGCTGTCTAAAAAAGCAGGGAAATCTGGTTTAGCTGTCTAAAAAAGCAGGGAAAAATCCAGTGGTTTAGCTGTCTAAAAAAGCAGGGAAATCTGGTTTAGCTGTCTAAAAAAGCAGGGAAATCTGGTTTAGCTGTCTAAAAAAGCAGGGAAATCTGGCTTAGCTGTCTAAAAAAGCAGGGAAAAATCTCAGTGGTTTAGCTGTCTAAAAAAGCAGGGAAATCTGGTTTAGCTGTCTAAAAAAGCAGGGAAATCTGGTTTAGCTGTCTAAAAAAGCAGGAAAAATCTCAGTGGTTTAGCTGTCTAAAAAAGCAGGGAAATCTGGCTTAGCTGTCTAAAAAAGCAGGGAAAAATCTCAGTGGTTTAGCTGTCTAAAAAAGCAGGGAAATCTGGTTTAGCTGTCTAAAAAAGCAGGGAAAAATCCCAGTGGTTTAACTGTCTAAAAAAGCAGGGAAAAATCCCAGTGGTTTAACTGTCTAAAAAAGCAGGGAAATCTCTGGTTTAGCTGTCTAAAAAAGCAGGGAAATCTGGTTTAGCTGTCTAAAAAAGCAGGGAAATCTGGTTTAGCTGTCTAAAAAAGCAGGGAAAAATCCAGTGGTTTAACTGTCTAAAAAAGCAGGGAAATCTCTGGTTTAGCTGTCTAAAAAAGCAGGGAAATCTGGTTTAGCTGTCTAAAAAAGCAGGGAAAAATCCCAGTGGTTTAGCTGTCTAAAAAAGCAGGAAAAATCCCAGTGGTTAACTGTCTAAAAAAGCAGGGAAATCTGGTTTAGCTGTCTAAAAAAGCAGGGAAATCTGGCTTAGCTGTCTAAAAAAGCAGGGAAAAATCTCAGTGGTTTAGCTGTCTAAAAAAGCAGGGAAATCTGGTTTAGCTGTCTAAAAAAGCAGGGAAAAATCCCAGTGTTTAGCTGTCTAAAAAAGCAGGGAAATCTGGTTTAGCTGTCTAAAAAAGCAGGGAAATCTGGTTTAGCTGTCTAAAAAAGCAGGGAAAAATCTCAGTGGTTTAGCTGTCTAAAAAAGCAGGGAAATCTGGTTTAGCTGTCTAAAAAAGCAGGGAAAAATCCAGTGTTTAGCTGTCTAAAAAAGCAGGGAAATCTGGTTTAGCTGTCTAAAAAAGCAGGGAAATCTGGTTTAGCTGTCTAAAAAAGCAGGGAAATCTGGCTTAGCTGTCTAAAAAAGCAGGGAAAAATCTCAGTGGTTTAGCTGTCTAAAAAAGCAGGGAAATCTGGTTTAGCTGTCTAAAAAAGCAGGGAAATCTGGTTTAGCTGTCTAAAAAAGCAGGGAAAAATCTCAGTGGTTTAGCTGTCTAAAAAAGCAGGGAAATCTGGCTTAGCTGTCTAAAAAAGCAGGGAAAAATCTCAGTGGTTTAGCTGTCTAAAAAAGCAGGGAAATCTGGTTTAGCTGTCTAAAAAAGCAGGGAAAAATCCCAGTGGTTTAACTGTCTAAAAAAGCAGGGAAAAATCCCAGTGGTTTAACTGTCTAAAAAAGCAGGGAAATCTCTGGTTTAGCTGTCTAAAAAAGCAGGGAAATCTGGTTTAGCTGTCTAAAAAAGCAGGGAAATCTGGTTTAGCTGTCTAAAAAAGCAGGGAAAAATCCCAGTGGTTTAACTGTCTAAAAAAGCAGGGAAATCTCTGGTTTAGCTGTCTAAAAAAGCAGGGAAATCTGGTTTAGCTGTCTAAAAAAGCAGGGAAAAATCCCAGTGGTGACAGACGTGAACAAATCTAGGTAAATATAGGTTATCAGACTCTTATAAATGATAGGACTGATATTTGTAGAAGTCTCATGTACCTTAATTGATGGAAGTTTTTCCTTTTCTTTTCTCACATGAGTTAGAAAATATAAATATACATTCATTCAGAATATAAGTTTTATCAAATCATCTGGTTGCTTCGTTTTAGCTTTGAACAGTTTTCACTTACACGTACGATCAATTGCGCTACTTTTAAAAAACCAACTATTGGTTACCATAGTCAATAAGCGCTCATGACGAAAATATTGTTGCTCATGAAAAATCTGGTGCGCTCACGGCCCCCAAAAATTAGAGGGAACATTGGGCGGCAGCCTGTATGAAAAGACATTTTAGGACGCGCAGAAAAAGTTTAGTGTTTTTTTTGGCTAAATTATTGTGAAACTTATGCAGGCTTTGGATGAAAGTAACAATAGGTGCTTTAAAATTGGGCCTTTAGCATCGGCACCGGTGCCGTCACACCGTAACCCCTCTGAGGATATGAATCTGGTACAGGCGTCAGTGGCAGTGAACCCAAATATTGTGCTTTTGGTGCCAGGCCAGCAAGTGCCATCATACAGTAACCCCTCTGTGGTATTGTGGAAGAATGCAGGGGTGGACCATGTGGTCCTATATTAAAAAGATATGCATCTGGTAAAGGCGTCAGTGCACCCAGATATTCTGCTTTTGGTGCAAGACTGCCAGGGCAGCAAGTATCATCATACAGTAACCCCTCTGTAGTATTGTGGAAGAGTGCAGGGGTGGACCTTGCGGTCCTATATTAAAAAGATATGCATCTGGTAAAGGCGTCAGTGCACCCAGATATTCTGCTTTTGGTGCAAGACTGCCAGGGCAGCAAGTATCATCATACAGTAACCCCTCTGTAGTATTGTGGAAGAGTGCAGGGGTGGACCTTGCGGTCCTATATTAAAAAGATATGCATCTGGTAAAGGCGTCAGTGCACCCAGATATTGTGCTTTTGGTGCCAGGCCATCAAGTGCATTCATACAGTAACCCCTCTGTGGTATTATGGAAGAGTGCAGGTGTGGACCATGCGGTCCTATATTAAAAAGATATGAATCTGGTAAAGACGTCAGTGCAGCCAAATATTGTGCCTTTCATGGCAGCAAGTGCCTTTACACCGTAACCCTTTTGTGGTATTGTGGAAGAGTTCAGTGCTGGAGGTTTTGTGAATGCAGAAGACATCCCCGATCTATTCTGTTACGTCAGCATCAGGGGATTGATAGCTGCTGATCCAGGACTGATTCATTTTTATAAATGTCAGCCGGTCTACTGAGTCGGTGGACGGACGCACTCCTTTGTCTGTGACAAAACCTCCAGGACTGAACGTCCTTTCAGAAAGCACGCTAGATGAAGGGCAACCTAGTAGCTGCATAGCATATTGGCTAAGTTCTGGCCAGTGATCCAATCTCAACACCCAGTAAGCCAGTGGATCATCTGCTGGAAAGTTATCCAGGTCTGCCCTTGCCCCTAGGTAGTCCTGCACCATATGGTGAAGAGTAGACACTGGCAATGGGTGCCTACATTTGACGTCCCTGGGCGTCGTGGACTAAAAAAAATTAAAAAGGCATCAGTCAAGCGGCCCTGGCCTTCACCACTATTCCTCTGATCATCCGCAGCCTCAGAAGCACCTGTGTCATTACTTGGTAACCTACCAGTGCCTGGAAAGGTGTTACACAAGTGTCGCTTTAGAGCTTCCTCAAGTTTTTTCATCCTGTGCTCCCTCTGTGCGGGCAGGATGAGCTCTGCAACTTTACCCTTGTATCGTGGATCAAGAAGGATTGCCAACCAGTAATGATCCCTTTCCTTGATAGCACGAATCATGGGGACCTTTAGCAGGCTTTGCATTATAAGGGAGCCCATGCAGCATAGGTTGGAGGTGGCATTAGCTTCTGAGTCTTCCTGGTCAATGAGGATGACCGTATCGTGCACTTCCTCCTCCCAGCCACGCACTAGCCCTTGGGTTTCTGGGCACACAAAACCCTCCCTTGAGGAATCCCCACCTTCAATGCCCCTACTACTTAAATATTCCTCCTCCTCATCCTCATCCTCCTACTGTCTGATCTGAGGAGGACCCGCTGGAATGCTGTCTGCGGAAAGACTTGGGCCTTCAGAGCTAGGGAAGGCCTCCTCTTCCTCCCGCTGCTCTGCCTCTAGAGCCACATCTATAATTCCCCATAGAGTGTGCTCCAGCAGGAACACTAAAGGAATTGTGTCACTGATGCATGCACTGTCCCTGCTCACCATCCTCGTTGCCTCCTCAAATGGTGACAGTACAGTGTATGCATCCTTGATCATCAGCCACTGCGGGGGGGAAAAAACAAGTTGACCTGAACCTGTCCTTGTGCCATACTCACACAGGTACTCTTTGATGGCCCTCTGCTGCTTGTGCAGACGCTGCAGCATTGCTAATGTCAAGTTCCACCTGGTGGGCATGTCACAGATCAGACGGTTTGTGGGAAGGTGGAATTCTCTTTGAATTTCTGCCAGGCGAACGCTTGCTGGGAATGACCGTCTGAAGTGGCTGCAGACTTTTCTGGCCTGGCTGAGAAGCTCTGCCAGCCCTGGGTACTTGGTTAGGAAACGCTGTACCACTAGATTTAGGACGTGTGCTAGGCATGGTACATGCGTCAATTTACCCTTGCGTAGGGCAGAGACAAGGTTGCTGCCATTATCACAGACAATCATTCCCAGCTGAAGCTGGCGTGGTGTTAACCATCTCTGCACCTGCCCCTGCAGAGCTGACAGAATTTCTGGCCCAGTGTGGCTCCTGTCCCCTAAACAAACCAGCTCAAGCACAGTATGGCATCTTTTTTGCTTGAGCCATTGCGTAGCCCCTGTCAGGCGTCGGTTTAACTGCCACTTCGCCAGAGACACAGAAGGAGGAAGAGGAGGAGGAAGAGGGAGAGGTGGTGGTGGAGCAGACAGACCTCATACAAGCAGCTTTCTGGAGGCGTGGTGGATGAACAAGCTCCAGCACAGAGCCCCATCTTGGATCCCTCCCAGCTGCAATCAGAGTTACCCAGAGGGCTGTGAAGGAAATGTAACGACCCTGTCTATGCTTGCTGGACCACGTGTCTAAAGTCACATGCACCTTGCTGCTGACTGCCTTTCCCAATGACTCGATAACATTGTCTTCCACGTGCTGGTATAGTGCTGGAATGGCCTTCCATGAAAAGTAATGGCGTTTTGGAACCTGCCACTGTGGTACAGCACATTCAGCAAATTCACGGAAGGGAGCAGAGTCCACCAGCTGGAAAGGCAGCAGCTGCAATGCGAGTAATTTTCCTAAGCTGGCATTTAGACGCTGTTCTTGGGGATGGTTGGGACTATATTTTTTCTTACGCTGCAGCAGCTGGAGCAACGTAATCTGACTGCGTAAATCTTCAGCTGATGGGATGCTGTCACATTGTGAGGAAGGAGCTGGTACATCCATTACTGTAGCATCATCCCTGTCAGTGGAGGTTGTTGCAGGCAATGACATGGCAGAACAAACAGTGGGGGTAGAGACAGATGAGGAGGAGGAGGACCTACGCAAAGTTTTGCGCCAACGGGATGTGTGGCAGGAGGTCATATGTAACCTCAAGCACATGGTACCCAAGCGTCCGGTGTCTTTCCCACGCTTGAGCCTCATCTGACATAGATTACACATAGTAACGGTGGGGTCTGCTGCACATTTCTTAAAGAACTCCCAGACAGCAGAGTTCCTGCATGTGTGTTTTGAGACAACAGCGCTCTGCACCTGAGCAGCTCTGACATCTGATGCCTTGGACTGGCTAGTGCTACGGTCGGTCATAGAGGATGTTGTGCCACGTGTTTGCTGTGCCTCCTCCTTCTCCTCACCCTCCTCCTCACTTGATTCCTCTGTTTGATCAGGCACCCAGGTGGAGTCAGTGATCTCATCATCATTGTCATCATCACCCCCTATCTCCTCGTCACTGGAGCCAACTTGGCAGTATGCTGCAGCTGCTGGGGCAACATGAGTGCCAGTTATTTGTGTGTCATCACTGGCACCCCTTTCCTCTAGGTTGATTATACTCCCTTCCTCAACCTCAGAGATTGAATCAGAGCACTGTACTTGCTGCGCATCCTCAAGCAGCATGTCACTGTCATTGTAGTCAAACAATTCAGCTGACTCCTCTGTGTGTGATAGCGAGGCTACAGCAGGAGTAGCTGTGGACATGGAGGCTGCATTAGATGCTTTGGCAGCTGAGGTGGACTGTAAAGCACTACAAGCCTGGCTGGCAGAGGACTCGGAGGATGAGGATGGCCTGGTTAGCCAATCCACCAAATCCTCTGTATGTTGCTGCTGCTTAAGACAGCCAGCACCAGTTAGAAAGGACAAGCGTGCCCCTGCAGAGGATGCACCACGTCCACCACGACCAGAGGCACAGCCTCCCGACACAGGGGCTGCTTGCCCTCTTATCTGTGTCTGGGAGCGTCTGCCTGTCCCTTTTGTTCTTTCAGACATGGTGAGTGATATATAGATTAAATATATACAGAACTCTGATTCAACTCTGGTATAAAGATTAAAGATTTACAGAACTCTGGTATAACTCAGTGAGACACCCTGATAGCTGACAGCCAGTGACAAGACACAGATTACAATTCCCATAAACCTCCTATAAATCAGTGAGACCCCCTGATGGGTGGCAGTGAGAAGACACAAATTACAATTCGCATAAATCTGCTAGAAGTATGTGGGACCCCCCGATAGCTGGCAGTGAGAAGACACAGATTACAAGTCTCAGAAACCTCCTATAAATCAGTGTGACCCCCTGATGGGTGGCAGCCAGTGAGAACACACGGATTATAGCAATTCACAAATATTTTGTAGAAATTAGTGACCCCCAAAATACTGCGTGGTACTGGCAGTGAGTGACAAGACACAGATCACCTCAATTCCCAGATATTTTGTATAAATTAGTGACCCCCATAAAACTGCGTGGCACTGGCTGTGTGACAAGACACAGATCACCTCAATTCCCAGATATTTTGTAGAAATTAGTGACCCCCAAAATACTGCGTGGTACTGTCAGTGAGTCACAAGACACAGATCACCTCAATTCCAAAATATTGTGCTGAAATGAGCACCCAAAATAGTTGCTGGGACTGAGCACAAAGATTACAACAATTCCCAGATATTTGGTAGAAATGAGACCCCCCCCCAGACCCCCCCCCAGTAGTTTGGCAGACCGGCAGTAAGAACACACAACAACAATCTCCTCTCAAATCTCCTCTCAAACGCGTGCTGAAGCACGGTGTGAAACCTTATATAGTGTGCTGCGGGACACAGCTCTGTGAGCCCATGATTGGGCAAAATTTGCCCAATCAGGACTCTGAGCCCTGATTGGCATAGTCTTGAACCTGTCTTGCACCTAAACTGTGGTCAGGTGCAAGGCTGTAGCCAATTACAAGCTTCAGGCCAGTGGAAAAGTGCATTGTGGTCCATTGTGGTGCATTGTGGGCGAACGCGCGGAAATGTTCGTAGTTCGCAAACATGCGAACAGGCTATGTTCGATGCGAACTCCGAACCGATCGAACCGAACAGCTCATCCCTATTCACTAGCCTCCAAATTGGTCACCGAATGTTGAATTTCACCGTTTGGTGCAATTTCGGGCAGTTTGTCTATCCACAAAGCTGTCAATTCTCCAAACACTGGCGAATTGATAGCGAAATACTGTGCAGTTCGCTGCAGTTCGGCGATGTTTGGCGGCAGTGAAATTGTCCCATAGAGAAGCAATGATTAATCTATTCACGGCACGCCGAACTGCACCAAAGCATTGCCAAAATGCCCTGATTTTCAGTGATTCTGTTCAACAGGTTTAAACAGGCGAATCCCATAGGATTCAATGAGAAAACAAAATATATATTTTAACTTTTTTTCTTAAAAAAAAGTCATTCTTTTAGTTTTCAGCAGAAAGATTTTTTATTCTTTTATTGTTTCGAACATGTTTTTGGATTTAATGAATTTTTTTAAAGGGCTTTTTTTTTTCATTTTGTAACAGACGTTTTTATTATTTTTTAAAGGACTTTCTTTTATTATTTAGACACATTTTAATGCATTTTTTTTATTGCTTTAAACACCTAATAGGAGACTTCAGTCTTTTCCCTTTATTTAATGCAGTTTGGTGGATTTTGCCAAGACCATCAGGGAGTCGATCTGGCCCCGAAATGTAACCGGACACTGAAATTCAGTGTACGGTGCCATTTCGAGGCCATTCGGCTATTCAGAGAGCAGGCAATTTGCCAAATTCTGGCGAACTGCCTGCACGTACAGTGCCTGTTCGAGGGCAGTGAAATCCCCCATAGTGAAACAAGGCTTCGTCTATTCAGAGACACCGAACAGCAGAGAAATGTTGCCGAAATGCCCTGCTGTTCGGTGGTTTCATTCGACAGGTTTAAACAGGCGAATCCCATAGGATTCAATGTAAAAAAAAAATATATTTTAAATGTATTCTTAAAAAAAGTTCATTCTTTTCATTTTCAGCGGAAAGATTTTTTATTCTTTTATTGTTTTAAACACGTTTTAGCATTTTATGTATTTTTTATTTGAACGTTCAGGCGAATCCCATAGGCTTCAATGTTAAAAATATTCCTGTTTTAATTCAATATCTGATAAACCGTTTAATATTATATTCTGCTGTAAAGAGTCTCTTTATTTTTTTATTTTTTTAGGATCTTTTAGGCATTTTTTGGTCAAAATTTTTTTTATGTTTTTTTTTAAATCGTTTTTTCTTTTTTCTGTAACAGCCCTTTTTATTATCATTCATTGGATCTTATATGTAAATTTCAGACATTTTCATTCAGTAGTTTTTCTCCAGTGTTTCAAATTTCAAACTTTCAAGCGAACTGTTTTTTTTTTTTACCCCGTTCGTCTGTGTGTCGGCTTTTTCCGGTGGTTGCTCCGTGCTGTGATCGACGGCTGCTTGGATTTTTGCTGCGTGTTCGGCGTGGTTTTTGCGACGGTTTCTGTGGGTTTGCGGTGAGTGTTCTGTGGGTTTGCGGCGGGTTTTCCCTGCACTAGGGGGGCCCTGCGGTTCTTGCTGAATACACGGCAGGGTCGGCGAACTAGGAATCGCCGACTTGCCCCGAAGTGCAGGGAACGAATAGTCACCGAACGTGCGGTGACTTTTCTAACCTTTGAATAACCCTGCATGTTCGATGCTCTTCGGCGACGTTGTTCAACTTTTTAATGAGACTTTGGCGAATCCTTCTTCGGCGCACTGCGGTGACCCTACAGTGAATAGAGAATTCCACGTAGTTTCGGCAAAATGGAATCGCCGATGTGCACCGAAAAGAAGCGAATACTTTGTGATTAACCCCTAATGTGTTTCTCCTGTTCAGTATAAAAATGACGCATAATTCTCAGTAATGCACATCCTCTGCACATTCTGTTCCATTGGGTTCCTGATTGTTCCAGTAATTCTCACGGGCCCTAACGCTCTGCGCTCTCCTAGACTCACTTCCTGCCCTCTGCAGCCTGAATTTCCCAGCTGTCGGTCACTAGTGATGTCACACACAGAGAGCGGCCGACGTCACCGTCGGAGAGCAATCACTGTAGCGAGCGTTCTCAGAGGGGCAGCCGATAGATCAGATCTGTGCATGCGCGTTCAGCTCCGATCCATCGCTCTGCGCAGGCTCTGCGGAACATGTGTGTGTATAGTGCACAATTTGCGGTTTTGTACGCAGGTTGTGGGAGCACATACAGTATTGTGCAGAAAAGCCAAAGAGGAGATCGCTCGCCGCACCGGGCAGTCTGAGAGAAGGTGCCACCAGCACGCAGAGAGAGTGGTGACATCACCAGTGACCGATGGTAATTATTAACGCGTAGGTTCCGGTGCTAGACTATTTTATGCCCTAGGCAAGACCAGCTACTTGCGCCCCCCCCATAAAAAATTGTCAACTATTGAAATGCGGAGACACACACACACACTGTGCGCGCAGGGGGACGACACTTTGCACAGGGACACACACACACACGCTGTGCACGGAGGCGGCACACGGTCGTTTGGTGCCCATCTTACCCCTCCTCTGGTCGGGCCAGGATCAGTCTGTGCCCCTTTCATTCCTCTACCCTCTGAGCCTCTTTCTTTTTTCTGTGCCTCTTTCTTTCGCCTTTTCTTTCATCTGCCTCTTTCTTTCCCTTTGCCCTCTGTGCCTCTTTCTTTTTTCTGTGCCTCTTTCTTTTTTCTGTGCCTCTTTCTTTTTTCTGTGCCTCTTTCTTTTGTCTTTCTTTCATCTGCCTCTTTCTTTCTTTCCCCTGCCCTCTGTGCCTCTTTCTTTTTTCTGCCTCTTTCTTTCCCTTTGCCCTCTGTGCCTCTTTCTTTCCTCTGCCCTCTGTGCCTCTTTCTTTTTTCTGCCTCTTTCTTTCCCTTTGCCCTCTGTGCCTCTTTCTTTCCCCTGCCCTCTGTGCCTCTTTCTTTCCTCTGCCCTCTGTGCCTCTTTTTTTTTCTGTGCCTCTTTCTTTCGCCTTTTCTTTCATCTGCCTCTTTCTTTCCCTTTGCCCTCTGTGCCTCTTTCTTTTTTCTGTGCCTCTCTCTTTTGTCTTTCTTTCATCTGCCTCTTTCTTTCTTTCCCCTGCCCTCTGTGCCTCTTTCTTTTTTCTGCCTCTTTCTTTCCCCTGCCCTCTGTGCCTCTTTCTTTTTTCTGCCTCTTTCTTTCCCCTGCCCTCTGTGCCTCTTTCTTTTTTCTGCCTCTTTCTTTCCCCTGCCCTCTGTGCCTCTTTCTTTTTTCTGCCTCTTTCTTTCCCCTGCCCTCTGTGCCTCTTTCTTTTTTCTGCCTCTTTCTTTCTTTCCCCTGCCCTCTGTGCCTCTTTCTTTTTTCTGCCTCTTTCTTTCCCCTGCCCTCTGTGCCTCTTTCTTTCTTCTGCGCCTTACTTTTCTCTTTTCTTTCATTTGCCTTTTTCTTTCCTCTGCCTCTTTCTATCTTTCCTCTTTTTTCTTTTTCTCTTTCTTTCGTGCCTTTCTTTTTTCTTTCTTCTGCCTCTTTTTTTCCTTTCATCTGCCTCTTGTGGCACCCGCACTACATCTGGTGATACTTGCGCGTCACCATAAGACGCGCACTTAATGCGCCACGAGCTGGGGTCCGCTTTGTGACCTGCCACTGCCGGCTACATAAACAAACAATGAAGAAGGGGTACAATAATGGAATCCAGGTTGTGGCTGGCTGCGCCCCTAGGTGGCAGTGCGCCCTAGGCGGTTGCCTAGCTTGCCTAGTGGAAGAACCGGCCCTGTTAACGCGTAAACTTTGTAAACCCCCAAAAAAATATATATATATCCCCACCACTATCTAGAAAAGAGGAAGCCAATGCTGCAGCACTGCTGAACTACAAGTCCCACGATCCTCTGTCAGTGTGACCCGTTATGATTCAATGAAACCCAGTCTGTTTTTATTTTTTTTTAAGAAGTGATAGAAACACAGAATTTTCCCAAACCATGAATTCTCTCACCCAAGTTGACGGTGTAAATAAATAAATAAAATAAGATGAAAGTCTCCGGTCAGTTCTGCTGATCCTGAGTCCTGTGTAACGCCTGGCAGAGGTCAACGTCACCAAATATGCCGCAATAAATTCCTGGCTGCCATTTCTGCATTCTTCACAAAGTGTAATTAGCTCTGGGCTGTTCAGATTCAAATTCACAGGGTGTGTATCCAGAGACGTGCCACGAACACAACACACATTAAAAATATGGAATGCCTACACCCCTATATATCTGAGATAAAGGGGATTTAAACTCATCTTTTATGTTGAAGGGACATTCGTCTCATCCTGACCACTTTATTCTTCACAATGAGTTCTGGATGTGAGGAGTGCCCCCCTACTCCCCCTCTGCTGCCCCGATCTGGAGATATCGCAGGGTGAAGCAGAGGAGTTTCCTCCACTCAACCCAGCGTCACCAACAGCCGGGATTTTGAATTTCCCGGCTGCGGGTCACCAGTGATGTCACACACAGAGATCAGCCCGACGTCACCCTCTGTGGCCAATCGCTGTAGTGAGTGTTCTCAGAGAGGCAGTCGATGGATCAGATCTGTGCATGCGCATGCGGCTCTGATCCATCGCTCTGCGCAGGCGCTGTGGAACCTATGTACGTAGGCTGCACATGTCCCGTAGCTCTGCGTAATTTGGGGTTCCTACGCTACGCAAGTTGCATAGATTGCAAATTGTGCAGAAAAGCTTCAGGGACTTCTAGGTTTGGGAGTCCCTGATCTGAAGAGGAGGAGTGGCGCACGGCGAGGGAGAAAAGGTGAGTAAAATAACCCAAAATAATGCTGCAGAGGCTGTCAGCAGGATCTGCATCATTATTTAACGGCAAGGAAAGGGAACTGTATTTTTAATATGCATTTCCATGCAAATAACTCATCCCAGTCCAGCCTTTAAGAACAAATTAACCCCTTCACTACCACATGATATTAAATAAAAACACTGTCAAGAAAAGGCATTCCTCATTTTTTGGGGGAAAATATTTTCCATTAATATTCATAATGTATTTTTTTTACTGTAGTAGCCCTATTTGACAGACTTCGCCACCCGCTGGTTAGAAAGTGTTACTGCAGCTGGGACTCCGATCTGAATCCACTGAGGATCCCTGTTTTAGACACAGAGTCCCAGCTGTTCTAACAGCCCTTGTAAGATGTATGGGTGTATAGATTTGGAATGAGTAGGTGCTTTTCAGGGAACTCCTCCATATATTCAGGGTGTGGGTGTCTTTTTAGGGAACTCCTCCATATATTCAGGGTGTGTGGGTGTCTTTTTAGGGGCTCCTCCATATATTCAGGGTGTGCGGGTGTCTTTTTAGGGGCTCCTCCATATATTCAGGGTGTGCGGGTGTCTTTTTAGGGGCTCCTCCATATATTCAGGGTGTGGGTGTCTTTTTAGGGAACTCCTCCACATATTCAGGGTGTGCGGGTGTCTTTTTAGGGGCTCCTCCATATACTCAGGGTGTGTGTGGGTGTCTTTTTAGAGGCTCCTCCATATATATCAGGGTGTGTGGGTATCTTTTTAGGGGCTCCTCCATATACTCAGGGTGTGTGGGTGTCTTTTTAGGGGCTCCTCCATATATTCAGGGTGTGTGGGTGTCTTTTTAGGGGATCCTCCATATATTCAGGGTGTGCGGGTGTCTTTTTAGAGGCTCCTCCATATATTCAGGGTATGTGGGTGTCTTTTTAGGGGATCCTCCATATATTCAGGGTGTGCGGGTGTCTTTTTAGGGGCTCCTCCATATATTCAGGGTGTGTGGGTGTCTTTTTAGGGGATCCTCCATATATTCAGGGTGTGCGGGTGTCTTTTTAGGGGCTCCTCCATATATTCAGGGTGTGCGGGTGTCTTTTTAGGGGCTCCTCCATATATTCAGGGTGTGTGGGTGTCTTTTTAGGGGATCCTCCATATATTCAGGGTGTGCGGGTGTCTTTTTAGGGGCTCCTCCATATATTCAGGGTGTGCGGGTATCTTTTTAGGGGCTCCTCCATATACTCAGGGTGTGTGGGTGTCTTTTTAGAGGCTCCTCCATATATTCGGGGTGTGCGGGTGTCTTTTTAGAGGCTCCTCCATATATTCAGGGTGTGTGGGTGTCTTTTTAGGGGATCCTCCATATATTCAGGGTGTGCGTGTGTCTTTTTAGGGGCTCCTCCATATATTCAGGGTGTGTGGGTGTCTCTTTAGGGGCTCCTCCATATATTCAGGGTGTGCGGGTGTCTTTTTTAGGGACTCCTCCATATATTCAGGATGTGTGGGTGTCTTTTTAGGGTCTCCTCCATATATTCAGGGTGTGGGGGTGTATTTTTAGGGTCTCCTCCATATACTCAGGGTGTGTGGGTGTCTTTTTAGGGGCTCCTCCATATATCCAGGGTGTGCGGGTGTCTTTTTAGGGGCTCCTCCTATATTCAGGGTGCGGGTGTCTTTTTAGGGGATCCTCCATATATTCAGGGTGTGCGGGTGTCTTTTTAGGGGCTCCTCCATATATTCAGGGTGTGCTGGTGTCTTTTTAGGGGCTCCTCCATATATTCAGGGTGTGCTGGTGTCTTTTTAGGGGCTCCTCCATATATTCAGGGTGTGCGGGTGTCTTTTTAGGGGCTCCTCCATATATTCAGGGTGTGCGGGTGTCTCTTTAGGGGCTCCTCCATATATTCAGGGTGTGCGGGTGTCTTTTTAGGGGCTCCTCCATATATTCAGGGTGTGTGGGTGTCTTTTTAGGGGCTCCTCCATATATTCAGGGTGTGTGGGTGTCTCTTTAGGGGCTCCTCCATATATTCAGGGTGTGTGGGTGTCTTTTTAGGAGCTCCTCCATATATTCAGGGTGTGTGGGTGTCTCTTTAGGGGCTCCTCCATATATTCAGGGTGTGCGGGTGTCTCTTTAGGGGCTCCTCCATATATTCAGGGTGTGCGGGTGTCTTTTTAGGGGCTCCTCCATATATTCAGGGTGTGTGGGTGTCTCTTTAGGGGCTCCTCCATATATTCAGGGTGTGCGGGTGTCTTTTTAGGGGCTCCTCCATATATTCAGGGTGTGTGGGTGTCTCTTTAGGGGTTCCTCCATATATTCAGGGTGTGCGGGTGTCTTTTTAGGGGTTCCTCCATATATTCAGGGTGTGCGGGTGTCTTTAGGGGCTCCTCCAATATTCAGGGTGTGCGGGTGTCTCTTTAGGGGCTCCTCCATATATTCAGGGTGTGTGGGTGTGTTTTTAGGGGCTCCTCCATATATTCAGGGTGTGCGGGTGTCTTTTTAGGGGCTCCTCCATATATTCAGGGTGTGTGGGTGTCTCTTTAGGGGCTCCTCCATATATTCAGGGTGTGCGGGTGTCTTTTTAGGGGCTCCTCCATATATTCAGGGTGTGTGGGTGTCTCTTTAGGGGCTCCTCCATATATTCAGGGTGTGCGGGTGTCTTTAGGGGCTCCTCCATATATTCAGGGTGTGGGGTGTCTTTAGGGGCTCCTCCATATATTCAGGGTGTGCGGTGTCTCTTTAGGGGCTCCTCCATATATTCAGGGTGTGCGGGTGTCTTTTTAGGGGTTCCTCCATATATTCAGGGTGTGCGGGTGTCTTTAGGGGCCTCCATATATTCAGGGTGTGCGGGTGTCTCTTTAGGGGCTCCTCCATATATTCAGGGTGTGTGGGTGTGTTTTTAGGGGCTCCTCCATATATTCAGGGTGTGCGGGTGTCTCTTTAGGGGCTCCTCCATATATTCAGGGTGTGCGGGTGTCTTTTTTAGGGGCTCCTCCATATATTCAGGGTGTGGGGTGTCTCTTTAGGGGCTCCTCCATATATATCAGGGTGTGCGGGTGTCTTTTTAGGGGCTCCTCCATATATTCAGGGTGTGTGGGTGTCTCTTTAGGGGCTCCTCCATATATTCAGGGTGTGCGGGTGTCTTTAGGGGCTCCTCCATATATTCAGGGTGTGCGGGTGTCTTTAGGGGCTCCTCCATATATTCAGGGTGTGCGGGTGTCTCTTTAGGGGCTCCTCCATATATTCAGGGTGTGCGGGTGTCTTTTTAGGGGTTCCTCCATATATTCAGGGTGTGCGGGTGTCTTTAGGGGCTCCTCCATATATTCAGGGTGTGCGGGTGTCTCTTTAGGGGCTCCTCCATATATTCAGGGTGTGTGGGTGTGTTTTTAGGGGCTCCTCCATATATTCAGGGTGTGCGGGTGTCTTTTTAGGGGCTCCTCCATATATTCAGGGTGTGTGGGTGTCTCTTTAGGGGCTCCTCCATATATTCAGGGTGTGCGGGTGTCTTTAGGGGCTCCTCCATATATTCAGGGTGTGCGGGTGTCTTTTTAGGGGTTCCTCCATATATTCAGGGTGTGTGGGTGTCTTTAGGGGCTCCTCCATATATTCAGGGTGTGTGGGTGTGTTTTTAGGGGCTCCTCCATATATTCAGGGTGTGCGGGTGTCTCTTTAGGGGCTCCTCCATATATTCAGGGTGTGCGGGTGTCTTTTTAGGGGTTCCTCCATATATTCAGGGTGTGCGGGTGTCTTTAGGGGCTCCTCCATATATTCAGGGTGTGCGGGTGTCTCTTTAGGGGCTCCTCCATATATTCAGGGTGTGTGGGTGTCTTTTTAGGGGCTCCTCCATATATTCAGGGTGTGCGGGTGTCTTTTTAGGGGTTCCTCCATATATTCAGGGTGTGTGGGTGTCTTTAGGGGCTCCTCCATATATTCAGGGTGTGCGGGTGTCCTTTTAGGGGCTCCTCCATATATTCAGGGTGTGTGGGTGTGTTTTTAGGGGCTCCTCCATATATTCAGGGTGTGCGGGTGTCTCTTTAGGGGCTCCTCCATATATTCAGGGTGTGCGGGTGTCTTTTTAGGGGCTCCTCCATATATTCAGGGTGTGTGGGTGTCTCTTTAGGGGCTCCTCCATATATTCAGGGTGTGCGGGTGTCTTTAGGGGCTCCTCCATATATTCAGGGTGTGCGGGTGTCTTTTTAGGAGCTCCTCCATATATTCAGGGTGTGCGGGTGTCTCTTTAGGGGCTCCTCCATATATTCAGGGTGTGTGGGTGTCTTTTTAGGGGCTCCTCCATATATTCAGGGTGTGCGGGTGTCTTTTTAGGGGTTCCTCCATATATTCAGGGTGTGGGGTGTCTTTTAGGGGCTCCTCCATATATTCAGGGTGTGTGGGTGTCCTTTTAGGGGCTCCTCCATATATTCAGGGTGTGTGGGTGTGTTTTTAGGGGCTCCTCCATATATTCAGGGTGTGCGGGTGTCTCTTTAGGGGCTCCTCCATATATTCAGGGTGTGCGGGTGTCTTTTTAGGGGCTCCTCCTGTGAGTGTATAACAGAGCTGCACAGCCATAAAACTCCCAGCACTGAGTCTGTAAACTCTAATAAATGCTGTTAGGAATCACTCGCTGTAAATAATACTTTGTTCTAAATTACATTTTTATCGACATGAATGAGCCCGATGGGTCGTGATGTAGTCTAATGAAATAAATCGGGGCGCTGTTTGGTCTCTGTCCCCGTCTCCAGCGACATGACCTGGGTTTCCTTCTCCCATATCAAACAGCAGTAGCTGCTCAGACATGATCCCTCTTTATAAGTGCGCTATAAGGCTGCTGTCGGACGAGCATAGTGTTCACGTCCGTGATTGCGCCTAAAAGTACGTCCGTGATAGCATGAAAGAAAGTCCATTGGAGCCTGACACATGAAGTACGTCCGCACTGAACTGCAGACGCATGACGGACGCTGCAAACGGACGCAGGTTAGGCAAGAACGTAATACTGCTAGAACGGACGTGCGGAGTGCGCCACGTCCATAACGTCTGCATAGCTTTGTGTGTGAGTGATGGAGCGAGGTCAGACGGACTGTATTTATACGTCCAGCATTTTTGACGGACAGAATGTTTTTTCATTGTAATTTATTTTTCCCTCCTACATCGGTAAAAAAATAACTTCAGTGAAAAAACGGACTGTGTGACCACTACTGCGTCATCCGTACTGACGATGTCCGTACTGCACGGACGTACAGCCCGTAGAAATCACGCTCGTATGACCCTAGCCTAAGGCTTTCTCATACACCATGTAGGAGCATCATCTTGAAGGGACACATGGGGGGGGGGGCGCAGACAATCGTCAAAATAACAAACAGATCCGGCGTTTTATTTAATAAAATACTGTATAAGGCAATTTCCTGATGTGATACAACAGGCTTTATTGTGCTTCTTTTTTTTTTATTTCCTGATCAGATGAGCCAGGAGTCTGGTGCTCCAGATCTTTTGGAACTACATCTCCCATGATGCTCAGCTACTCAATAGTTGGCAGAGCCACCTTGGGAATGTACTTGCAAAACATCTGGAGGGCCAAGACTGCTGCTGACCCCTGAGATAAGCCCTTTCCAGTCCCTCCCTCTACCACAGGGGTCAGCAACCTTGACTCCCTGATATTTTGGGAACTACATTTCACACGTGGCTCAGTCAGCCTAATGGGTGACTGAGCATCATGGGACATGTAGTTCCCAAAACACCAGGGAGCCAATGTTGCTGACCCCTGCTCTACCACCTCTGCTGGGTGTCCATCCCATGCATCTAGCCAGTGTGTGCTGCATCATTTCCTGTCCTCCTGTCTCCTCCATCACCCTCCCAGGCCTTCTACTCACATAACACCCTGAAATGGGTCCAGCACAGCCCCCCTGCCCTTCCCTAATCCCCTGGAGCTTTATAGACACTTTCAGTTTTTTCCCCCCAAGTTTCAAACGGCTTTATTTCCATTAACACCCCTCCCCCGGCACTGCCAGGGTTAACCTCCTTCAGTCTCCATGACAGGGCCGCTTTGCACGCATGCACCATGGGAATGTGTGGGCAGAATGCATGTTTCAAGGCGTTTTGTCCGTTTGTCTTCGACCGTTGCGGCCAATAAAGTTATTCCGAGGCATTTAAATCCTCACGTCTTCCCATGATGCGCCGCGGCCGGCGCTGTTTGGATTTTAAATCGCGGCGGCCAATCAGCGGCGCGCATTCCGCTTCAAAACCAACGGCGGCCGCTGGGTCGGGAGCAGAGGGATTAAAGGGCCCGGACGAGCAGCACGCAGAGCCCCGCACAGCGACACCTCCGCCATGGCTCAGCCCGCCGTCAAGAAACTCACAGCGGCCCCCGAGGTGGCCAAGCCGCCCGGTATACCGGTCACCGCAGCAGCCGCCGCCGCCAAGGAGATCCCCGAGATCCTGGTGGATCCCCGCACCCGCCGCCGCTACATGAGGGGCCGCTTCCTGGGCAAGGGGGGCTTCGCCAAGTGCTACGAGATCACCGACATGGAGAGCCGGGAGGTGTTCGCCGGGAAGATCGTCCCCAAGACCCTCCTGCTCAAACCCCACCAGAAGGACAAGATGACCATGGAGATCGCCATCCAGCGCAGCCTGGACCACCAGCACGTGGTGGGCTTCCACGGCTTCTTCGAGGACAACGACTTCGTGTTTGTGGTGCTGGAGCTGTGCAGGAGGAGGGTGAGTTCAGGGAAGGGGCTACCAGCCACCCCCCCCAACAGCTATAGGGGCTACAAGGGGGGGGGGGCAGCACAGACCTGTCAATCAGAGCCATCTCTGGGCTAGCAATGACTGACAGGTGTAACCATCACCCCTGAAGAGGCTCTGCAGCAGCTGAGTCTTCAGTTGGAGCTGGATGGGGGCTTATTCGATCATCACGAGTGAGTCCATTCAAGCCCCAAACTGATTGGAGGGGTGGGGGGGCCATCAGCCTCTTGGGCAAGTGCCCCCCTCGTGCCTGCCATAAGGCTTCATGGGGTGACAGTGACACACAGAATCCTCACTCTGCCATCTCTGGACTAGTATGACTGACAGCTATAGCTATCCTCCCCGAAGAGGCTCTGCAGCAGCTGAGGTTTCAGTTGGACATTTCTTAATCTAGCCCCATCTGATTTGGGGGTTCTTGATCCTCCTGGGCCACTGAATCCCCAACTCCCTGCTAGCCATGGTGACCGGGCAGTCACTGGGCTACTATCCGGGCTTCTAGCAATGGCAACTGGCCACTAAAGAGGTTCTGCAGCAGCTGTCAGTTGGATGGCAGCATCTGGTTTAGGGGATCCCCAGGGAGGGGGGCAATAAGATTCCTTGCTGCTGACCCCCCCCCCCCCTACTCCCACCATGCTAGGCCAGACATGGGGTGACAGCTCTAGCACTGACTGCTACATCTACCCTGCTGAAGAGGCTCTGCAGCAGCTGAGGTGTCAGTTGAATGGAGCAGTACGGGGGGCTTTCTTTCAACCTGCATAAATGACCAGTTAAATGGAGCCCCATGTGGGGGGGCTCCCTGTACCCCCTTAACGCTTAATTTCTCTAATGTGCAGTTAAAGGGTCTGTAGATCTGAGGGATCTGGTGCTGCAGCAAATCAGGGCTCAGACTCATGTCTGCCATTCATGGAGGATTCAGCTTGGGGAGGAGGGGGTGCTAGATCCTTTGTGGTGGGGGAGGGGCCCCTCAATAACTAGCAGTACTATGGTTTGTTCTGATACTTTGTGTCCTGTGAGATCTAAACACCCTCTGGGTGACAGGTCGCATGTTCCTGCTCAGATCATCTACAATGTTCTAGATACTTTGTAAACTGGCAGATTGTGCAGAGGCTTCTCTCCCTGAAACCTCCAGACACATTGTAACAGCTCACATACCAACGGTAAGCTCTGTGCTGCTCTGCCCCCTGCTGGCCCGCTGGGGAGCGCAGCTTCTAACTTTCATGGTTGCTTGGCAAGCTGTTGCTCCCCGCTTCATTCAGTTGACCCAACATGTCACCGGAGAGGCTGATCTCATCTCGTATTGTTCCCGTTTCCTTTAGTCTCTGCTGGAGCTGCATAAAAGGAGGAAAGCTGTGACCGAACCCGAGGCTCGCTACTACCTGCGACAGACAATCCTGGGGTGTCAGTACCTGCACAGCAACCGGGTCATCCACAGAGATCTGAAGCTGGGGAACCTGTTCCTCAACGACGAAATGGAGGTCAAAATAGGTAAATAACCAACAAATGTGAAGCTTTGCTGTTGGTGGAGACTTCATTAAAGTGGTAAAACATGGACAATCCCATTTATCCTGATCAAGTTCCTTCATGTAGGTCCTGATGGTTTAGACCAGTGGTGGTGAACTTCAGAACGCTAAATGTTTTGCAGTGTCCCGTCTGTCACATCAAGGTGACAGCACCCTGGGGCATGTAGTCAATCTAGGTGTCAAGGTTTGCCGACTCTGATCTAGGACCTGTTGGCCGGGTTCCTCTACTTGTGTCTCGTGATATATGTTTCTGGATATCGTGTCATACACTAAAGGGACAATGTAGTCAACACATGTCGGTCAAACCTGCTCCCAACCAGTGCTGGGAAGCCTGTGAGGACTCTCCCAGTTGACTAGTCCGCTCTTCTAGGTGACTTCGGGCTGGCGACCAAAGTGGAATTCGACGGCGAGAGGAAGAAAACCTTGTGCGGGACCCCAAACTACATCGCCCCCGAAGTGCTGGGCAAGAAGGGCCACAGCTTTGAAGTGGACATCTGGTCCCTCGGCTGCATCATGTAAGTGCTGGCTGGGGAGAGCTCACAACACACTGCCCTCCTACTTCGGAGCCACATCTCCCATGAGGCTCTACCAACCAAGGAGTAGCTGAGCATCATGGGAGATGTTCTAAAGCAGCTGAGCCATGGTTGCCGATTCCCGGTCTACAGTGGATATGGTGACGATGTAATCTGTCCATGGATGTATCGACTGGTTTTCATGGTGACCGCTCCACTTCTAGAACCTCCTGCTCCTTGCATAGAGGGGCTCCTCAGGCCTCAACTTTTGGCATGGAGGGTCATACTGGTGGTCTTACCCTGTATTTCTGTGCTTGCAGGTACACGCTGCTGGTGGGTAAACCTCCCTTCGAGACCTCGTGCCTGAAAGAAACCTACCTGAGGATTAAAAAGAACGAATACACTATACCCAAGGTGGGCTCAACATGTCAACTCGCATCAAACCCTCCAGTAGAAATCGTTCATGAATGCAGGGGTTGACGAGCAAAGCCATCCAGCTGCTCTAGAACTACATTCCCCTCTGCTCACCCATGTACCTGAGCATCATGGGAGGTGAAGTTCCAAAACAGTGGAAGGACCAAGGTTGCTGACCCCTGGACTAGACCTTTGTTAAATGTAACTGGGAATACAGGAGACCTTTGGGATTTTAGGGGTTCCATCACTCTGGAAAGTCCCACAGGTGCTCAGCACTAAGGGTCTAACGTCTACCCACCTCCATGTTTCTTTCAGCACATTAATCCCATGGCGGCCGCACTCATCCAGAGAACACTCCGTGCAGACCCTACCACCAGGCCCACCATAGACGAGCTACTGAATGACGAGTTCTTTACCACCGGCTACATTCCTTCCCGTCTTCCCACGACATGTCTGACCGTGCCACCCCGATTCTCAATCGCTCCCAGCAGCATCGACCCAAACTTCAGGAAACCACTCACTGCTATTAATAAAGGTTGGTCATGGGTGGAAGGGGCAGCTGACCGATGGAAAGGGTCAGTAGATGGGGGATCTGTAACACATCTGGTTCTCCTGCCTTGTTCGCAGGACAAGACTCTCCACTGGAGAAGCCAACCACACCAAAGGAAGAGGAGATGCAGCAGCCAGAATGCCAAGAACCTGCCGACTGCTACCTGTCAGATATGCTGACGCAACTGACAAGCGTGAACGCGGCCAAGCCATCGGAGAGGCCAGTGGTTTGCCAAGGTATGGCAAGACACGGTTTAAATTGGTTTGAAGGCTTCACATTGGTCAACTGAAGCTCACCTGTTAACGTGGCCAACCTTCTCCTTTACAGACGAAGCAGAGGATCCAGCCTGCAATCCTATATTCTGGGTCAGCAAATGGGTGGACTACTCTGACAAGTACGGTCTAGGTAAGAGGTGATCTCTTGCATAGGTTTCTTTAAAAACGACATCTTCAAAGACCCTGCATAGGGGGGTCACAGCCTTGGTCCTCCAGATGTTGTGGAACTACACCTCCCATGATGCTCTGCCACATTAGGTTGGCACTCAATGGAAATCTTAACATCTGGATGACTAGTGTTGACGGTGTCTCTTAACATGGGTTGCGATTTGGTCCCTTTTTTAAAGGGGCATGAGTTGTGATGATTACTTAAATCACATGACACATGCTGTGGACTTATCCCATGATGCAACATCTGATAAAATCTGTGCAGAGGTTTGACTTTGTGTCTGTGCTTCATTAAGGCAGCAGTGGGTGTATTGTGCTCTCCTGGCTACATGAGATGGCAGCTGACTGACACAAGACAGGGAGCTTAAGACTTTTTAAATCTACAATGTTCTTTGAACACATCCCACACAATACAATGGGTCAGTGACCCAAAGTCGGTGAGGAGCAAGTCATGGAAAGATACTGGAGGCACAAATTAAAACACTGAACTTCTCGTTAGTGTTTTAATTCCTATGAAGCGCTCCTTGGTCCTCAGCCATGGAGGACTATCTAACATCTCCTCTCCACACAGGATACCAGCTCTGTGATAACAGTGTAGGAGTCCTATTCAATGACTCAACACGGCTGATCATGTACAACGATGGAGACAGCCTTCAGTACATCGAGAGGAACAACGCAGAATCCTACCTCAACGTGCGCTCCTACCCTTCAACGCTGACCAAGAAGGCAAGTACATCGGCAAAGCCACGCTGGCTTGTACAAATGGTCCGGTATTTCTGGTGTGCTTGTTTTGTAGTGAAGGCCACAGGAAGTCTCAACTTGCCCCTTTTCCGACAGATCACGCTGCTAAAGTACTTCCGGAACTACATGAGCGAGCATCTGCTGAAAGCCGGTGCCAACATCCGTCCTAGAGATGGCGATGAGCTGGCTCGTCTTCCCTATCTGAGGACCTGGTTCCGCACACGGAGCGCCATCATCCTTCATCTGAGCAACGGCACCGTCCAGATAAACTTCTTCCAGGTGAGGCACTGATCCAGGAAAAATCTCAAGACCAGTGACTGGTCTTGGATTGGTTTGTGGGGTTCTTCCAGCTTCAGCTGAGCTCTGTTGTACTTGTCATGGTTCAGCTAATCCATGGTATGTTGACTTCTCCTGACCTGGCTGACATCGGCTCAAACGTCTTGCTGCCCCAGCATCTTGTCCTGTGGTTTAACTGTTCAGCGTGATCCTGCTATGGCAGGACTGAGCATTCCACGTAGAGCAAGTGTGGATTTCCAGAACTTGTTTTTTGGCTAGGTTACGGTTCACCAAG
This sequence comes from Leptobrachium leishanense, assembly GCA_009667805.1. NCBI lineage: Eukaryota > Metazoa > Chordata > Amphibia > Anura > Megophryidae > Leptobrachium > Leptobrachium leishanense. The sequence goes on from CM019069.1 coordinate 147,015,522, forward strand.
AGGTCACCTAACCCCTTAGTGACCAGGCAGTTTTAAACATCTGTCCTTTAGTGACCGCTGCTGTTTTTACACTTCTGTGCTGTTTGTGTTTAGGTCACATTTTCCTCTTATTTATGCAACCCACACACATTATACACCGTTTTACCTGCCATCGAATGGACTTTCTAAAAATACCATTTCCATCACATCCTATGATTTACTATAAAATATGACCTATGAGAAAATTATAAACACACTTTAATCCCCAAAACCGCCAACAAAGACCCCCCCCCCCCAGCTAAGGTTGGTTGTGCAAATGTGCATTTACCCACACCTTATGACGGCCGTGGTAGCAGCAAATGACATCCAAGTTTGGCCGCTCAACGCAAGCGGCAAACTGACACTTTTCACAAGAACGTCAAACTACTACTGATGTACAGAGTGCAGTGTGTCCACATAGCGGCGTGATTAGATGACAGATGCTGCTCATGTCCTGCCTACATGACATCCAGACACCCAAAGTTTCCTGGTTTGGATCTGTATGACATCACAGCTGAAAATGCACATATGACCTATCACATATTCCGTGAAAAAGTACGTCCATGTGTTCGGACGCACTTCTTCGACAATGCGTTCGTCTGACCCTAGCCTTAATGGTTGTGCTTTTTAACCCCTTCACTGCACCAGTTCACCTACATGCGCTGAGCTCATTCTGACTGGTTTATGGTCCTTTTTAGACAGCCTAGGTCCTATTTAACTTAACCCCCCCCCCAACAATTTTTTTTTAAACACAAGTTTAATCTAGTCATGTTTGGATTTCATTGGAAATGCCTGATCAGGCCTTTTCAATGACCCTTTAGCTGCCACGGATCAGGAGATTTGGGGATCCAAAGTACGATGTACATCCACGGGTCTAAGACCTGTGGGTAGGAACGTATATGGTACATCAGCAGTCATTAAGTGCAAGGAAAGGCTTCTACGAGCCCCACCCCTTCTCACTTGAATGCAATGGCAGGAAGTGGCTTGCCTTCTGTCCATACAAGAACTTGTACGCATGCAAATTGTACAACCGAGTTCTCCAGTTCAGCAAAGAATCCTGTTCTTGTAGAAAGAGGCATTTAATGTGCATAAAGGTTCTAGCCCGGTGGGTGTATCTTTAAAGGGGCTGCTAGATGTCAGTGCATCAGGGTGGATCATGTTCATGTCAAAGCACTAGAATACAGCTGGAGTCTGATTTCTCTCTCCCACACTTTTTTTAGGACCACACAAAGATCATCCTGTGTCCTCTCATGGCAGCCGTGTCTTACATTGACGAGAAACGGGAATTCCACACCTTCAAGCTCAGCCTGATCGAGGAGTTTGGCTGCTGCAAAGAGCTGGCCAGCCGCCTGCGCTACGCTCGCACCATGGTGGAGAAGCTGCAGAGCTCAAAGTCCGGAGCTGCACATGTGAAGGCCTCTGCGTAGCTGGACTCACAAAAAGGACACTGCTCTTCCTCAGCCAGGGCCTTAAACCCCTCTTAAATCTGGCCTAGGAGGGTTTGTGCAGAGCCTCTCCAGGTGTGACACTTTTTTAATCCTGAACTGTAAAACTGCTCAGACTGCGTGGCCCATCAAGGCGTGCACTCGGAGTGGGACTTGTCCTCATCTGACCACAGGCTGCCAGGTGATGCCCTGAAATGCCAGCAACTCTTCTGTTTACCTGTCAATGTCTCTACCGTCATGTCCAGTTTTTAATGTAAAATATTAAACTTTAAAGCTTTTGTATATTATCAGATTTCCTCTTTGTATATTTGTGTGCAGGTTATGGGGGGGCGGTTTGACCCAGATGTACAGGACGCCTAAAACCTTTTTAAATCTGTCTTTAATACATGATTAAAAAATTTGGGGCACTTCCAGTGTGATTTTCATTTGTTAGGCATTAACCCCTCATGTCCTGCAGCATAAACTGAGATCTGTAATCAAGTTACAGGTGTTTAAGTGTATTTTATCCTTTACATAAAAGGGGCACCATGGTAAAAGCCAATCCCTACCTTGTTCTGCACTAAGTCATCCAAAAATACCATTGTGTAACTTGCATTTTGCACGAGGTACACAAGCACCTGGTGAACCCACTTTCCCTGGATCAATGAGGATGTTCCCCACACGTCCTCGGCAGTAAAAGGGTTAAAATTCATGAATGAACTGGGTGAGGGACTGGAGTTTAGGCAAGGCCCCAAATCAAAATGGAGTTTGGGAAATAGCAGGGGTGTGGGATGGTGGCACAGGACTCAAGCCACAAGGTAGGGATAACACCAGCGGTACAGCCTCATCCCAAATTGGGTTATGTTTGAATAAATGTGGTGTCCATTTAATCAAAATGGAAATTAACCTCCAATTGGTAACGCCTAATGGGGGTAATCCAGATTTAATTAAAATGTTGATGTAAGCCATTTAAAACATAACTTTTAGTATTCCTAAAATGTGTCTTCACACATTCAAAATAGTGAAGACCCTCACATTGATAACCTCCAATGGTTAAGTAATAGCCATGTTAGTGCAGCAAGGCTTGTAGGTGTTGCATGTATTTACCTGGTGGGAAATTAGGGATGAGCATTCGGTTTGGAACAGTTCGGTTCGAACATTGGCTGTTTGTCAAACTCAACATTTCTGCATGTTCACCCACAATGCACTTTTCTACTGGCCTGAAGCTTGTAATTGGCTACAGCCTTGCACCTGCATAGTAAAGTCCCCCAGCACACTAAGGCTTCCCTGCCTGCAGCCCCAGCATGTGTTTGCAGGAGTGAATCAGGATCTTGTTCTGTCAGGGTGAATCGGTGACAGATTTCTGGGAATTTGAGCCTGGCAGTGCCAACACATGAGTTATACCACAGTTCAGCAAATTAGAATCGTTCTTGGCACAGGCTAGAAGGGACAGCATCACTGACTTCTAGCATTGTTCTGGAAAATCTATTTCTAGAAACCATACAAAAACAGTTTAATCGGCGTTGATCTGTATCTATTGCGTTGACTCTGCCAGCTATCAGGGTGTTGCAGCCTGCAGGAGAGGGAAGTGAATCGGTAGACAGCAGATTGGCAGCCTTGCAGGGAAAATCAGTAAAATCGCTGACTTAAATCAGTTCTGAATAGCTTTAATCTATATACCAGCGTTGAATCAGACTTCTGTATCTTTAAGCTATCACTCACCATGTCAGAGTCCAAAAAGGACAGCCAGACACAGGGCAAGCAGCCTGTGTCGGAAGGCAGTGCCCCTGGTCGTCGTGGACATGGTGCATCCTCTGCAGGGGCACACTTGGTCAGCACCAGTTAGAAAGGATATCTTATGCTGCAGCAACATACGGAGGATTTGCAGGGTTGGCTAACCAGGCTTGTAGTGGTTTACAGTCCACCTCAGCTGCCAAAGCATCTAATGCAGCCTCCATGTCCACAGCTACTCCTGCCGTAGCCTCACTAACATACACTGAGAAGTCAGCTGAATTGTTAGACTACAATGACAGTGACGTGCTGCTTGATGCGCAGCAACTACAGTGCTCGGATTCAAACTCTAGGTTGATTATACTCCCTTCAACCTCAGAGGGAGGGGGTGCCAGTGACACACAAATAACTGCCACTCCTGTTGCCCCAGCAGCATGCTGCCAAGTTGGCTCCAGTGACGAGATAGGGAGTGATGAGGTCATTGACCCCATCTGGGTGCTTGATCAGAGTCAAGGAGGCACAATGTCCTCTGACCAACTGTAGCCAGTCCAAGGCATCAGAAGTCACAGCTGCTCAGGTGCAGAGCGCTGTTGTCTCAAAGCACATGTACAGAAAACTCCCAGACAGCAGACTTCAAGAAATGTGCAGCAGACCGCACTGTTGCTATTTGTAATCTGTCAGAGGATCAAGCAGGGAAAGACATCCCACACTTGGGTACCACGTGCATGAGGCAACATAACCACCTGCCATGCACAACACTTTGCATAGGTCCTCCTCATCTGTCTCTACTCCCACTAAGTCCTGCCATGTCATTGCCTACAACCTCCACTGACAGGGATGATGCTACAGTAATTGGTGTACCAGGTCCTTTCTCAGAATGTGACAGCATCCCATCAGCTGAAGATTTACGCAGTCAAATTACGTTGCCCCAGCTGCTGCAGCATAAGAAAAAATATAGTCCCAAGCACAGCGTCTAAATGCCAGCTTAGCAAAATTACTCGCACTACAGCTGCTGCCTTTCCTTCCGTGAATTTGCCGAATGTGCTGTACCACAGTGGCAGGTTCCAAAACGGCCATTCCAGCACTATACCAGCATGTGGAAGACAATGTTATGGAGTCATTGGGAAAGGCAGTCAGCAGCAAGGTGCACATTACTTTAGACAAGTGGTCCAGCAAGCATGGACAGGGCCATTACATTTCCTACACTGGGTAACTCTGCTGGGAGGGATCCAGGACGGGGCTCTGTGCTGGAGCATGCTCATCCACCACGCCTCCAGAAAGCTGCTTATATGAGATCTGTCTGCTCCACCACCTCTTCCTCCTACAATGTCTCTGGCGAAGTGGCAGTTAAACCGACACGTGGCAGGGGCTACGTAATGGCTCAAGCAAAAAGATGCCATACTGTGCTTGAGCTGGTTTGTTTAGGGACAGGAGCCACACCAGGCCAGAAATTCTGTCAGCTCTGCAGGGGTAGGCGCAGAGATGGTTAACACCACGCCAGCTTCAGCAGGGAATGGTCGTCTGTGATAATGGCAGCAACCTTCTCTCCACCCTACGCAAGGGTAAATTGACGCATGTACCATGCCTAGCAGTAGCACATGTCCTAAATCTAGTGGTACAGCGTTTCCTAACCAGGTACCCAGGGCTGGCAGAGCTTCTCAGCCAGGCCGGAAAAGTCTGCAGCCACTTCAGACGGTCATTCCCAGCAAGTGTTCGCCTTGCAGAAATTCAAAGAGAATTCCACCTTCCCACAAACCGCCTGATCGGTGACATACCCACCACGGTACTCGACATTGCTGCTTGTGCAGACACTGCAGCATTGCCAGAGGGCCATCAATGAGTACCTGTGTGAGTATGGCACAAGGAGAGGTTCAGGTCAACTTGGGTCCCCCGCAGTGGCTGATGATCAAGGATGCATGCACTGTACTGTCACCATTTGAGGAGGCAACGAGGATGGTGAGCAGGGACAGTGCATGCATCAGTGACACAATTCCTTTAGTGTTCCTGCTGGAGCGCACTCTGAGGGGAATTATAGATGTGGCACTAGAGGCAGAGCAGCAGAGGAGTCCTTCCCTAGCCCTCAAGGCCCCAGTCTTTATGCAGACACATTCCTGTGGGTCCTCAGATCAGACAGGAGGAGGATGAGGAGGAATATTTAAGTAGTGGGGGCATTGAAGGTGTGGATTCCTCAATGGAGGGTTTTGTGTGCCAGAAACCCAAGGACTAGTACGTGGCTGGGAGGAGGAAGTGCACGATGGGGTCATCCTCATTGACCAGCAAGACTCGAAAGCTAATGCCACCTTTAACCTACGCTGCATGGGCTCCCTTATCCTACAAAGCCTGCTAAAGGACCCCAGGATTCGTGCTATCAAGGAGAGGGATCATTACTGGTTGGCAAGCCTTCTTGATCCACGATACAACGGTAAAGTTGCAGAGCTCATCCTGCCCGCACAGTGGGAGGACAGGATGAAACAACTTGAGGACGCTCTAAAGTGACACTTGTGTAACACCTTTCCAGGCACTGGTAGGTTACCAAGTGATGACACAGGTGCTTCTGAGGCTGCGAATGATCAGAGGAATAGTGGTGAAGGCTTGGGCCGCTTGACTGATGCTTTTTTACATTTTTTTAGTCCACGACGCCGAGGGACATCAAATGTAGGCACCCATTGCCAGCGTCTTCACCATATGGTGCAGGACTACCTAGGGGCAAGGGCAGACCTGGATAAATTTCCAGCAGATGATCCACTGGCTTACTGGGTGTTGAGATTGGATCGCTGGCCAGAACTTAGCCAATATGCTATGCAGCTACTAGGTTGCCCTTCATTTAGCGTGCTTTCTGAAAGGACGTTCAGTGCCGCTGGAGGTTTTGTCACAGACAAAAGAGTGCGTCTGTCCACCGACTCAGTAGACCGGCTGACATTTATAAAAATGAATCAGTCCTGGATCAGCAACTATCAATCCCCTGATGCTGACGTAACTGAATAGATCGGGGATCTCTTCTGCATTCCCAAAATCTCCAGCACTGCACTCTTCCACAAAGGGGTTACGGTGTGAAGGCACTTGCTGCCATCAAAAGTAAAATATATGGGCGCACTGCCACTGACGCCTATACGAGATTCATATAATTTTAATATTTGACCGCAGGATCCAACCCTGCACTCTTCCACAATACCACAGAGGGTTACTTACGGTGTGAAGGCACTTGCTGCCACCAAAGGCAAAATATTTGGGTGCACTGACGCGTGTACCAGATTCATATCATTTTAATATTTGACCGCAGGGTCCAACCCTGCACGCTTCCACAATACCACAGAGGGGTTACGGTGTGATGGCACTGTTGCCGACACTAAAGGCCCAATTTTAAAAGCACCTATTGTTACTTTAATCCAAAGCCTGCATAAGTTTCACCATAAATTAGCCCAAAAAAATCACTAAACTTGTTCTGCGTATCCTAAAACGTCTCCTCTTTTCATACAGGCTGCCGCCCCAAGCAGTTGTTTATGAATAGATTAAAGGAAAACCATTTACCGTCATTTTTTTTGTTTTTAAAATGTTTCTATACATCCTACAAATCCGCCACTTCACGGGCAGGTTATGGGGACCTCCTAGGCACGATATTTGAAGGAATTTTTTGTTTTTATTCTTAACCTTTATTTCATGGAAAACTCAGTTCCTTTAAAAACTTTTTGTCCTTGTTTCCTGTCCCCCAGGGCACTACTCAGACCCCCATACACCTTTTATGGCAAATATCTTGCGTATATGCTATGCCCTCTTGGAGGGCACTCTAAAAATCGAACATTCGGGTCCCATTGACTTGCATTGAGTTCGGATCGTGTTCGAGTTCGAACTCTAACTTCTGAAATTGTTCCTCAACCAGGCCAGATTTTGCAGATCACCTTGGGGAAATGCAGACTGAATCCTGCAATCACTGAGCAGCAAATCATATCACCTGTGCTGTGCTTCATATATCCTGCAAACCTGGCGAGGCGGAGGGTCTTGAGGACAGGTTGGAGAAACATTGGTATCGAGGTACAAAACTCACGAGATTATCAAATCCAATTACTCACATGCAATTTGGTGATTCTAAACCACTTGCCTAATTTTTCCCCAATTTAGTTCCGTTTGAGACTGTTAACATAGCACCAATAGTAAGTGTTTAGTAACCTGCTGGCTGGAGTATACAAATGCACAATATTCACTCGTACGGGACCCCACACAAGGGTGGCATAGGAGTGAATAATGTGCGTTTTTTGTACTTGTAGATTTCCTTCAAACCATCGGTTCTGATTGGCCGAAGCTTGCTCTTCCAAGTTGTGGATCTTAGGCCAGTGTCAGACGAACGCAGTGCGAACGCGCGTTTAGCCGCACTTTAGCACGGCCGTAGTAGCAGCAAATGACGGCCAACGTACGAAGTACGGCCGCACGAAAGTGCAGCCGCGCAACGCAAGCGGCAAACAAACGCATTTTTTTCAAGAACGTGATCCCGCTAGTACTGACGTACAGAGTGCGCTGCGTCCGCTAGCGGCGTGTGTGCGTGATTAGGAGACGTCAGACGCTGCTAATGTCCGGCCAACATAACGTCCAGACGCAAAAAGTGTTTTATTGATGATCCGTAGAAAATCACGGACGCAAATGCGCATCGTATGACCGCTATCGCGTATTCCGTGAAAAAAAATACGTCCATTCGTTCGAACGCACTTTTTCACGGACGACGCAAAAATGCGTTTGTCTCACCCTAGCCTTACCAGATCCTGGTTTTTCCTGGGCAAAGTGAAAAATGCCACCCTGCACCATGTAAAATCCATATGATGCAGTTACGGAATCCCAGGTGACCTGCCTTGATTAACCTCCTGCATGATATGAATTATACATGCTGCAGGGCAGCACTTTCCCCTGTGCCACCCCTTCTGCATGAAATGGTTAATACATGTCCAGGAAACCATGGCTGACCTGGCAAACCTAGTACCCACTCTGCTAGCTATTGGAGCTGCTTGCAGAGTCTGAGCTGATGGCTGCAGGGGGAGACCGCCAAGAAGGTAACGCCCCCCAACAGGCCAGGTTTGCAGGATATGTGAAGCACAGCACAGGTGATAGGATTTGCTGTGCAGTGATTGCAGGATTCAGTCTACATTTCCCCCAAGGGAGTCCGTAAAACCTGTCCTGTTAGAGGGACTTGAGCAGGGTTGGGAAGCTCTACTCTAGAACGTGGATCCGATTCTCCTGGTATGTTGCATGGCTCTGCCTATACACACAGGGCTGCAGGTGGGAGCTTATAGTCTCTACCTGCAGCCTGGTGTCCGGAGAGGGAGGTTACACCAACACTGTCGTATGTGTGGCCTGGATCATGCAAACCGCTGGACAGCCTTTCAGGGATAGGGTTCAATGACTTGGCCAATAAACCCAGAGGATCCCTGTGCATCTCAATGAATCTGCATAGATACTTATATAGTGCCAACAGAATCCGTGGCGCTTTACAATGAGGGAGTACAGACATGAGACATAACATAAGGAACAGACGGTGCATTTAGGAGGGTGCGAGATGCAGGACTGTCAGCAGACGGTGCCCTGCAGCAGCTGCATCGGGAAAGCTGAGGATGATCGTGGAAGTGAATTTAAATCTATTTCATGCCAAAAACTAGGGGGGCGGGGGTTAATAATAAACCCCACTGGTGTTAATCATCCATGGGTTTTAGGCTAGCACATCCCCTTAAAGGGCCAGTACCACCACAAAATGAATGTCCTTATTGTGTTTATGTTGCTGATATCTTACATGTGCTTTGTTTTTCACTTGTATGTTTAGTTAAGATATTTTCCTTTATATGTGTCACTGGATGCATCCATTGTGTGATATTTTCCTCTATATGTGTCACTGGGGGCATCCATTGTGTGATATTTTCCTCTATATGTGTCACTGGATGCATCCATTATGTGATATTTTCCTCTATATGTGTCACTGGGTGCATCCATTGTGTGATATTTTCCTCTATATGTGTCACTGGGTGCATCCATTGTGTGATATTTTCCTCTATATGTGTCACTGGGTGCATCCATTGTGTGATATTTTCCTCTATATGCTTCACTGGGCGCATCCATTGTGTGATATTTCCCTCTATATGTGTCACTGGGCGCATCCATTGTGTGATATTTTCCTCTATATGTGTCACTGGGCGCATCCATTGTGTGATATTTCTTCTATATGGGTTACTGGGTGCATCCATTGTGTGATATTTTCCTCTATATGTGTCACTGGGTGCATGCATTGTGTGATATTTTCCTCTATATGTGTCACTGGGTGCATCCATTGTGTGATATTTCTTCTATATGGGTTACTGGGTGCATCCATTGTGTGATATTTTCCTCTATATGTGTCACTGGGTGCATGCATTGTGTGATATTTTCCTCTATATGCTTCACTGGGCGCATCCATTGTGTGATTTTGCGTTGCATCTTTCCATCACTTGCTCCTCACTGTGTGTGGTTTTGGTCATAGAATGGAGTGAATGGGTCAGTCACCGACTCCCATCATTGTACTGTGTGGGATGTATTCAAAGGACATCACTCGGGGGTAGATAAGGCTTTTAAGCTCCCTGTCTCGTCTCATTCAGCTGCCAGCTCTTACTGGGAGTAGCCTGAAGAACAATAGCATCCTGCTGCTTTATCTAAACATACCCTCCTCACCTGTTATACTGTAGATTAAATAAACACTAGCAGTAAAAAGTTTTTGCACAGATCTTGGCAAATGTTGCATTATGGGAAAAATCCAGAAAATGGAAACTAAAAAAAAAAATAATAAATAAATAAATCACTTTTTTTTCCTTTACATGCATTTACTTCCAAGAGAGAAAAGAAATCAGCAGCATGTGTTTAATATTGTGTTTTGTTTGTAATGCACAAGTAATCTAGTTACAGCTGGTGTAAGAGGTTGTGTCCCTTTAATGATTGTGGATTATTATAAAAAAACACTTCTTTTCTCAGCGCTTTACAATGAAGAGGGGGACGTGAAGCTCCTGCAATTAGTGATAAGACTAGGGTCTTGGGTCAGAGGAGCTTACACTCTAATAACAGTTTCAGCATCTGGCACTTAAGGCAGGGCTGTCAAACTCTACCCCCCTAGAGGTTTCTGAACTACAACTCCCATGATTCTCTGGCCATCTATTGCATTCAAAGAATTCTGGGAACTGTAGACATCAACATGGGATGGGATGAGCACAGAGTTTTAAATCCCTGACTTAAGGCCTCAATTATTAGCGCTCACCCCAATGGAGAAGCGGACAGAGGGGAAACTTTGAACCCTGTGCAGCAGGGCTGTCAAACTGTCCCCCAGATGTCTCTAAACTACAACTCCCATAATGCTCTGGCATCTTTTTCACGGCTGTCCGACCCACAGCCACCTGGATTGTGACGCCTACAATTCCCAGAATTCCTTCAATGGAACTCCGCCATCCGATTTAGACACGACAAGGCATCAACACCACAGTAACCAAACACGTTTATCTGCAGCACGGTTTTATTATTTACAACAGCAGCAAATTTTTTTTTTCCTGGGGGGTGGGGCAAAAAATAGATAGCATAAAAAAAGAACGCCATTAAAACAGCAGACTATCCTATGAAAGGACAGCCGTGACAGTGTTCCTCCAAGAGCTAAAAAATAAATACAAATATTTTTATAAACAATTTAACCTTATTATTATTATTGAGATATTAAAAATAGATTTTCACCCCCTCAGCTTCACAGAGTGCTCACCGTCTAAAAAAAATAAAAATCACTTTTTCACCCCCTCAAACAAAGTCAATGTAAAAAAAAATATATATATATATATATTATAGCTTTGACCAGTTGCATAAACCTTATCTCTGCTACAAAGTCACAGTGTGGATTTTAGGGTTCTGTGTAATAACAGACCCAGGATGCATAAAAGTGAGACAGATGAAATTTGCATATCCTACCCAGAATTCCTTGCTGCATATGGGGAATGTGGCACAGGAGCTCTGGGATGCAATTCATCAAATTGCTGTTATGTGCACGTGGCTTCTGCAATAATAAACACATATATATATATATTATATAGATGCAGGAAGGAAATCAAGGCAGGTCACCTGGGATTCCTTACCTGCAGCGTATGGATTATACATGCTGCAGGGTGGCACTTTTCACGCACTGCCCATCAGCATGTATAAATTATACGTGTCCAGGAAAACGTGCCCGATCTGGCAACCATGGTGAGGATTTGCTAGCCAGGTGTGCTTCCCTCCCCTGCGTGCTTTCTACCAGCAGGGGGCATCACCACATCAAGGCGTCCCTTTAAAAACTGCTGAAACAAACTGAATGAGTATTTATATATAAAAAAAAACACAGGGCTCGAATTCCCAGACCGACTGTATAAAAGCAGCTTAGAGCAGGGCTGTCAAACTCTGCCCCCCCCCCAGATCTTCGTGCCTTCAATTCCCACAGTTCTTTCAACGCAACAGATAGGCAGGGAATCATGGGAGCTGTAGTCCAGAAACATCTGGGGAGCCGGAGTTTGACACAAAAGCATATCTACAGCGAAAAAAAAAAAAAAAAAAAACGATCTGAGGCAGTGCAGTCCACCGTGGGAAGAGGCAAGGGGGCCGGGCTCGTAAGGAATAAGCCCCCCCGGCCTGTATCAGTGCATCGACTGGAGACCTTGGCACTACGTTTCCCAGAGATCACCGACGTCCGCGTCACTGGCCGGGCTCCCAGTGATAATAGGAACGGAATGGTCTCTCGTGGGCGCATTGCTCCAGCGCTCGGTGCGTGTGGAGGAGCAAGTGCGGAAAACGGGAGGTGAAATAAAGCACGAAGTGGTCAGGGACCGAGCCCAAGGACTCCTGGACGTCGGGTGGCAGTTCGTGGTAATGGTGTTTCTGCAGGATCAAGAACAAAAGAAAAAACCAAAGATACATTTTAACCAGGGAATTCCGAGCAGCAGCAACAGAAGAAGAAGAGGGTTTGTATATACCCCCCCCCCCCTGATTTTGATCCAGGAGAGACTGTCAGGGATATTCAGAGAAAGGTGAAACTCTGGAGAACTTTTGGAGAAGTGAAAATTCTAGGGCAAGATAGTCAAACCAGAAAAATTCTCTCGTGTATCTCACTTTTCAAATCGGCTATTTGGTCTAGATTGTTCTCTCCTCCTGCCAATTCTCCTGGTTTTCAACTCTCTCTGAATAACCCTGTGTGAAACACTACGCACCTTGTTCCTCATCGCCCGGAGAAGGTCCCGCACCGAATTCCCCCGGTAGGATCGAAATTTCCTCAAGTCTGAGAAGGAAAAGAATCGTTTTTTTTTTTCTGGTCGTGCACAAAGTCTTATGGTTTCCCCGTGACGGCGGAAAGCCCGGCCCTCGCGCACACAGCATAAAACGCCATTAATGGATGGGATACCTGTCTGGAGAGGGACGGATATGTGCAGGCGCCAGTTGGCGCGGGTAACGGCTTGAGCTCTGGACTCCAGAGCGACTATGAGCGGGCTCTCCTGCGTCTCCTTCTCGATCCGGTCACTCACGTCCTGGAAAAACTGCAGCTGCTTCTCCCTGGTCCAGAAAAACGGGTGTTTTAGGACCCTCGGAGCTGAAGGCCTGAGCGAGGGGTCATTGCTGATCATTTTCTCGACGAGATCTTTGGCCACCACGTTCTCTGGAGGTGACAACGAGGGAGGAATTTATGGTAGAGTTACGCCGGGCCGCGGAATAAAAGACGTAACACAGGTGCAAAGTGTTGTTTTTTTTCTCTCTTTACCGTGCGTTTCGTCCTGGAAGTAGAGGAGGCTGTAGGAGCTGCTGAGGATGTTCCCCTGTCTCCTCAGGCTGTCGCCGAACGGATGCCGTCCGCTTGCCAGCACGTAGTAAAACACGCAGCCGGCTGAGAATACGTCCACCGAGGCCGTCTGGGAGAAGAGACGAAGCTTTAAACATCCAGGCTGGGGATCTCAAACGCCGCACACCCCCGGATGTTTAAGAACTACAACTCCCATGATCCTCCGGCCACCTATTGCATTGAAAGAATTCTGGGAATTGTAGGCAATAGACATCTTGGGTGGGGGTCAGCGTTTGAGATCCCTGATCCAGGCTAAATGAGAAGAAAAGTACTCTGAGCATTTCGTATCAACAGTCTGAGCACCTCAGGGCCTTTCGTTAGGGGCGAAAACTTCCCGAAATGCAAAGTTTGGGAGGAAATAAACCAAACAAATTACCAGAATTATTTTATTCATTATATTCTAATCATCTTCAATCATTTCGATCAGGGATCTCCAACCCTGGCCTCCCCAGATGTGTCCAAACTACAACTCCCATGATCCTCTGGCCATTTACAACATTCAAAGAATTCTGTGAATTGTAGGCCATACAAGAGGAAGGAAAAAAATACATATATATATATATCGCGGGAGTTTGAGATCCTGGATTTATATACTCACTGGGTTGTTTGGTCCATCTCGTAGGACCTCCGGAGCGATCCATCCTTCCGTGCCGGGGATCCCCGAGCGCAGGCTGAAGCTGTTTCTCCCAACACTGAGCTTCTTGCAGAGACCAAAGTCCGAGATAACAGCTCTGCGTCTGCCCTGGGCGTTCGGCTGGGAGATGAGGATGTTGCACGGCTTGAGGTCTCTGTGAACTGAAGGACATTAGTGCAGCAGCCGCGCGCCGAACCGCAGGACCGCAAGCAGTAAGAGGAGCGTGATGGTAACAGGGGCGAGGATCTCTCGTTTAAAAGGGACACTGCGCACCCTGACCACTTAATCTTTCTGCAGGAAACACGGTGTGAAGAGGAGGAGTTTCCTTCGCCCACACGAGCGTCACCATCAGCAATGAAAGCACTAAAAGAGACGGTGCATGCCGGCAATGCCCGACACCAATACCTCGTTATGCTGGCGGGAAGCCCATGTCACTCACCGATGTTTAGGGCGTGGAGGTGAGCCAGACCGGACATGGCCTGGTGCAGCACCGACACCGGATCCAGCCCGTGGTGAGGAAAGTCAGCGTTCTGCACATACTGAAAGAGGAAGACGGGACAAGGGTTTAAAACCTAGAACATTAGGGAATCTTGCGCCAGCTCTTGTACAGCGCCACGGAATGTGCAGGTGCTTTATAAATAAAGTATACCAATAATAACAACAACAACTCCCATCATTTCTGGGAGAAAGCGACTAGAACAGCCAGCCACATCCAATAGACGGACCGTCAGGTTTACCCCAGTAATTCTGTGGGTGTTTTCATTAATACACAGATCTCAGCTGCCGCCCGGGTCCCAAATCGTGAACTAGAATAACGTTTTAACGCTTTTATAGAATGCATTGGATAAACCAAATCGCCCGCAGCGGCTTTACGAGCCATTTTCACGTCATGATTCACTCCCCCCCCCCCTTTCATAGGGTGTTCTTCCGTTTTAGGTCTCCCCTTCCTGTCATGTGCGTTTTATGATCTCCGCTCACCTCCTGCAGCGTGGCCACGCACAGCTCCAGCGCTATGTAGTAGAAGAGCTTGTCGCTCTCGGTGCAGTAGTAGCGGATCACGTTGGCGTGCTCGTCCGACTCGCGCAGCAGCTGCACCTCGCGATCTGCCAGGGTGAAGCTCTCCGGCAGGATCCTTTTCACGGCTACCGAACGATCGTCAAACCTGCCCCTGCACAGGAACGGAGAGGTGTTAGTCTCTACACTGCTCTGCATCCTCTATATCAGCGTTTCTCAACTCCGGTCCTCAGGTCCCCCTAACAGGACAGGTTTGCAGGATATGTGAAGCACAGCACAGGTGATAGGATTTGCTGCTCAGTGATTGCAGGATTCAGTCTGCATTTCCTCAAGGGAATCCTGCAAACCTGTCCTGTATTGGGTCCCGAGGACTGGAGTCGAGAAACCCTGCTCTACAGGACTTCCCCAGCTTACAACTCCACTCATCGCCAGACAAATCCCTTCCCACGTCCCCTCAGCACATCTTCTCTCCCTCCATTCATCCCCAAACTCTCTGCACGCTTCTCATTCCTCCATCTCTTCCTGCCCAAATCCTCTGCTGGACGGTTCAGCAACCTTTATTTGCCCCAAAAATGAGGTCATGTGACTCCATCAATGGGTTTTTTCTTCCCTGGTGGCACAGCGGGCATATTCCAAGATGGCAATGCCAGGATTCATCGGGCTCAAATTGTGCAAGAGTGGTTGAGGGAGCACGAGACATCATTTCCACACATGGATTGGCCACCGCACAGTCCAGACCTTAACCCCATTGAGGTTAATCTTTGGGATAATGAGCTGGAGAAGACTTTACACAGCGCCGCGACTCTCCCATCATCAACACAAGATCTTGGCCACAAATTAATGCCGCTCTGGACGCCAATAAATGCTGTGACATTGCGTGAGCTTATCGATGCGTGCCGCGATCACAGCAAAAGGTGACACAACCACATATTACAGCGTGTGACTTTGTTTTTTGGCTGTGTGTATATTCGCTTTTCATACAAATCTAAGGGGAACGTCGCGCTCACCTGAACACAAAGGTTCCTCCGGCTCCTCGTCCCAAAACGTCTTTAGGGAAAAATGAGATTTTGCCGACTGTGATCTCCTCTGAGTCGCGCTCTGAAAGAGGGAGCCCGAAATGTCACAAGGGTCACGTACACAAAGGCAACGACACCAACAGGCTTTAGTTTCGTTTCGGGTCACAGCTTGGGATCCTTTGATTACGCTCACGTTCTGTACAAGCAGCCTTTGGTCTCACCTTCCGACAGCGTCCGGTCTCTGCTGGGCCTCTTCGTTCCGTTCGTGTGAATACTGTCCGGTTCGCTTAGTCGCTTGTTGCTGTCGCCGCCGCTTTCTCCATCTTGCTCCCTGGCAGGTGGAGGCACCTCGCCGGCCGCAGGTGAGTGAGGGACGTCTGCTCCTGCGTTTTGTGGATGCTGGAGACGCTGAAGCTTCTCTTCCAGTTGCTGCTGCAGCTCTTCTTGCTGCCTGCGGTGTTGCTCCTGCATCTTAGTGAAAGAGAAAAACGAATAAAAAGATATTCCACGTTATTATCCGGTGTATAAAAGGAGACGATTCATTTTCCTGTCTGGGGAATTCATTCTGTAGATTGTAAGCTCCTGTGACCAGGGCCCTCTGCTTCGGCTTCACCAACCTCTGAATTGGCCCCAAACACTGAATTTAACTATTTGTTGCAATTTCGTGGCAGTTCGTCTATTCACTAAGGTCGGGGTCAGACGAGCGTTTTAAGAGCGGAAGGAACGTCTGTGAGATTGGACGTTCCTTCCACTCTGACGCCCGTCTGGCCGCCTCGCTGAGTGCAGTTAGTGCGCTCAGCGCTGCAAGGCTCGATCCTCCTATGGAGTATCACGCTTTGCAGCCCCGTCGAATACGCGTCTAGTGTTTCGACGGGGAGGCTTTCAGCACGTCCACTTGTAGCGCGCAGAATTCGTGTGGCCGGCCCCGTTGAAGCGTCACACCGCTGCCACTAACGCTGGGAGGCAAGTCAGTACAGGCGCACATAGGGCCCTATTACATTCTTCGCGCACAATTGTGCGCGCGCGCAAAAACGCATTACCGCGAGGGGTAAAACCCTTTGCGCAGAACGTCATATTACGACGTTCGTGCACAAAATGCGCGATAATGTCTAACGTGAGTGACCCTGCGCGAACCCTTTGCGAGCGCAATTTACTGTGCGCATTTTATACTTAACATTGTGAGTTTGTGCGCTGGTGCGCGCATGGTATTACAATCTGCGCGCATAATTTTAACGTCTTTGGTACGGTCAGGTTGTTACAATTTGCCGTTACCACCAGCTTTTCAAACCGCGGATTCACAACGGAGAACGTCGAAGCGCAGGTTTTTTTTTTTACTATATTCGTCAAAAATAACGGCCACTACCTTGTCTTCCGTCAAAACGTACGTCTGTTGCGCGCAGTCTGCACAAAATGACGGACTCGCGTTAAAAATTACATTGCGCTCACTTATTTCTGCGCTCATTTTTGCGCGTCGGTTTTACGAGCGCAATTTCCTGACGGATGAAAAAAGGCGCGAGGAATGTAATTCCAGCGGTGATTTTCGTGCGTTAACGTTTAACGCTTCGTGCAAAAAAACCATGCG
The DNA here is from genome assembly GCA_009667805.1 of Leptobrachium leishanense. NCBI lineage: Eukaryota > Metazoa > Chordata > Amphibia > Anura > Megophryidae > Leptobrachium > Leptobrachium leishanense. Next base: position 147,032,779 of record CM019069.1, read on the forward strand.
TTTAGCGTACGTTTTTGCGTTAAGAATGTAATAGGGCCCATAGTGCGCTCGTCTGGCCCCGGCCTAAGCGGTCAATTCACCAAATACTGGCGACTTGACAGCGAAACAGGGTGCAGTTCGCCGCCACTGAAACGGTTCCATAGAAAGTCTATGGTGTCTTCTATTCACAGGATGACGAATTGCAGCGGAATTCTGGCGAAATGCCCTGATTTCCGTTTATCAGGTCAACAGGTTTAAACAGGCGAATCCCGTAGGATTCAACGTAACAAATGGAATCTCTCTTTTAATTTTTTTGTAAAAAGCCTTTTTTCAAATTTGAAAAAATACTTTTTATTAGATTTTAAAGGATTATTTTTATTATTTATTTAGACACATTTTTACTGATTGAAAATCCTAGTTTTTTTTTTTTTCTTATCCTCAGTTCGTTGGAATTCTCCGATGCCAATTCGGCACAATTTTGACAGTTTACGTCGCCGTCCGATAACTGCTTCAGCGACACCAATTTCGACAAAATACGGTGACCGTCCGCTAACTGCCAAGTCGCTAAATTTTGGGCGAATTGGAATCATCGTAATGCGTGCGTAAATCAAAGGTGCAGTAGAATCTATCTGCAGGTGTCTCGCGGGACACATGATGCAGTAGCAACGTTTGACCAGCAGAGGGAGCCCTCTACCTGTCAAACGAGCTTCCTGTAGTGTAATGTATTGTAGAAAGGTAAGTATAGACCAAGGGTGTCAAACACACGCAACCCCCCCCCCCCCAGATCTTGATGCCTACAATTCCAGAATACTTTCAATGCAATAGATGGTCAGGGAATCATGGGAATTGTAGTTCACGGAGATCTGGAGTTTGACAGCCCTAGAATAGACGCTACATACATTGCTGTATCAGTAGGGCAATTATTCTACGGGCAGGGCCCTCTCATGTTTGAGATCCTCCGTGGGAAAGCGCTGTGGATTCTGTTGGCGCTATATAAGTGACTAACAGTTTGGGTATTTTGAAAGCGATTTTCCATGGAGCCACTGGTTTCATGGAAATTCACTTGGAAGTGACGGGGTTAACCCTTAAACCTAGACACAAAGCTTTGTACACAGACCACGCGATCTGCCTGTAACACACTTACCCTGGGGTAGGTGAGCGCCAACAAAACCCAGCCTCCGAGGAGTAACGTTACGACGCCCGCTGTCAGCAGATTGGGCAGGGAGGACTCCGGCGGCACGGCGTTCGCTTCCATTTTGCTGGTTTCCGTTTTCAGACGCCCCTCCGTGTCCTCGTGGGAAAATCCGCCCTGATTTTGGGCGGTCGGGAACTAAAGACGGGAGAGAAGGTGAGCAATCCGTTACTTTGCATACAGGCTCCAGAACGCGCCTCTAAAACTTTCAACGCTCCGGACGCGTCAGCTGAGGTGTTGGAGCAGCTTGGAAACACGGAGCTCTAGCATGTATGATACATGTAGTAGCACTTTTTGTCCAGCGGGTGGAGCCCTCTGCCTGTCAAGTAAGCTTACTGTCTCTAAAATGTGTTTCATGCAGGGTACATTAATTTTGACATAAATTCACGAGGTTCTGATTGGTTTTATGGAAAAAACACTTGGTAGTGATAGGGTTAAGGCCCAATGCTCTCTGCCAGAATCGAGCTGCTGGTCTCTCCGGCCCCTGATCTCTCTAGCTGGCCTTTCTACCTCTGTTCAGCGCGCAGCCCACCTGGCCCGACCAAAGGCCCAGTCTGGTCCCGACCACATCAGTGTAATAAGCTGGGTATACCACCCACCGCCTCTTACATCATCAAAGAGCGTCCTTGGTACGGGGCCCCGGATGATTGTCTCGGTGTCCCTTCGCAGCGTCTCGGGGAATGCCCTCAGCATTGTGGTGTGCACCACGGGGGGTACCTCATGGTGTCCTGAAAGCAAATAGATCCATAAATATGATCCCGAAGGATTTGACATGGAGAAGGTGGTGCACATGCTTGGCCTGGATCCCTGGAAACGTCCGGGCCTTATAATACGAGCCTTGATCTTTAATAAGGTGATGGTGAACCTTAGCGCACCCCCCCCCCCCCGATGTCTTGGAACTACACGTCTCACGATACTTAAAGGGTTTATTCACTAACCTCAGAATTGCCACCGGACGGTGAATTACGCCATTCAGTGCAACTTCGGGGCATTTAGTCTCTTCACGAAGCTGTCAATTCACCAAATACCACCCAATGGACAGAGAAATACGGTACAATCCGGCAGCATTTGGTGACACCGAAATTGTCCCATAGAAGACTATCGTGTCTTCTATTTACTGAACGCCGAACTGCACCGAAATGCCCTGATTTTCGGTGTTTCAATTCCACCTATTCCAGGCGAATAGGATTCAATAGAATATCTTTTATCATTTTAATTTTAATTATTTTTTTTAAAAGACCATTTATTATTTTTAATTTTAGGACGACGCTTTTGGTTTTTTTGTTTGTTTTTTTAATTTAAAAGACCTTCTTTTGTAACAGACCTTTTTATGATTTTTTTAAAGGACATTTTTGATTATTTAGACACATTTTTACTACATTTTATTGATTTAAACTCCTATTAGGACTATTCTATTAATATATATATTAATTTTTTTTACAGTTAGGTGGAATTCGCCGATGTCAATTCAGTGCAATACGTTGATTTTTGCCGACTCCTTCGACTCCAATTTCGGCAAAATAGGGTTGGCGTTCGCTAAATAGCGAACACGCCATATTTTCGGCAAAGCGGAATCGCCGAAGTGAGCTGAAGCGCGCCGAAAAGCAAAAGCACAAAATTTCTGATAATTTGGGAATAGACCCTTTAAATCACTCCTAAGGCTGCTGAGGATCATGGGACATGTAGTTCAGAAAGATCTGGGCTGACAAGGTTCACCATCACTGGCCTAATACAGCGAGCGCTTTCCACCGTCAAAGGAAAGCAGCGAAAACAAAATTTTTCTCTATCCTCTTCCTTCCCACAGCTCACAACACAGAGGTACCACCTCTCCAGACTCTGCAGTGCCACCCGCCTGCCCCATCCACCCTCCCACCCAGTCCTAGGCCCAAACTTATTCATTCCCCTCCACCTGTAGCCACTTTATTCTAATCAACCTGTGGCTTGCTATTCTCTCTCTAGCCACCAGATTCACACTCCCCCTGCTCCCTTTCTGTTTCACTCACCCCTGTCCTTTAAATTGTAAGCGCATGGGATGTCTAGCTGAGCACTTGTGTAAAGTGCTGTATCAGTAGGACAATTATCCTAAGGGCAGGGCCATCTGTTCCCTATGTGTTCTAGTATGTCTCATATCTGCACTCTGCCATTGTACAGCGCTGCGGAATATGCTGGCGCTTTATAAATACATAATAATAATATCCTTCACCAGTTTTTCATGCTCACTCGTTGTTTCCCCATTTGTGTTAATCTGAAATCATCTCTACATCAAAGAAACCCATTTCTGAGACAAACTACCCCATTTGTAGGACGGGGGAGGGCTAGTGATGGAGACGCATACATAAGCCGATGCATTCTTTAGCTGGAAACCTGATGGTTTGGAAAAATTGATTCTTTTTTTAAACCTTAAAATCAAAAATTATAGAGAAGGAGATTAATTCAACCCATTCCCTGCCCGCTTTGGCTCCTGCAACCTCTTCCAGATGGCCACATTCCCAATCCAACATGTCATAGGCATAACATGGTGGAATTCATTGCTCTATGGATGCCTGGAGGGGATCATCATAAGAACACGGAGCTCCTTTACCTATCAGCAACCACTGCTGAGCCGACACCACACTCCCATGAGGATACTTGACATCCGTGCTGGGGGTCACGTCGAACTCTACAGGCTCCTTCAGGGTTACGTCTTTTGTGGTTGGTCCTTCCACTTGGGCCAAGGTGATCCCACGCGGCTGTAATGGAGGAGGAAGAAGAAGCAATCAGGTGAAGGAACCTGGATTTGTGTTATATCTAGTTATGTAATATTTAGAATAATAAAAAAAAATAATTTTTATAAAATTATTGAAGAAGAAAAAAAAAAAATATATACAAAAAAATACTGCAAAAGAAAAAAAAAATCCTATTCAACTGTTGGAAAAAATAAAAAAAAAAAAGGAAAAAACAAATCTACAAAAAAATACTGCAAAAGTAAAATAAAAAAAATTCTATAAAACTTTTGGGGGAAAAAAAGGGAATTATCTCCCAAAAATGTGCAAAAATAAAACACACGAAAAAAAAATATATATATCTGTAGGTGTTGGGAAAAGGAAAAGAAAAAAAAAACTACAAAAAAACATTGCAAAAAGAAACACAAGAAAAAAAAAAAAGGAAAAAATAAAAACACAGACTGAGTATTGTTTTGATTTTCTCACCGCAACAGCGACTCCTTCGTGGATCAAAGAGGTGGACGCGTAGAATCCAGTAGCTTGTTTGCCCACGTAAACAGAAGGCCTGTGTCAAAGAAAAAAATAAATATAAAGAAATAAAAAATATACCAACAATTCCAACTAACGCTTGGAAGTAAATATTATAAAAAAATAAGAGGCATATTTTATAATAAGATCTGTGATGTCCAAGCAATCCACCGCTGACCAAGAGCAGTTGTGGTTAACACTTGGCATGCTGTATTTTTGTGGTTAAAAAAAAAAAAAAACCTTCCCCAATGCTTTCGGCCATGTGCCATGTGGCTCCGAAACGTCAGTGGTCACATGCTTAGGCGTGGCAGCTCATGGTATAAAAGCAATCAAAAACACCGACATAGTAAAGCGTGTCACTTCCTAGCTAGCTCGTGGCATTTGGGTGACTGCGGGGTGCAGGGAGATGTGACCCTCACTCACAGGAGATGCGTCTTGGTGCTGCTGAGCTCCTGCACGGCCTGGTAGTTCCACTTGATGAGCCGAATGTCGTGGGAGTTGAAGGTCAAGTAGCGCAGGGTCTCCAGGGCTACGTTGAGGTGACGGATGCGCCGCAGACTGTCTTGGTGCCACAGGAAGAGGCTGACCACTGGAGAGCCGTAGTTCTGCATCCAGAGCACCTCGCCGCTCCCTTTGTCGGCGGTGACCAGCATGCCGTCCCCGGTGGAGGCGAAATGAGCCATCTCTGTGAAAATCATAAAATAAAATGAGTACGTCAACATTTTTTGCTGGTTCGTTGGTTTCCCCTCCTTCCCACGACCACTTACTATATTCGTAGCTCTCGTCAAAAAAGGGAGCCGAGTAGTCGAGATACGTGGCGTTCCAGCGGAGCTCCCGCGACTTGGTGTCGTACATCGTGATCATGTATTCTACGGGACACAACGTGGCATCTTTTATTGAGGGCAGAGGCTGGGCAAGGCGACAGTCACAGAGGATGAACGAAAACAGGTTCACGAGAGCCCTGAGACCCAACAGCGACCATTTCAACAAGGAGTGGCCCCACTTCTCCCCCGCCCCACACACACTGCTCCCCCGATATGGCAGAAACGCTGGGTGAAGCGAAGGGTGTCCTCTGCCCATTCAGAGTCACCAGCAGCCAGGATTTTGAATTTCCTGGCTGCCGGTCACCAGATTGGTGGCTAGTGATGTCAGCTCGCGGAGAGCTTGCCGACGTCACCCTATTGTGGATGGTCTCAGAGATGCAGCCAGTGTATCGGATCTCGGGTTCAAAGCTTTAATTCCTAAAGGTACTAGCCAGGCTGACAAGTTACTTGCCACTACTTATCCCAAGTGGCCATCTAAAAACACCACAGCTGCACAGGGCAAAATATCTGCCAGCCCTGATTAACTCTATAAGGGCTGGCGGATATTTTGCCCTGCGCAACTGTGGTGTTTTTCAAGTTATCACTTGATTTAGGCGAGAAGACGAGTGGAAATTTTGAGCCCTGATCGAGTGATCACTTGATTTAGGCGAGAAGACGAGTGGAAATTTTGAGCCCTGATCGAGTGATCACTTGATTTAGGCGAGAAGACGAGTGGAAATTTTGAGCCCTGATCGAGTGATCACTTGATTTAGGCGAGAAGACGAGTGGAAATTTTGAGCCCTGACTCATACAGTTTATTTTTCCACATGGAAAGCAAGATGAGCCTGTTACGAAAAGCTGCCCCCGCACCACGGACCATGTCGGGCTTTGGCCATGAATATTAAAAGCAGTAGAAATGGATTTGTGTGGGGCCCAGGGAGGTTTATTGTGCGTCAATACATTATGCGGTAGGCGTTGTATACCCGATTTCCCTGACACAGGCATTATAGCGTAACTCACGGGTGCGTCCGATGTACAGGAGCGGGGAAGATGGACACAAGCCCTCCGAGGACTCTGTAGACAGAGTGGTCTGTTTCTCTCCCGACTTGGGATCCACCACAAACCAGGAGTCCTGCTTCTTGCCTGCAGGGGAGAAAATCACGGAAAAGGAAAATGTAAAGCGAAAGAAGGTGCGAACCACCGCACCCTATAACAATCACAATAAATGTTCACCTCGAAGACTGATGGCATTTCAGCTCATCTTTTTAGATGAGGCAAAAAGAGTAATACTGGGGTACAAGGTCCAACTGGTGGAGGGACATCCTCATGGTGTCTATGCTGCAGTGTTTAAGGGACACTCTGGTAGTTTTCCTACATTATCCAAATGAATTCCTCCTGATAAAACCAGCGTTTTCCGATTTTCAATCCATGATTTATCATTTCCTAACATTGGCGAGATATTCCTATATAGATGGGAGAAGTCTGTGGACTCTTCTTCCTGACCGGTACGCACCAGCAGAGTCCCAGAGAGTCGCACAGGGGTGCACGGCAGTATCAGGAGCTGGGCGCAGGGACTTGGCACACATTAACAGTGTCAAACATGCTTACAGGGGCACTAACATAAGCTGTAACTAGATTACTTGTGCATTACAGAAATGTTTTTTTATAAAACACCTTATATAACAACACATTCTAAAACACATTCTCCTGTGGTTTTTTTTCTTTCTTTGAAGTAATTTGGGGTTTTTTTTGAGACTGTATCCTTCCTGGTAAAATCTTTCGAGATTTCTCTCATTTTCAGTATGTCCTGGGTGGCGAGTGTGTACCATTAGGTGTCTTGCCCAAGGACACTTACTGGAGAGGTGCTCTTGCCGGGATCAAACCCGTGTCTCCACAGGCTCTCTCCACGCAGAGCAGTGATGTTACCTCTACTCCACCCAGCCGGTACTAATTGCATGCATAAAGGAAAAATACAGTAGACTTTTTAATCAACTGTTTCCATTTTGTGGATTTTTCCCATGATGCAACATTTACCAAAGCCTGTGCAAAAAAATGTTTTACTTTACTGCTGCGGTTTAGCTTCTACAGTAGTTTACAGTTAATGATGTGGAGGAGGGAATGTTAAGATAAGGCAGCAGGGGGATGTATTGTGTTCTCCAGGCTTCGCGAGACAAGAGCTGGCAGCTGAACGAGATAAGACAGGGATCTTAAAAGTCTTCTTATCTAACCCCTGGTGACATCCTTTGAATACATCCCACACAATGCAATGATGTGAGCCGGTGACTGACCCATTCACTCCATTCTATGACCAAAGCTGCACAGTGAGGAGCAAGTGATGGAAAGATACTGGGGGCGGGGGCAGGTTACAACACAAAATATCACACAATGGATGCACCCAGTGACACAGAGGAAAATATCACACAATGGATGCGCCCAGTGACACATATAGAGGAAAATATCACACAATGGATGCACCCAGTGACACATATAGAGGAAAATATCACACAATGGATGCACCCAGTGACACAGAGGAAAATATCACACAATGGATGCACCCAGTGACACAAATAGAGGAAAATATCACACAATGGATGCGCCCAGTGACACATATAGGGGAAAATATCACACAATGGATGCACCCAGTGACACATATAGAGGAAAATATCACACAATGGATGCACCCAGTGACACATATAGGGGAAAATATCACACAATGGATGCACCCAGTGACACATATAGAGGAAAAGATATAAAAACGTGAAAAACTGGAATTTTCTAGGGTGAAATCATCACATTTAGCTTTAAAGGGATGCTGCTCGGGCAACCACATCCAGGCAGTGGTGTTACCGGTATAAAGCACGCCATCGGAGCTGCGGCAGGGAGAGGACTGGACAAGCTCAGGGATGGTGAACGGCAGTCTCTAGAAGAAAAAAAGTGAAAACATTCATTTTAGATTTGGGCAAACGGTCACATGAATTAATTTCTACCAGTGAGGCGATACTTGTCAAAAATGGTTTGAAACAACCTGAACCACAAGTGCTAGGGGGGTATTCAGCCTCAGAGCCCGACGCATTTCACCAGAGCTTATAGGCGGGGGGGGGGGGGGGTTATTCACTAACCGCCAAAGTTCACAATTGTTGCAATCAATGGTAAAAATCACCGATGTTGGTGGATTTCAGCTTATCCAGAGAAGGGATATCCAACACCAGCAGGCGATGTTGATGCAAAAAATAGCTGAACAGTTATTCTTGTGTAAAGTGAGTACACTGCAGGCTACTCTCCATTCAGCTCCTGTGTGTAACACCGGCGACTATACTTTGGGTATTTTTCGAGTGGTGACCTCTGAACCAACGATCACAGAAACACTGATGAGAAGAATGGTGGCATCTATACTGATTAACATCACCAGAAACAACAGCAGAAACCTCTACTAGCCAACCACAGCAGAAACAACGGCAGAAAGTACAACAAATTGCGGTGGCGGCTCCCTAAATTGTGAGCACCCAGAGGTCTCACTGCACTTAATCCACCGCAGTTTCCCAAATTTCACAAAACTAGAACCACCATTCTTTCATTGAAAGAACTGGGGTTAATGTATAACCCTTACACTACGTAAGGGTTATACACTAACCCCAGTTCTTTCAATGAAAGAATGGTGGTTCTAGTTTTGTGAAATTTGTTATGGGTGAACTACCTCTCCCATGATGCTCAGGTACTCATTAGATTGGCTGAGCCTCATGGGAAATATAGTTCCGAAGCCTACTGGAGGGTCTAGGTTGCTGACCCGGACAGTAGATTCATGACTTTCTGGAGAAGCTGTTGAGGGCAACTGAGCGTTTAAAGAACTTGGGTCGTTTTTGAAATCTGCCCCATTTGAGGCCACTTTGGACATGCTCAGTTGGACAGACTAGAAAGAAAAAAAAATATTAAGGAAAAAAGGAATAATTGAGCAATCAAAGGACTGGAGGAGAAAAGAATCTGTGAGCAGAGTTACTTCGAGGAACAGGCTTAAGACCAAATGTGGTGCAAATGGTTACAAGGAACATTTAGTAAGAGACGTTTCGGCTGCAACACAGACTTCCTCAACCCTAAGTGTAACTCGCGAAAGGCTGCTCTTCCAGCCAAAACATTGTGCTAGCGCAGGCGTCTCAATCTCTGCCCCCTTCCAGATGTTTCTGAGCTACAATTCCCGCGATTATGTGGCCATCTACTTTACTCCGAGAATTCTGGGAATAGTAGGCAACTAACGTCTGGGGAGGCCAGATTTTGAGATCCCTGCGCTAGTGTTGTATAGCGATTCTGAGTGCCTGGTCCCGCTTCCTTCGTGCACGTGGATACATTGACGAATTGGTGACACCGCGGCCCAAGACCACCCCATGATTGGTAACATGTTCTGAATTGTTTAAAGTGTAGCTGCGTGACACAGGAGACTCCCGTGAAGTTGTGTACGGCCAAGCGCAGGTTGGGAACCAGTGGGCAATAATGTGAGGCGATCAGGGGAAATCCTAAAAAAAAAAAAAAGCTGCTACTGAAACCTTGTGCAGCGGATGCCAATATATGAGAGAACGTCCAAGCGTGATACTCCATTATCAGTGGAGCCTGAATCAGCGACATCTGGATCCCCCATGCAAAAAAAGCAGCCAAAAGGCAAGGAGGACCATGAAACGAAACGTACAGCGTCATGCTAAATGCACCGCACTCACCATCAGGCCTTCCTTGTTCCTTCCTCCGAGGATATACAGGCTGCCATCGCTTGGGTCTGGCAGGAAGGCCGGCCTGCGAGATGAACACACGGTTATGGAAACAATATGGCTCCCAACATACCACTGGACATCACATGAAGAAGATATGGATCCAGAACATACACCGGCTATTCTGGATATTACCGGAAACACTGCACCTAGTGCTACGGCCAGCAACAAGCAGCGGCAGAGAGACGGTGGCCCTCCACGGACTGATCGTAATCGTTTTATCTGCTCAACAACAACCGCCATCGACCCACCACTACCACCGCAAATCGTCTCTGCCCGTTAAAGATGGCCGCCATGCTGCTCTGAACACATTTCGCAATTATGCTCACTTTAAGGCCCTCGAGAGTGACACGGATGCACATTAGATCCCCGGTAAGAGATGCGTGACATAATATTCACTTACTCCGACACGTAGAGCGGCACTTGGATAACAGGATCTGCAACAGAGAAGAGAGATAACTGGGTGACACCTCCGGGGTGTAGCCGGAATAGAGAAAAGGAACCCCAGAGTGAACCTGCCACGTCGGACCATGGACAGGTCCACATCAGTCTCAAGGCATCATTAAAGCATAGTTAACCCCTTCACTACCGATAGAGATATCTCGGGCTTCAAAAAGGCACCACCTGGTGCCCCGATATCGAGATATACTAATCTGCGGCCCAAATTAGATTCATTTGCTTTTGGGTTGCAGAAGGTGCACCCAAAGTTTTAGCCCTGTGGGCATATTGCCCAAAGAGCTAAAAACTGTAAAAACAAGCGATGAATGCTCTGAAATATCGGGCTTTCAGCAGCCGATACAGGAAGAAAAAAAAAACAGACCTGCTGCTCAAAAATGTAACTTAACTTGGCAGGAGACTGCGCCATCTACTGGCCACATTAGTTATTAGTGTAAATAACCTTTTATTAATGTACAGTAAAACCTTGGATTACGAGTAACTTGGTCTGCGAGTGTTTTTCAAGACGAGCAACAATGATTCATACATTTTTAACTTGATAAACGAGCGAGGTCTTGCAATGCGAGCAGTACGTACGCTTTGTCTGCCGAGCGTCAGGACGCGTTGGAGGGTTTCAACACTTTCAAAAGCTGCAACGGACAGAGAGTCCCCCGCATACAGTCCCCCCTCGTCATAATTAACTGATACTATACTGCTTTTTTTCAGAAGACACCACCAGGGAGTGTCCTTGGGCGAGACAACTAACGATATGGATGCGCCCACCTCACAAAATACTTGTACATCTCATAGATTGTAAGCTCCCGGGAACAGGGACCCCCTGAATCCGGTCATATCATCCATGTGTGGTATTACAATGTATCAACTCCTTGTACACTGATTTTGTAAAGCGCTGTGGAATATGTGGCGCTGTATAAATAAAGAGTAATAACAAACTGCAGAGGAGCTGGATGTGTGAGAGGGGTCACCCTCGCCTCGCGCCACACAGGAATAATCTGTCTTCTCGGCATCGCTCATTCCGATGTGTGCTCTCTTACCATCTTTTAATGTCCACAACACTGTTCCACTCCGCTTACTGACGGCATGCAGGCTCCCATCCAACGTGGACACGAAGAGCAGGGACTCCGGGAGAGAGACCGTGGCCCCCACTTCACACTGCAAGAAAAGGAACTAAAAGGTCAATACAAAACCTGAGCACGGAGCAGCACCATGCGCATCAGCCACTCTCACACACCACTTAGTACTGTGAGCGTATCACAGAGCTTCACAGCAATAGAACTCACAGTAATGTGCGGTGTGTGTGAGCGTATCACAGAGATCCACAGCAATAAAACTCACAGCAATGTGCGGTGTGTATGAGCAAATCACAGAGCTCCACAGCAATAGAACTCACAGCAATGTGCGATAAGGGTATTTCAGAGCTCCACAGCAATAACACTCATGCCTCATACACACTGCACATTACTGTGAGTTTTATTGCTGTGGAGCTCTGTGATACACTCACACACACAGGGGAGTTCACTCTCGGGATGAAAACATAATTTTGCCTCTGTATAAATCAATGGTCCTTGAATATGCCGTGTGATTTTGGGCACCTGTCTTAAAAAAAGATATTATAGCGCTAGAAAAAGTGCAGAGACGGGCGACTAAATTAATAAGGGGAATGGAAGGGTTCAATTATGAGGAAAGACTAACAAGCTTAAACTTGTTTAGTTTAGAGAAACGGCGCCTTAGAGGGGATCTGATAACCTTATATAAATATATACGGGGCCATTATCAACCATTGTCTGATAACCTATTCATTAACAGGACTATACACAGGACACGGGTCATCCATTTAGACTGGAAGAAAGAAAATTTAGCCTAAAGCATAGGAAGGGTTATTTTTTACGGTGAGAACAATAAAGCTGTGGAATTCTCTGCCTGTTGAGGTGGTTGGGTCAGAGACTGTACAGACTTTTAAAAAACGACTGGATGACTTCCTGCAGACACAGAATATTAAGGGTTATAATATTTAATATGTGGGTAAGCTTCTTGATCCAAGGAGAAATCTGACGCCATCTGGGGTCAAGAAGGAATTTTTTCCCAGTATGTTGCATATTGGCAAGCATTTCAGACTGGGGGGTTTTTTGCCTTCTTTTGGATCAACAGCAGTAGGTAATGTGGGAGAGGCTGAACCCGATGGATGCATGTCTTTTTTCAGCCTATGTAACACACCGCACATTACTGTGAGTTTTATTGCTGTGGAGCTCTGTGATATGCTCATTCTATTTTAGCCATTTTCTAGCCCTGTTCCGTGTGGTTAATTTCCGCTCTTCTTCCTCCGGTTTGACTTGGAGCGCAGGTGTTTTGTAACATTTTAACCATAAAGAAACGTGTGAGACAGTAAACAAAGAGCAGGTAGTGATCCCACATTCCGTCTAGAGGCTTGTACACCTCATCATTCAGTGTTTGCACAGCGGGCGGGGGTCTATTTACCGCCGACACTGCAGATTCATGGGAGAAAAAAGGCTCCCGTCAGTCTGTTATAGACCGGAGAATGGGGAGAGGGGGGGTCTGTGTGAGACACTGCAAGCCTAGGATTATAAAAGAAATAAAAACATTACATTGCACCGATGCATATTGCAGAAACGCTACAAACCCAACTGTTTTATTTTTCTTTCATCTTTATTGATGGGGTGGGGGGGGCACACAACACCTAAAAATTTCTAATTATATATATATATATATGTATGATCCTGACATCCAATAAAACTCCCCTCGTCTTCCTCCATCCCTCTAGATTGTAAACTCCTATGAGCAGGGCCCTCTACACCTCTTGTTTCCACCCTATGTCCGTTTATATGTATCTCGTTCCCATTGGTTATTGTAAAGCGCTGCGGTAACTGTTGGCGCCATATAAATGATGACAATAATAAGAAATTATTTTACATAAATGTGACGCAACATGATTTGTGTCTGTTTGTCTATAAATGCATTTTAAAAAGCCCTGCCAGAAAGATCCTGCATGTCCTCTCCAAATCTGTGGTTCCGACGTGTACGGTCACACACACGTATCCAGCAGATTCCACCGCCGCACGGGGGAGACACGGATCACCGAGTCACGTTAGGCCGGGAATAACTGAACTAGCCCGTTGTTCAGGCAAACCTACTACAAGCCCCATGATGCACAGGCAGAGAATCCTGGGAATGTAGTAGATCAGAAACATCTGATGATATTTACCCGGCTCGGTGCTAGACTCGGTGCTAGACTCATCTGGCCCCAGAGAAAAAAAACAGGAGCAACAGTACGTCTCTCGCGATACAAAAATAACAACACTGTAACAATATTCTCGCCGTGTTTATTTTGCCCCATATATATATATATATATTCTTTATCACGAAGCACTTTTATTCTGTGAGAGGTTTGCTGAATAGAAATGTGTTTTACATAATATAGCGCAGTGTGTGAATCTTTTGTGTTTTGCAGCGGAGTGCTCGGTCTTTCTGGATAACTCTGTAACCGGATATCAATCCTCCTCTCCCTGCACAGAAAAGCAAAACTCCCTCCCCCTAACACCAACAAAGGACCATAAGGAGTAGAAGGTGGAGGCTTCGTTAAGCTGAGAGGTGGCTGGATAAATACATGGAAACTGCTAAAATGCTTCTTATACCAGTCTGGGTTTATATTAAAAAAAAAAATAGACCAGCGCGGGAACAAAAGAAGGTCACCAGACCTCCAGGGCAAGTGTATCCGCAGCACATGAAGAGAAATCCAGAGCGCCGAGCACTGCAACAACTAAAACTCAAAAGGCACCTGCTGGCCCTGTGACCCACAATCTCAAGGCCACACGGCTTTGCAGTCCCTCATCCACCAGGGCTCAATGGTGAACTACAATCATACCCAAGAGGCACCTGGCTCCTCGAACACAAATCACAAGGCGACTTATCGCCAACAAACCCCAACCAAAAGGTCACTGGATTCCATGATGACCAATCCCCATTAGTGACCACATTCCTGGTCACCCCCCAAAACCTAAAGGTCCACAGATTGAATGACCTGCAAATCTCAAGGTCACTGGATTCCATGACCCAAAAAACCTCAAGGTTACTGGATTCCATGACCCCATACCTCACGGTTAATGGATTCCATGACCCCATACCTCACGGTTAATGGATTCCATGACCCCATACCTCACGGTTAATGGATTCCATACCTCAAGGTTACCGGATTCCATGACCCCATACCTCACGGTTAATGGATTCCATGACCCCATACCTCAAGGTTACGGGATTCCATACCTCAAGGTTACCGGATTCCATGACCCCATACCTCAAGGTTACGGGATTCCATACCTCAAGGTTACGGGATTCCATGACCCCATACGTCAAGGTTACGGGAGTCCATGACCCCATACCTCAAGGTTACGGGAGTCCATGACCCCATACCTCAAGGTTACGGGATTCCATGACCCCATACCTCAAGGTTACGGGATTCCATGACCCCATACCTCAAGGTTACGGGATTCCATGACCCCATACCTCAAGGTTACGGGATTCCATGACCCCATACCTCAAGGTTACGGGATTCCATGACCCCATACCTCAAGGTTACGGGATTCCATGACCCCATACCTCAAGGTTACGGGATTCCATGACCCCATACCTCAAGGTTACGGAATTCCATGACCCCGAAACCTCAAAGTCACTAGACTTTATGACTCACAAACGCCTGAGGATGACTGGATTCCTTTATACCCTCAAACCTAATGGTCGCAGAATTTCATGACCACTAAACTTTAAGGTCTCTAAACATCATGATTCGCACAACTCAAAATGACTGGTTTCCGTGACCTCCAGCCCTCAAGGTCACTGGAATCCATGAACTCCAAAACCTCAGCGGCGCCTAAACACTTCTGATTTCCCAAAACTGTAGGTGACCGTGGGACGTGACGCTTTGTTGCAGCCACCAAGCAGACGACTGGCTCCATTAGGTCTGGAAATCGCAGACCTGTAAAGGTAGATTAGGAACCAGAGACGACTGACCTGGGCTCTTCACATGTCATGAGACAACCTTAAAACTGGCTGAGCATCATGGGACATGTAGTTCCAAAATATCTGGGGTGCACAGGACCTTTTCTGCACGAAGGAGCCATACGCACACCCCAAGCGGGCATATCTTTGCATGGAATCAAAGACTTCTCATCCCCGTAAGGTTTTCTCTTGATTTTCGATGGGGGGGGGGGGGTCTCTGCAGCCCCTAAACTTCAAGGATTAAAAAGTTACGTTCTGCACCGCAGGGGGGGGGCGGGGAGCCAGTACAGGAATATCCCTGCAGGACGTCAAGGTATAAAAGTGGCTGCGATCGTCGACTAATTACACGGAAACAAATATTAGTTTAGGCACCAAAGCCGATGATTGAGCCGTAAATTCATTACATAAACCGACCACTAAATCCTCATGACCTGCTCTCAAACACCCGCCAGATCCTTTCATTTAAAGCCACAAGCAGAGCTCTCAAACTCCGGCACCCCCAGATACTGGTGGCCTACAATACCCAGAATTCTTTAAATGCATTGGATGGCCAGAGTACCATGGGAGTTGTAGTTCAGAAATATCTGGTGGGGCTGGCGTTTGACAACCCTGCCATAACGAGTCCCAAAAGAGTCTTATTTTACTTATAAAAAGGTGTTTCCCTCTATAACAACACGCATGTGGAGGCGGATCGATCTTTGATGGGGGGGGGGGCATAGTAGCAGACCCTCCAGAACATGACCACCTTTTAAAAAATATATATATATAAGTTTACTATTGCAGAAGTCATTTACACATCCCAGCAATTCAGAGAGCTGCTTCACAGAGCTCATGTGCTACATTCCCCATATGCAGCAAGGAACTCTGGGTAGGACATGCAAATGAAGTCCACAATACACACACAATCACAAGCGATCCTGCACTCCAGCTTCTGTTGTCTTCATTACCCGGTGTCTGAAACCTCGCTTCCATGTATAAACACATACTAAAATGCGCCGGTGTTCTGTCGAATTATGCCTTCCGTCACATATTGCCGCCGCCGATCCGCACATGCGCAGGAGTGACATTACGACAGCTGATCTGACGACCAGGTGGTCACCACGTCACAACCGCGCGGATCATCAGACTAGCCGTCTCGATGCAGCAAGAGCAGAGGCAATATCTGATCGTCAGATAATGCCTCCCGGTCAGTGCGCATGTGTGAGACACGCCACTCCGGTAGAGGGGGGGGCTAATTGATATATGGAGAGATCGATCGCTCTATCTATCTTACACAGTGAGCAGTGCAGAGTATACTTCTCACTGACAGGAGGGGTAAAATGTGCATAGATACAGAGAGCAGAATATGCGTGTATACTCCTCACTGCATTTGTCCATGTTTACATCGCCCCCCTCTCCGTCTGTTGTGTCTCGCGCATGCGCAATCAGCAGGATGCCTTATCAGATATTGCCTCCGCTCTTGCTGCATGGGAGATGGCTAGTCTGACGATCCGCGCCTGTGTGACGTGATGACCAGGTGGTCACCAGATCAGCGGTTGTTACGTCACTCCTGCGCATGCACAGATCGCCTGCGGGAGGCATTCTTTGACGGGACACCCTCCGGCACTACAGGACAGCTCAGCAGAAAATGTTACTTTTATTTAATCCATTAAAACATAGCCGCGAGTCAACGTTTCAGCCCCTATAGGGGACATTCTTCAAATGTAACCTGAAGAAAGTCCCCTAAAGGGACTGAAACGTTGACTTGTGGCTATGTTTTAATGGATTAAATAAAAAGTTACATTTTCTGCTGAGCTGTCCTGCAGTGCCGGCACATTTATTAATATTTTTTTGACAAATAAAACCAAAATATAAATCTGTATTTTAGTCAATAAACAATCAGTGAACTAAATAAAAATGTAAGAATAAAAATCACAATTAAAATCTCTCCGTGTAGTTTGCATGGAATCACCTGCCGGCAACAAAAGGAAACGACAACTTGACGATAAAATACTTCACAAAACGAGCAAGTTCCTTTAATTTCACAGGAAATGGTTTTTAGAAGAAAAGAAAATTCACCAAGTGCAACAATCTATTCTCGACTATTAAAAAAGGAAGTCATGGGTGGCCTAAGGCCCAAAAAGGCAACTATGTGACCAGAAGCTAGGGTTTGTCAGTAAATGTAATACAGTAACAGGTTAGTCAACAAGTAGAACGCGAGACTCAGGCTAGGGTCAGACGAACGCATTTTCGCGTTGTCTGTGAAAAAGTGCGTTCGAACGAATGGACGTATTTTTTCACGGAATACGCGATAGCGGTCATACGATGCGCATTTTCGTCCGTGATTTTGTACGGATCATCAATAAAACACTTTTTGCGTCTGGACGTTATGTTGGCCGGACATGAGCAGCGTCTGACGTCTCCTAATCACGCACACACGCCGCTAGCGGACGCAGCGCACTCTGTACGTCAGTACAAGCGGTTTGACGTTCTCGAAAAAATGCGTTCGTTTGCCACTTGCGTTGCGCGGCCGCACTTTCGTGCGGCCGTTCTTCGTGTGTTCCCCGGCATTGGACGTCATTTGCTGCTAGCACAGCCGCGATTAAGTGCGGCTAAACGCACGTTAATATTGGGCTCGTCTGACCCTAGCCTTACTGAAAGTAAAATAAATAAACAATAAAAACGATGGAGACAATTTTCTACGTTTAACTTTTATCTATCCAGGAAGACGAGACGACAGGTGGGACGCGGGAAGCAATAATGAATTTCTGAAGAGAAGGAAAAAAATATATATTATATATATATATGATCAGTGAGCAGGACATGCAGCTGTGTGTGTGTGCGCACCTGGGGCTTATTCACTGAACCGGGATTTGTGGAGAATGGAAAAAAGGAAAGTACAAGTTTTAGGCCAGGGGTCAGAAAACTCGGCACTCCAGATATTTTGGAACTACATCTCCCATGATGCTCAGCCAATCATTTGGTTGCTGGAGACTCGTGGGAAATGTAGTTCCAAAACATCTTCAGGGCCAAGAGTGCTGACCCTTGGAGCAGAGCATCGTTCAGTAAATGATGGTAGAGGTGGGATATAACATTTCCCGCCAGGATCAGCCAGCGTTTACCCCAGTGAGTTAGACACCAGGGTCACCGTAACTTTAATAAATGGATAGACACCAGCCATGGCAGCTTTACAAAATATAAAATCCAAAAGTAAATAAATTTGATATGTAAAAAAATAAATATAGATTTATACACACACACACACAGGTAAGGCGGTAAAGCGTGGTGGGATTGGTAAGTGGGATTTAATTTTTCTTATAAATACAGTCGTATATTCTGTATGTTATGTAACCTTGATAATGGTCTCCAGGGGCCGAAACGACAATATTTTGATTTTTTTGACAATAAATAAAACATATGTTTTACAAGCCCCTGAGTGCGTCCCACGACACTTTTTAAAGACATGTATCTTTTTGGGACATTGCACTAGCACACAGGAATATTTTTTTTTATTTTAGCTACAAAAGCAGAGGAGTGCTGACCCACAGGTACAAATTATGTACACACACATACATACATACATTTTACACAGACTACACTGTTATTTCAGTCTAAAAAAAAAATACAATTGTCAGGTGAATTCCTGACTGCCAGCTTTAAAAACAAAAATAATTATTGTATAATATATAATTATTATTTTTGTTTTTAAAGCTGGCAGTCAGGAATTCACTGGAGAATTGTTTATTTTTAGACTAAAATAACCTGTGTGATTTTATTTATTCTTTTACGTTTTAAATGTGTGCAATATATATATATATATATATATATATTACACACATTTAAAACGTAAAAGAATAAATAAAAATCACACAGGCTATATTAGTCTAAAAGTAAACAGTTCTCCGGTGAATTCCTGACTGCCAGCTTTAAAAACAATTATATAAATATTTATAAAATATATAATATAAAAAAATAATAATATTATTACGCAATTATTCTAAAAATCTACAACTCTCCAATGAATTAGTGACCGCCACGGGTTTAATAAAAAACCGTAAACACAGGAGCACCTTTTAGAAAAGGTTTCCTTTAAAAGGGTGCGGAGAGCAGAAGAATACAGAACATTATAGATGTAGGGTGATATATCCCATTGCTCGGTGGGGTTTTGGTGCCCCCCCCCCCGCCCCTTCCCAGGGGCAATCCGGATAGATCTATACGAAATTATAATTTAATGAAATTCTGTATAACTGATAAAATGCTTCTTTTAACCCCTTGGTTACGGATTTTTTTTTTTTTTGATTATCATGCCAGTTTATTAATAGGAGTTATTAGTAATTACAAGGCGCCAACGTATTCTGCGGCGCAGTATCAGTACACACAGGGTTTAGGCAGGTCACAGGTCCCTGGGATTTGGGACACTTACCTTCAGCAGGTGAGTGAGGGCCAGGGCCAGCCACAGCCAGGATTGGAGGAGGGGTACAGCTGGCATTGTGCTTGGTGCTGGTCACCAGGAGACAGGGGGCCCCTTGCGGCCTTCTCATCCTCACTGTGTGGTCAGGGGCAGAGGGGGGACTCTCTGCCTCAGTGTCCCAACATGGCTGTCTCCTGACAGTGAGGGGGAACACAATGTGTGAGGGGATGGTGGTCCCAGGGTGGCAGAGGCCGCGTGTGGTGGCAGTGCCCGGGGTGAGTGTGGCTGCTGGGTTACACTGGAGAGATGCTAAGTCAGTCGCCTTGTTTTGCTCAACTTCCGGGTTTGAGGCGTATCCTGGGAACACAAGTTTGTTGCCCACCTGTCTGGCTCCAGAGAGTTCCCCCAGTGACGTCACTCAGTACAGTGACCAATTCTCGCTGCATCCATAACTTCCTCGGGCCAATAGCATGGATGAGGGGCGGGGCCTGTCAAAACTAGGAAGTGAGGTGCGTGTTGTTAGTGGACACGTGGAGGCGGTGAAAGCAGAGAGAGATAAGGAGGGGAGGGGGGATAGAGAGGCGTCACTGAGGTCACCGTGTCCCCATTGTCTAACACCCGGGCACTCCTAGTTTTAGTATGCCTCTCTCTGATATACTATATATTATTGGTGTGGAGCTCTGTGATACCCTCATACACATTGCACATTACTGGGAGTTTTATTACTGTGGAGCTCTGTGATACCCTCATACACATTGCACATTACTGGAGGTTTTATTACTGTGGAGCCTGTGATACCCTCATACACAATGCACATTACTGGGAGTTTTATTACTGTGGAGCCTGTGATACCCTCATACACAATGCACATTACTGGGAATTTTATTACTGTGGAGCCTGTGATACCCTCATACACATTGCACATTACTGGGAGTTTTATTACTGTGGAGCCTGTGATACCCTCATACACAATGCACATTACTATCACAGAGCTCCACAGCAATAAAAGTTGCAGTAATGTGCGGTGTGTATGAGGGTATCACAGAGCTCCACAGCAATAATACCCTCATACACACCGCACATTACTGCGAGTTTTATTGCTGTGGAGCTCTGCGATAACCTCATACACACCACACACTACTGCGAGTTGTGTTTTATTGCTGTGGAGCTTTGTAATACAGTAATGTGCGGTGTATGAGCGTATTACAAAGTTCCACAGCAATAAAACTCGCAGTAATGTGTGGTGTGTATGAGCGTATCAGAGCTCCACAGCAATAAAACTCGCAGTAATGTGCGGTGTGTATGAGCGTGTCACAGAGCTCCACAACAATAAAACTCACAGTAATGT
Source organism: Leptobrachium leishanense (assembly GCA_009667805.1). Taxonomy (NCBI): domain Eukaryota; kingdom Metazoa; phylum Chordata; class Amphibia; order Anura; family Megophryidae; genus Leptobrachium; species Leptobrachium leishanense. The sequence continues at coordinate 147,053,938 of CM019069.1, forward strand.
GCGGTGCGTATGAGCGTGAGTTTTATTGCTGTGGAGCTCTGATACGCTCATACACACTGCACATTACTGTGAGTTTTATTGCTGTGGAGCTCTGTGACCTTAGGCCTGTGTGACCCCCTCAAATTGCATTAGGTGACAGTGCCTAGAATGGAGACTAGCTCAGACATGGGGGTCTTACTGATAAAAGCAGGTGAAGCTGACGCCTGCATTCCAACACTCAATCGACCAGAGTAACTCTGATTTCAGGGATGTATTGACTGGCCTCGCATGGTACAGGAAGGTGATCAAGTCACAGTCTGACAGCAGTCGCATGACCATCCAGCGCTCCATAAAGATATTTATACATTCTGGGATCAATGCAGGGGGGACTGTGCGCCCCACCGGCGTGCGTTTACATTTTCTGCGAAAATAAAAACGAAACCTGCAAGGTCAGTATTCACTAAAATATAGTTATGTGTAAAAATGAAAGGTGATTTATGGGGGGAGGGGGGAGTTTAAGTCTAAAGCAAGAACTGAGAGGTAACAAGATCCTGTTGCAGACACTCCCTGTTGCAAGTCAAACAATGGTCAGATCTGCCTTGGTTCAGTTAATCCATTCAGCTCACACAGACTCATTGTTCCCCATGGAAAATTTATATGGATTGTTCAAATTGTCCAGGAGGGGGAGGGGAGGGTTTAAAAAAAAAAAGGTTTCCAGCCGAATCACACGTCATGCAACGAATTCAATTTGAAGAAAAACCCCTGTAATTGCTGCTTTTTGAGCCGGTATTATACAGGGCGGCATAAAACTGTACAAATAATAAAACTGCTCTAGCAATGCATTCTTTTTGAGTTTTGCAGGAAAACCAGGAAGTGGCTGAACTGTTGCAGCCAATCCCTGTGTCACTGCTTTCGGTGGGCATGCCAAATGTATTCTAGGCTGTCAGGTCGGCCATATTTTCTTACGCAGGTGGTACATGACAGCGCTCCCCTGCCACATATCATGTGCTGCAGGACGGAGATCTCACAGCCTGAAATAGTGGGTCGAGTCTATGGCAGAGTCTGAAAAGCACAGCCCTGCATTATGCAGTATGCAGGGCAGCACCTTCCCTGTATTCCCCCTCTGCATGAGAGTATAATGCACGCAGGACAGGAATACCAGATCTGCCACGTTTTCCTGGACACACATAATTTATTCATGCTGATGGGCAGTGCATGAAAAATGCCACCCGGCAGCATGTATAATCCATACACTGCAGGTAAGGAATCCCAGACAACCTGCAGCATATGAATTATACATGTTGCAGGGCAGCACTTTTCTTTGTGCTTTCCCTCTGCATGAAATAGTAATGCGTGTCCAGGAAAACATGGCCGACCTGGCAACTCTAGCCCAGGAAAAACAAGGTGATCCGTTAGGTCTATGTCAGTGATCGTAAAACCCTCTGTTACAGAATTTAGGCTGGGGTCAGACGAACGCAGTGCGAACGTGCGTTTAGCCGCACTTTATTACGGCCGTGGTAGCAGCAAATGACATCCAACGCAGGCCCACACACAAGTTTGGCCGCGTAACGCAAGCGGCAAACGAATGCATTTTCGCAAGAACGTCGACCCTTAGTACTGACGTACAGAGTGCGCTGCGGCGGCATAGCGGCGTGTGTGCGTGATTAGGAGACGTCAGACGCTGCTCATGTCCGGCCAACATAACGTCCAGACGCAAAAAGTTTCCTGGTTTGGATCCGTAAAAAAATCACGGCCGAAATTGCGCATCGTATGACCGCTATCGCGTTTTCCGTGAGAAAATGCGCTCGGACACAGACACACTTTTTGACGGTAGACGTGAAAAATGCGTTCGTCTGACCCTAGCCTTAAAAATCGGAATTTAGATTCGCCTGATTAAACGTGTCGAACAAAACCACCGAAAATCAGGGCATTTCTCTGCTGTTCGGTGTCTCTGAATAGATTAACCATTGCTTCTCTATGGGGGATTTCACTGCCGCCGAACAGGCACCCTATTTCGCTGGCAATTTGCTAATATTTGGCAAATTTCCAGATTTTTGAATAGCCGATGGCCACGAAAGTGCACCGTACGGGGAAATTCACTGTTCGGTGTAATTTCGGGTCCAATTCGGCTGTCTTTGAATAACCCCGCCTCCTCCAGAGACAGACACGCTCGATGCAGCAGATCAGCAAGCTTTCAGGAGACAAGGCATATAAAGCCAGAGGTGCAGAGACGACACGCTGTGCATGTGTAATCTGAAAAATTCTTTATTAACAGGATTAGAAGGTTTACAAAAAGATTTCCCATAAATCTACATCAGTATCTAAAATAATCTTGTTCCAGTAAAATGGTAAATCGCCACATCACGGAAGGCATGGAACGGTATAAACGATAAAAGAGGATAAAAAACAGCTACTCTGGCAGGGAAATGGGGCCAAAAAACGAGGATTAGGCAGAACAGCATATCGTCTGGCTCCTTTAAACCAATAAAGATGAATAATGTTAAAGGGACTCTAGCGTTGGAACCGTGTGCCCCGCTTCTGTATCCAGTGGGCCTTCCATTTGACTCATGCCTCACCTGTGGATGTATTCCGTCCTTGGAGTAAACGTAGCAGCTCCATAGACCAATGGTTCCCAACGCTGGTCCTCAGGTCCCCCTAACAGGCCAGGTTTGCAGGATATGTGAAGCACAGCACAGGCGATGTGATTGCAGGATTCAGTCTGCATTTCCCCAAGGGAATCCGTAAAACCTGTCCTGTTAGGGGGACCTGAGGAGCAGAGATAGGAACAGTGACAGCGAACCTTGTCACCCAAGATGTTTTAAAACTACACGTCCCATGATGCTCTAACAGCTTGGAGACTGGCTGAGCAACATGGAACATGTAGTTCTAAAACATCTGGGGTGCCAAGGTTCAAAGTCACTGGATAGGCAGCGCTGCTCTAGAGTGTATGGCTCTGATTAAGATAACACCAGGGTTGGAATATAGCCCCTTGTATCCCCTGTTTGGTCCCAAAGTAGGGTTGTCAGATCCTCCCCGTTTTCCCAGACACGTATAACGTATTCATGCTGATTGGCAGTGCCTGAAAAATATAACCCTGCAACATGGATTATACATACTCTGCCCGTAAGAAATCAAACGGGAATCCCAGGTGCCCCGCTTTGACTTGGTAACGGATTTTTCCACCTGCAGCGTATGAATTATACACATTACAGGGCTAACCCAGCCCTCTGCATGGATTGGTAATAAGCGTCCAGGAAAATATGGCCGATCTGGCAACCCTATCCCAAAAGGTATTGTGTTAAGTGGTTTGGCACTTGATTTGACGGGTCGGCCATGTTTTCCCTGACCTATATAATTCCTAATGCTAAGGGGTGACACATCAAAGTGCTCCCCTGCAGTATGTAGAACTAATACGCTACAAGAAGGAAAGCAGATCACTGACTGAGGTGCTGCAATCCCATCCTGCAGGGATTTAATTCTACATATACAGCAAGAAAGAACTTTAACCTGCCTCCCATTTGCAGACGTTATGCGTCCCAGAAAATATGGCCGATCAACCCTGCCTACAACGGGTTGAGTAACCTGCCAGGCGAGGCATATGCTCCTTCCCCGCTCTGACTATCCTATCACTTCATATTTTTCTTTATCGGATCCTCACGCGTAAGATTCAAATGATAATAAGGGCCGAGCGGACATGTTGGATTCTTTAAAAAATAAAAAAGGCAGGGACCTCAATCTCTGGCACCCCCAGATGTTTCTGAACTACAACTCCCATGATTCTCTGGCCATCTGTTGCATTCAACATATTCTGGGAATCGTAGGCCATCAACATCCAGGGGACCAGAGCTTAAGATCACTGCGATATAGAGCTTCATTGCACGGCTGCTACAATGTTTCAGCTCTAAGTATAACTTTTCTCAAGGGACAAGCTCTGGTTGGAGACGAAACGTTGTTGCATCCGTGCAATGTAGCTCCTTAAAGGATCCACGCAGTGCGCTCGGTCCTTAGTATCATCATTTGACGCGGCGTGAGGACTGTGGCACCCGGGGCAGTGTTCATACAACAGGCAAGTGGCTTCCCTGTCCTCTCAATAGTCTACAGGGAGGCTGTCGAACTCTGCCCCCCCCCCCCAGATGTTGATGTCCTGCAATTCCCATAATTAATGGAATGTAATAGATGGCGGGGGAATTGTGGGAGTTGGAGTTCGGGACACATCGGGTGGGGGGCAGAGTTTGACAGCTCTGGGCTAGAGACATTTAGCGGACAAAATGACCTGCTTAAAGTGCATCCACTATGTTCGCCGCTCGGCGCCGCCATCGTCTGTTTCCTATAGGCTGACAGCCTGCTGTGCCACTGGCAGTGATGACAGCGAATGTGACACTTTGTGGATGTATGACCGTATGTTTAAAGAGACATACGGGATGAGTAGCGGTATGAGAAGGCTGAATGACAGTGTATGTTTGGCGGATGAGATTGACGGTAGTCGGTGATGGGGAGTCGAGTAAAGGCAGAGGTTTTGGAGGTCAGACGAGAGCAGATTCTTATCACAGGGGTCAGCAATAAAGAGCTGCACACAGAAGCTTCCCGATTCAGTAAAAAGACCGTGTTAGTTGTTACGTCCTGATGAGACGCCGGGGTTTTGGCTTTTCTTTGGAAAAACTGCCCTGGCTCCTCTTTCAGGCTGTAACACTCGAGGACTAAACGGGATAAAATACGGTCAAAACGCAAGCGGACAAGAAGCGAGGCGGGATGAGACACAAAAGAGTTAAAAGGTAAAAATATTACGCATGTCACTTGGCTCCAAAACACACAAAATTAAGACAGGATTTCTTAGAAGACAGAAGAAATTTCCTGAAAATGTGGTTTAAAAATAACCCGCGGTGGCAGCGCTCGTCTTCAGCTCGTCGTCACTCGGAAACCATCGATTTTTCTGGCATTAAAGTCCTTTCCAGTGATTGATTTTGTTCAAGATCCATGATTCTCGCTTGTGCATGTTTGTGTGTTTTTGTGTTGCTGCTTGTAGGGGTTTCTCTCCGCTGCCGTCGTCTCATTTCTTCCTGTACACATACATGGCTTGATCTCTGCCGTTTCTACCCCCCATCAGTCCTGCTTGTCCCGTTCCTGCCTCCAGGGGTAAATGAGCTCCCCGATGAACAGCTTCTTGCACAAGGCACCCCAGGAATCCTTGGGGTACAGATTACTGGATGGAAGCCTGTATTGTTGCAGCACCTTTCCATATGTCAAAGGGTTAATCTGCAGACAAATAGGAAACCTACTTATAGATGTATTTATGGTTTGACTCTTAACAAGCTCACATGTAGGATGGTTATGATGCTCATGGAGACTCCACGTAGTAATCGTTTACCTGCATCAGGAGCCGGAGACATTTGCCATGTTCTTGCTGCAGCATTCGAAATTTCACTCCGGCTGAAAGAAAAACATGTCGTCATTATTTGGCAAGATTAATGGACTGGTGAATTGATACTCCTTACTAGATAATGGGGTTGATATGCATTGAAAGCTGTCCATCAACAAGAATGAGAAGGAGCAGTGCGAGGTGCAGGCCAGTAGCTTTCAGTGAGTCGCTGCCTCTGTCAGTTTGTGTGTGGCTTAATTAGTTTCTCTGTGCTTGATTGTCATGTGTCTGTAGTTTTGGGTCTCTTGTGTGCAGATATCCTCACTCCCATCGCACTCAGCCACATGCTCACTACCATCGCACTCAGCCACATGCTCCCTACCATCTCACTCAGCCACATGCTCGCTACCATCTCACTCAGCCACATGCTCCCTACCATCTCACTCAGCCAAATGCTCGCTACCATCTCACTCAGCCACATGCTCACTCCCATCGCACTCAGCCACATGCTCGCTACCATCTCACTCAGCCACATGCTCGCTACCATCTCACTCAGCCACATGCTCACTCCCATCGCACTCAGCCACATGCTCGCTACCATCGCACTCAGCCACATGCTCGCTACCATCTCACTCAGCCACATGCTCGCTACCATCTCACTCAGCCACATGCTCGCTACCATCTCACTCAGCCACATGCTCGCTACCATCTCACTCAGCCACATGCTCGCTACCATCTCACTCAGCCACATGCTCGCTACCATCTCACTCAGCCACATGCTCGCTACCATCTCACTCAGCCACATGCTCGCTACCATCTCACTCAGCCACATGCTCCCTACCATCTCACTCAGCCACATGCTCCCTACCATCTCACTCAGCCACATGCTGGCTACCATCTCACTCAGCCACATGCTCGCTACAATCTCACTCAGCCACATACTCCCGCACTACTATCTCACTCAGCCACATGCTCGCTACCATCTCACTCAGCCACATGCTCGCTACCATCTCACTCAGCCACATGCTCGCTACCATCTCACTCAGCCACATGCTCGCTACCATCTCACTCAGCCACATGCTCCCTACCATCTCACTCAGCCACATGCTCCCTACCATCTCACTCAGCCACATGCTCCCTACCATCTCACTCAGCCACATGCTCCCTACCATCTCACTCAGCCACATGCTCCCTACCATCTCACTCAGCCACATGCTCCCTACCATCTCACTCAGCCACATGCTCCCTACCATCTCACTCAGCCACATGCTCCCTACCATCTCACTCAGCCACATGCTCGCTACCATCTCACTCAGCCACATGCTCGCTACCATCTCACTCAGCCACATGCTCGCTACCATCTCAGCCACATGCTCGCTACCATCTCACTCAGCCACATGCTCCCTACCATCTCACTCAGCCACATGCTCCCTACCATCTCACTCAGCCACATGCTCCCTAATATCTCACTCAGCCACATGCTCGCTACCATCTCACTCAGCCACATGCTCCCTACCATCTCACTCAGCCACATACTCCCGCACTACTATCTCACTCAGCCACATACTCCCGCACTACTATCTCACTCAGCCACATACTCCCGCACTACTATCTCACTCAGCCACATGCTCGCTACCATCTCACTCAGCCACATGCTCCCTACCATCTCACTCAGCCACATGCTCGCTACCATCTCACTCAGCCACATGCTCGCTACCATCTCACTCAGCCACATGCTCACTACCATCTCACTCAACCACATACTCCCGCACTACTATCTCACTCAGTCACATGCACGCTACCATCTCTCAGCCACATGCTCACTAACATCTCACTCAGCCACATGCTCACTACCATTTCAAAAGAAGGCAAAAAAAAAAAAAGAAGCCCTTTCCACCTTAAATGCGTTCCGGTCTATGAAAGTGTGTATCATCAAAACCACTCTACGGTAATGGATTGCCTGTGTTCATTGCCCACCTGCCAATCTGTAAGACCTGCAGAGTCGCAACACCAAGGCATAGAGAGGGAGTGAGTTCAGCAAATTGATCGTCATCTGGATCACACCTTGAACAAGAACCACGAGCAGCCGTAACTGTTAAAGGGCAGGAAGACAAAGGGGTGCACAGGGATTTAATATATATATCAAAAACAAAATTATTATACAGCAGATTTCAATATTTATTAAAAAAAAAAAATGGACTTGCCCTCCTATTGATATTTATTAATGTTTACAAGAAGAATTCTCTCTTTCTGTTAATTTGAAAGGTATCCTTTGCAGATCAGGTTTGCGTGGGACGTCTATAAACAAAATGCAAAGCCTGGCTCCTCAGCGCATAAAATAAGACACCCCTGACAGCCTGTTCCACCACCACACAGGTTCGGATAGTGAAAGATACCTGGTAGAGAGCGTTACCTGGTAGCGAGAGAGTGTTACCTGGTAGCGAGAGAATGTTACCTGGTAGCGAGAGAGAGAGATACCTGGTAGCGAGAGAGAGAGATACCTGGTAGCGAGAGAGAGAGATACCTGGTAGCGAGAGAGAGAGATACCTGGTAGCGAGAGAGAGAGATACCTGGTAGCGAGAGAGAGAGATACCTGGTAGCGAGAGAGAGAGATACCTGGTAGCGAGAGAGAGAGATACCTGGTAGCGAGAGAGAGAGATACCTGGTAGCGAGAGAGAGAGATACCTGGTAGCGAGAGAGAGAGATACCTGGTAGCGAGAGAGAGAGATACCTGGTAGCGAGAGAGAGAGATACCTGGTAGCGAGAGAGAGAGATACCTGGTAGCGAGAGAGAGAGATACCTGGTAGCGAGAGAGAGAGATACCTGGTAGCGAGAGAGAGAGATACCTGGTAGCGAGAGAGAGAGATACCTGGTAGCGAGAGAGAGAGATACCTGGTAGCGAGAGAGAGAGATACCTGGTAGCGAGAGAGAGAGATACCTGGTAGCGAGAGAGAGAGATACCTGGTAGCGAGAGAGAGAGATACCTGGTAGCGAGAGAGAGAGATACCTGGTAGCGAGAGAGAGAGATACCTGGTAGCGAGAGAGAGAGATACCTGGTAGCGAGAGAGAGAGATACCTGGTAGCGAGAGAGAGATACCTGGTAGCGAGAGAGAGAGATACCTGGTAGCGGAGAGAGAGATACCTGGTAGCGAGAGAGAGAGATACCTGGTAGCGAGAGAGAGAGATACCTGGTAGCGAGAGAGAGATACCTGGTAGCGAGAGAGAGATACCTGGTAGTGAGAGAGAGATACCTGGTGGTAGTGAGAGAGAGATACCTGGTGGTAGTGAGAGAGAGATACCTGGTGGTAGTGAGAGAGAGATACCTGGTGGTAGTGAGAGAGATACCTGGTGGTAGTGAGAGAGAGATACCTGGTGGTAGTGAGAGAGAGATACCTGGTGGTAGTGAGAGAGAGATACCTGGTGGTAGTGAGAGAGAGATACCTGGTAGTGAGAGAGAGATACCTGGTAGTGAGAGAGAGATACCGGGTAGTGAGAGAGAGATACCGGGTAGTGAGAGAGAGATACCTGGTGGTAGTGAGAGATACCTGGTGGTAGTGAGAGATACCTGCTAGTGAGAGAGAGATACCTGGTGGTAGTGAGAGATACCTGGTAGTGAGATACCTGATGCTTCTCCCAGAGCAGATGTGCATGGGAGAAACGAGATGCTGGGATAGATTTATATAAAAACCAGTAGCTAGGCCACTAGAGCAAGGGAAAAAAAACAACAACACATACATATATATATATCAAATGTCCAATTATATATATTTTTATTATTTATGTCTACTGTGGGATAGATTTGTCTCTTGTAATTTTAAGATTTAGTGGACAAACACGACTTCTATATTTCATACACATCAGGGCCAAGGACAGCTAACATTACTGAAACATGCAGTACAAGGTCTTAAGCTTTGCAAGACTTGGTAAATATTTACTGCAGGGATTTCGAATCGCAGCCCGTGTCATTTCCATGTATCCATTTGCTTAAATTGAACCTGATCTTACATTTATAAACGTTTACTCGACAGCAGTCCGGTCAGAACGTGTTTTCTTTTAACGTTCAGTACGTTTCCGAGAATCCCCCTCCCCCCCAGGTTTACAACACAACTAAAAGTCTTAAATCCATCAGTGTACGTACCAGGGTGAACACCAGGTAATACAGGGCAGTGGTTGGCAGCAGAAAGAGCAGGATTGTGAAGAGTAACGTCCCGAGAAAGAGCTGGGAAACAGGAGAAGTTGCATTAATTATAAACCTATGGCCAAACATATATAATATACTCATCCTTAAAGGGACACCCTGGTCACCATTGCAACTTCAGCTTTCCAGTACCAGTTTTTAACCCCCCCCCCTTTAAACAAATACTTAAAAAGTAACTCAGCTATTCCCCCCCCCCCCGGTAGCTCTGTCAATCAGAGACTCGGGGAATTGCATTTCCTTGCTTTCATTCCAAGAGGGTTCACTGAGATCACATGACAGGCACCACTAGTAGAGCAGATCAGGAAAATTCATGCACATGAAAAAGGAAGGATGTATATGAAGACAAAGCAAACACAAGTGCCAGCATGCTTCTTTTTTTTTTACCTGCCTCTAGCTCAGGGGTCAGTAATCTTGTAGTTCCATAACATCTGGAGGGTCATCTCCCATGATGCTCAGCCAACCTAATGAATGGCTGAGCATCATGGGCAATGTCGTTTCAAAATATCTGGAGGGCCAAGGTTGCGGCCCGCTGCTCTAGAAAAAAGAAGCCCAACCCCACATAAGTACTGCCATGGGAACGAGTGCTTTTTTTTAGGTTTTCAATTGCCCCCTTGAGAACAAAAAACGGTTTATAAGAACATTAAGAATGGTCAACATCACTAGTGGCTTGTATCCCTGTGTTATCGCCTTCAGCTGCCATCTCTTATTTCAGGTAACCCGGAGAACAATAGACCCCCTGCTGCCTTATGTAAAATTCCCTCCTCCGCCTCATTAACTGATAAATAGTTAAATACTGTTAAAATGTGTAAGATAAAGCACAGCCACGTAGTAAAACCTTTGCACAGATTTTCGTCAATGTTGCATCATGGGGAAAATCCACAAAATGGAAACAGGAGGCAAATAACCTTACTTTAATTTTCCTTTTTACATGCAATTACTTCAAACACAGAAAAAAAAGCAGCAGCATGTGTTTTATAAGGTGGTTTGTTTGTAATGCATAAGTAATCTATTTACAGCTTGTGTACGTGGCAGTGTCCCTTTAAAATAAAAGGGAGAGCTGGTTTTTGGGCGTCTCTCCCCTTGGTCAGGACGTTGTCAAACACCGGCATGAGGAACCTTCTGTCTTGTTTGCTCAGTGGCCGATTGAGCTGCGGATCAGAGCCCTGATTAAACATCCCCGCTGTAAAGCGATACCAAGCAGAAACGTTTTCTCTGGAGATAAGAATGACTGACTGAGGAAGGAAACCTGAGAAGATCAGTTTGGATCATTACCAGCTGCTCTGCACGTCATGCTCCATGTTCCACCTTTACTGTTGCAACGTATGCATTTCTTATACCAACTCTTAGGCTGGGTTCCCACCTGCGCGTTTTTTGACGCTCGTAATATGCACGTTTTTTGACACCCGTATCGCGCAAAAGTAAAAAAGTGCAAATGCGCATTGAAGCGCATTCACGCTGCACTCTATGGCCGTGAACGCGCTGCAATACGCCCCAAAGAAGCTCCTGTTCTTCTTTGGGCGTAGGACGTTTTACAGCGCGTTCCTACATGCTGTAAAACGCCCCGGTGTGAACGGACCCCATAAGAAATCATGGAATTTCCGTGTTTAGGCGCTTTACAGCGCACAGGAACGCGCTGTAAAACGCCCAGGTGTGAACAGAGCCTTATTGTCTCAATTAAAGAAAACACCAGGGTCCAGATCACAAGCAGGACGCAAAGCACAGCGCTCAGGCCCTACAGCAAAACGGCTCGAGCACTTTGCTTAAAATTACATGGACGATTCAGATGTTGCGCCTGCTTACTATACATTATTGTATGCATAGACTCCGTGTAAGAGGCGTTAACGCGCCCAAGCAGAAGAACGAGCTATTCGAACCAGCTCAATCTCCATCTGCGCCTGATGTCATTCGGGTTTGAATAATGTCTTTCATCCCCTGGTGTTAAAGGATTTCGCTTCAGCACAATCACTCAAACACAACAACCTAACCCCACCTAAAAATCCAATACTCGCCTCCGATCCCGAGTTGGCGAGAGTGGTGTGATCCCAGTGTTCCTCCGCGTATACCTCCGGATCGAGCTCGCACGAGCTCACGTCCATCTCTGAGGAATCTTACGGACTCCTGGAGCTGATAACACCGGCGACGCTAAGCACCGCAATGTTATCACCCTGCGGCTTGTGAGTATTACGACTTGCACTGCCGGCAAAGCGGCCCGGTCGTAATACAGACGTTAAAGGTGAGCCGCAAATGGAAAACGGCTGACGCAAACATTTTCCTTTTGCGTCTTACTTTTTAACGACCGAGTTGAGATCCGGCCCCGGGACTGTGCGCTGATTACACAGCTATAGAAACACTCCGCACGTTCAATGGCAGTGCAAGGGAAACACACACCGTTTCAACCTCTTGTGCTCCCAGGTGCACTATGGGAGATCAAAACAGTCTGGCAGAGGTCAGCCACCTTGGCGCTCCAGATGGTTTCAAACTACATCTCACAAGATGCTCAACCATCCTTTAGGTTGACTGAGCATCACGGGACATGCAGTTCCAAAACACCTGTTGGGCCAGGGTTGCTGACCCCTGCAGGAGGGGTGTAAGAGAAACCGATTCAGAATTGTACATCCTGATTGACTAACGAGAAAGTGATCTAGCATTCTTCTAGGCTTGTACGCAGACGTTTCACTGACGCATCGGGAAGCAAATTTACCTGATCTAAATCATAAGAGCAGGAGTCCACCCTCTGGCGCAGGACATTCCACTTCTTGCCTCGGAAAAGACGCCAAAGTGACGCGAGTCCGTGGATCTTTAGGCAGTACAGACTGATGGGAGAAAAAAAAGGGAACATTGTGTAAACCTGCAGTAAAAAACATGGGAGACATCTCCCCCAACTCTTGGCGTCATTTCTGAACACTTCCCTCGTGGAGCTTCTCTCAACCGGCTGTGCTGGGAGCTGGAAGTATAGGAGATATATACTGCTATCGGTAGGGAATGTTCTACAACATCAAATCGACTGGCCGCACTCTTACAGACACAGCTATAAAGGGTTATCCACTAAGCACCGGTGTTTGCAGGCGTTGCATGAACCGAGAAACACTGGCGCTTCTCAAAACTAAGGGTTAGACAGCAAAATGAGAAGCCTTAAAGTGATGCTTCCCCTTTTGTTGTTTGGATTATAGTTTTGAGGTGTTCCGGTGTTTCTCGGCACTTGCAATACCAGCCATTTCAGCCAGTTATGGCAATGCCGGCAAACACCGGCGCCGAGTGGATAACCCCCATAGTGTTTGATTGTCCCAGCTGGTGTTGAAGCCAGACATGTATAATAAGAAATAAGAGGTGCCTTGTTTCAGTTCCGTCTACGCTAAACCCAGTACATGGCTATCGGCAAACCTCACATTTACCACGCAACCCTCCATGTTTGCAGGATACAGCGACACCTTGTGGTTAGATCACATTTTCGGCAGTATCAGCCCTCTCAAGACAACTGTTCCCTATATGTGAGTCAGGACACAATATAATGCTCAGGTTGTGTTCCTTGCATTGGTTATAGTAAGACCCCCCCCCTTTCCCTGTCCCCGGCACCGTAGCATCTTATAACTGCAGTGGTTCCGACTATTGCTTCAGCAACATGCCTGCCAGTGTACACCCAGTCCTACAGATCAGTGGATCCCAAAAATATTTTAAAGCAGGAAAGGGGGAAAATGTTTTATTTTTAGCTAGTTTACTGAAATGGAAAGCTGGGGAGGGGGGAGGGAGCTCCGGCCAGTGGTTCAATAAGGGGCCCAAAGATTTCTGATGTTTGCAGCTCTTAGAAAGCCACGTGCACTCACCGGGCTCCGTAGACATAGAAGCAGTAAATATGAAACGTGAGGAGAGCGATGATATCAGACAGGACGGACAGAGCCACTGACAGACCCAGGCAAGCCGACAATCCAATGTACCACAGTATGACCTCGATGAATGGAGACATGAGGCGGATGTAACCTGCCAAGATAAAATAACAGTAGGAGCTCTGCACGATCCAGGGTACGATACTGGTATCCCAATGACACCAAAAAGAAGCCCACAGGCCGCGCAGCTTGTACGCTTTACATAAAAATTACTTTATCATGGCAACACATTACATATTTCTACGAAATCCCTCTTTGCTCCCAAATACTGCACACAGGCAGACGGCTGTGTATACGTGGAGTCTGCTCACCTTCTAATAATAAGAAATATCAAATTATTTAACCACGATTATCTTATTAGCAATGGCTAGTTTCTACGTATACACTGTAGCAAGAATGTGGAAAATTTGTGTATATATATATATATATATATATATATTCTATTTCTCGACATATAATACTATAGGTAAAATATATGTAGAGCTCTGTGAAGCCGTTCTCTGAATTGCTGGGATGTGTAAATGACTTCTGCAATTATAAACTTTATTATTCACCCTTTATAGAAATTTTGGATGAAAAGTTCTAGACACCAGACGGCATCCTTTATCTGGCACAATTTCAAGCACAGTCTGCTTTATTAGCATAAAATGGACTTTGTGTCGAACACGGTACATGTGATAAACAGGAATGTCCTGATCCGATCCTTAGGATCAGAATGGGGATAGGGGAACTAATAGCAGCATTTTTCAGGAATTGTTTTTACAGCCGAGCCAATCCCTGAGTCCCAGACTTGACAGGCAATGAGGTACCATGCTGGGGTTCAAGACTCACAACGGAGACTCACAGCATCTGCCCTGCCTGCTCTCAAGTTATGAAGGAGGCAAGGAAGGCACTGCGAGCCTCGTAGCTGGGCTGGAGTGCTTCTTCATGCATTCTTGCCCAATACATGACTTGTGAACAGACAAAAAAGACAGACGGAGCGAATGCCGAGGCCCCCGGGATTCCCTTTTGTGATGCAATACAGCACGACCTGTGGCTGCATCAGGAATCGGTATCGGCCAATCCTGAATACCACATGACTTCAGAACGGATTGGACGCCCGAAAACATCGATCGGGACATCTCTAGCGACAGATATAAAATTCTCAGATAACGCCTGCATATAGAAAGTGCAGTAACACAATATATATGTACTATACAGAGTAACATTGACATTGCCACCTATTGATACCAGTTTGATAAAAGCCTATACCCAACCAGCTGAATCTTGCTCTGATAGGAACAACAGTTATTAGGATCAGTCAATTACGTTCTGCTCATGTGTAACACCAGGGAAAGCAGAGGGAAAAAGTCTGCAACTTACTGATCCAAAGGTGGATGTGGTACATAAAAAAGCGACCCAAAACTTCATCCAACGCTTTGTTCATCTTCAAACCAGCTGGGGCTCCCATAAGCCACTGCAGAAGCCCCTGCAGCTCCACAGCAACACGCTAAAATAAAGAAATAAACGCATGAAGATTTAAAAGGGCTGACAAGGAGGACAGCTGTACATCCACGTGGCTCAGGTGCTCAACTAGGTCGGGGTCAGACGAGCACACTTCAGAGTGGAAGGAACGTCCGTGAGCGTGGACTTCCTTCCACTCGACGCCTGTCTATTCACCACGTTGAGCGCAGTCAGTGCGCTCAGTGCTACGAGGTTCGATCCTCCTATGGAGGATCGCACTTTGCAGACCCGTCAACGTGCGTCTAGCGTTTTGAAGGGGAGGCTTTGTGCGCCGACGCTTGTTGCGTGCAAATTTCTTGCACGTCCTCAATCGTGTGACCGGCCCCGTTGCAGAATCACAATGCTGCAATGGACGCCGGTAGGCACGTCAGTACGGGCGGGCGTAGTGCGCTCGTCTGACACCGGCCTTACAAGAACATTTTCACACAAAAAGGTGACTTTTTAATTATAGAACACATACAAATTTTCAAGATGGCCTGTGTGGGAGACAAGAACGATTTATAAATGTCAAATGCATGCAGCAAACATCGGGGAACTGATGAAATATGCGTGCAATGAGACACATGCTTTGGACCAAGCAGGTAAGGTGATAATTAACTGGAGAGAAGTGACAGACTGTGAGCAGGAAATAAAATAATCATTACAGAAAAAAAAAGAAAATTGGAAAAAAAGCAAATCAGAAATAAATATGTTTTTTTATTATTTAGCTTTAGCGCTGTCCCAACAATTCTGGCGCCTAGCGGCTGCTACGGAGCAGGCTGCTGGACTCAGTGCCTGCCCCGTAATCTACTGGTAAAACTGGGACGCTACGGGGAGATTTGCGAGCGCAAAATTTTTCCCCTTAGCGTCCCTGCTTTAGCTCAGGGCAGCTGTTAGTGCCAGGTGTGTTTTGTAAAAAAATATAGATTGTCTTTACATTATACCTCTGCACAGCTCTGCGAAATGTGTTGGCGCTTAACAAGTAAAATAATAAAAACCCTGCAGTGAGGAATGACCAGGACTCACATCAGCAACAGGCATCAGCGCATTGGCCAGCTGACCAATATGATCCCCTCTGTATAACCAGGACATTAGCACGATCCCCAGGATGACATCAAGCAAAAGTGACACCAGGGTGCTGGCTTTCCTGTGGATTGAAGAGCAGACACTTTAAAAACGAAGACAAGACAAAGAAGAAAAAAAAAAAAAAGACAGATTGCAAGTGGTCTGATTAAAAGGAGAATGATCAGGGAGACGGGGGGGGGGGGGGTCAGGTGGCATTAACAAAGGATGATGTGTGAAGGGATTGAAATGACAGGTGATAAAAGAGTGAATTCTAACAGATAAATAAGGCCTGGAAAGGCATTGGAGAAGTGCTGCGGGGTCGCCGACTGGGAAAAATCTTAAAAGCTTCCAGTGTTTAGCAATCACTCACAAAAAATAAAGAAGGTAAGAGGTTGAAAAGAAAATAAATGACTGGCCTGGTGGTCTATAAACTTTATTTATGCGGCAAAACATCAAAAGACAAGTGTGTGCAGCCGGTCAATTGTACAATTAATAACAGAAAATGTCAGTAATGCCAGTTTATGTCATGGGAAAGAGATTTAGGTTGGTTGTTCACTGGATCCATAGTCCTATGAATAACTAGGTCGTGCATAGTCGTCCTTATAGATGAGACTTGGGTGAAAGGCGTCCATTGCATCAGACTTCAGTAGTACGACTTCAGCAGATACATCAGATTAGCGACTGATCCATTCAAATGGGATTCTCTGCTTAAAGTTGGACGACGAAAGGCCAGTTGTCACCACATACACACTCCATATATCTATCAGAGCATAAGTATTATATACATAGGGCTCAAAATTTCCACTCGCCTACTCGCATTTGGCGAATGAAAATTAAGCGAGGGCGAGTGGAAATGCACACCCAGGCAGCACAATAAATTATTTTGTGCTGCTTACACAGCATGTTCCGGCTGGGTATACATGTATCTGGGATCTGATGTCTGGGTATACATATATCTGGGATCTGATGTCTGGGTATACATATATCTGGGATATGATGTCTGGGTATACATATATCTGGGATCTGATGTCTGGGTATACATATATCTGGGATCTGATGTCTGGGTATTAATGTTGTGCTTTATTTTTGTAACTTTATTCTGAATAAAACATTTAACAGTATAATTTCATAAGATAATTTAAGAGGTTGTGTTTAGGGGTGGAGTTAAGGGCAGCGTAGGGGAGAGGTGGGTCAAGTGGTGGCGAGTAACATTTAAGGCCTGGCTAGTAGCTCAGGACTTGAAATTTTGAGCCCTGATATACACAGCACATACATGTACATAATATATTTACAGCACACACAAACAAGTCAGTGCAGTTATACACACTGTTTCTGGCAGTGTCTGTAAATCTGAGCTCTGTTCTTGCAGGGAGTTAAATTTAAAAGTACTAAATGATGCAGGCGCTTCCAGTGGACAATACTCAGTCATATATTATCTGGGTCGTCAGTAGTCTGCCTACCAGTCAGGCATGCGGTGCGTCTATGCATCCAGTGGACAATCAGACTAATACAGGAAAAAAGAAGAGCGATTAGTATGTCTGAGGGTAGAAATAAAGAAAAGGCTGTAATGACAAACCTCATGAAAAGAGTGTGGTCCTTTGCAGCCTTGGTGCCGCAGATCAGCTGCAGGCTGTCAAGTCGCTTCCCTAGCTGTTCGCAGGTTGAGAGCTTGTTCCACAGGAAGGAGAGAGGCTTCCTACCCAGAGCCCTGGATGTGGAGAGATTTAGAAGGTCAATAAACTTCCTGGCTCCTGGATTTGTCACAAAGCCGGTCACAGCATTCTTGGTATAGCAATAATAATAAATGAAGGGGGGGGGGGCTGGTGCCCTTACTTGAGCAAGCAAATAATGATATAGCAATAACAAAGGTCATACTATAAACGAAACAGACTTATTTATATTTTCACATCCAGACCTTACTGAATAAGCTTGATCAGATCTGAACTGAGGCCAATTATCAGTCACACATGGCTCTGAGCGTTTCTGGGGTGCTGCCACATTGTTACACTGGGAAGTGACAGCTTTTAAGCTGGTTCCGCAATGGAGTATGATGGTCCAGCAACTGCTCGAGTGAGCGTAACCTTTTGATGGAAGCTAGCGATGTGTCTTACGTGAGTCAGATGGGACGTCATTCTGTCTATCCCAGGAGGCATTTGCCTCTTTTACAAAAAAAAACCAGTATGAACCTGGACATGAAAGGGTTATTTTACTGGGTCAAAAAAGAGAGAATTGAAATGGGAAGATCACGTTTGTGTCCGAGATTGAATCATGGAAGTTATTTCTAATACTTGGCTCTGTTGGCCTAAAACTAAAGTAGTGATAGCAAACTCCGGTCCCCAGATATCGCTGAACTACAATTCCCATGACTCTCTGGGCATCTATTGCATTCAAAGAATTCTGGGAATGGTAGGCCATAAAGATCTGGGGACCAGAGTTTGAGATCCCTAAAGGTAACCATGGGTGCAGACTGCAGAAATGAGAGGATGCTCACGACATAAAAAAAAAAAAAAATCAAGCAAGTAGCAGTCCATGAACCTCCACCCCAATGTACAGGCAGTATCCAACAAGTAAAAAAGGGCAGGGCTTCATCTGATCTTGAGTAAATTTATTGGTTCATCATTCCACAGAGGGAACTGGCCCAGCAATAAGATTGAAACGTTGTCAGGTCCCTCTGTGGGATGATGCATCAAAAATTAGATGAAGCCATGGAGTCATTCTACTTGATGGGTACAATATGAGCAGCCTCTGTGTTACTTACCGGGTGACACTGAAGATCAGTGAAAGGATGAACGATAACAAAGCACACAGTGGCACAGACGCCTGCTTGCACAGCTCCACGATAATACTGGCTTCCACCCCATCTGACTGCCAGTGAGTTAGCTTTATTGGTCCTTCATCATACCTGTCCAAGGCAAAGAGTGTCCGATTCCTTGCTACGGTGTCAAACACGGTGGCGATCTCCGAGTGCTCAGTCGCATCGTGCAGCTCAGACAGCATTACCTTCCTTTGATCGTAATACACCAGGACGACCTCTTCCTCTGCCTCTTCATCCACACCCTCAATCCTGCAGTCCCAGAATATGATGGATGCTTCCCGGGTGATACGCAGCCAAGGCCGGTGTATGAATATACTCTTTAGGTCGCCAAGGAAGCTCTCCATCTGCTCATCTTTTTGCGCCTTGATGTTGCTCCACGTACCTAGGACAGCAAGTCTCAGTCCTGTCTCTCTCTCCAGACCAGCCAGGTACCTCTTCACATTGCCAGGGATAAATGGAAAGTGCACTATTGCCAGGACTACAGCGGATCGATGCTCCTCCAGCCAGCGTCCGATCAGAAGCCCATTCTCTGAGGGTGAGCAGCAGGTGGGAAAAAATATCTTGACCGTCATGGTTACTGTAATAAAAATAAAAGTGGTGTAACGTATTTCCTTATGACAAGCCGTTCTGGTGTGAACAGCGTGTGGAGTTGTGTGTATTAACTAGTATGGGGTAAAAAACACATTTTAAAACGGAGACACTCTAGCCATTTATTTATGTGGCTGCAGACCAGGAGTCAGCAACCTTGGCCCTTCAAATGTTTTGGAACTACATCTCCCATGATGCTCAGCCACTCATCCTGAGCCTTATGGGAAATGTAGTTCCGAAAACATCTGGAGGGACGTGGTTGCTGAACCCGGTTTTCATGTAACACTGCACTGTTTATATTACAAGAAAAACATAGGCCACACCGATTCCTTATTCACCGTTTAAATATTATTCTTTCGCCACATGTTGGAAGAAGAAGGTATACAACGTTTCAGCCTGGGGCCTTAATCATGGCCCCAGGCCGAAACGTTGTATACCTTCTTCCTCCAACATGCGGCGAAAGAATGAATAAAGAATAAGAGTTAAATGGCGAATAAGGAATCGGTGTGGCCTATGTTTTGCTAGTGAGTTGATGTGGGACAGCGGATCCCTTAATAGACCACCCGAACACCTAACAGCCGAGCTCCCCGACGTTCACTTTGTAGCCTCGCACAGCCTATTTTTTACTGTTTATATTACATTGGTACTGGTTCCTATCATATATATATATAATATATATATATAAAGATTAGTAAGCGCTAAGCTAGGACAAGTAGTTTTCACTAGCAAAAATCCGCTATCATGAGCTTATGACACACAATTTTGGGCACCTGTTAAAAAAATCCATATAAATATTGTGGCCCTAGAAAGTGTGCAGAGGCAGGCAATTAAATTAATAAGGGAAATGGAAGATTTAAGCAATGAAGAAAGTCTAAAAGAACTTAAACCTGTTCAGTTTAAGAAAAACGGCGACTTAGAGGGGACCTGATAACATTATACAAATATACATGTGGCCGTTAAAAACCATTGTCTGGAAACCTATTCATTAATAGGACTATACAGAGGACACAAGGTCAACCCTTTAGACTGGAGGATATGAGATTTAGCCTAAAGCATAGGAAGGGTTGTTTGTTTTTTTACATTGGGAATAAAGCTGCGCAATTCTCTGCCTGTTGAGGTGGTTGGGTTAGAGTCTGTATAGACTATTAACGACTGGATGATTTCCTGCAAAAACATAACATTAATGGTTATAATATTTAATATGTGGGCAAACGTTGCTTGATCCATGTTGAAATATGCCACCATTTTGAGGGTCAAGAACAATTTTTTTTCCCTGTTTTTTGCATGTTTGGGAAGCGCTTCACACTGGGGGTTTCATCTTCTTTTAGATCAACAGCAGTAGCTGATCGTGTGAAAGGCTGAACTCGATGGACACAGGTCTTTTTGCAGCCTAGGTAACATCCCTTTAATTTTAAAACTTCAATAGAGTCTTTCTACATTACATCCCACAATCAGTTTGTCTTACCCTCCATTAATCCTGACTATTACAATGCAAACATGCAGGTCAGATAACCATGATCAGTGTATCCTTTTTATTTATTATTATTATTAGCAGTATTAGTTCTGCTCACATCATAAGTAATGAGCATTTAAAATGTGACAAGCACAAAGTGTACATGAACACTTATAAAAGGCCAATTATCACGCAGATAAATAGTATAGCTTAATTAAACAGCCCCACCACCATCTGATTAGGCATAGAAACGATGCTTTCATTTAAACCATAACATGTATATTTACCAAGGAAGAGGCTCTGAGGGTGCAAGTGTCCTAAAATTCAGCAGGCCATAAATGCCACGATATCACCGCAAACGATGAGCTACAATCTCACAAACAGCATCTCTGCCATGCTCAGGAGGGAATTACAGACGGCACTAGGTCAGTGTCCCCAGCAGAATGACATTTAGCAGCACTTCCGGTTTCCCCATGCCTGTTGCTAGGATACGCGGTCCGGCACTCTAAACCGTCCGGGCACATTCTGTGCACTGGATATACAGTTCCGAGCCGTTATATTTCTTATTTAGCTTTGCAATGCCCAGACAGATGGAGAATGGGGGGTTAATGTGCTTTAGGCTTGGCTTTAGGTGGGATTTTGTTTTGTAATTTCTTTAGTTCTTTTTTTTTTACTCTTTTTTGTATATTGTAAAATATAAACAACAATAACTGCTGAGATCCCATGTCCATTGTTTTTCCTTTATTTGTCTTGTTTTTCCTTTTTTTATTTGTCTTGTTTTTCCTTTATTTGTCTTGTTTTTCCTTTTTTTATTTGTCTTGTTTTTCCTTTTTTTATTTGTCTTGTTTTTCCTTTTTTTTATTTGTCTTGTTTTTCCTTTTTTTTATTTGTCTTGTTTTTCCTTTTTTTTTATTTGTCTTGTTTTTCCTTTTTTTTTATTTGTCTTTTTTTTTCCTTTTTTTTATTTGTCTTGTGTTTCCTTTTTTTTTATTTGTCTTGTTTTTCCTTTTTTTTATTTGTCTTGTTTTTCCTTTTTTTTATTTGTCTTGTTTTTCCTTTTTTTTATTTGTCTTGTTTTTCCTTTTTTTTATTTGTCTTGTTTTTCCTTTTTTTTATTTGTCTTTTTTTTTCCTTTTTTATTTGTCTTGTTTTTCCTTTTTTTTTTATTTGTCTTGTTTTTCCTTTTTTTTATTTGTCTTGTTTTTACGTTTTTTTTATTTGTCTTGTTTTTACGTTTTTTTTGGTTTGTCTACCCTTGCTCTTCTAGTCTATTTTATTCTATAGAACTAAGTACGGATTGTTCTGTACTTGCCTTTTTTTTTTTGACGATGACAACTGCATTTGTACGGCCTGTACTTGGATCCATATTATTTGTTTATATATACAGGTTTATTCAAAGAGATCCAAACTGTGGCCGAAAGGTAACCGAACAGTGAAATTCAGCGTTCGGTTACCTTTCCTGGCCATTCGGCTATTCAGAGAGTAGGCAGTTCGCCAAATGTTGGCGAATTGCCTGCAAATATGGTGCCTGTTCCTTGCCTGTTCGAGGGCAGTGAAACCCCATAGAGAAGCAATGCTTCGTCTATTCTGAGAACAAAAACCAGCAGTGAAAGTTGCCGAATTGCCCTGCTGTTCGGTGGTTTCATTCGACAGGTTTAGGCTAGGGACAGATGAGCGCATTTTCTGCGGCCACCGTCAAAATGTACGTCGATGCGTGCGCACGCATTTTTTCACGGAATACGCTTAAGTGGTCAGACGATGCGCAATTCTGGACGTATTTCATGACGATGGGGTAAAAAGAAGTCTAGGGAAATCCGGCTGTTTGAACGTTATGTTGGCCGCACATTAGCAGCGTCTGACATCTCCTAATCACGCACACACGCTGCTATGCGGCCGCAGCGCACTCTGTACGTCAGTACCAGCGGTTTAACGTTCTCGAAAAAATGCGTTCATTTTCCACTTGCGTTGCGCGGCCGGACTTTTGTGCGACCGTACTTCGTATATTGGCTGTCATTGCCCGGCATCTGCTGCTAGTGCGGCCGTGATTAAGTGCGCCAGAACGCGCGTTCGCACTGCCTCAGTCTGACCCTAGCCTAATTCAGGCGAATCCCATAGGCTTCAATGTTAAAAATATTCCCGTTTTAACCCAATATCTAATAAACCGTTGATTATAAGATTCTGCAGTAAAAAGTCTCTTTACTTATAGATTTTTTTAGGGATTTTTTAGTGAAATTTTTTTTTTTTTTATAAATAGTTTTTTCTTTTTTTGCCCCTCTAATCTAAGACTGTCCTCTTGTTTTGCTACTTTGTAAACGGAAACAAAGTAGCAAAACAAGAGGACATAGTCTTAGATTAGAGGGGCAAAGGTTTAAAAGTAACATCAGGAAGCATTATTTTACTGAGAGGGTGGTGGATACATGGAACAGTCTTCCAGTAGAAGTGGTAGAGGCCAAAACAGTAATTGAATTTAAGCAAGCATGGGATAGGCATAAGGCTATCCTAAACAAAAGATAAATCCAGGTAAAGTATCCATGTAATTGGGCGACTAGATGGGCCGAAAGGTTCTTATCTGCCGACATTTTTCTATGTGTCTGTAACTTCTCTTTTTATTATCATTCATTGGATCTTATGTGTAAATTTCAGACATTTTCGCTCAGTAGTTTCTTTGCAAACAGCGTTTCACTTTTCAAACATTTAAGCGTACTGTTTTTTTTTTCACTCCATTCGTCTGCGGTGTCGGGTTTTTCCGGCGGCTGCTCTGCGCTGTGATCGGCGGCTGCTCGGTTTCTCCGGCGTATTCGGCGGGGTTAATCCAGATGTTTTTGCAAATTTCGGTGTGCCTTCGCAGGTGTTTTGCGGTGAGTGTTCGTCGGGTTTGCGGCGGCTTTTCCCTGCACTACGACGGCCCTGTGTTGCTTGCTGAATACACCGCAGAGTCGCCAAAATGGGATCGCCAAATCGCACCGAATTGAAGAGAACGAAAAGTCACCGAACGTGCGGTGACTTTTCGATTCTCTTTGAATAACCCTGATAGTATATGCACTGTGGAAAATTAAAAATACTTAATAAACAGAATTTTTTTAAAATAACAGCCCTCTTCCCAACCGGCGTCTTCGAATACTGATGTTTTTATATTGAAAAATCTAAAAATAGACGCAGACAGGGTCCTGTTCCACAGTTGCCTTTAAGATAACTGCAGGAAATGTTACATATAATTACCCCTGAGGAAGAGAGGTTACACTCTCGAAAGCTTGTCTTTTAAATGTAACGTTAGTCCAATAAGAAAAGGTATCACTACGTGCTGCGATACTCGTGAGATATATATATATATATATATATATATATATATTGCACTTTAATGTATTTTTGAAGGGAATAAATTGGATTAAGCGTATATAACTAGGAAGCACACCAAAATATAAACTAAAGTTTATTGATATCAAACAAGAAATATACATAAACAAATAAATGGTGTGTTGTATACTTTGTATATCTGTAACTAACACTTCAATGTTCTTGAACCCGGGAGAAACTGAAAACGAGAGAAATCTCAATGTATCCTTCCTGGTAAAATCCTTTATAAATAAATAAATAATATAGGTCAACTATATAGATATTATTTTACACATCACAGGCTATAGAAAACAATTCAAAAATGTGTCAGTATGGCTGGGGTCAGATAAACGCAGTGCGAATGTGCATTGAGCCGCACTTTATTACGGCCGTAGTAGCAGCAAATGACGGCCAATATACGAAGTACGGCCGTACGAAAGTTCGGTCACGCAACGCAAGCGGCAAAGGAACGCATTTTTTCGATAACGTGGAACCGCTAGTACTGACGCACAGAGTGCGCTGCGTCGGCATAGCGGCGTGTGTGCGTGATTAGGAGACGTCAGACGCTGCACATGTCCGGCCTACATCACGTCCATTTGTTTTTTATAGCTCCGTCAAAAAATACGGCCGACATTGCGCACCGTATGACCGCCATCGCGTCTTCCGTGAAAAAATGCGTTCGGACGCATCAACGCGCTTTTTGACGGTAGACGTGAAAAATTGCGTTCGTCTGACCCTAGCCTGTATCACCATCCCAAATGCGGGAAAAAAACTCAAGTTATATTTTACAGAAATAAAGAAATATAACTACCGCCTGGATGAGTATAAAATGAAGCCTCATCAATGGGTGATTCAACAACACAGAATCGTCAAGGGAAAAGTGTAAACCAAATGCGAACCACAAAATATAAACATAGAAAAATGTCGGCAGATAAGAACCTTTCGGCCCATCTAGTCTGCCCAATTACATGGATACTTTACCTGGATTTATCTTTTGTTTAGGATAGCCTTATGCCTATCCCATGCCTGCTTAAATTCAATTACTGTTTTGGCCTCTACCACTTCAACTGGAAGACTGTTCCATGTATCCACCACCCTCTCAGTAAAATAATGCTTCCTGATGTTACTTTTAAACCTTTGCCCCTCTAATCTAAGACTATGTCCTCTTGTTTTGCTACTTTGTTTCCGTTTAAATATACTCCCTTCCTCTACCTTGTGGATTCCCTTTACGTATTTAAATGTTTCTATCATATCTCCTCTGTCTCGTCTTTTTTCCAAGCTGTACATGTTAAGATCATTAAGCCTTTCCTGGTAACTTTTCTCCTTCAAGCCGTACACCATTTTAGTAGCCCTTCTCTGAACTCTCTCTAAGATGTCTATATCCTTGTGGAGATACGGTCTCCAGTACTGCACACAGTACTCCAAGTGAGGTCTCACAAAATATAAAGATACCTAAATGCCAGGGAGCCTCCTCAGTATCAAAACAGGCAGAGACCTAGTGCCCCAACGATTCGGCTACCAAGCCTTTGTCAATAAATTGGATTAAGTCATACTTACAGTAAATGAATTTCCATTCACTTTCTGTCGGTGAGCATCTCAAAGTGGAACGGGAAAGTCTGTCCCGAGATATGAGACTCGTCCCCTCCCATGTCCACATCAACGTTACTCTGTGTCTTCCAGATAACCTGAATATCTCATCTTCCCAGATAACTACATGTGGCTCGAAATGCCAGGTTTGGCTCAAAATTCTTCAACTCCGCAGTGTTTATACTGGGGTTATTTTTGATCTAAAATTCACTATTTTACAATAGTTCCCGGCTTAGTGAATGCTCCCAGATAGGCAGAAACCGAGGCCTCGGTTTTGCACCAAATTCTGAGTTGTGGCACGTTCACAACGGAAAACAGCCTTATTGGCAGACGGGTAAGAATACGACGGGAATAAGGGAACAGTGTCGCCTCTGAAATTATATAGGAATAAATAATACGCATTAGCAGAGCTTAAAAACAGGAATTTATTGTTCTTTCGTACATTGCGAAAGATAACAATTTTAAAAGGGGAATATGATATGTCCTTTGTAAAATAAAGATCTTATGTATTATATAGATTACAAAAAAGACAAATTGACTTTAAAAACACATGAAACTAATTATTACATTGTTTCAACATTGTAATTTACAGATACATTCAGGATTATTCAAAGAGATCTGAATGGCTCGCCGAAAGGCAACCGAACGCTGAAAATCAGCGTTCGATTACCTTCCTTGGCCATTCGGCTATTCAGAGAGCAGGCAATTCGCCAAATCCTGGTGAATTGCCTGCACATTTGGTGCCTGTTCGGTGCCTGTTCGAGGGCAGAGAAATCCCCATGAAAAAGCACTGCTTCGTCTATTCAGAGAACACAAACCAGCAGTGAAAGGTTCCCGAAATGCCCTGCCATTCGGTGGTTTAATTCGGTAGATTTATTCAGGAGAATCCCATAGGCTTCAATGATAAAAATATTCCCGTTTTAATTCAATATCTAATAAATCGTTTATAATAATATTCTGCAGTAAAGAGACTCTTTATTTATAGATTTTTTAGAATATTTTAAGCATTTTTCGGGTGTTTTGTTTTTTAAATTCCATTTTTTTATATATATATATATATATATATATATATATATATTATATTTTTACCTTTACTTATTTATTCTGTAACAGCCCTTTTTATTATCATTCATTGGATCAAATGTAAATTTCAGACATTTTCGCTCAGTAGTTTCTTTGCAAACAGCGTTTCAATGTTCAAACATTCAAGCGAACGTTTTTTTAAATTTATTCACTGCATTCGTCTGCGGTGTTGGGTTTTTCCGGCGGCTGCTCTGCGCTGTGATCGGCTCCTGCTCGGGTTTCTCTGTCGTTTTCGGCGCGGTTAATCCAGATGTTTTTGCGAGTTTCGGCGTGCGTTCGCTCTCGTTTTGCGGTGAGTGTTCGTCGGGTTTGCGGCGACTTTTCCCTGCATTACGACGGCCCTGTGGTGCTTGCTGAATACACCACAGGGTCGCCGAAATGGGATCGCCAAATCGCACCGAATTGAAGAGAACAAAAAGTCACCGAACGTGCGGTGGCTTTTCGATTCTCTTTGAATAACCCTGATTGTAAAAGGTGGGAAAGCACATACTATATACAAGATATGCTTTACAGAGCACCTGTCACTTAAGGGGTTATTAACTAAGCAGTGGAATGCAGGTTTTGGCACCTTGGGCCCTATTCCAACCTTGGTATAAACGTAACCACAGCTGTTTTAAACATAGCAACTCTATAGACTCCAATGGCTCTGGTAAGATCACAACAACTCTGGATAAGATTATACCAGGCTTGAAATAAGGTTCCTTGTCTTGAGTTGTTCTGTATGAGAAGCGGAAGAATGGACAATGGATAGGTATCCAGCTAACCTTTGCAGCTGGATCAGGGTCGGATTTACAATTAGACACAGTAGGCACATGCCTGCTGACGCACACTACATGGGGGGGGGGCGCGCACTTTATTCTGTAAAACAAATTTATTTATTTGGTGGTGGACACATTTCTTTTTAAAAGTATAATACAATAATTAAAAACAAGTCAAAACGAATCTGCCCATTGAAAGCACACAATTTTAAAAAATGTTGTTTTTTTTTCTTAATTTGGACATCTTGTGTTGGGCACTTCTCTCTGTAAAACTAAAATAGAAATTCGTAACAAAAAAGTTTAGATAAAATAACAGTTATTTTTTTTTACAATTTTTTTTTCAAGGTTTCCAATCTATTCTATAAAATTAGAACAAAAACAATGTAAAAAGTAATTGTACAATAATTCAATTTCAGATAAAAAGTTGCAAAAAAATTGTATCATCTGTTTTTTTTTGGGGGGGGGTCCTCCAGAATTCCGTGCCTACAGCCTCGTGAGATGTAAACCCGGCCCTGAGCTGGAGGCTTGAATAGGTAGAGCGATGAAGAAAAAAAATACGGGGGACAAAAAAGTTACTAAGAGGTATAATATGAGACGTAATTTTTGTTTATATTCTTTTCTTACTTTATTATCTTTTTCATTATGTCTATGGTTTATATGATGGCCTTACTGTTTGTAGAATTTAAATGCCTGTACCGCTCTCTTATGAGTTGCTCTGTGAAATGACAATAAGTGCTAGTTTTCTAATATATATATATATATGTGTGTAGCGCTGCTTTATAAATGTGCTTTGGTGTACTGGACTATGGCTGCCACTAGAGGGAGATAGTGCTGGAGACATTGTGGACTATGCTTGACAAAGCGGACTGCGTCTCCCAGCACCTTTGCGTGAGGACAGGAAGTGGGGTCAATAAGCGGAGGATATACGTCAGCAGCCTCATGTTTGGCAGGGGGAGTGTGAGCGGAGCAACGAGTGGTGTAGGATGCACGTTGGAGCTGTTAAGGATCACAACCGGGCCGGAGTGCAGGCGCTGTCTTATTCGTGCTGGAGATCGGGACAGAGATCGTACTGTGACCTACCTACTCAACGCTGAGAGATTCGGAGGACAAGCTGGTTCTGGCAGGACCTCGAGTTAGGAGGCCACGACGATCGATCTGGAGTGCAGGCGGCAGATCGTTTTTTCCAGTTGCGGAGATTCGGCAAGCGGGGAGCAGATTCGTTGGCACGGAGTCCCAGTTCAACGCAGAGAAAATATTCTTTGGTCGAGGCATCGAGTGCTGGACAGTTCGTTCGACGGATGGGTGAGAGGCCTCTAGGCCCACGGTTCCAAAACAAAAACGCACACTTGTCATATTGCTTCAATTCACAGGGCCCCAACGGTGACTAGTCGAAGATTGCTCTTTTCGTTCACTGGCCAGTTGAACACAGTACCCAGGTACCTTAGACACCACACATATATATATTTTTGAGCTATTTCACGGGACTTACACTCCAGAAATGAGGGGGTTAACCGTTTCTTTTCCCGCCGCGTGTTTTTCCCGCGTTACGAATTCCTGTCATTCAAATACCGTATATGTGTATTGTATGCTGCTTTATTGGGATCAGTAAAGTATATAATATAGAAAAATCCACAACAGTGCTGGTGTATAGTGATTCCTAGTGCGGTGAGACTATCCCGAGGTTTATTCAGCGGCTCCTCCGGGGGTGAGCGCTACATATATATATATATATATGAGAAAGAGAGAGAAAGCGTCAAGGGTGAAAAAATGCAATTCTGCCTTTTCTAAATAAAGACTACAGCTTCAAATATATATATATATATATATATTATTATATAATACACATATAAGTTGATGGCGAGAAGAAAAAAGTAGAGATTGTACATATATATGTGTAGACAGACAGACAAAACGGTAGGTAGCTACATGTGTAACAAGCAAAATTTGTGTTACAATACATCAGTCAACTTCCCTGCAGTTGGGATTCTGCTTCTCCAGATCCTCTAGGGCTTGTGGGATTGTAACAAGGTCGCACACGATACCTATAAACCTTGACTGAATTATCTGCCGAGTCCGCAACATATAGAAGACCAAAAGGGGAGCATGCCACACCTAATGGTCTTTCTAGACCCTTCGATACTACACAGACAGGGGACCCACTAGGAGGAAACAGGGTGACATTTCTTTTCTGCTCGTCAGCTACGAGGATATTTCCTTCCGGGTCAGTGCATAGGCCAGTTGGGTTTCCAAAGGTATGTTGATATCTTTCGGAAAGAGAGCCGACCGGTTTTAAGTTGCCCGAAAATATTTTGACATCTCCACACTCCTCGCTCACGGCAAACCCTCCATCGGCGGTGGCGCAAACACAGACAGGACCTTGTAGGCCAGAAACTTGGCATACTCCTTGGACACGGAAGGCACGGTCCACGTAGAATGCTTTTACCGTGCCAGCCGCGTAGTCGGCAACTAGGATGCGTCCAGTTGAGTCCACGGAAATTCCCTTCGGAGACATGAATCTCCCACCCACCTTCACCCAGGATGGCTGTGAGTTGGGTTTGTAAATACGTACTGAGCCTTCAGTGAGATCAGTGACTGCTACAGCGCCAGAACGGGTCATGGCAATACCATCTGGAAGAAATATTCCTCCATCCAAGCAATGGAGGACCTGGCTTGGTTTCCCGTTGGATGCCACCAAGTGAATGTAGGGACCATTATCTCCACATACGTACAGGGAACCGTCTGAACACCACTGGACGCAACTGGAGCCTCCGCAGCTTGGGATCAGAATCTTCTGGGTGAGCTGATCCTGACGAAACAGTAACAGGTTGCCCACATCTTCCAGGTCCCGGCAGAACTGGGAGGACTTCTGAGATAGCTGGTTTATCTGTGAGGCTTGGAGAAGACCAAGTCCATCATGGGAAGATAGTAGAGGTACTGCTCTCTGTAATGTGTTTTGGGAAGCCACCTGGAGGCTCCGCACAGCCCGCAAGAGGTTTTCTTTCCGATGACAAAATACCAGGGACTGGTCCATCATACTGGGTTTTACTCGCGAACCAGGATCCTCAGGCTTCAAAAAATAAAAACGTCTGCGGGCAAAGAAAAACTGGGTGTTAAATAGGGTGACTAGGTGAATTGTTTGTGAGGTAGGACTTTACACACTATGTAGATGGTACTGAGATGAATATTTAACCAGGTTTTTCTGAAGGACTTTATTTTTCTTTTTTGGAAATACATTACTTTTCCATGTGCTCTGCTCTGTCACTATGATCAAAGCCTCGAAACTTTGTGTACAATGATCTGTAACCTCTAACAGAGCCCGTGGACACATTGTAATTATGAGCAGAATCATCTGTCTATCCCTGTTAACAGATCCTCGTGACCCCATATGCTCCCATGACCCCTGCACGCTGTGTGACCATTACCTGGCCCTGTAATGCTGCTTTTTAACAACAACCGTTCTGTACGTGGACTCCTGATTATTAGCAAACCCTTTATAGTGGTGACGAGCGTCACTATATACAAAGCTCACAGCACACTGCTTACGAGGTATTGGTCACACAGTCACTTCTCTCAAATATCTAGGTATGTGGTTGGACTCTAATCTATCCTTTGGCCCCACATCAAAAAACTATCGTCTAAACTTTACCCCAAACTAGGTGCCCTGTACAAAAACAAATCCTGCCTGAGCCCCGCGGTAAGAAAGCAGATTGTACAACAAATGCTTATGCCAGCCATTGAATACGGAGCTGTAGTGTATGCAGCGGCCCCGCAAACGCACCTTCATAAACTTACTACATTGTATAACTCATTCTGCCGCTTTGTGCTACAATGTAACTACATCACCCACCACTGTGACATGTTAAAAGAACTAAACTGGCCATCACTGGAATCCAGACGCACCCTTCACCTTTCCAACCTGGTGTTTGAGAGCTTTTCTGGGAAGCTACCACCCTACCTGAATAGGCTGCTTCCCCCAGCAGTTCCCTCATCCTATAACCTCAGATCCAGGACCTGCAACTTACTTGCAATACCACAATACAAAAAAAAAGTGTCTCGATGCTCATTTTCCTCCCGAGCACCACAATTATGGAATAACCTCCCAGACGCCATCAAATCTTCCCCCAGT
Organism: Leptobrachium leishanense; assembly: GCA_009667805.1. NCBI lineage: Eukaryota > Metazoa > Chordata > Amphibia > Anura > Megophryidae > Leptobrachium > Leptobrachium leishanense. Next base: position 147,085,642 of record CM019069.1, read on the forward strand.
CTAAAGTCCCTTAAGAGCTCCCTATTAACATACCTCAATACAGAATGCACCTGTAAACATGTAACATAGTAACTATATACAGAATGCACCTGTAAACATGTAACATGGTGACTATATACAGAATGCACCTGTAAACATGTAACATAGTGACTATATACAGAATGCGCCTGTAAACATGTAACACAGTGACTATATACAGAATGCACCTGTAAACATGTAACAGAGTCACTATATACAGAATGCACCTGTAAACATGTAACATGGTGACTATATACAGAATGCACCTGTAAACATGTAACACAGCGACTATATACAGAATGCAAAAAAGGTGTCATCTGCGCTCGTTTCTATGTGTTCCATGTACAACAAAACTGAGGTTTTTGTTTGTTTCAATGGCCATTGCAACGTAAGCTCACTCGCCACTTCACGGCACCTCTTTACAGAGTGAGTACCTAACAATTGTAACCAAAAGGCCGCTCTACTGAGCAGCTCCAAGCCCCTCCTGCTGCTTTTCAGCCAAGGAGAGGCAGAGATGGTGGGTTTTATTTATACACGCACCAAACACTTCCCATTTGGGATTAAAAACAAAAACATGGAAAGAGGAACAGCTGCAGAACGACGGACTGGTGTTACAAGCATGATATACATAAATACAGAAAAAATGGCGTCGCGCCCATACTCACCGGAGCGGCAGCAACTGCAACCTCAGTTTTGTTGTACATGGAACACATAGAAACGAGCGCAGATGACACCTTTTTTCCTTGTTATGTTTTATACATTAACTGGGCTGTTACTCCTGGCAGTTGCTGCCGCTCCGGTGAGTATGGGCGCGACGCCATTTTTTCTGTATTTATGTATATACAGAATGCGCCTGTAAACATGTAACATAGTGACTATATACAGAATGCACCTGTAAACATGTAAACACAGTGACTGTATACAGAATGCACCTGTAAACATGTAACATAGTGACTATATACAGAATGCACCTGTAAACATGTAACACAGTGACTGTATACAGAATGCACCTGTAAACATGTAACATAGTGACTATATACAGAACGCATCTGTAAACATGTAACATAGTGACTATATACAGAATGCACCTGTAAACATGTAACACAGTGAATATATACAGACTGCACCTGTAAACATGTAACATAGTGACTATATACAGAATGCATCTGTAAACATGTAACACAGCGACTATATACAGAATGCGCCTGTAAACATGTAACATAGTGACTATATACAGAATGCACCTGTAAACATGTAACATAGTGACTATATACAGAATGCACCTGTAAACATGTGACATAGTGACTATATACAGAATGCACCAGTAAACATGTAATATAATGACTATATACAGAATGCACCTGTAAACATGTAACATAGTGACTATATACAGAATGCACCTGTAAACATGTAATATAGTGAATATATTTATTTTCTGTTAATCTGTATATCTGTGCAATTTCTTTTTAATATTTTGAATTTTATTACTTTGTATTTCTGTAACATTTCAATGTTCTTGAACCCAGAATATACTGAAAACGAGGGAAATCTCAATGTATCCTTCCTGCTAAAATCCTTTATAAATAAATAAATAAACAAATTGGGATAATGGCGCGTGTATTCCACATGGAATTCATAATATCAGTAATAAAATTATAGGGGATATCCACAAAGCACCAAACGAGCTCTCGAAGGGCGCCGAATGGTGAATTTGAGGGGGGGGGTTAAATTCACAAAGCTATCAGTTCTCCAAATACAGGCAAATTGACAGCGAAATACAGTGCAGTTCGCCGCAGTTTGGCAATCTTCGGCAGCAGCGAAATTGTCCCATTGAGAAGTAATGAGTTTTTTTATTGAACCGTTTATTCTTTTCTTTTTTTTTATTTATTAATTGTTTTTATATTTTTTTAGGTGAAATTTTCGATTTCCACTCTTTCCTGGTTTTTTTTTATTCTGCAACAGACCGTTTTATTCTTTTTTAAAGGTCCTTTTTTATGACTTCCACACATTTTCATGCTTTTTTATTGGTTTAAACACCAGAATTTAAAGAATAGCAGAGTTCTTTTTTTTTTTTCCTGCAGTTCGTCAGCATTCGGCTGTCAGTTCGTCAGTCGGCGGCAGTATTCCGTGTCTCCACATTCGGCGTACTTCTGGGATCCTGCAGCGAATAGTAAAGTCACTGCAGGGTCGGCGAACTGGAAACGCTGAAGCAAACTGAAGTGCGCCGAACGAGAGAGCACCGAAATCACTAAAAAGTGACCCAAAACCATCACAAACTGTCTAGAAATGCACATTATATAGAGGAACGCGATTTAATTTCCATTAATTTGTGGCCAAGATCTTGTGTTGATGATGGGAGAGTCGCGGCGCTGCGTAAAGTCTTCTCCAGCACATTATCCCAAAGATTAACCTCAATGGGGTTAAGGTCTGGACCGTGCGGTGGCCAATCCATGTGTGAAAATGATGTCTCGAGCTCCCTCAACCACTCTCGCACAATTTGATCCCGATGAATCCTGGCATTGCCATCTTGGAATATGCCCGCTGTGCCACCAGGGGAGAAAAAAAAACATTGATGGAAAAACCGGAGGCACGTTCAATACCTCAGCCACTGCAAGTGCTAAGTTAGCAACTTGCCATTGAACGCTGTTCCGTCGCTCAGCGCTCAGCACTGCTAACTTAGCACTTGCAGCGACCCGAGGAGATGCTGCGAGTAGCTGAGTGTGACGTAGTAAAGATGGCCGCCGCCATGAAGCAAGTAACAATTCCGTACAGCAAGATGGCCGCCATGAAGCAAGTAACAATTCCGTACAGCAATGTTAATTTTGAGGTTTTTGTTCACCAAAACACAAAATATTTATTTATTATTTACCCCTGCACATAGACATATATTACAGCTCAATTATATTTTGTTTCAGAAGTACACATAACGTTTATTCAATAAAAACTATCATTTGTGGTGTGTGCGTACAAAACGGAATTGTGCTGACTGCTTTTCTTTATCAACTGTTGTCCGAGTCATATGAAAAACAATCTGACTCTTTCATTGAGAAATCGTCGGCCATTTTGGATTCGAAATTCGCATCCAAAGCGTTCAATGACACTGCTGCAGCAAACTAAATTGCTGCGCTGAGGCAATTCAGCAGCTGCTGAGGTATTGAACGGGGCTCTGCTCATTCAGTATCTTCAGGGAGTCACATTACCTCATTTTATAGGGGAAATAACATTGATGAACCCAGACCTGACTGACTGACGCAACCCCCGATCATAACAGGCTGCCACGGCAGGCGGTGACTTTTTTTGGCCAGTGTATTTTTTACAGTATAGGGCACAGACACACACTTTGAGCTGCTGTAATGATGTGGATAGTGGATTGATAGTCCAGATTTGCCATCTTGAAGGATAAGGCTAGGGTCAGACGAACGCATTTTTCGCATCGTCTGTAAAAAAGTGCGTCCGAACGCATCAACGTATTTTTTCACGGAAGACGCGAAAGCGGTCGTACGATGGGCATTTTCGTGCGTGACTTTTGACGGAGCTATTAAAAACAAATGTTGGCAGGACATGTGCAGCGTCTGACGTCTCCTAATCACGCACACACGCCGCTATGCGGACGCGGCGCACTCTGTGCGTCAGTACTAGCGGTATCACGTTCTCGAAAAAATGCATCTGTTTGCCGCTTGCGTTGCGCAGCCGAACTTTCTTGCGGCCGGACTTCGTACATTGGCCATCATTGGACGTCATTTGCTGCTACTACGGCCGTGATAAAGTGCGGCTGCACGCGCGTTCGCACTGCGTTCGTCTGACCCCAGCCTTATAGTCCCAAAACCATGGGTTCCACCCTCAACAGCAATCTCTCATAGCCCATCCTAGGACCCTGAACCCCAAAACAGCCTTGTGCTATTTTTCCACAGAAGTGTCGTTTAAACCCCATCCCCTCTCGTGACAGGGCCCCATAATGCCGTTCTGTCCAATTAACTCAGCATCATTCGTAAACCACGGATTATTCAAAATAATTCTCGATGGAATAAAATACCTTTTTGTTTTTTAAAAATCCAACAGTCGCCTCTTTCTGTCGAGATGAGGACAACGCGTTTTATTTTAGCATCTGCAAGATCCTCTCTCGGGCCTCCCTGCTAAAAATAAAAAAAAGACAAAAATAATAATAAATTCCAGGTTTTTGTGTTTTATGTGATACTCACAGGAATTATACCCACCTGCTCGCTCGCTCTAATCCACGTCCCACACTTCCTTGGATATAATGTTGTTGGAGACCGAGATAAAGCAGCGCTCCTAAAACAATCAGCTGAATAAATATTGGCCGGACGCCAGACCCTCGTTTAATTGGGCGATTGTTCTTTCGCAATATGGAGGCTGAGCTAAAGAAATGCTGAGAAAGCTGACGGTGTATAAGGCTTTAAGTCAGGTGACTTTCCTTCCATAGAGATGTATACTAAAGGTCTATGGCAGGGATCTCATACTCTGGCCCCCAGATGTTGGTGGCAGTGGTGTAGCATGGGGGGGGCCTCGGGGGCGGTCGCCCCGGGCGCAATTTTCTTAGGGGGCGCAAAATTTCAAAAGAGATTTGAACCACTAATATTTTCCGCAAATCAGCAAGGTGTCTGCTAACGGACACTGGTGTCCATGAGAGGCCCTTGCTTGGGCAGCCGCCAGTTTAGCGGCTCCGGCGGGGACTTGGCACTCAGCGTCCGGAAGGGAAGACCAGGACAGTATATTCTGGTCCTGACTCCATCTTAACGCTGACATGAGTCACGTGAAGCAGCACAGCATTATCCAACGGAACACCCTGTACCACACTTGTTAGCCCCCCTTGAAGCCCTGTTCCAGCCCCCCGCCGCTGGCAGCCCTGCAGCTGCTGAACAGGAGGGAGGGAGGCACCTGCCCTGCAGCACATTTAGGCTGGGGTCAGACGAGCGTAGTGTTCACGTCCGTGATTGCGCCTAAAAGTACGTCCGTGATAGCATGACAGGAAGCCCATCAGAGCCCGTTACACAAAGTACATCCGCACTGAACTGCGGACGCACAACGGCCGCGGCAAACGGACGCAAGGCAGGCAAGAACGTACAACCCCTAGAACGGCCGCACAAAGTGCGTTGCGTCCGCATAGCTTTGTGTGTGAGTGATGGAACGTGGTCAGACGGACTGCATTTATACGTCCAGCATTTTTCACGTACAAAATGGTTTTGCTTTTTAATTTATTTTCCCTCCTACATCCGTCAAAATATACGTCAGTGAAAAAAACAGACTGTGTGGCCACTACTGCGTCTTCCGTACTGACGTACGTCCGTGTGCAAGGACGTACAGTCCGTAGAAATCACGTTCGTCTGACCCTAGCCTTAAAATCTGGTCTCCACTAAGCCCCCTGGACAGCCCCCCCCGGGCCACCAGCAACTCCACACAAGTAGGCGACACTGAGTGACACCAGAGCAGTGTAACCAACACACAGTGTGGGGGTACTGGGGTACAGGGAGAGGGTAACTGGGGGTACATGGATAGAGAGATGGACTGGTGGTACTGGGAGAAAATGGGGGTACTTAGAGAGAGTGTGACTGGAGGTCATGGGAGAAAGTCTAGGTACTGAGAGAGAGAAGGAGAGAGTGGGGGTACTGGGAGAGAGTGACTGGGGGTACTTGGAGAGAGAGTGACTAGGGTACTTGGAGAGAGTGACAGGGGGGTACTGGTAGAGGGTGACTGGTGGTACTGGGAGAGAGTGACTCGAACTGGAATTGCCATAGCGCACCGAAGGAGACAACACATTTTGATGAACCCCTTTAGCGAACAACCCTTCAACATACATGTTGCCAAATGCCAAAGAGAGACGCTGGTGATTTACGGAATGTCACTGCCGTTGGGGCCAGAAATAAGGCTATTACTGGGAATCTAGACATTATGATGTATCAGGGAGGATACTTATGCCAATAAAAAATATCACAGAGCATGGTTGCATTGAATCAAATGTACATGAGCAACATTTTATATAATATTATAGCACCATATTTATAGCAACATTTAATATAATTTGGAGACTTGTTGCTGGAGGAGAACAACAAAAAAAGAGACATTGGGAGAGAAAAGAGGGACAGAGGGGATACAATAGGGACTGTCCCTTCTATATAGGGACACTTGGGAGGTATACTTTCTACATTCCTTAAACACAGGTACTGGTTTTACAGCAGAATTATAAATTACATTAAAAAATAATACTTTAATATTAGTTTCCAACCAAGGCAATAACCAAAATAAATAAAACCATCAGAGTTCTCAGATATGTTTTATCAGTCTGCAGAATAATAGAAATCAAGCAATTATTGACTAATAATAATTATTATTTTAATAATAAGTAAAATAAGAAGAATGGAAAAAAAACACATTAGTTGCCCTTTCTAAATATGGCGCAGCTAAGGTATGGTGGCTTTCGTTGACCAAACTAGCTAGCAAGTATTGCTACACAGGAAGTGTGTATTCCAAGCCTCTCTCTTGCATGAAATCCCACCTATGTTTTATGCTGGTTGGTCAGATCTGCAGTCCGTCTAGCACACTCCATTCCTGATTGGTTCACTCTGCTACCGGCTTGCGGGCAGGGACCTGGTCAACAGCTGAGCAGTGCTGGACAGGTGAGCGCCATGCTTGGGGTTGAGGTGAACCCCTGGAACCTCCTATACCTTGTTTCCTTCCCGTTTCAGACCGTGTAGAGCCTCGGCCTGCCTGTATGTGTCCTCTGACAGCCAGACCTCACTGTGTGCTTTATGGGAAGCTCTGAGGAGGAGAAATGGGGTCTCGGCTATAGTCTGTAGGCTCCAATGGGACCTACTGAAAGAAATGACCACATAAAATGCCCATAGACTTGGGTGGAATGTCCGCACGGAATGTCCGCAGACTTGCTCGGTGCGGAACGGCGGCAGACTTGCTCGGAGCGGAACGTCGGCAGACTTGCACGGTGCGGAACGTCGGCAGACTTGCACGGTGCGGAACGTCGGCAGACTTGCTCGCTGCGGAACGTCGGCAGACTTGCTCGGTGCGGAACGTCGGCAGACTTGCTCGGTGCAGAACGTCGGCAGACTTGCTCGGTGCGGAACGGCCGCAGACTTGCTCGGTGCGGAACGGCCGCAGACTTGCTCGGTGCGGAACGGCCGCAGACTTGCTCGGTGCGGAACGGCCGCAGACTTGCTCGGTGCGGAACGGCCGCAGACTTGCTCGGTGCGGAACGGCCGCAGACTTGCTCGGTGCGGAACGGCCGCAGACTTGCTCGGTGCGGAACGCCGCAGACTTGCTCGGTGCGGAACGTCCGCAGACTTGCACGATGCGGAACGGCCGCTGACTTGCTCGGTGCGGAATGGCGGCAGACTTGCTCGGAGCGGAACGTCGGCAGACTTGCACGGTGAGGAACGTCGGCAGACTTGCACGGTGCGGAACGTCGGCAGACTTGCTCGGTGCGGAACGTCGGCAGACTTGCTCGGTGCGGAACGTCGGCAGACTTGCTCGGTGCGGAACGTCGGCAGACTTGCTCGGTGAGGAACGTCGGCAGACTTGCACGGTGCGGAACGTCGGCAGACTTGCTCGGTGCGGAACGGCCGCAGACTTGCTCGGTGCGGAACGGCCGCAGACTTGCTCGGTGCGGACGTCGGCAGACTTGCTCGGTGCGGAACGGCCGCAGACTTGCTCGGTGCGGAACGGCCGCAGACTTGCTCGGTGCGGAACGGCCGCAGACTTGCTCGGTGCGGAACGGCCGCAGACTTGCTCGGTGCGGAACGTCGGCAGACTTGCTCGGTGCGGAACGTCGGCAGACTTGCTCGGTGCGGAACGTCGGCAGACTTGCTCGGTGCGGAACGTCGGCAGACTTGCTCGGTGCGGAACGTCGCAGACTTGCTCGGTGCGGAACGTCGCAGACTTGCTCGGTGCGGAACGTCGGCAGACTTGCTCGGTGCGGAACGTCGGCAGACTTGCTCGGTGCGGAACGGCCGCAGACTTGCTCGGTGCGGAACGGCCGCAGACTTGCTCGGTGCGGAACGGCCGCAGACTTGCTCGGTGCGGAACGGCCGCAGACTTGCTCGGTGCGGAACGGCCGCAGACTTGCTCGGTGCGGAACGGCCGCAGACTTGCTCGGTGCGGAACGGCCGCAGACTTGCTCGGTGCGGAACGGCCGCAGACTTGCTCGGTGCGGAACGGCCGCAGACTTGCACGGTGCGGAACGGCTGCACGGAATACCCGCGGACTTGCACTTTGCGGAATGGCCACACGGAATGCCCGCGGACTTGCACGGTGCGGAATGTCCGCATGGATTGCCCACAGAATTGCACACTGCAGAATGACGGCATGGAATGCCCACAGAATTGGAGTCATGGAATGCAGAGGCTCACAGGAAATGTAGTTCAAAAACATCTGGATGGTTAAGGTTGCTGTCCCCTGGTCTAGTGGTTTTTAACGTAACCCTAAATTAATCCAGCCTGGTAAAAGTGGCATTTTAGCAACTGGCTTGAGTCCCTTGACCTCACTGTTTACAGAAACTAATCACTGCGGTAATTACCCAATGGAAGAGTCGCACCTATTGGATTGGCTACATGCAGGCAGTGTATATTCGCTCCCTGATTACAATTCTTTTTGTTGGGTTTGTTGTAGCTGCTGTTATGACTTGTTTCGGCCACTAGATGGCGATAATGGATCCTTGCATTAAATTAACCCTATAGCGGGCAGGTTCGCTCTCCTGTCGATGACCCGTCTCGCCACGGATCTGTCGGATCATAAAGATCATATATTATCCTGTGACATGATAAGCCGCTTGAAAGGCAGATGTGTCAGCCGAGACAGTTTTTTTTTAAAAAAAAGGGCATTTCATCCTTTATTTATTGCTTTCCTTCCTTTGTAGAGGAGTGAAGACGAAACCTGGCGCTCCAGATGTTTCCGAACTACATGTCCCATAATGCCTAGTCACACCTAAAAAAGCTCCGCTGAGCATCTTGGGACATGTAGTTCAGAAACATTCTAGAGTGCCGAGGCTCACCATTACTGAGTCATCCAGATGTTTTGCAACCACATCTCCCATGGTGCCGTGACACTCATTAGCATGGACGAGCCTTATGGGAAATGTAGTTCTAAAACATCTGGGGGGGGGGGGCTGAGGTTGTCCTGACCCATGATGGCGAGCCTTAGCCCCCCCAGATGTTTCTGAACAGCACGTCCCATGATGCTCAGCTAGCTTTTGGGTGTGTATTTGTTAGTCGGTCTCATCCGTTGTACAGCACTATGGCACTTGTTTGCGCTTTATAAATACTTGTAACTTTGTGACAAGGCATTATGGGACATGTAGTTCTGCATCCAATGGTGCACCACCTATCACGATCAGGGGTCTCAAACTCGCCCCCCTCCTCCAGATGTTTATTTCATACAATTCCCATAATCCTTTGAATGCAAAAGATGGCCAGAGGATCATGGGAGGTGTAGTTTAGAAACATCTGGGCTTGAGATCACCGCCGTAGAAGATGTGGCGGCCTCAGCCGGTAGATCTGTGGCACACGTGGGGTTCCCACTCCCATGATGCTTTCCTCCTGCCTGTCCCGTGCGTTAGCATGTATCGGGATGCGCTGCGCCAGTTACGATGTGTCTTTATCCTGTGAAGGTTTGGCACGCTCGCTCATGTTCTGAGCGCCTCCTCGCGCCCCCCCCCTGCGCTGCTGAATATTTCATCCCGTCTGAGGAGTAATTAATGGCTAGAGATGCTTCATGCTCTCATCCATTAAAGGCAACCCTGGGGGGCATCGCCTTGGTCCATCTCGAATGCCCTCCGAGTGCCAGAGGCAGGGAATACCCCCCCAGGGGCAGAGCGTGTAGAGCGCACCTTAACTGCACACTCTGGGGAGGCAAGAAGAAAGTGCAGCAAGGATTGATGGGGGCCAAATGAGTAACCCTTTCCCTGCCACAGCCTATACGCGCCTGCCTCCATCCAGTGTGAAGGACGTCTTCATAGCTTTTCACGTCGCAGACAATACCTTTCAATGCATGATATATATGTGTGTGTGTGTGTATATACACAATATATGTGTGGGTGTATATATACACAATATATGTGTGGGTGTGTATATACACAATATATGTGTGGGTGTATATATACACAATATATGTGTGGGTGTGTATATACACAATATATGTGTGGGGTGTGTATATATACACAATATATGTGTGGGTGTGTATATATACACAAAATATGTATGGGTGTGTATATATACACAAAATATGTGTGGGTGTGTATATATATACACAATATGTGTGGGTGTGTATATATACACAATATGTGTGGGTGTGTATATATACACAATATGTGTGGGTGTGTATATATACACAATATGTGTGTGTGGGTGTATACACAAAATATGTGTGGGTGTGTATATATACACAATATGTGTGTGTGGGTGTGTGTATACACAAAATATGTGTGGGTGTGTATATATACACAATATGTGTGTGTGGGTGTGTGTATACACAAAATATGTGTGGGTGTGTATATATACACAATATGTGTGGGTGTGTATATATACACAATATGTGTGTGTGGGTGTGTGTATACACAAAATATGTGTGGGTGTGTGTATACACAAAATATGTGTGGGTGTGTATATATACACAATATGTGTGGGTGTGTATATATACACAATATGTGTGGGTGTGTATATATACACAATATGTGTGGGTGTGTATATATACACAATATGTGTGTGTGGGTGTGTGTATACACAAAATGTGTGTGGGTGTGTGTATACACAAAATATGTGTGGGTGTGTGTATACACAAAATATGTGTGGGTGTGTGTATACACAAAATATGTGTGGGTGTGTGTATACACAAAATATGTGTGGGTGTGTGTATACACAAAATATGTGTGGGTGTGTGTATATACACAATATGTGTGGGTGTGTATATACACAATATGTGTGGGTGTATATATACACAATATGTGTGGGTGTGTATATACACAATATGTGTGGGTGTATATATACACAATATGTGTGGGTGTGGGTGTATATATACACAAAATATGTGTGGGTGTATATATACACAAAATATGTGTGGGTGTATATATACACAAAATATGTGTGGGTGTATATATACACAATATGTGTGGGTGTGTATATACACATACAATAATAAAGCATAATATACACATATAGACACTAAGGTCTATTCACAAAGCAGCGAAACTGAACTCCTTTTCTTTTCTTTGCATTTCAGCAAATTGTGGCTCACCTCGACGACACTATTTAGTAGAAAAGATGATGAATTCACTATTTAGCGGATGATCACCGTATTTTGTTGAAATTGGAGTCACCGAAGCCGTAATAGCACATCGTTAAAAAAATAAAACCCTCGAATTGCGCCGGTAATCGCTGCATCGGCGAATTCCACCAAACAGAAAAAAAGGCAGCCTCATAACCGGCGTAAAAATGTATTTTTTAAAAAAAATAAAATAAATAATAATATGAATTTATTTATTAAATGTCTTTTTTTAAAAAAAATAAGGGTTTTTACAACATAATAATAATAAGGATAAACGGCCATTAAAAAACATATTCCGTTTTATGACGTTCAATGCTACGGGATTCGCCGGTTTAAACCTGTCGAACTGAATCACCGAAAATCAGGGCTTTTCGGTGCAATTCGCAGGTTGGTGAATAACCCCTTAAATATCCAGGTCTATGGTTAGTTTGTGTGTGTGTGTTTTTTTTTTCTCGGTGTTAGCGTTGCGCTCCTCTCTGCGCTGCGTGTTGTGCGCTGTGTATTAACCCTTTCCTCCCTGTCACAGGTCTGTCATCATGCAGCACTTACACCGGAAGGCGTCTCTCTCCGAGCGACTAATACGCACCATCTCCTCCATCCGCTCCCTGCCCGGTGACACCGTGGAATCGCTGATACGCAAGGTGAGGGGAGGGGGGGTGCGATGTTTTCCTTCTGCGAGGTTTTTGTATTTTAACCCTTTAAGTCCTGCCTGACCCGTGCGCTTCTGTGTTTGCAGGGCGCCGATGTCAACGGTCCCCACGACACACTCCTCCCGCTGCACAGCGCGTGCATGGTGTGCGACGCCGATTGCGTGGAGCTGCTGCTGGAGAACGGCGCTCACGTCAGTACCTTCCCTGAACTAGAGATGGGGGGGGAGGGGGGCGGCGGGGCGGGTCGGCCATGTTTTCCCAGACATATATATTGTATTCACGCTGATGGGCAGTGCATGAAAAATGCCACCCGCAACATGTATAATCCATACGCTGCAGGTAAGGAATCCCAGCTGACCTGCTTTCATCTCCTTCCTGCAGAATATGATTATACATGATGCAGGGCAGCACTTTCCGCCGTTCTTATTTTTGGACCTGGAAGTGCCGCCGGTTTTAAGTATAATTTATTATTAATGATATGCGGCCTGGCCAAAAAAATAGTAGTCACCGCCGGGATGTAACTCAGCCAATCGGCGCTCGCCTTCCATTGGATAATTATTGCAGTGATTAATATGTATCAGCATAAAATGAGGTCATGTGACTCCCTGAATATACTGAATGAGCAGGTTTTTCCATCCATATTCCAAGATGGCAATGCCAGGATTCATCGGGCTCAAATTGTGCAAGAGTGGTTGAGGGAGCACGAGACATCATTTTCACACATGGATTGGCCACCGCACAGTCCAGACCTTAACCCCATTGAGGTTAATCTTTGGGATAATGTGCTGGAGAAGACTTTACGCAGCGCCGCGACTCTCCCATCATCAACACAAGATCTTGGCCACAAATTAGCGATTAGACCCCCTATAAGTTTATTTTTCTCCGGCGTTTGCCCCTTTGGTCTCCGCGGCGTCTGTCTGGTCTTGGCCACTAGGTGGCAGTGCTCTCTCTGTTCTTCCTCTCCGCAGGTCGACTCGGTGGACGGATACCAGCGGACAGCGCTGCATTACGCCGCGGAGAAAGACGACATGTGCGTGGAGATCCTGCTGGAGTACGGCGCCAACCCCAACGCCCCGGACGGGAATCAAGACACACCCTTACACTGGGCAGCTTTTAAGAACATGGCGGGCTGCGTGCAGGCGTTACTGGAAGGCGGCGCCAGGGTAAACGCCAGAGACTACAACCAGGACACACCTCTGAGCTGGGCAGTCATGAAAGGCAACCTGGAGAGCTTGAAGTTACTCCTGGACTATGGGGCACAGCCAGACACCGTCAATCTGAAGGGACAGTACCCGGCGGGGAGGCTTGCCATCCTGATGGCCCGCGGACTGGGTGGCGAACGGGAGGAAGAGTGCCTGGACCTGCTGCTGAGGGCCAGCGGGCACCTGCGTCTCCGGGAGGGAGGTGGGGTGACCCCTGAGGTTGCCCGCGACGCCCAGTTGTGCGAGCGGCTCTCCAAGCTGTGCGCCGAGCCTGGCACCTTGAAAGGTTTGACGAGGCGGGCCATAAGGGCCAGTCTCGGGGGATGCCAGCTGTCCCAGGTTGTGCCGGAACTGGACATCCCCAAGTCTTTGCAGAACTACATCCTGCTGGTCGAGTGACGCGACAGGTTTTAACCCTTTCTGTACAACGTGTAATGCCAACGGACAAAGGGAGCAGCGCCCGCTCCTACAACAAAATGCAAAGTGCGCGACGTTCCAAGGAGAACCGATACGGAGACCTGGGTATGGCAGCATCAACAGTCCGGCACGCTGGTTTTGGGCTTAAAAGGTAGCATTTAGATAAAAAAATGGTACTTCTCTTTATATTATACTCCAATAATTGACTGCGCGCCCCTTTTTAACCCCTACCTTTTTGTTTTTTTGTTACACTGCTATGTACACGGGGTACCGCGATGTAAGACGGTCTCTGCTACTGGGAGAAAAGGGGTTAATTAATATAAATATGTTCCACTTCGAAGGTCAGAACAAACCTGGTGCTGCAGCTCTGGTGCTGATTAAAGGGTTAACATGCCCATGAAATGAAGACGATTCCTTGTCGTGATCCTTCTTGCTCCTGTATAGGGACCTCAGACCCGTCCTGATGCTGTGTAGGATGGAAACAAAACCACTTGGTAGTGAAGGGGTTAACAACAAAACAGCCCACACACCCTATAAGGACACGGTAACGCTCCCCCCCCCCCGTGTGCGCAATCGTTAAAGAGCAGTACATCATCATCTTTATCTCTTACATCCTCGTATTGATCCTCAAATTAGGTGTTGTGGTTTTGTCTACCCTTGGCCAGCCCAGATGTATCAGAACTACATGTCCCATGATGCTTTGTCATAGACAAAGGCTGGCCGAGCATCATGGGAGATGCAGTTCAGTAACATCTTGGGTGCCAAAGCTCGCCATCACTGGGTTCGGGCAACCTCAGCCCTCCAGATGTTTTGCAACCACATCTCCCATGATGCTGAGACGCTCCTTAACATGGATGAGCCGAATGGGAAATGTAGTTCCAAAATATATGGCGGGCCAAGGTTTTTCTGACCCAGTGTCGGCGAGCTTCGGCACCACAGATATTTCTCAACTACATGTCACAGAAAAAGGCTGGCCGAGCATCATGGGACACGTAGTTCAGAAATCTGGGGTGCCAAGGCTCGCCGTCACTGGGTTAGGGCAACCTCGGCCCTCCAAATGTTTTGGAACTACATTTCCCTTAAGGCTCATCCATGCTAATGAGTGTCTGAGCATCATGGGAGATGTGGTTGCAAAACATCTGGGATGGCCGAGGTTGCCCCAACCCAGTGATGGCGTGCCTTGGCACCCCAGTTTTCTGAACTACATGTCCCATGATGCTCGGCCAGCCTTTTTCCTGTGACTAAGCATCATGGGACATGTAGTTCTGAAACATCTGGGGTGTCAAGGTCTGCCATCACTTCCCTAACCCAAGGGTCAGCATCCTCGTCCCTCCAGTGGTTTTGGAACTACATTTCCTATGAGGATCATCTATGCTAACGAGTGGCTGAGCATCATGGGAGATGTGGTTTCAAAACATCTCACAGGGCCAAGGTTGCCCCTAACCCTTTAGCCGGTAGCCGAATTAAGCCCCTGTTCTCTCTCCAGCTGTGTGGCCTTTGCGATCAGAGATGCCGGTTGGGGGGGGGGGAGGTCGGGGAGTCCCACGCTTTTAATCCTGTAATCTCGATCTCCGTAACGATGAAAACCTGCGCCGTTCTCGGAGGATGAAAAGTGCGCTGGAGCGGAAATGACCGAGTGTTGCAGACAATAACAGATTGACCCGGTGGGAAGAGGCCCGGGGTCCTACCATTAAACCAAAATATTCCACCCTCTGCTTAACTGACCTTTACGGAGATTCTGAGCAGAAGCAGCTTGTCATTCACACGCGGCATGTTCTCCGTCAGGGCGCGCGGCCGAGGCGGCTGCCGGATTAAACGCGAGATGAGCGGGCCGCACCGTTTCTTCTGCTCGCTTTTATATTCCCGGTTCGACCCAAATTTACCATAATCACCTGTTGGTATAGCATGGGCCGGCGCTGGGTCACCATGGCAACCCGTGCATCCTGGAACTACAGGCTCAGTGATGCCAGGCTAATTCTTGGAAAGGAATCATGGGAAACGGAGTTTAGACACCGCTGGGTGGGCATCATGGGAAACGGAGTTTAGACACCGCTGTGGGTGTCCGGCTGGGTGGGCATCATGGGAAATGGAGCTCAGTACCAACTGGAGTGCCGACGTTAGCCATCTCGGCCCAGGACATTATGCCATAGCTACCGCGGCATCCCCAGACCCTGGGAAGTCAGGTGGACGGGGCTATGACCGAAGAAGAAGCTATGCCATGGCGCAGCGCGTGCCATCTGCACATGCAGAGCCGGAAAAGGTGGTGGTTGGACTCCGCATTAAACTACAGCGCCGGCAAAACCTCAAGTGTCGTCTACCAGCACTGTGCCATTGGAAGGATATATATACATGTTGAGTGTTGTGTTGCCAGTTCAGCCATGTTTTCCTGGACACCTATATATACATGCTGAAGGGCAGTGCATGAAATATGCCACCCCGCAGCATGTATAATCCATACGCTGCAGGTGAGGAATCCCAGGCGACCTGACTTGATTTCCTTCCTGCAGCATATGAATTATACATGTTGCAGGGCGGCACGTTCCCCTGTGCTCCCCCTCTGCATGAAATAGTAATAATGTGGAAAACATGGCCGACCTGGCGATCCCAGCGAGGAAACCCTTCAGTCTGCGCGATGCTGCAGAGCGTGGACGGACGCCAAGGTGCAGCGAGCCGAATATGGGATGAGGTTTGTGATAACGATGGGAAAGCGGTTTGCGGCTCGGTGCCGCCGCCGCTCACCTGTGACCCGTTCCGATCATTATCTGTCGCTGTCTATTAGAACCAGCTTAGGGACGTGGAGGGTGAAATGCGCTTCCCACGGCTCATTAACCCCCTTTTTATGGGGACACTCTCTCTCCATCCTGTTTTAACTAGGTAGAGGGAAATCTAGCCTCTCTCTCGTCAAACCGGCATATGCAGGCGACGCCTGGTAAAAATCCTCTTCCTGACGCGTTTCGGGGTCTTTGGGGTGACCCCCTCGAATGACACACTGCATTAATACAAAGTATATTCAAAGGCGTCGGAAACCCAGAAAGCAGGGGTTGTCGACTTTGGCCCACCAGATGTCTTGGAACTACATCTCCCATGATGCTCAGCCACTCATTAGCTTGGCTGAGCCTTATGGGAAATGTAGTTCCGAAGCAGCCGGAGGGCCAAGGTTGCCGACCCCTGTCATATTGCAATCTGGCTGTCGCTCAGGGCCCAAACCATAACAAGAAACCTAATTTAAAGCGATCTAATTTATTAGCTCGACCTGATTAATGAATAGATTTCCCGGCACTGAATAGTACAGGGCAGCACTTTTCATCCGCCGCTCACCAGCATATATATAATACACACCCAGAATGACATGGAGCATCCGGCGACCCTAATAACCATATGAATCCTGCACACCTATAAAACCAGTGTACACACACACTTGTGATATTTACATGTGAGATGGATTGTTCTCCTGGAAATGCCTGTAATATGACCTCAGAGGACCCTTTTGGGATGCCAGCCAGGAAATGTAATCCCCAGGCTCCCTGATTGACAGGCCTCAGTATCAGCATCAATTTTGAAATCCTGTCTTTTTTTATTTTTTGGAAAGCTGGGACTTGAGCGACAGGATACTTTTCTTTCGGTGGCTTATTTACAGCTCCATTAAATTATTTTATTGGTAGTCACGTGTGACGCTAATAGCACAGACGAGCGACTCGTTAATCTGTCCCGTCATAATCTGGGATATTTATTCGTCGTCGGATTTTAAGAAGGTCCTGTTTTCCAGCAGTCTATAAACTGGGAGGGTTAGGAAGGCATTAGAGCTGGGCTCAGCGACTTCGGCCCTCTTGTAGTTCCAAAAAAAAAAAAAAAAAAAAAAACATCTCCCATGATGCTCAGCTGCTCATTAGCTCGGCTGAGTTTCAGGGGAGCGGTAGCTCCAAAACATCTGGAGGATTGAGGTTACCAACCTGTGCGCTAAGGCTTGCGGCTCCCTATTACCAGCTGCCTCGGGATAGTGAGGAGAGGTGTTTGTCTATGGGGGGGGGGCAGATCGGAGGGGGTCAGTGTGTGTATCTGTGAGAATATATGGAGTATAAGGCGGTGTGGTGGTGAAAGCATGGCAAGGGGCCCCAAAAAATGTTCTCGCCCAGTGTCCCTCAATTCTAGGTGGCCCTGGGTTTCAGTTTTCTAATACAGAGGGTCCCCTTGTGTTGTGTCTTTTAATTAAAGCCCCCCCCCCCGGACCCCTGCAACCCCACCCCTCCCTGTTCATGGACACATAATGGAACGATCACAGCTCCGTCACTGTCGTTCAGCGTCCAGATGGATAAAGTGACGAGAGGAGGTTCTGACGTGTCTCCCTTCTCCTCTGATCGGGATAAATGATCGCGCCAAGCTGGGGGGGATGAAGGAACACGTCTGTCTGACAGAACCGATCCATCCAGCAGGCCTGGAGGAGGAAGAGGGTGAGAGAAATATGACAGGATTGGGGTTAAAAAAAATGGTGAAATACTGGCGAAATAGGATATTAAAGGGAGACCACCTCTTACAAAAACTGTAACTAAATTACAATGTGCATCACAGACTAAACACCTTATAAAACAGTTTATTAAACACACGCTATGGTTGTTTTTTTCCTTTGTTTTAAGTAATTTCGTGTAAAAAGGGAAAGAAAGTTTTTTTTGTTGTTGTTTTATCTCCTGATTACATTTTGTGGATTTTTACCATGATGCAACATTTACCAGTTTTTCATTACTTCTGTGGCTTATCTAATCTACAGTATTTTTAACAGTTTGAGATGGAGGGAATGCTTAAATAAGGATGCAGGGCGTTTATTGTTTTCTCCGGGCTACCTGGCAGCTGAATGAGATAAAACAGGGAGCTTAAAAGACTTCTAATCTATCCCCTGGTGATGTCCTTTGAATACATCCCACACAATACAATGATGTGACCCATTCACTCCATTCTATGGCCAAAGCCACACAGTGAGGAGCAAGTGATACGAGGAGGAGGGGGGGGCAGGGAGCGAGTTTTCATCAGATCGGTGGGGCTGGGAGAAGGGTGGGGGGTCACTCCTCACATCCTGACCTCTTTATATGTAAGGATGGGCAGAGCGTCCCTTTAAGAAGAAGCGATATATCTCCAATTCTCGCTTTTTAAACGATAAGACCTATATCCTTATTAATCCGCCGGTGGTCCCTGACATTATTTGGCTCCTTATCGGCGTAGAAATCCGAGAAGAATTGGAGATTTTCCTCAGAGGGGCCCGGCGATTCATGCTACCCCTCCCCCATCATTTAATGTAAAACCCCCTCAGGAAATAGAAAAAAAAAGGCGCAAAATCAACAAAATGTCATTAAAGAGGGACTTTTCCTGCAGACGTTTTTCCGGTATTCCCGCAAAGTGAGCGTTTTGTGTGAGGTTTATCGTTTTCCGCCCGCTTCCCCCTCAGTGGGTGACACCGGTAGTTTTTCGTGCCACGCCCAAGGGTCAGGATTGAAAGGGCCGCAGAAGATGAGGTGACGGTCCTCGGGGTTTGGCGTGTGAGACGCGCTCAGTCTCGGGGTTTGGCGTGTGCGACGTGCTCAGTCTCGGGGTTTGGCGTGTGAGACGCGCTCAGTCTTGGGGTTTGGCGTGTGAGACGCGCTCAGTCTCGGGGTTTGGCGTGTGCGACGCGCTCAGTCTCGGGGTTTGGCGTGTGCGACACGCTCAGTCTCGGGGTTTGGCGTGTGCGACGCGCTCAGTCTCGGGGTTTGGCGTGTGCGACGCGCTCAGTCTCGGGGTTTGGCGTGTGCGACGCGCTCAGTCTCGGGGTTTGGCGTGTGCGACGTGCTCAGTCTCGGGGTTTGGCGTGTGAGACGTGCTCAGTCTCGGGGTTTGGCGTGTGAGACGCGCTCAGTCTCGGGGTTTGGCGTGTGAGACGCGCTCAGTCTCGGGGTTTGGCGTGTGCGACGCGCTCAGTCTCGGGGTTTGGCGTGTGCGACGCGCTCAGTCTCGGGGTTTGGCGTGTGCGACGCGCTCAGTCTCGGGGTTTGGCGTGTGCGACGCGCTCAGTCTCGGGGTTTGGCGTGTGCGACGCGCTCAGTCTCGGGGTTTGGCGTGTGCGACGTGCTCAGTCTCGGGGTTTGGCGTGTGAGACGTGCTCAGTCTCGGGGTTTGGCGTGTGAGACGCGCTCAGTCTCGGGGTTTGGCGTGTGAGACGCGCTCAGTCTCGGGGTTTGGCGTGTGAGACGCGCTCAGTCTCGGGGTTTGGCGTGTGAGACGCACTCAGTCTCGGGGTTTGGCGTGTGCGACGCGCTCAGTCTCGGGGTTTGGCGTGTGCGACGCGCTCAGTCTCGGGGTTTGGCGTGTGCGACGCGCTCAGTCTCGGGGTTTGGCGTGTGCGACGCGCTCAGTCTCGGGGTTTGGCGTGTGCGACGCGCTCAGTCTCGGGGTTTGGCGTGTGCGACGCGCTCAGTCTCGGGGTTTGGCGTGTGAGACGCGCTCAGTCTCGGGGTTTGGCGTGTGAGACGCGCTCAGTCTCGGGGTTTGGCGTGTGAGACGCGCTCAGTCTCGGGGTTTGGCGTGTGAGACGCGCTCAGTCTCGGGGTTTGGCGTGTGAGACGCGCTCAGTCTCGGGGTTTGGCGTGTGAGACGCGCTCAGTCTCGGGGTTTGGCGTGTGAGACGCGCTCAGTCTCGGGGTTTGGCGTGTGAGACGCGCTCAGTCTCGGGGTTTGGCGTGTGAGACGCGCTCAGTCTCGGGGTTTGGCGTGTGAGACGCGCTCAGTCTCGGGGTTTGGCGTGTGAGACGCGCTCAGTCTCGGGGTTTGGCGTGTGAGACGCGCTCAGTCTCGGGGTTTGGCGTGTGAGACGCGCTCAGTCTCGGTTTGGCGTGTGAGACGCGCTCAGTCTCGGGGTTTGGCGTGTGCGACGTGCTCAGTCTCGGGGTTTGGCGTGTGCGACGTGCTCAGTCTTGGTTTGGCGTGTGCGACGTGCTCAGTCTCGGGGTTTGGCGTGTGCGACGCGTTCGGTCTCGGGGTTTGAAGTTCCACAGGCGCCGTTTGTGATGGGGGAATGTCTCAGATGTCATGCTGTCTGTACCTGGGAGCTCTGCCGACATGTCCTGGGGGTCTGCTGTTTGACAGCTAATTGTCGGACATCTGGGGGGCATAAATCCTGGGCTGTGAGCAGGAGACGGAGATGTTAGTCCTCTCTGCCGTTCGCCCCGGCTCCGCTGGCTGATAGAAAGCGCTCTGCGCTGTACCAGGCCGATACATTGCATTATTTGCATAACCGAGCGCCAACATATTCTGCAGCGCAGTAGAGGAAATGCCAACAAATGGCATATCGTTATACAAGACAACGGATCCTACCAGTGGGACAACAAGATGCAACACTTTATATAAAGTGTGATGTCTGGCCCTATGAGCTTACAATCTAAAGGTGATAAGAGCGGCAGGAGACAAGCGGGTGCGGGGTGAGGTTTAGAGACAGTGAGGGGTAAGTGGTTAATAAGATAGACGGGTACCGGCACCAGGGGGGGCTACAATAAGGATGGTGCGAATGGCAAGTGGACTTGCTGGCTGAGTGTGATGAGGTGATTCTTGCATTAGGTACTGGATGCTGAGGCATGTGTGGACGGCTGAGGGTGATGAGGCGGATCTCACGTTAGTTCCTCAATGCTGAGACGTGTGGACGGCTGAGTGCGATGAGACAGAACTCGCATTAGTTACAGGAGGTGTGGATGGCTGAGGGTGGTGAGGCACATCACGCTATAGTTGCCGGTTTCTGAGACCTGTGTGGATGGCTGAGGGTGATGGGGCAGGTCTCGCATTAGATACTGTATGTGTGGACGGCTGAGGGAGAACTTGCATTAGTTCCTGAATGCTCGGACCTATGCGGACTGCTGAGGGTGATGATGCAGATCTCGCATTAGTTACTGGATGCTGAGACCTGTGTGGACGGCTGAGTGTGATGAGACAGATCTCGCATTAGTTACTGGATGTGTGGACGGCTGAGGGTGGTGAGGCAGATCACGCCTTAGTTGGTGGGGGCTGAGACTTGTGTGGAAGGCTGAGGGTGATGGGGCAGGTCTCGCTTTAGTTACTAGATGTTTGGACGGCTCAGGGAGAACTCACATTAGTTCCCGTATCCTGAGACCTATGCGAATGGCTGAGGGTGATGAGGTGATTCTTGCACTAGTTCCTGGATGCTGAGACCTGTGTGGACGGCTGAGGGTGATGAGGTAGATTAATTAGGTTCTGGATGCTGAGACCTGCGTAGACGGCTGAGTGTCATGAGGCAGATCTCGCATTAGTTCCTGGACGCTGAAATGTGTGTGGCCGGCTGAGTGTGATGAGACAGATCTCCAATTAGTTACAAGATGCTGAGACTTGTGCGGATGGCTGAGTGTGATGAGGCAGATCTTGCATTAGTTACTGGATGTGTGGACGACTGAGTGTGATGAGGCAGAACTGGACTTAGGAATTTCCGCAGCTTCGTTCAGTGTTGAAGAAGAGAGGGGAAAGGGGACTGAGATCCTCCTATACAGGGAGAGGTGTCGGCAAACAAGCTGAAAGTGCAGGGTATTCAAACGAAAGCTAATAAATAAATGTCATTATTTAACAATCCACGATTTAATGAGAATCTCGATACAGCCGGTAAATAGAAAAGGCCCAGGGGACGAAAGAACACAACAAGAACGTCTTTATATTCCGGTAATAACCAGGGAAGTGCTGACTCAACGCTCTTTACTCGGCCCCTAGGACTTCACCGTAACGAATGAATACAGGATATCCTCACGTGAGCTCATTAAACCGGAGTGTGGCAAATCAAACCCGCAAGCCGCAAAACAGGGCTTGTTTAAGGGCATATTACTCGGGGATCGCCCATATATTATTATTATCACACCAGCGGATTCCGTAGCGCTGTACAAGAGAGCGAGCCGCCGATCAACCCATCATCTCTGACATACCGTCCAGTATTACGGGGTCTGTCCACCAAAACCAGCGCCCCGGAAGCTGCCCTCTACAAATCTTGAATCAAAATGAGAATTTGGTGTTCATGCCTGAATCAATAAACATATTTATTACAAAAAAATAAATAAGAATTTTGGGAAACTTTTTTCCTTTTTGGTTTTATCCTTGCTTTCCAAAATAAATGACTAAAAGCGGATTAACATAGACTTAATACAACCCCCTACTTTAAGGCCCCTCCTAGTTGTCTATCAACGTTCGCCTTAGTAAATCCAGACTGGTAAAAGCGGCATTTTAGCAATTGATGCTATTTATTTATTCCCCGCCTACGAGGACTTAATCCTATTTATCCAGCAGCCTTCAGCATACCGCAGACTTATCTTCCTTCTTCACAGTAGGGGGGGGGGGGGTGAGAGTCTTTGCTGTCTTTTGCAAAAGGAGAAGTGACTGATATCGGGTTACAGAGCGAAGAGAAGGGAAGCCAGAACGCTGAGCTGGAAAAAAAACCCCACAAAAGATCCACCGACTTCTCTATTTTTCAGTTAAAAAAGGTAGTAAAACGTCGCTATTCGGCGATTTGTGGCACGGCCGGCAGTTTATAGAATATATTTAGGGCGGGCGTCTCAGACTTTGCCACCCCACTCCCCCAGATGTTTCTGAACTACAACTCCCACGATCCTTCGGCCATCTATTGCATTCGAATAATTCTGGGATTTGTAGGCGATCAACATCGTCGGGGACCCCCGATTTAGCACGGCGGGGTAGTTGGACGCTAGGGTTACTTCCCGGGACTCTGTCGGTGAAACGGCTCATCGTCTCTGGTCTGCAGGTCCCTTTGGCGTGACAGGGGTTAAGAGTCTGGGACCTGTTGTAAATAAGTGCTGGTAGACAGGCTCTCGTGTTTAAGGGTAACCCTCAGTCTGAGCCAATTACATGAGCCCGGAGCTGTGTTTAATGGGGCAGCAATGAGGTTCAGTGACAGTGACACTGATGCGCAATGACAGTGTCCTATGGCTGTCCCCAGGGTTATGTGAACTCTGCTGCCTTCCTTATTTACTCATCTGCATGGGCTGGCAGCGGTGCCCGCTGGTGCGAAGCTCTGCCACATCTCTCAGTCCGAGCGCATACCCTCCTGGCAGGCAGGATCTCTCTGGATACTATTGTAATCATGGTTAAAAAAAAAACAAACTCCAGAGGAGCCGGAGCGCGGGCCACGGCGTGGACACCGGAACAAAGACGCCGAACATTTAATGGAGATATTTAAAAGAAATCCGCAGAATTCCAGGACATAAAAATGCAAATAATATTAATATTATTATAATAAACTGTCTTGCAGCAGGGTTTTGGAATTCGCAGTGTCCTGGGGGCTATTAACTAACCTGTGATCTGGTGGAGGACAATGTTCATTTTGGCAGCGAATTTTAATTCGGTTTTAGTCGTGGACTTCTGATTAAAATTCCATTTAGCTTTAGTCCTATTTTAGTCTGAATTGTTCTAGTTTTAGTCATAAGGGTCTATTCACAAAGCTTCGTTCTTCGGCGATTTTCAGTTTCGCCCAAATTACGGCGAATTCATTAGCGAATGATCACCGTGTTTTGCAGAAAACTGGGGTCGCAGAAACAGTTATCGGACGCCGGCAATAAACCGCCGAATCGCACTGATAGTCGGCGAACTGCGCCAAATAGGCATTGGCTAATTAAACCGAATTGGGGGGGGGGAGAGTTTAAATCAACAAAAATGCAGTAAAATGTGTCTAAATTATAAAAATGTTAATTAATTGCAATTAATTAAATTGTTACAAAATTTAAAAAAGTCTTTTAACAAATAAGAAAAATAAAACGGGTTTTTGCAAAAAGTTAAAATAAATTTTTGTAATTTTGGTTATAATATAATATTATAATATAGGTTGTAATTTGTTTTAAGATATTACGTTATTACATTGAAATTCACACTCGTTTCTCTTATTCGTAACGTCGCCCCATTTCTCTTATTCCTAATGTCTCCCCATTTCTCTTATTCCTAATGTCTCCCCATTTCTCTTATTCCTAATGTCTCCCCATTTCTCTTATTCCTAATGTCTCCCCATTTCTCTTATTCCTAATGTCTCCCCATTTCTCTTATTCCTAATGTCTCCCCATTTCTCTTACTCCTAATGTCTCCCTC
Source organism: Leptobrachium leishanense (assembly GCA_009667805.1). Lineage (NCBI taxonomy): Eukaryota > Metazoa > Chordata > Amphibia > Anura > Megophryidae > Leptobrachium > Leptobrachium leishanense. The sequence goes on from CM019069.1 coordinate 147,110,312, forward strand.
ATTTCTTATTCCTAATGTCTCCCCATTTCTCTTATTATTATTCTTTATTTATAAAGCGCCAGCATATTCCGCAGCGCTGTACAATAGGCACAGTATAGACAGGGTTACAATACATTGAACAACATTTGACAAACAGTACAGGAGGAGATGAGGGCCCTATTCCCGTAGGAACTCACAATCTGGGAGGGTTGGGGTTGGAAACAGGAGGAGAGGACTGTAAGGTGAGAGTGATTGATGGTTGTGTCAGTGAGTTGGGTGGTAGGCTTCCCTAAATAGGAATGTTTTAAGGGAGCGTTTGAAGGAAGAGAAGTTAGGGGAAAGTCTGACCGTACGAGGGAGAGCGTTCCAGAGAGTGGGGGCTGCGCGTGAGAAATCCTGCAGTGTATCATGGGAAGAGGTGATGCGGGGAGAAGCTAGTCGCAGGTCACTGTTTGACCTTAGGGAGCGGGCTGGGGTGTATTTGGTGATTAGTGAGGACAGGTAGTGGGGAGCTGAGTTAGTGAGGGTTTTGTAGGTAAGGATAAGGATTTTGAACTTAATTCTGCAGTGGATGGGGAGCCAGTGAAGGGACTCGCAGAGGGGAGCGGCAGAGACAGAGCGGCGGGTGAGGTGAATTAGCCTGGCGGAGGCGTTCAGGATGGATTGTAGGGGGGAGAGGCGGGACAGAGGGAGGCCAGATAAGAGATTATTGCAATAGTCGAGTCGGGAGATTACCAGGGCGTGTATGAGTTGTTTTGTGGTGACAGCGGTAAGAAATGGCCGAATTCTGGAAATATTACGCAGTTGGTATCGGCAGGAGGAGGAAAGAGACTGGATGTGGGGGATGAAGGAAAGAGCAGAGTCAAGTGTAACTCCAAGGCAGCGAACTTAGTTTGATGGGGAGATGGTGATACCCTCCACCGTGATAGAGAAGTCAGGAGGTGGGGAGGCATTGGAGGGAGGAATAAGTAGGAGACTCCTAATGTCTCCCCAATTCTCTAACCCCTAATGTCTCCCTCATTTCATTCACTCCTAATGCCTCCCCATTTCTCTTATTCCTAATGTCTCCCTCATTTCATTCACTCCTAATGCCTCCCCATTTCTCTTATTCCTAATGTCTCCCTCATTTCATTCACTCCTAATGTCTCCCTCATTTCATTCACTCCTAATGTCTCCCTCATTTCATTCACTTCTAATGTCTCCCCATTTCTCTTATTCCTAATGTCTCCCTCATTTCATTCACTTCTAATGTCTCCCCATTTCTCTTATTCCTAATGTCTCCCTCATTTCATTCACTCCTAATGTCTCCCCATTTCTTACTCCTAATGTTTCCCCATTTCTCTTACTCCTAATGTTTCCCCATTTCTCTTATTCATAATGTCTCCCCATTTCTCTTACTCCTAATGTCTCCCCATTTCTTACTCCTAATGTTTCCCCATTTCTCTTACTCCTAATGTTTCCCCATTTCTCTTATTCATAATGTCTCCCCATTTCTCTTACTCCTAATGTCTCCCCATTTCTCTTATTCCTAATGTCTCCCCATTTCTCTTATTCCTAATGTCTCCCCATTCTCTTACTCCTAATGTCTCCCCATTTCTCTTACTCCTAATGTCTCCCCATTTCTTACTCCTAATGTCTCCCCATTTCTTATTCCTAATGTCTCCCCATTTCTTATTCCTAATGTCTCCCCATTTCTTATTCCTAATGTCTCCCCATTTCTTATTCCTAATGTCTCCCCATTTCTCTTATTCCTAATGTCTCCCTCATTTCATTCACTACTAATGTCTCCCTCATTTCTCTTACTACTAATGTCTCCCTCATTTCTCTTACTACTAATGTCTCCCCATTTCTCTGTCTCCCCATTTCTCTTATTCCTAATGTCTCCCCATTTCTCTTATTCCTAATGTCTCCCCATTTCTCTTATTCCTAATGTCTCCCCATTTCTCTTATTCCTAATGTCTCCCCATTTCTCTTACTCCTAATGTCTCCCCATTTCTCTTACTCCTAATGTCTCCCCATTTCTCTTACTCCTAATGTCTCCCCATTTCTCTTACTCCTAATGTCTCCCCATTTCTTACTCCTAATGTCTCCCCATTTCTTACTCCTAATGTCTCCCCATTTCTTACTCCTAATGTTTCCCCATTTCTCTTACTCCTAATGTCTGCCCATTTCTCTTATTCCTAATGTCTCCCTCATTTCATTCACTTCTAATGTCTCCCTCATTTCTCTTACTACTAATGTCTCCCTCATTTCTCTTACTACTAATGTCTCCCCATTTCTCTTACTCCTAATGCCTCCCCATTTCTCTTATTCCTAATGTCTCCCTCATTTCATTCACTCTTAATGTCTCCTCATTTCTCTTATTCCAAATGTCTCCCCATTTCTCTTATTCCTAATGTCTCCCTCATTTCTCTTATTCCAAATGTCTCCCCATTTCTCTTATTCCTAATGTCTCCCCATTTCTCTTATTCCTAATGTCTCCCCATTTATCTTATTCCTAATGTCTCCCTCATTTCTCTTATTCCTAATGTCTCCTCATTTCTTATTCCTAATGTCTCCTCATTTCTCTTTTTCCTAATGTCTCCCTCATTTGTTATTCCTAATGTCTCCTCATTTCTCTTACTCCTAATGTCTCCCCATTTCTCTTATTCCTAATGTCTCCCTCATTTCATTCACTCCTAATGTCTCCCCATTTCTCTTACTCCTAATGTCTCCCTCATTTCTCTTACTCCTAATGTCTCCCCATTTCTCTTATTCCTAATGTCTCCCCATTTCTCTTATTCCTAATGTCTCCCTCATTTCTCTTACTACTATTGTCTCCCCATTTCTCTTATTCCTAATGTCTCCCTCATTTGTTATTCCTAATGTCTCCCTCATTTCTCATACTCCTAATGTCTCCCCATTTCTCTTATTCCTAATGTCTCCCCATTTCTCTTATTCCTAATGTCTCCCCATTTCTCTTATTCCTAATGTCTCCCTCATTTCTCTTACTACTATTGTCTCCCCATTTCTCTTATTCCTAATGTCTCCCCATTTCTCTTATTCCTAATGTCTCCCCATTTCTCTTATTCCTAGTGTCTCCCCATTTCTCTTATTCCTAATGTCTCCTCATTTCTTATTCCTAATGTCTCCTCATTTCTTATTCCTAATGTCTCCTCATTTCTTATTCCTAATGTCTCCTCATTTCTCTTATTCCTAATGTCTCCTCATTTCTCTCACTCCTAATGTCTCCCTCATTTCATTCACTCCTAATGTCTCCCCATTTCTCTTACTCCTAATGTCTCCCTCATTTCATTCACTTCTTATGTGTCCCTCATTTCCCTTAATCCTAACATCTTTCCCATTTCTTACCCTTAAAGTCTTTCACTTACTAACATCATTTCTCTTATACAGAATGTCCCTATTTAATTCATTCCTAATGTCTCTCCCATTTCTCACAACTCCTAATGTCTCTCCCATTTCACTTATTCCCAGCTTCTCCCCATTTCTTATAACTCCTCATGTCTCCCCATTTACCTTTTAATGTTTCCTGCCTTTCATTTACCCCTTTTTTGTTCTCTCCCCCTCCCATTTAAAGATGAGAACGATGCCTTGGCTGTCAGGTTTGGTGGAAAAGTGAAAGAAAGACAAAATAAATATTTAACAATCAGTGAAACTGTTTAATAAATACTTTTATACCAGAAAAAAATGACATGATGTTGACAAGATTGTAGCCGGACCCTTTGCATGATACTTAGTATGACATAGAGTAAACGAGCATCATTTATTACACACTGTGTGCATCGTATGAAGCCTTTAAACACACAATGAGGATTTGCTGAACGAGAAAGGGTCATATACGCGTCGTTTCATTTTACAAATCTGTCAGCCATAATTTTTATTATCACAATTACAATTTTTTTAAATAAAATTTTGGCTTTCTTTGTGTATTACCATTTTACGATATTTGAGATTTTAGAACCATTTGTCGAATAATGTTTGGACTAAATGACTCCATATGAGTGAAATAACTCTAGTAAAGAGCTCCTGATTATAGACGGGGAGGAAAAATAAGATTAGGCAAAAAAACATTGACTTTCCAACAGATTGCGCCATCTTTATTTTTATCAATAATAATAATAATACACATTGATCGGGTCTTTGGGCTCTATTAAAAACCTTCAAAAGGGTAAATTTCACTATTAATCTTTTGTTCTGTTGTTTATTTTTCTTTTTTTATTTATCTTTATTTTTTTAATTTTAACTGGATTGGATGATCTATCTACCTTTCAGCAAAGGCACAGAAATACACCCTGCCCGCACGATGAAACCATTGTGACCATGCTTTGATTTTGTAACATAAAGCGGCGACAAATAATCACGGGATCATGATTCTAAGACGCCGGGACCAAACAGCCAACTGGTGAAATGTTTTTGCTGGTTTATTTTCCATATTTCACAGCATTAAGTAATTCGGCAGTGTTGTAATGTAGTGACAGAGATGACAGTGTGACAGTTTCTGAGTAGAACCCGGTATTTATTGTATAGACCAGTCGGAAAGCCACACAAAGTAAAAAATAAGTGTCTTTTTGGGTCACTACTATAAATGGTGGACTTGTCTATAAGCACTGGAACTTCCCGTATCAAGGTAGGCTTCCGAAATGGCATGAAAACTGGTAGCAGAGAGGTTTCCATCAGAATGATTTTCTTTTTTACAGGCTGGAAGTAAGAGCCTACAGTCAAGTCTGAGGATACTCTAGTCAGCTTTTCGTCAAGTTGACCCAGTGTCCTCTAGACCTCTGACCTCGAGAGGCTCCATGATGCTCTCCAGCTTGCTTGAAGGTATCGAAAAAATAAAATACTCTGCATGTCTGTCACAGTGTGATGTCGAGGAGAAAGTGGAGTTCCGTAGAGAATTAGGACTTTCATGGTAAAAGTGTCCACACACAGGGTGGTTCATGGAGGACTTCAAGCCACAATGAGTGTGGGATTTATTGAATTGGAGGAAATGTTTTGCAACAAAGTTCTGTTAAAACTTGATTTCGTAGGAAATTAAGGTTCACGAGTTGAGAACGACCATGTACAATAAATCACATTATAAATGCTCTAAGTGTTCATACACTTTCCATCTCTTGACGTCCTCTCGCAAACCCCAAGCCACCTCCAACGCCAACCCCTTCTTCCTGGGTGGAAACAAAGGTTTGCGTAATGCTAGCATTGCCACCCCGGCCATCAGGGCACACGAAAACACTGGAGTCTGCCTCACACTTGGTTGGGCGAGCATAACAGGTGACCAAATCTGGGGTCAACAGTTCCACTTTGACCAACTGCTTGGGTGAGCAGTCTGCAGGTGGAGATGCAAGTAGGTCATCGCCCAGTGGGATTTTCTCCACTTCTTCTTTCGCCCTATCCTCTGACCTTTTGATAGAGAGATCTAACGGCCCTTCGTGTGGACATGATGCCTTCTCCAAAGCATGGTGGATATTCAAAAGCTCCAGTCGGATTTTGCCGAGTTGCTCGCTCAGAACTTTCTGTCGACTGCTGTCCTCGGAAGCCAGATCTGCCAACCTTTTCTCCACCTTCCCATACTCTTCCAGAGTCCTGTTTAGATCTCCAATAAGCACAGAGGTATTTTCCACCACAGGTTGTGTGCTGTCTGAAATAACCTCAGGCTCTCGCCTCCTCTTGTGAGGGGGCACATCAAGAAAGGCTGTTTTTTCATGCCAGGCATCAGGAGAAGGCATTCGTGGGGAGCATGAGCTGGTAAGAAAAGAGGGAATGAATAAGGCTAGTTCATCATATTTTACTTTGGCGTTTCATCTCCTTACAAAGAAACTCCTATGTTTGAGAACATATTTTCGGGGTACTTTTTAAAAAAGTATCAGGAAAAGCCTCTCCAAGTCTTCGTCGTGGCTGTCAAGCTCTGGACCCCCAGATGTTTCTGTACTACATTTCCCTGGCCATCTACTACATGCAAAGAATTCTGGGAATTGTAGGACATCAACCTGGGGGGCCTGGACTTGACATCCCTGGTCCACATGGCACCAAACAAATGGTTGACGGTGACCATACCAGGAATAAGAAGATCTAACCAGGGAGGGCTGGAGAAAACATGCATTAACTAGGGTCACTCCTCACTATCCTGGTATATTCAGAACGTTGTACTTGAAATCAATGGGTTTCAAAAGACAGTCGATGAAGGGGTAGGCCTAAACAGTAGGTCAAGTTAGGGACTGAATTCAAACTAGAACGTGTTCTATTCCTGAAGATAAATGGTCATGTTCTGAGTCCTCTAAGACAGGGGTCAGCAACCTTGGCCCTCCAGATGGTTTGGAATTACATCTCCCATGAGGCTCAGCCACTCATTAGGTTGACTGAGCTTCATGGTAGATGAAGCTCCAAAACATCTGGAGGGGGATGTCCCCTGCTTTAAGGTATCTGACTAACATTACAAAAAAGTGGGTACACAATTGTGTCTTTGACTAGTGACGAAGAACCTTTCGGCCAACCCAGTCAACGTCAAAGCATTAGAGACGTAATATATCAGCCTTTTTATCTTTGTTGAACAATGACTTTGTTTATCTGTTGTGAAGACCTACCTTTTTTGTGTGGGTTGCTCTCCTCCCATCAATGATGCCGTCTGATCCATCAGAACATCCAGAGGAGTGCCTTCTAGCCAAGGTTTCCTCTTCATGCATTTGGCAGGACTGGAGTTTGCCCACATTGGTCCATCAACAGCCCCCCTCTGTGGCGCCAAACCTTCATTCACGCCAAGAGATGGAACTCCATAGACACCGAGCACCTGTTTTTGATGTTGAATCGCATCTCTCACTGACTGGGGAGGCCAGGTGCTTTCTCCATCCGGTATTATTTTGTTATGGACCAGATTCTGTTTCACCAGCTTATTCCCTGACCCCCAGACCACCGTATTATTATCTTCCGAGGCCTTATGGAGACAAATTTTCACAGGTTCCACGGGAGTCTTGGTTTTTGGAGCAGTGACAAATGGTGTAGACCCTGGCTGGGCCTGGCCAACTGACATCCCCGCAACAAGTTTTCCCTCTGACGTGTTAAATGTGTGTTCAAAGAGCAGTGGATAGTAGAATCGAGGGATGAATGACGATTGCTCGGGACTTTGTAGGGTTTGGAAGTGCGATGTGTGGGTAGGGTGCATGAGCTGAGCTGTGGAGGCCAAGAACGGAAGCTGTGTTGTGCCAGTGCCCACAGTTGGGTTTAGGTAAGAGAACAGGCTGGTATTGAGCGGGTAGTTGATACCCAGTAGCGAGAGGCCCTGTGGCTCCTGATACTCTGTGTATGTTGGTGGCGGGTAACATGGGATGATATTCGTTCCTGCCGGTACCTCTGCTGTCCCTTTCTTGATGGTGCTTGTAAGGAGTTTCCACGGTTCAGCCCGACCAACTCCCACGTTGCCAGGTGCTTTCCTGGAAGCTTTGGCAAGTCTTTGCTCTTCACGCTCCTTTTCGAACTGACCATCCAATGAGAACACATCGGTTATGATGAAATCGGGCTCCCCTTCTTTGCTCGGCCTCTCTCTCTTCCCCTTCGACCCTGTAGCCGAGGCGTTGGTCTCACTCCTGCTGGGGCTCGCCTGTAGGGACCTCAAGACCTTGCGCTTGTCTTTCGAGTTCTGACCTGTCGCTTCTTCGTCCTCTTCTTCTTCATCCTTCTCATCGTCTTCCTCCATGAATCTCTGCATTTCGGGTAGACAGTTTTTCTCTCTGGTCTGCCTAGCCCTCCCGGTGGTTGTCCCAGTCGAATCACAGGCCTCCGGCCGGTCTAGGTTGCTGTCCGGCTGCGGTTCCTGTAGAAGATGCATTTCCGGGATGAGGAAATTGTTCTTCTTGTACGGCCAGTCTGACTCTATCAGGAGGGAGAGAGAGTTCTTGCACAAGCTGTACTTCATGTGGTTGTAGAGATGGGACTTCTCCATGCAGGTAAATGGACACTGGAAGCACTTGTAGTTATACGGCTTCCCCCATGGCCGGGGGATATAATGTGGTTTTTTAGGCTTGCGTTCTTTATGTTTACAGGTGGAATTCAGCTTGCAGGAGCCTTCTTCCTCTTTAGACATTATTGAAGCGTCCGACCGCTTTATAGAAGAACAAGTTGAATTCCTTTACTTGATCGCGTGGAGGGTGTTATCATTCATGCGCTAAAATAAGGAGCCTTGAAGAAGAAATAGAAGCGCAATTAATAACCACACCACCACGAAATGTACATACACCTACGCTACCACGTTGTAGAATGGGGCCATGAAAAGGACACAACGCGTGCAGGTCAGAAAATAGTATTATTTCGCAAATTAAGAGAAAAAAAATCTGACTTTGATACAATGAATTCCGTATAAATGGAACAAAATGACAGGAAAATAAACAAAAAAAGAGATAATCACGTGCGATTAAATATATATATATATATAAAAAAAAAGACTAATGGAATTTTTGAAAAAGAAAATCGAGGGAAAAGATAAAATTTAAAAATAATTTAAAGAAACATATTAAAATAAAGTATAAAAAAAAGAGAAAAAAGGAAGAAATTTAGATAAAAAGCGTGTGAATTAAATCAGGAATCTAGATCGAAATAAAAAATAGAGAACGCAAAAGGAAAAGGTAAAACTATAGAACGTAAGAAAAAAAAGATAAAACGGTGATGATAATATTTAAAAATTAAGGTATAGATAAATAGAAGAAAAACATGAAGTTAAAAAACGAAAAAGACAAAAATGAGAATTATACTAGAAAGGACAAAAATAGCTCAACAAAGGAAGGGAAAAACTAAAGTAATAAATTGGAAAAAAAGAAAATATATACATACGGCAGGAAAAAAAAAAGATGAGAGAGAAAGAAAGGCAGCTGCGAGCAAAAAAAAAAAATACAATCCTGGGGAAAATGATAACAAAACAACAAAACAAAAAGGAAAGGAAAAAACACAATTGGGGAAAAAGCTACGGATAGAGAAACTTATTAGGACAATCCCCTCCCCTACCATGAAAATATCCACAAATAGAGTAGAAAATATGTAAAAAATAAATAAATAACAGAACACGAATAAAAAGGAATAAATGTGAAAGAAGAATAAAACAGAGAATAAGACATAGACTAAAAAAAGAAATACAAAACAATTATAGGAAGGAAGCGGAGCGATCAGGGAGGGAGAGTAAATGTGAGGAGAATAAATAAAGAAGCAAAAAGATATATAACGAAAGAAAAGGGAACGAATCGAACGGAAGGAAAGAAAATACCTCGAACAACAAAAAAAAAATTAGAAGAGAAGAACAAACAACAAATAAAACAAACAAAAAAAAAATCAAGCAAAAGGAAACACAGGAAAAAACGGGGAAAAAGGTGAACGAAGACAAAGAGGGCTTCGGACAACCTGAGACTTGAACGCAACAAACCCAACGAGGAAAGGGGGGATATTTGTAATTATATATATAAGAGGAGAGTATCAAGTTGTCAGGGTTGCGCTCAGCGGGAGGAGCTGAGAATTGGGGAATGTTGGAGTGATCAGATGAAAGAGAGCGCGGCGAGACAGGTGTTTGAGTTGCGCTCTCTGAAAACACTTCCTAACATATCTACTAGGTCGGTTGGATTCCTCTACCTGCCACAAGACATTACTTCCACTAGTTTGTCAGCTGAGGCACGGGGGGACGCGCCTGAGGGTAACACAGCATCAGGGACCCTGCACCTGTGCATGGGAATTAGTGTATCACTGCACAGTCTCGCACTAAGGGCAGCCTCTAACCAGCCAGGGGGAGAAGGAGAGGAGAGACAGGGGGAAGGAGAACAGGAGGGGGGAGAGAGAACGTGACTGAGCGAGCGATAGACACGGGGGGGAACGGAGCACACGGAGAGACAGCGTCTTAAAGAGGGACAAAAGTGAAATGGGGACACGGACGGAGAAACGGGACGCGGGGAAAAAGAGAAAGAAGGGGAAGGAGAGAAGGGGAAAAAGAGAAAGATGGGGAAGGAGAGAGGGGGAAAAAAGAGAAAGAAGGGGAGAGGGGAAAAAGAAAGAAGGGGAGAGGGGAAAAAGAAAGATGGGGAGAGGGGGGAAAAAGAGAAAGAAGGGGAGAGGGGAAAAAGAAAGATAAGGAGAGGGGGGAAAAAGAGAAAGAAGGGGAGAGAGGGGAAAAAGAGAAAGATGGGGAGAGGGGGAAAAAGAGAGGGAAGGAGAGGGGGAAGAAAGGGAAGGAGAGGGGAAAAAGAAAGGGGAGAGAGGGGGAAAAAAGAGGGAGGAGGGGGGAAAAAGAGAAAGGAGAGGGGGAAAAAGAGAAAAGGGGAGAGAGGAGGAAAAAAGAGAAAGAAAGGAAGAGGGGGAAAGAAGGGGAGAGAGGGGAAAAGGGGAAAAAAGAGAAAGAAGGGGAGAGGGGGAAAAAGAGAAGGGGAAGGAGAGAGGGGGAAGAAAGAAGGGGAGAGAGAGGGGGAAGAAAGAAGGGGAGAGAGGGGGGAAGAAAGAAGGGGAGAGAGGGGGAAGAAAGAGGGGGAAGAAAGGGGAGAGAGGGGGAAGAAAGAAGGGGAGAGAGGGGGGAAGAAAGGGGGAGAGAGGGGGGAAGAAAGAAGGGGAGAGAGGGGGGAAGAAAGAAGGGGAGGAAGGGGAGAGAGGGGGGAAGAAAGAAACAGAAAAATGTCGGCAGATAAGAACCTTTCGGCCCATCTAGTCTGCCCAATTACATGGATACTTTACCTGGATTTATCTTTTGTTTAGGATAGCCTTATGCCTATCCCATGCCTGCTTAAATTCAATTACTGTTTTGGCCTCTACCACTTCAACTGGAAGACTGTTCCATGTATCCACCACCCTCTCAGTAAAATAATGCTTCCTGATGTTACTTTTAAACCTTTGCCCCTCTAATCTAAGACTATGTCCTCTTGTTTTGCTACTTTGTTTCCTTTTAAATATACTCCCTTCCTCTACCTTGTGGATTCCCTTTACGTATTTAAATGTTTCTATCATATCTCCTCTGTCTCGTCTTTTTCCAAGCTGTACATGTTAAGATCATTAAGCCTTTCCTGGTAACTTTTCTCCTTCAAGCCGTACACCATTTTAGTAGCCCTTCTCTGAACTCTCTCTAAGATGTCTATATCCTTCTGGAGATACGGTCTCCAGTACTGCACACAGTACTCCAAGTGAGGTCTCACCAGTGCTCTGTACAGTGGCATGAGCACTTCCCTTTTCCTACTGCTAATACCTCTCCCTACACAACCAAGCATTCTGCCAGCATTTCCAAGCATTCTGCCAGCATTTCCTGCTGCTCTATTACATTGACTACTTACCCTTAGATCCTCTGAAATAATAACCCCTAAATCCCAACCCTCAGATGTATCAAATATTCTATATTCAGCCCTTGGGTTTTTACGTCCCAGGTGCATTATCTTGCACTTATCCACATTAAAACTCAATTGCCACAGCCCCGACCATTTTTTTAGTTTACCTAAATCATTTGTCATTTGGTCGATCCCTCCAGGAACGTCAACCCTGTTGCAAATCTTTGTGTCATCAGCAAAAAGACATACTTTTCCATTAATACCTTCTGCAATATCACTAATAAAAATATTAAATAGAATGGGTCCAAGTACTGACCCCTGAGGTACCCCACTGGTAACAAGACCTTGCGCCGAATAAACTCCATTTACCACAACCCTCTGTTGCCTGTCACTCAGCCACTGCCTAATCCATTCAACAATATTGGAATCCAAGCTCAAAGATTGCAATTTATTGATAAGCCTTCTATGCGGAACAGTATCAAAAGCCTTACTGAAATCTAAATAAGCAATGTCTACTGCACCCCCTGTGTCTATTATTTGTGTTACCCAATCAAAAAAATCAATAAGATTAGTTTGGCATGATCTCCCTGAGGTAAACCCATGTTGTTTCTGATCCTGTAATCAATGTGTTTTAAGATGTTCAACAATCCTTTCCTTTAACATGGTTTCCATTAATTTCCCCACTACTGACGTAAGACTAACTGGGAAGAAAGAAGGGGAGAGGTGGATGAAAGGGGAGAGGGGGAATAAAGAAGGGGAGAAGGGGAAGGAGGTTGGAAAGAAAGAGGGGGAAGAAAGGAAAGGAGAGAGGGCAGAAAAGAAAGGAGGGGGGAGGACAAGTCGTGATGGAGAGACAAAAAAACACGGGATGGCTATCCTTGTTTTCGCCGCACTTTTTTCCTGCGCTATGGAATAGGGATACCAGGAAGTGAATTGGGCTGAAGGACTTGCAGAGCCGGGATCTCGAACTCTGACCCCCCCCCCAGATGTTTCTGAACTACAACTCCCGGGTGTAGAGTTAGGTAGGCATGCCAGGGGGAAAAAAAATAAAGTGCATGAGATTTCCATGGCCTGCATGGCACCAGGGTGGAAAAATAAGGAGAAAGAGGGCATTACAAGATGGTGAAAAAAGAAATGGGGGAAGGCAAATGCCCTATGGCAAAGTGTCAATTATTTGGAAGAAAGTTGCTTATAAACAGTCTATGGGTTGGCGCGTAGTGGCTCACACAAAGTGGGCACAGTCCTGGAGTATAGCAGTGGCACAGTGTTGTGCTGCTCATGTATGGTACACAGTAAGGGCACAGATCTGCTCATACAAAGAGTATAGCGGTGGCACAGTGTTGCTAGGATGGGCAAAGATCTGCTCATAAAAAAGGTAGAGTTGGCACAGTGTTGCACATGTAGGGTACACAGGATGGGCACAGGACTACTCACACATGGAATATAGAGTTGGCACAGTGTTGCTCAGTCATAGTATGCAGGACGGACACAGATCAGCTCATACAAGGAGTATAGAGTTGGCACAGTGTTACTCATGTAGGGTAAACAGGACGGGCACAGATCTGCTTAACAAGTATAGAGTTGGCACAGTGTTGCTCGAGTACGGTACAAAGGATGGGCACAGTGCTACTCATGAAGGGAACATAGAATTGGCACAGTTTTGCTCATGTAGGGTATACAGGACAGGCACAAATCTGCTCATACGAGTATAGAAATGGCACAGTGTTGCTCGTTTACGTTACACAGGTTGGGCACAGGGCTAGTCTTGCAGCGAATATAATAAAGTAATAGTTGGCACAGTGTCGCTCATGCATAGTAGGCAGGACGGGCACAGATCTGCTCAGGCTGGGGTCAGATGAACGCAGTGCGAACGTGTGTTTACCCGCACTTTATGATGGCCGTGGGAGCAGCAAATGACGTCCAACGTAAGCCCACACACAAAGTACGGCCGCACGCAAATTTGGCTGCGCCACGCAAGCGGCAAACAAATGCATTTTTTCGAGAACGTCGAACCGCTAGTACTGACGTACAGAGTGCGCTGCGTCGGCATAGCGGCGTGTGTGATTAGGAGACGTCAGACGCTGCTCATGTCCGGCCAACATCACGTCCAGACGCCCAGAGTTTCCTGGTTTGGATCCGAATGAAATCATGGCTGAAATTACGCATCGTATGACCGCTATCGCGTATTCCGTGAAAAAATACGTCCATGCGTTCGGATGCACTTTTTTACGGACAATGCGAAAAATGTGTTCGTCTGACCCTAGCCTCATAAAATGAGTATAGAGTTGGCGCAGTGTTCCGCATGTAGGGTATACAGGACGGGCACAGAGCTACTAACCCACGGAGAATATACTGGGCACGCAGGGCATTAAGAGTATACAGTTTAAGTATCCCTTATCCAGAATTCCAAAATCAGATTTATTTTATTGACGGTCTCCATGACGCCAAACCGGAAAATCCCACCCGTGGCATCATGTGACGGGGACAAGGGAGTATTAAAAATATTGTATAAACGCCCGTCAGGCTGTGTATAAGGTGTGTGTGGAACATGAATGAACATCGTGTTTAGACTTGGTCCCATCCTCAAAATATCTCCAAAATATCTCATTATTATATGGAAATATCCCCCAAAATATCTCATTATTATATGGAAATATCCCCCAAAATATCTCATTATTATATGGAAATATCTTCAAAATATCTCATTATTATATGGAAATATCTTCAAAATATCTCATTATTATATGGAAATATCCCCAAAATATCTCATTATTATATGGAAATATCCCCCAAAATATCTCATTATTATATGGAAATATCTCCAAAATATCTCATTATTATATGGAAATATCCCCCAAAATATCTCATTATTATATGGAAATATCCCCCCAAAATATCTCATTATTATATGGAAATATCCCCAAAATATCTCATTATTATATGGAAATATCCCCAAAATATCTCATTATTATATGGAAATATCCCCCAAAATATCTCATTATTATATGGAAATATCCCCCAAAATATCTCATTATTATATGGAAATAATCCTCAAAATATCTCATTATTATATGGAAATATCTCCAAAATATCTCATTATTATATGGAAATATCCCCCCAAAATATCTCATTATTATATGGAAATATCCACCCAAAATATCTCATTATTATATGGAAATATCCCCCAAAATATCTCATTATTATATGGAAATATCCCCAAAATATCTCATTATTATATGGAAATATCCCCAAAATATCTCATTATTATATGGAAATATCCCCCAAAATATCTCATTATTATATGGAAATATCCCCCAAAATATCTCATTATTATATGGAAATATCCCCAAAATATCTCATTATTATATGGAAATATCCTCAAAATATCTCATTATTATATGGAAATATCCCCAAAATATCTCATTATTATATGGAAATATCCCACAAAATATCTCATTATTATATGGAAATATCCCACAAAATATCTCATTATTATATGGAAATATCCCCCAAAATATCTCATTATTATATGGAAATATCCCACCAAAATATCTCATTATTATATGGAAATATCCCCCAAAATATCTCATTATTATATGGAAATATCCCCCAAAATATCTCATTATTATATGGAAATATCCCACAAAATATCTCATTATTATATGGAAATATCCCCCCAAAATATCTCATTATTATATGAAAATATCCCCAAAATATCTCATTATTATATGGAAATATCCCCCAAAATATCTCATTATTATATGGAAATATCCCCCAAAATATCTCATTATTATATGGAAATATCCCCCCAAAATATCTCATTATTATATGGAAATATCCCCCCAAAATATCTCATTATTATATGAAAATATCCCCAAAATATCTCATTATTATATGGAAATATCCCCCAAAATATCTCATTATTATATGGAAATATCCCCAAAATATCTCATTATTATATGGAAATATCCCCCCAAAATATCTCATTATTATATGGAAATATCCCCCCAAAATATCTCATTATTATATGAAAATATCCCCAAAATATCTCATTATTATATGGAAATATCCTCAAAAAAACCCAAATACAAAACACTTCTGGGACC
This sequence comes from Leptobrachium leishanense, assembly GCA_009667805.1. NCBI lineage: Eukaryota > Metazoa > Chordata > Amphibia > Anura > Megophryidae > Leptobrachium > Leptobrachium leishanense. The sequence goes on from CM019069.1 coordinate 147,125,664, forward strand.
ATTCACGGTGGATAAGGGATCGATGGTGGGCACGTAGTTGTCCACACTAAACACACATCATGGAGGAAGTTGGCGCAGGGAGTCATACCCGTTTATTGTACTACTAATCCCATAATCCTCAGCCATGCAGACATTCCGATACAGAGCTACATTAGCACGAACGGCTCGCGGATCTGCGCAGGGAGCACAAAGCGGCGAGGACAGAGGGCTGTGCCGAGGCACACAGATTGGCCCCCGAGGGGTGGCACGGATGGCAGTAGGGGGGGAGGCATGTGCCCACCTCCCGCAGCAGCTGCTGGTGAGAGAGCCTGGTACAGACCCATTTTTCATATTCCTCAGTTCCACGCCACAGGCTGCTCCCAACCACTAACAAATGGCGCGGCCTCCTGTGTGTGAGACCCCCAGGGGCCAGACGAGGTCTCCCCGCGGCTGCACAGACTGCTGGTTGCATCACGTGCACCGACACACAGCACTGCTAAACCTTTCCCAGCAAGCACCCCCTGAAAAGTACCAGGTCTGTCACGACAAGACCCCCCACCCCCGCGTCTTATTACTTAATGTTTGTCAAAAAAGTAGTCAACACCGATTCACAACGGGCAGAAATGAGGAACGATAAAGAGGAAAGGACGACGCAACAAAACAACATGATCTGAAAGGGTTAAATAAACGATATGCCTTACCCGTGAGTGGCACAGGAAGAAGGGCTCATAGGGTAAAACAGAAAGTGGACGGACAGAGAGATCGGCCGACGCAGGGTGGAATTGTTATGTTTTCCGTGTTCTAACAATAATCCTTGATTAAATGTTGTTTTTTACAATACAGGTTCCTCCCCGGTTTAAGGGAATACCCTGCTTTACATATAGACAAAAAGGTGACGGCATGAACGATGTCAAAACTAGGTTTCTTTCCTCAAGGCCAACTCTACATTTCAAACAACTTCATCTGTCACTTAATATTACAGAGTCAATCACTCGCCGTCATCTCACTCCTCTCTCGCTTACAACTCGCTGCGTTATTACATCTTCCTCTCTCAACCAACTCATTCCTTCTCTCTTCAAAAACTAAATTTCTATTCCTTCCCTCACTTTATGACACATTCCCATTCCTAGACTTCATCATTATTCCTTCATTCACTCACCACAAACTGCATTACTAAACCATACTTCTTCAATCAAGACTCCATTCCTACACCTTCATTATTTTAATCAAGACTCCATTCCTACACCTTCATTATTTTAATCAAGACTCCATTCCTACACCTTCATTATTTTAATCAAGACTACATTCCTACACCTTCATTATTTTAATCAAGACTACATTCCTACACCTTCATTATTTTAATCAAGACTACATTCCTACACCTTCATTATTTTAATCAAGACTCCATTCCTACACCTTCATTATTTTAATCAAGACTCCATTCCTACACCTTCATTATTTTAATCAAGACTCCATTCCTACACCTTCATTATTTTAATCAAGACTACATTCCTACACCTTCATTATTTTAATCAAGACTACATTCCTACACCTTCATTATTTTAATCAAGACTACATTCCTACACCTTCATTATTTTAATCAAGACTACATTCCTACACCTTCATTATTTTAATCAAGACTACATTCCTACACCTTCACTATTTTAATCAAGACTACATTCCTACACCTTCATTATTTTAATCAAGACTCCATTCTTACACCTTCATTATTTTAATCAAGACTACATTCCTACACCTTCATTATTTTAATCAAGACTACATTCCTACACCTTCATTATTTTAATCAAGACTACATTCCTACACCTTCACTATTTTAATCAAGACTACATTCCTACACCTTCATTATTTTAATCAAGACTCCATTCTTACACCTTCATTATTTTAATCAAGACTACATTCCTACACCTTCATTATTTTAATCAAGACTCCATTCCTACACCTTCATTATTTTAATCAAGACTCCATTCTTACACCTTCATTATTTTAATCAAGACTCCATTCCTACACCTTCATTATTTTAAATCAAGACTACATTCCTACACCTTCATTGTTTTAATCAAGATTTTATTCCCTCAATTAAACTACATTCCTACTCCTTCCCTCTCTCAATTAAGATTACATTTCTACAGCTTACTTGTCTCACTAACACAGTTATCATTCATTCCTTCTCACAAAATCCACATTCCCTTTTCTCCTTTCCGTCACCTTATGCCACTTTTCTACTCCTTTCTTCCTCACCACAGTCTACATCCCTACTTCTTCCTTTACTCAACATAAACCGTTACTACCTCATACATCTCTCAACAAAGACAGCATTCCCACTCTTCGTCTTCTCCTGTCCTGCTAGCTCTGACAATCACACTTTTTTCTTCTCCTTGCCCAGGCTGTAGTTTCTCCTTCCATCTATAATAACGTAATTCATTTTCCGCTCTGTCTTGTACTCTACAGAGTGCCCTTACCTGAATTTTACCTCTTATTCACTCACTCATCCCTTTTCTACCTCACCTTTCATTCCGTCACATACACTTTCCTTCCTGGCTCCTCTCTAATCCTGCTCTCTATTCACCTCAATAATCATCCAGCCTTTTTTTCAGCATCAGTATTAGTAACAGTATTTATATAGCGCCAGCTGATTCCGCAGCGCTTTACAATGGGGAAGCATGAACATGAGACGTAATAAAAAAAAAACAACATAAAGGAACAAATGGTCCTGCCAATAGGATCATTGTCCTGCTAATGCAGCACTTATACAGGTGCTCAGTCAGACGCCTCGTGAGCTTACAATCTAGGGGTGTAAGGTTTGTGAAACAAAAGGGAGCAGGGGGAGTGTGGAGCTGGCGGCCAGAAAGAGTATAGCAGGGGGAGTGTGGAGCTGGCAGCCAGAAAGAGTATAGCAGGGGGGAGTGTGGAGCTGGCGGCCAGAAAGAGTATAGCAGGGGGGAGTGTGGAGCTGGCAAGCTAGAAAGAGTATAGCAGGGGGGAGTGTGGAGCTGGCGGCCAGAAAGAGTATAGCAGGGGGAGTGTGGAGCTGGCGGCCAGAAAGAGTATAGCAGGGGGAGTGTGGAGCTGGCGGCCAGAAAGAGTATAGCAGGGGGAGTGTGGAGCTGGCGGCCAGAAAGAGTATAGCAGGCTGCATGAGGATAGACCAAGAGGTTTGGCATGACGAGGTTAAACCGAGAGAGAAGTGAGGCAGCTGGAAGGAAGAGCTTATACAATTATAACAGGGACTGGGTGGGGAGAGTGGGCTGGACAGCAGAGGGGCAGATGCAGGTGAGTGTGGTTGTGGGCAAGAAACACAGGGCCCTATTACATTCCTCGTGCACAATTCTGCGTGGGTGCAAAGACGCGTTAACGCGAGGGGCAAAACGTATTACAACGTCCGCCCAAAAAATGCACGTTAACGTTTAATGCGGATGGACCTGCGCGAGCTTAATGAACTGCGCGCGTCCTATACTTAACATTGTGAGCGCAAATGCGTTTGTGCGCTGGTACGCGCATGGTATTACAATCTTAGCGCAAAATTTAACGGACAACGTTTGCGCGCATAATTTTAACGTCTTTGAAAAGCTGGTGGTAAGGGCAAATTGTAACAACCTGACCGTACCAAACTGCGGATTCACAACGGAGAATATTGATACGCACTTTTTTTTTACTAGATCTGTCAAAAATGACGGCCACTACCTTGTCTTCCGTCAGAGCGTGCAAATGTTGTGCGCAGTCTGCCCAAAAATGACGGAGTCGCGTTAAAAATTACATTGTGCTCACTGATTTCTGCGCGCAAGGGTACCCTTGCGCGCATTTTTGCGCGTCGGTTTTACGAGCGCAATTTCCCGACGGATGAAAAAAAATCGCGAGGAATGTAATTCCAGCGGTGATTTTCGTGCGTTAACGTTTAACTCTTTGCGCAAAAGAAACCACACGTTTAGCGTGCGTTTTTGCGTTAAGAATGTAATAGGGCCCACAGAGTTTAGAGAGATGGCCAATGCGCGGAAAGAATTGATAACAGGGAGGAGCAGAAGAGACTCAGAGTCAGCACAGGAATAAACTAAACAGAGGGAAAGGAAAAAAAAAACAGTCAAGATACAATAGGTGCAAAGATAAAGAATTAGTAATCTCATTATTAGAGCAGATACAATGTGACAAAAATTGTGTTGATTGAAGAATACCTTGCTGGCTTGTTTATTCCTCATTTCACTGATTAGAGCACATTCATTCCTTCCTTTTCTTTTCTTCTCTATCCTCTTTCTTCTACTAACCTGTATGTCTCTTATTTTTCTTCCATGACATTCTCACCCGTTCTCCTCTCTGCCCTATACCAGCGCACTGTCACATGCCCTTTGCTAACCTTACGTTGTGTTATGCTAACATTATTTTTGTCTGTTGTGAGGAGGGCAATCGAGTGGAACCAATATATTCACATTTATAAAATATCATATCTGGAGTTCAATCATTTACTCAGAAAATATTTGTAAATTTTGCTTTAGGGCTTTTGGAAAAAAAAACTTCAACCAATTAGCTTGTCCTTATCAGGCCCTAAAAATACTGGCAGGTCAGGGAGAGATAAAGTCATTAAACTGGAATGGGCAGGTATTAATACAGTGGCAATCTTATTTTATGGCAGGATAAACAAAAGAACACAGAGAAGAGGGCTGGAGACCTCCTCATGCGTACGCTACAACGTAAGAATGAAAGAAAGAGTAAGAGAAATAAGGAGTGAGAGAGCACAAGAAGGAGAAACAGAGAGGAGGAAAGAGAGGAAGGGAAAAGAGAGAAGAAGAGACAGAACAAGGGGGAGAAACAGAAAGAAAGAGTAAGGGAAAAGAGAGAAGAAGAGACAGAACAAGGGGGAGAAACAGAAAGAAAGAGTAAGAGAAAGAGAGGAGAGGAGAGACAGAACGAGAAGGAGAAACAGCGAGGAAGAGCAAGAGAAAGAGAGAAGAAGAGACGGAGAAACAGAGACAGAAAGAGTAAGAGAAAAGAGGAAAAAAGAGAAGAAGGAGACAGAACGAGAAGGAGAAACAGATAAAGAGAAAGAACGAGAAGGAGAAAGAGCAAGAGAAAGAGAGAAGAAGAGACGGAGAAACAGAGACAGAAAGAGTAAGAGAAAAGAAAGGAGAAACAGAGACAGAAAGAGTAAGAGAAAAGAAAGGAGAAACAGAGAGGAGGAAAGAGAGGAAGGGAAAAAAGAGAAGAAGGAGACAGAACGAGAAGGAGAAAGAGCAAGAGAAAGAGAGAAGAAGAGACGGAGAAACAGAGACAGAAAGAGTAAGAGAAAGAGAGGAGAGGAGAGACAGAACGAGAAGGAGAAAGAGATAAAAATAAAGAGCAAGCAAAATGAGAGAAAGAAGAAGGAGAGGAGAATCAGAGAACAAGAGGGAGAAACAAAGAAAGAGTATGAGAGAAAGAAAGAGAAGAAGAAGGAGACAGAACGAGAGGGAGAAACAGATAAGAAACAGTAAGAGAAAAGTGAGGAAGAAAGAAGAAGGAGACAGAAACGAGAAGGAGAAACAGCGAGGAAGAGCAAGAGAAAGAGAGAAGAAGAGACGGAGAAACGGATAAAAAGAAAGAGTAAGAGAAAAGAAAGGAGAAACAGAGACAGAAAGAGCAAGAGGGAGAGACAGAAGGAGAAAGAGATAAAAATAAAGATCAAGGGAAAAGAGAGAAAGAAAGAAGGAGAGGAGAATCAGAGAACAAGAGGGAGAAACAAAGAAAGAGTACGAGAGAAAGAAAGAGAAGAAGAAGGAGACAGAACGAGAGGGAGAAAGACAGAGAAAGAAAGAGAAAGAGAAAAGAGAGAGACAGAAGAGAGAAAGAAAGCAAGAGATGGAAAGAAATGAAAGAGAAGGGGAGAGAATGATGACATTATTCTGTTTTATTTACATACAGAGTCAGATACTATGAATCCTAGATCCAAAATAACAAAAGTTATTGTAACATATCTTTTATGCTCAATCGTAAACAGATGGATAGACAGAAAGACAGGCAGGAATGCAGATAGACACTACAATAGATATATAGACAGATAAATATATACAGGTATATAGACAGAAGACAATAGATATATAGATGGAGAGACAAGTTCATAGATGGACAGGTAATCAGTCTGACAGATTGATAAACAGACAGAACGATTTATAAATAGACAGAAATGGTAACAGAAAGATTGATAAACAGTCTGACAAATAGATAAATAGATAGACAGACTGATAGATAGACAAGTTAGAAACAATATATAGGCAGAGAGACAAATAGATATATTTCATATACAGACAAAAGGCTAATAGACAGAATAGATATATAGCCAGATAGGCAGGCAGACAGATAAAATAGATATATAAAGACGGACAGACACCTATCAGTGTAAATTCCCGACTCGATTTGGATCCAAAGAATGAAATAAAATATTTCATGAACAAAGAGGTTCACACAGGAGACGCGAGCGCAAAGTCTGACACCGATCCATTTCTTTAATCGAAGGGATAACATTAAAAAATGATTACCTTTGGTGTGACAGGGGACAGGGGAGAGAGCGAGCTGGGACACATCAAGCAGAGCCCTAACCAGCTACAAGACAGCAGGACTACCTGCCGGTGGTTTGCAGGGCCTTAAAACGGAGGGGTTAACCGGTTGGGGTTGTAAATATTCATGAAGCAAAAGGGTTAATGATGCAGGCACTGGACAGATCCCCCCCCCCCCCAGGAGCAGATCAGGTCCTAAACCTTGCTAGGCAGGCCTCTTGGGTGGTGCAGGTGTTCGTCCTACGTTCTTGATATTATGATAAGAGAACCAGATTCAGCCACTCGGAGACAGTCTCGAGGACTGGAGACCTCCTGCAGCTGCTCAAAACTGGAATGTGAGATCGACAACCCCTCTTCTACTCAGATACATGGAAATATATATGGTTCAGGCACGCTATGACCTCCATGGAGAAATCTACGAGTGACGAGGTCATCAGGCGCAAGTCAGTCTCCTTGCACCAGTGGTGGCTCGTCTTGGCCCCTGACATGCTTCAAAACCACATGTCCCATGATGCCTAGGCAGTCTTAAGTTTGGCAGAGCATCATGGAACACGTAGTTCTGAATAATCTCAGGTGCAAAGGGTAACCGTAACCCCAAAAGTGCAACTTGTGGCCCAAAAAAAAGTCAGTGGGCATCTGCTATAAATTTCATGGTGGGTTAAGGTATCTCTATGCCCAGTGACCACATTTTGGGGGCTTTTCATGTTGCACTTAAAATGCCATGAACTATTACTTTAGAAAGGTCTTTCCATCCAGAACCTGATCGGAGTTACTATCCACATATAGGACAAGGGTTTGTTTATTGATGGAAGTTGGACACAGGTACACTGCAGATGCTGCCAATGGATAGGAGATAAAGTTTGGTTGTGGGGATACCCACAACGGATAGGGATGTGACGTTTATCCTTGACGTCCCTGATGTCCACCTTGGATGTTTCGGAACTACATATGTGACAATGCTCAGTCAGGTTGAAGGTGTATTGGTGGCAGCGGTGGGATTTGGTATCTGTTCCTCCAAATAGAGAAGGTGACAAAGCACACAGGATTACAGATACCTCCCACAGGGGATGAGAACTGATATAACCACAACACACAGGTGTACTTTAACCTGCGGCTGGCTGTCAATGCTTACCTACATAGCGCCAGAGTGAATTACTGGTGTCAGAAGTGGGATCTGGCAATACAGCAAAGCACCCGACTACTGGACTATACGACCAACAAAAATATAACGCACGCAAAATTAATATTAAAAGAACTGCTAATCATTGTGTATTAAAGGGACCTTGAATGGTCACACTGCCTGAACGAACCCTCTGCACCTGCACGGGTCCTGAAAGGTTCACTCGGCCCTCCAATGTAGGGGATTTCATCAGTGGGGGTTATTTAAATCTTAAAATAGTGGGACGCTGGATTTTCACTCCATGACTATGTCTGTAAACCAGGGATCTCAAACTCTGGGCTCCCGGATGTTTCTAAACTACAACTCTCCTGATTCTCTGGCTATCTATTGCAATCAGAGGATTATGGGAATTGTAGGTAATCAACATATTGGGGGGGGGCAGAGTTTGAGACCTCTGATGTAAACTCCATTACCCCAGATCAGCATATAATGAGATATAGCAGCGGTAATTCTGTCAGTTCTCCATCGCCAAGTGCACACTTTACCCCGGGAAGCCTCATTTTATGGTGAGTTGAGCCTCAACTCTTCCAGGCTTTCAATAACAATTCATTTTACAAGTGGCCAGAACTTGGGGCAGCACTTCTCATCTGTCCCAATGAAAACTCAATGTGTGACATCATAGATCCCTTCCGGCAGCAAACTGAGCATGCCTAAAACCGCCTAGAGGGATTTGCATCACCAGAAACATGACTATCAATGTGTCAATGACAGTAGTTCATTCCCATCTAGCCAATGGCTATCAATGTACGCATATTGACAGCTGTTGGGATTGGCTGGACAGCTCCCCCGGTCACATGACAGGTGCGGCCTCAATAGAAACCAGCAGCTTGTCAAATGTGGACCATTGCTGAGGGAGTCCAGCACTGACTTAAAGGGGTTATATTCATTCTAGGGTTAAATAGGAAAAACAACCCCCTGTCACTCATTTCTCTTATAGTCTGCGGGTGTCTTTTAAGGGGCTCCTCCATATATTCAGGGTGTGCGGGTGTCTTTTTAGTGGCTCCTCCATATATTCAGGGTGTGTTGGTGTCTTTTAAAGGGCTCCTCCATATATTCAGGGTGTGCGGGTGTCTTTTTAGGGGCTCCTCCATATATTCAGGGTGTGTAGGTGTCTTTTTAGGGGCTCCTCCATATATTAAGGGTGTGTTGGTGTCTTTTAAAGGGCTCCTCCATATATTCAGGGTGTGCGGGTGTCTTTTTAGGGGCTCCTCCATATATTCAGGGTGTGCGGGTGTCTTTTTAGTAGCTCCTCCATATATTAAGGGTGTGCGGGTGTCTTTTTAGGAGCTCCTCCATATATTCAGGGTGTGCGGTGTCTTTTTAGGGTCTCCTCCATATATTAAGGGTGTGTGGGTGTCTTTTTAGGGTCTCCTCCATATATTAAGGGTGTGCGGGTGTCTTTTTAGGGGCTCCTCCATATATTCAGGGTGTGTGGGTGTCTTTTTAGGAGTTCCTCCATATATTAAGGGTGTGTGGGTGTCTTTTTAGGGGCTCCTCCATATATTCAGGGTGCGGGTGTCTTTTAGGGGATCCTCCATATATTCAGGGTGTGTGAGTGTATAACAGAGCTGCAATGTAATCAATCTCCCAGCAATGAGTCCCTAACCTATAATAAATGTATTTCGAAATCAGTCGCTGCTCTTGTTCTAAATGACATTTTGTTTTGCATCAATGATCCCAGCAGGTCATGACCTCATCCATAAAGTCTTGGAATAATTGTGTCTGTGGCTCCGCCTCCTGCGACATTCCCTAAATGATAGTGTCCCTCTGTAGTTACTGGAAACATTCTAAAGTGTGGTAAACACACAAAGCTAAGCGCAGCACCATACACATGAGGTTACCAATGCTTATACTATGATCTCTCTCTCGATACACACACACACACACACACACACACACACACACACACATATATATATATATATATATATATACACACTGTATACAGTGTTTTCTCTGTAAAGTAGTTGCCTATAGATGCAAAAGTACGAATGCTTCCAGCCAGTCAGAGGCGCTACAGACATAAAGGTGCACAGGGATGCAGGATATATTTTGGGGGGATTTCTGTGATTTGTAAGGCTGTGTTGAAATCCCCTAACCCCCGGATCGATACTCCAGCGGACTCACGCTTTAGGGAGTGCAGAAGATAAAGCAGAGTATGTTATAGCGGTTTCTATCTCTCATTAATAATTCACAGGGGTCTGGGAGTGGGAAAAAAGGGTCCCAGATCCCCCCACACATAGAAAAAATATAATAAAAATTCCCTTTTAATCTCTAAGAGTTCTGCAAAGAAAAACACAATGCGATTCCTTTTACCCCCCCCCCCCCTTCTTGGTACTAAAAATCTGTAACCCCTTCTTTGGAGGTATTCAGATTTATAGCTCATCGCACCGTCTGCAAGAATCACTTTTTCTGACATAAAGAGAGAAAACATTTTCTGCAATTAATTACTGGCAATGTACAAAAATTATACAAAAAACCCCCACAATATTATATTAAAAATAAAACAATAAAACCCATTATAAAATAGAATATATATATATATATCATAAAATATCTGTAGAAAAACTCTAAAAAATATTTATATTATAAAATATCCGTATAAGAACATTTAAAAATATAAAGATATTTTATAATAGTTTTAAATGTTCTTATATATTTATATTATAAAATATCCTTATATTATAAATTATCCGAACATTTAAAAAAATATATATGTTTATATCATAGAAAATGCTTATAAGAACTTTAAAAAAAAAAAAAAATTTATATTATAAAATATACTTCTAAGAACGTTTAAAAAATATAAAGATATTTTATAATGGTTTTAAATGTTCTTATAAGGATATTTTATAATATAAACATATAAGAACATTTTAAAAATATATGAATTTATATTATAAATTATCCGAACATTTAAAAAAATATATATGTTTACATCATAGAAAATCCTTATAAGAATTTTTAAAAATATTATATTTGTCTCAAAGTATCCTTAGAAGAAAATTTAAAATATAAGGATATTCTATGCTATAGACTATAAAATATCCTTATGAAAACTTCTTTACATTGACTATTTTCCCCCCAAAACACAAAATATCTCCTCTTGTTATGTCTATATTGCGGCAACGTCATTTAAACTCTACAATGTATTGATACAAAGAAACTGGCAATTTATAAACATTTCCATCAGAGGCCAAAACCTAGAAATGTTATACATATATAAGGAAAAAAAAAGACAACAATCGTGTTTGCTCACAGCAGGTTCGGTCAACATCTGAAGAAAAAGAAAATACAAAAAAAGCAGAGTGAGAGAGAAAAAAATAATCTGTTTTATTCAGCTGGTGTTTTTTTTTTGCCCAAAGTTCCCCTTTGTGCTGGGGGGGGGGTTGTGGGAGAGGTAGTTTTGAAACATCCAGGGGGCTAATGTTACACATTACTACATGGATCAGCAGCCTTGGTTCTCCAGAGGTTTTGGAACTACATCTCCCATGAGGCTCAGCCAACCTAATGAGAGGCAGAGCATCATGGGAGATGTAGTTCCAAAACTTCTGAAGGGCCAGGGTTGCTGACCCCCTGCATTGGTAGCTCAGAGCTGAGGGTTTGCTTGGTTACTGTATCTTTTAGGGGGGGGGGGTGCTGTACAATGAAAGATGAAACAGGATGAGGGGTGGAACGTGATACCCAGCGCTACCAAAGTAAAAGTGGGGGGACAGAGAGTGTGGTATTCAGCGATGGAAGCTTCCTGAGGGTGAGGGATGGTCTGATGCTCTTTATATATCAGGATTTATGGAGGGAACGACTGAAAAAAAATGCATGAAAATACACATTTTGGGGGATAGCAACTGACACAAGAAGCAGAGGAGAACAAGCTGGACACAGGGGTAATTGTGTGTTTTTGTGTATCAGTAATCATCAGGAAATAATCATTAATTATTATATAGTGTACAAAAAAAAGGGAAAAGGAATTTTTCAAACCTGAGAGATTTGGAGGAAAAGCAGTTAAAGGGGCAATAAGTGCGGCTAAGCTGCAGGTGTCAGTAACCTGGCTTCACATTGGGCTGTGTTCTTTATGAGGTACATAATGAGCACTGAATGGCGATCGTGGGGCGATGCCTCCCATCACTCAGAAAGGAAATGCCCGCAGGAAACTGCTCAAACTAACACAAACTAAGTTATGAACATTTTCAACAAGTTTTGAAAGGAGTAGATCCCGTATTAAAGGAGTAGATCCCGTATTAAAAGGAGTAGATCCTGTATTAAAAGGAGTAGATCCTGTATTAAAAGGAGTAGATCCTGTATGGGTTATTGAAATACTGTCCAAGAACGTACGCTACCTACTAAAATTAAATGTATACCCAAAAGACTGATATGTAATGTATAGAAATAAGAGACAGGAAAGATAGGAAGAAGGAAACAAAGTGAGGACAGAAAGACAGACAGACAAACATTAGAAAGATATATGACATATAAATATATATATAGATTATAGATAGATGAATAGAGAAATGAGAAAGAAGACATACAGATAGACAGACGGATAGATACATAGACGGATAGATGGATGGATAAATGAATAGATGGATGAATGAATAGATGGATGAATGAATAGATGGATGGATGAATGAATAAATAGATGGATGGGTAGATAGATAGATGGGTAGCTAGATAGATGGGTAGATAGATAGATGGATGGCTAGATGGGTAGATAGATAGATGGATGGCTAGATGGGTAGATAGATAGATGGATGGCTAGATGGGTAGATAGATAGATGGATGGCTAGATGGGTAGATAGATAGAGAGATGGCTAGATGGGTAGATAGATAGAGAGATGGCTAGATGGGTAGATAGATAGAGAGATGGCTAGATGGGTAGATAGATAGAGAGATGGGTAGATGGGTAGATAGAGAGATGGCTAGATGGGTAGATAGATGGATGGCTAGATAGATGGATGGCTAGATAGATGGATGGCTAGATAGATGGATGGCTAGAGAGATGGATGGCTAGATAGATGGATGGCTAGATAGATGGATGGCTAGAGAGATGGATGGCTAGAGAGATGGATGGCTAGAGAGATGGCTAGATAGAGAGATGGCTAGATAGATGGATGGCTAGATAGAGAGATGGCTAGATAGAGAGATGGCTAGATAGAGAGATGGCTAGATAGAGAGATGGCTAGATAGAGAGATGGCTAGATAGAGAGATGGCTAGATGGATGAATTGATAGATAGATGAATCTATCGGCTACATGTTACATGTTACCAGCTGGGTGGAGTAGAGGTAACAACACTGCTCTGCATGGAGAGAGCCTGTGGAGACATGGGTTTGATCCCAGTGAGCAACCTCTCAGTAAGTGTCCTTGGGTGAGACACCCAACGGTACATACTCGCCACCCAGGACATACTTGAAAACGAGAGAAATCTCAATGTATCCTTCCTGGTAAAACACTTTCTCAAAAAAATAAAAATAAAAGGTATGAATAGATAAATACATAGCTATAGCTAGATATTATAAAGATAGATGATAGGTAGTAGTAAGATATACAGATGGACAGATATAAATAGATATTACATAAATCGCAAGACAGATAGTAAGATAAATAGAAAGACGGATATGTATAGATAATTCGACAATAGATATACAGTATATAGAGATTTATTTGCAAAGTATTTTACCAGGAAGGATACATTGAGATTTCTCTTGTTATCAATGTGATATACCGATAGATAGATATACAGAGGTAGATAAATTGAGATTAGATAAACTGATAGAACAAATGTAATGATACAGACAGACAGACCTCCAGACATACACACTGACTCTCTTTGAGTGGGATTCATGATTTGTGCCCCAATATACGCATCAAATTCATACAATGGGAATTTAAGAAGTTACCATAAAATGTTATTAATAAATATCCGCTGTGTGAAATTATTGTCGCAGTATAGATAGAAAGAAAAGCATAGAGCGCGATAAGCTGCCACTGTGTCTACACTCTGCAAGAGACTTCATCCCAAACATCCATCTTCACAACGACAGCACTATATACCTAAAATGCAATGTAACTAGCATTCAGGGTGAAAAACACACACACACACACACAACAAAAAGAAACATCTGATTGCATAAAAAACAATAACACATGTAATAAATAAAACAACAACTGTATGTATTATAACCATAACATAGTGTGTAAATATTACACATACTGGGCTAATGGGTTTCTTTTTTGTGCGTGCAATTAAGTTAAACTTACCTGTAAGAGCTGGTGTTATGTCAGTGGCCAGAGAGCTGTGTGTGGTGGAGAGGACTCGCTGCAATCTACAACTTAGCCCTTTATACTGGAGCGAGCCAATACAGAGTCTGCTCTGTGTGATGTACCTGCTGCACTGTGTGCTGGGGTTACTTACAGGCTCAGCATCTGCAGATAGATAAACACATATATAGCATAGATAAATACATAAATAGATAAACACATAGATAAACACATATATAGCTAGATAAATACATAAATAGATAAACACATAGGTAAACACATATATAGCATAGATAAATACATAAATAGATAAACACATAGATAAACACATATATAGCTAGATAAATACATAAATAGATAAACACATAGGTAAACACATATATAGCTAGATAAATACATAAATAGATAAACACATAGGTAAACACATATATAGCTAGATAAATACATAAATAGATAAACACATAGGTAAACACATATATAGCATAGATAAATACATAAATAGATAAACACATAGGTAAACACATATATAGCTAGATAAATACATAAATAGATAAACACATAGGTAAACACATATATAGCTAGATAAATACATAAATAGATAAACACATAGGTAAACACATATATAGCATAGATAAATACATAAATAGATAAACACATAGGTAAACACATATATAGCTAGATAAATACATAAATAGATAAACACATAGATAAACACATATATAGCTAGATAAATACATAAATAGATAAACACATAGGTAAACACATATATAGCATAGATAAATACATAAATAGATAAACACATAGGTAAACACATATATAGCTAGATAAATACATAAATAGATAAACACATAGGTAAACACATATATAGCTAGATAAATACATAAATAGATAAACACATAGATAAACACATATATAGCATAGATAAATACATAAATAGATAAACACATAGATAAATAGTTAGAATCATGAATAGATACTTAGAATAAAGAATAGATAGATAAATACACATATTAGGTAGAATGATGGATACAGATGGATAAATACACAGATAAATGGATACAGATGTGCAGATAAATAGATATAAGATATATAGGGGATAACGGGAGGTATGGATAGATAGACATATGTATATGAAGATACATGAATAAATAGAGTTATAGAGAAATCATACAACATCATGTCTTAACTCTTAGTACAGAGCTGTGTGTTATACAGAGTACCTGCTCTATCATGTCTTACCTCTAAGGGCTGTGTGTTATACAGAAAACCTGATGTACCATGACTTACTTCTGAAGCTTTGTGTTATACAGAGAGTACCTGCTGTACTATAACTTACTTCTGGGGGCTGAGTGTGTTATACAGAGAGTACCTGCTGTACTATAACTTACTTCTGGGGGTTGAGTGTGTTATACAGAGAGTACCTGCTGTACTATAACTTACTTCTGGGGGTTGAGTGTGTTATACAGAGAGTACCTGCTGTACCATGACTTACTTCTGGAGCTTTGCGTTATACAGAGAGTACCTGCTGTACCATGACTTACTTCTGGGGGTTGAGTGTGTTATACAGAGAGTACCTGCTGTACCATGACTTATTTCTGGGGGTTGAGTGTGTTATAAAGAGAGTACCTGCTGTACCATGACTTACTTCTGGGGCTGAGTGTGTTATACAGAGAGTACCTGCTGTACCATGACTTACTTCTGGAGCTTTGCGTTATACAGAGAGTACCTGCTGTACCATGACTTACTTCTGGGGGTTGAGTGTGTTATACAGAGAGTACCTGCTGTACCATGACTTACTTCTGGGGGTTGAGTGTGTTATAAAGAGAGTACCTGCTGTACCATGACTTACTTCTGGGGCTGAGTGTGTTATACAGAGAGTACCTGCTGTACCATGACTTACTTCTGGAGCTTTGCGTTATACAGAGAGTACCTGCTGTACCATGACTTACTTCTGGGGGTTGAGTGTGTTATACAGAGAGTACCTGCTGTACCATGACTTACTTCTGGGGGTTGAGTGTGTTATACAGAGAGTACCTGCTGTACCATGACTTACTTCTGGGGCTGAGTGTGTTATACAGAGAGTACCTACTGTACCATGACTTACTTCTGGAGCTTTGCGTTATACAGAGAGTACCTGCTGTACCATGACTTACTTCTGGGGGCTGAGTGTGTTATACAGAGAGTACCCGCTGTACTTTCCTCTCTTGAGAAAGTATTTTACCAGGAAGGATACATCGAGATTTCTCTCGTTTTCAAGTATGTCCTGGGTGGTGAGTATGTACCGTTAGGTGTCTTGCCAAGGACACTTACTGGAGAGGTGCTCTTGCTGGGATTTGAACCTGTGTCTCCACAGTTGTAGAGCAGCGATGTTGCCTCTACTCCACCCAGCCGGTACATTACCTCTGGGGTTGTGCATAATACAGAGTACCTGCTGTACTATAACTTACGTCTGGGGCTGTGTGTTATACTGAGCCCCAGTCTTACCTCTGGGACTGTGTGTTATACAGAGTACTTGCTGTACTATGACTTACCTGTGAGTGTTAGAGCCCAGTCATGGTGTTAGCCTCAGGCAGATATTTATACAATCACGCTCTGGCCACAGGGTCTCTTTTCCATTTGGGGTCCATTTGGTGCCCCCGGTCACCATCCACACGGCTACAGAGCAGGGAGGAGGGAACGCCTGGGAAAAACATAATATAACACAGATTGAGATATTAGAAACAATATGAGAGAGAGAAGAGATAAATAGGAAAGGGGAGAATGAGAGCAGGTAATACAGAGGCAGACAGTAAAGAGGGAGAGACAGTCTGAGAAAGAGAGTGGAGAGAGAGTGTGTGAGAGAGGAGAGAGAGTGTGGATGCGAGAGAGAGTTTAAAGAGAGTGAGTGGAGCGAGAGAGAAAGAGTGAGCAGAGTGAGAGTGAGTGGAGAGAAAGAGTGAGCAGAGTGAGAGTGAGTGGAGAGAAAGAGTGAGCAGAGTGAGAGTGAGTGGAGAGAAAGAGTGGAAAAAGAGTAAGTGGAATGAGAGAGAAAGAGATTGATTGGAGCGAAAGAGAGAAGAGAAAGAAAGAGCGTGAGTGGAGCGAGAGCGGATAGAAAGAGTGGAGAAAGAGTGGACAGAGAGAAGAGAGCGATTGGAGACAGAGTGAAAGAAAGAGAGTGAGTGGAGTGAGAAGAGACAGAGGAGAAAGAAAGAATGGAGAGAGGATGGAGGAGAGAGAATGAAACAGTGTGGAGCATTTACTGAGAGAGACTCCTTTTTATCAGGGTGTGCGGGTGTCTTTTTAGGGGCTCCTCCATATATTCAGGGTGTATGGGTGTCTTGTTAGGGGCTCCTCCATATATTCAGGGTGTGGGGGTGTCTTTTTAGGGGCTCCTCCATATATTCAGGGTGTGCGGGTGTCTTTTTAGGGGCTCCTCCATATATTCAGGGTGTGCGGGTGTCCTTTTAGGGTCTCCTCCATATATTCAGGGTGTGCGGGTGTCTTTTTAGGAGCTCCTCCATATATTCAGGGTGTGCGGGTGTCTTTTTAGGGGCTCCTCCATATATTCAGGGTGTGCGGGTGTCCTTTTAGGGTCTCCTCCATATATTCAGGGTGTGTGGGTGTATTTTTAGGGGCTCCTCCATATATTCAGGGTGTGTGGGTGTCTTTTTAGGGGCTCCTCCATATATTCAGGGTGCGTGGGTGTCTTTTTAGGAGTTCCTCCATATATTCAGGGTGTGTGGGTGTCTTTTTAGGGGCTCCTCCATATATTCAGGGTGTGTGGGTGTCTTTTTAGGGGCTCCTCCATATATTCAGGGTGTGTGGGTGGCTTTTTAGGAGTTCCTCCATATATTCAGGGTGTGTGGGTGTCTTTTTAGGAGTTCCTCCATATATTCAGGGTGTGTGGGTGTCTTTTTAGGAGTTCCACCATATATTCAGGGTGCGTGGGTGTCTTTTTAGGAGTTCCTCCATATATTCAGGGTGTGTGGGTGTCTTTTTAGGGGCTCCTCCATATATTCAAGGTGTGTGGGTGGCTTTTTAGGAGTTCCTCCATATATTCAGGGTGTGTGGGTGGCTTTTTAGGAGTTCCTCCATATATTCAGGGTGTGTGGGTGTCTTTTTAGGAGTTCCTCCATATATTCAGGGTGTGTGGGTGTCTTTTTAGGAGTTCCACCATATATTCAGGGTGTGTGGGTGTCTTTTTAGGAGTTCCACCATATATTCAGGGTGCGTGGGTGTCTTTTTAGGAGTTCCTCCATATATTCAGGGTGTGTGGGTGTCTTTTTTAGGGCTCTCCATATATTCAGGGTGTGTGGGTGGCTTTTTAGGAGTTCCTCCATATATTCAGGGTGTGTGGGTGGCTTTTTAGGAGTTCCTCCATATATTCAGGGTGTGTGGGTGTCTTTTTAGGAGTTCCTCCATATATTCAGGGTGTGGGTGTCTTTTTAGGAGTTCCACCATATATTCAGGGTGTGTGGGTGTCTTTTTAGGAGTTCCCCATATATTCAGGGTGTGGGTGTCTTTTTAGGGGCTCCTCCATATATTCAGGGTGTGCGGGTGTCTTTTTAGGGGCTCTTCCATATATTCAGGGTGTGTGGGTGTCTTTAGGAGTTCCTCCATATATTCAGGGTGTGTGGGTGTCTTTTTAGGAGTTCCTCCATATATTCAGGGTGTGTGGGTGTCTTTTTAGGAGTTCTCCATATATTCAGGGTGCGGGTGTCTTTTAGGAGTTCCTCCATATATTCAGGGTGTGTGGGTGTCTTTTTAGGGGCTCCTCTATATATTCAGGGTGTGCGGGTGTCTTTTTAGGGGCTCCTCCATATATTCAGGGTGTGTGGGTGTCTTTTTAGGGGTTCCTCCATATATTCAGGGTGTGTGGGTGTCCTTTTAGGGTCTCTTCCATATATTCAGGTGTGTGTGGGTGTCTTTTTAGGAGTTCCTCCATATATTCAGGGTGTGTGGGTGTCTTTTTAGGAGTTCCTCCATATATTCAGGGTGTGTGGGTGTCTTTTTAGGGGCTCCTCCATATATTCAGGGTGTGTGGGTGTCTTTTTAGGAGTTCCTCCATATATTCAGGGTGTGTGGGTGACTTTTTAGGGGCTCCTCCATATATTCAGGGTGTGCGGATGTCTTTTTAGGGGCTCCTCCATATATTCAGGGTGTGTGGGTGTCTTTTTAGGAGTTCCTCCATATATTCATGGTGTGCGGGTGTCTTTTTAGGAGTTCCTCCATATATTCAGGGTGTGTGGGTGTCTTTTTAGGAGTTCCTCCATATATTCATGGTGTGTGGGTGTCTTTTTAGGAGTTCCTCCATATATTCATGGTGTGTGGGTGTCTTTTTAGGAGTTCCTCCATATATTCAGGGTGTGTGGGTGTATTTTTAGGAGTTCCTCCATATATTCAGGGTGTGTGGGTGTCTTTTTAGGGGCTCCTCCATATATTCAGGGTATGTGGGTGTCTTTTTAGGAGCTCCTCCATATATTCAGGGTGTGTGGGTGTCTTTTTAGGGGCTCCTCTATATATTCAGGGTGTGCGGGTGTCTTTTTAGGGGCTCCTCCATATATTCAGGGTGTGTGGGTGTCTATTTAGGGTCTCCTCCATATATTCAGGGTGTGTGGGTGTCTTTTTAGGAGTTCCTCCATATATTCAGGGTGTGTGGGTGTCTTTTTAGGGGTTCCTCCATATATTCAGGGTGTGTGGGTGTCTTTTTAGGAGTTCCTCCATATATTCAGGGTGTGTGGGTGTCTTTTTAGGGGTTCCTCCATATATTCAGGGTGTGTGGGTGTCTTTTTAGGAGTTCCTCCATATATTCAGGGTGTGTGGGTGTCTTTTTAGGGGCTCCTCATATATTCAGGGTGTGCGGGTGTCTATTTAGAGGCTCCTCCATATATTCAGGGTGTGCGGGTGTCTTTTTAGGGGTTCCTCCATATATTCAGGGTGTGCGGGTGTCTTTTTAGGGGCTCCTCCATATATTCAGGGTGTGTGGGTGTCTTTTTAGGGGCTCCTCCATATATTCAGGGTGTGTGGGTGTCTTTTTAGGGGCTCCTCCATATATTCAGGGTGTGGTGGCATTTTAGGGGCTCCTCCATATATTCAGGGTGTGGTGGCATTTTAGGGGCTCCTTTATACATTCGTAGTGTGCGGGTGACTTTTTAGGGGCTCCTCCATATTTTTGGGGTGTGACTATGCTCTGAGTAAGCTCCAAAGTCAAGGTGGTATGACACTTCTCTACTGCTTAGAACTCTGAAGCCATGGAAAATCCAGCGCCGAGGAGCTCTTTATGTACCAGTGAGTTTTCAGCGTTTTAATACTTTAGCTCTCCTCGCTGCTTGGATAGATTGCATTGTAAAGGGCACAACTTTTCATTCCCTGCCCCTCTGCATGAAACCCAAGATGTTACCAGGAACACATGCTGGATATACCTGGCTGCCCCACCTAGCATTTCAAAGCTGCTGCAAATGGTCAGAGAATGGTAGAAGTGCCTGTACCTAGACACAAGTATTTAGCTCCTAGTACCTGGGTATGATGGGAGACAGTGCTTTGCATCTGCAGCTCCTGGGTGTGATGGGGGAGGTACTGCCATTTGTCTGCAGACCCAGGGTATGATGGAAGAAGTGTCTAGTGCCTGCAGAGCCTGGGCATGATGGGAGAGGTAGTGACTGCAGAGCTGGGAATGATGGGTAGGTCCTGCAGTGTGGGCATGATGGGAGAGGTAGTGACTGCAGAGCTGGGCATGATGGGAGAGGTAGTGACTGCAGAGCTGGGCATGATGGGAGAGGTAGTGACTGCAGAGCTGGGCATGATGGGAGAGGTAGTGCCCGCAGAACCTGGGTATGATAGTAAGAGGAAGTGTTTCACCTAATGCTGCCACCTGCAGAGCCTGGGCATGATGGGAGAGCTAGTGCCTAGGGATTAGGATCAGGTCCTCTCGATGGGGATTAGGATTAGGATCAGGTCCTCTCGATGGGGATTAGGATTAGGATCAGGTCCTCTCGATGGGGATTAGGATTAGGATCAGGTCCTCTCGATGGGGATTAGGATCAGGTCCTCTCGATGGGGATTAGGAAGAGGTCCTCTCGATGGGGATTAGGAAGAGGTCCTCTCGATGCGGATGGGGTGTAGGATCTGTTCCTCTCTATGGGGATTAGGATCTGAGCCTCTTGATGGGGATAAGTATCCGGTCCTTTCGATGGGGATTAGGATCTGGTCCTCTCGATGCAGAAAGGGATTAGGATCTGACCCTCTTGTTGTGGATGGGGATTAGGGTCTTCACGATGGGGATTAGGATCTGAGCCTCTCGATGGGTATTTGTATCAGGTCCTCTCGATGGGGATTACGATCTGATCCTCCCGATGGGGATTACGATTTTATCCTCCCGATGGGGATTAAAATTTTATCCTCCCGATAGGGATAAGGATCTGGCCCTCTCGATGCAGAAGGGGATTAGGATTTGATCCTCTCGATGTGGATGGGGATTAGGATCAAATCCACTCAATGGGGATTAGGATCAGGTTCTCTTGATGTGGATGGGGATTAGGATCTGACCCTCTCTATTTAGATGGGGATTAGGATCTGACCCTCTCGATTTGGATGGGGATTAGGATCAGGTTCTCTCGATTTGGATGGGGATTAAGATCTGATCCTCTCGATTTGGATGGGGATTAGGATCTGAGCCTCTCGATGGGGATTAGGATTTGAGCCTCTCGATGGGGATTAGGATCTGACCCTCTCGATGTAGATGGGGATTAGGATCTGACCCTCTCGATTTGGTTGGGGATTAGGATCTGACCCTCTGGATTTGGATGGGGATTAGGATCTGACCCTCTGGATTTGGATGGAGATTAGGATCGGATCCTCTCGATTTGGATGGAGATTAGGATTTGATCCTCTCGATTTGGATGGGGATTAGGATCTGACCCTCTCGATTTGGATGGGGATTAGGATCTGACCCTCTCGACTTGGATGGGGATTAGGATCTGACCCTCTCGATTTGGATGGGGATTAGGATCTGACCCTCTCGATTTGGATGGGGATTAGGATCAGGTTCTCTCGATGGGGATTAGGATCTGATCCTCTCGATTTGGA
The DNA here is from genome assembly GCA_009667805.1 of Leptobrachium leishanense. NCBI lineage: Eukaryota > Metazoa > Chordata > Amphibia > Anura > Megophryidae > Leptobrachium > Leptobrachium leishanense. The sequence goes on from CM019069.1 coordinate 147,147,686, forward strand.
TGGGGATTAGGATCTGAGCCTCTCGATGGGGATTAGGATCTGACCCTCTCGATGTAGATGGGGATTAGGATCTGACCCTCTCGATTTGGTTGGGGATTAGGATCTGACCCTCTGGATTTGGATGGGGATTAGGATCTGACCCTCTGGATTTGGATGGAGATTAGGATCTGACCCTCTCGATTTGGATGGGGATTAGGATCAGGTTCTCTCGATTTGGATGGGGATTAGGATCTGATCCTCTCGATTTGGATGGGGATTAGGATCTGAGCCTCTCGATGGGGATTAGGATTTGAGCCTCTCGATGGGGATTAGGATCTGACCCTCTCGATGTAGATGGGGATTAGGATCTGACCCTCTCGATTTGGTTGGGGATTAGGATCTGACCCTCTGGATTTGGATGGGGATTAGGATCTGACCCTCTGGATTTGGATGGAGATTAGGATCGGATCCTCTCGATTGGGATGGAGATTAGGATTTGATCCTCTCGATTTGGATGGGGATTAGGATCTGACCCTCTTGATTTGGATGGGGATTAGGATCTGACCCTCTCGACTTGGATGGGGATTAGGATCTGACCCTCTCGATTTGGATGGGGATTAGGATCTGACCCTCTCGATTTGGATGGGGATTAGGATCAGGTTCTCTCGATGTGGATGGGGATTAGGATCTGATCCTCTCGATTTGGATGGGGATTAGGATCTGAGCCTCTCGATGGGGATTAGGATCTGACCCTCTCGATGTAGATGGGGATTAGGATCTGACCCTCTCGATTTGGTTGGGGATTAGGATCTGACCCTCTGGATTTGGATGGGGATTAGGATCTGACCCTCTGGATTTGGATGGGGATTAGGATCGGATCCTCTCGATTTGGATGGAGATTAGGATCGGATCCTCTCGATTTGGATGGAGATTAGGATTTGATCCTCTCGATTTGGATGGGGATTAGGATCTGATCCTCTCGATTTGGATGGGGATTAGGATCTGACCCTCTCGATTTGGATGGGGATTAGGATCTGACCCTCTCGATTTGGATGGGGATTAGGATCTGACCCTCTCGATTTGGATGGGGATTAGGATCTGATCCTCTCGATTTGGATGGGGATTAGGATCTGAGCCTCTCGATGGGGATTAGGATCTGAGCCTCTCAATGTAGATGGGGATTAGGATCTGACCCTCTCGATTTGGTTGGGGATTAGGATCTGACCCTCTCGATTTGGATGGGGATTAGGATGTGACCCTCTTGTTTTGGGTGGGGATTAGGATCTGACCCTCTTGATGGGGATTAGGATCTGATCCTCTCGATTTGGGTGTGGATTAGGATCTGATCCTCTCGATTTGGGTGGGGATTAGGATCTGAGCCTCTCATTGCGGATTAGGATCTGACCCTCTCGATGTGGAGTGGGATTAGGATTTGATTCGATTTGGATTGGGGATTAGGATCTGATCCTCTCGATGGGGATTAGGATCTGACCCTCTCGATGTGGATTAGGATCTGAGCCTCTCGATGTGGATTAGGATCTGAGCCTCTCGATGGGGATTAGGATCTGAGCCTCTCGATGGGGATTAGGATCTGAGCCTCTCGATGGGGATTAGGATCTGACCCTCTCAATGTGGATGTGGACCTCCTCTCACCTTGATTTGTGCAAGGACCGCTGGTTGCTAAGGAGCCTGCAGCATCCCTTTAAATCAGGACGTCTGCTTTGCACCTCTTTTATCGAGCGGATCACGTATATATTTAAGGCATAGATCTGTATCCATACATATAGCGTATATTTACATTATTGTGTTTTATTTAAGCCCTTTCAGACCAGCTACCAACAAAGGCGCGCGCGGGATGCAGCTACGTGTGTCTTGCGCTGTAACAGTGACTTGCTCTGACACTGAACATCTGTTCCATGGAAATGATCTCTCCTGCGGGTGCAGAGAGTGATGGCGGAGGGGTGGGGGGGTGTTGTGCGCGCGGGGATGGCTGTCCAATGATGCTGTCTACTCCAACCGTTTCTCTCCTTCCAGACAAATGGCCGTCAGACTCTATCAGCTCTGCAGGGCTGCGAGATGCAGGGGAGGCGGCGCCCGAGCGGAGGCGAACCTTCCAGGACCGGCAGACTGGTCCCCTGCATCCAGAACAGAGAGGCGAAGGCTGTCCCAGAGGTGAACCCCCAAATCCCCTCATGCAAAAGAGTCCCTTCTTCCCCACATGTAACCCCATAACATCAGATACCGTTACAGCACGAGGTCATGGGCAGATACACCTTGTATTTTAACATTTACGCCGTCATACAGATCTTGGCTTTTCTTTGCGTGATGACATCACTTTTCAAAGTGATGCGTTTGCGGCTAAAACCTTCGTTACTGAGCCGCGCCCCACTTCTCAAGGATTATAGGGATTGTGGTCTAAGAGTATTTTGGGGGTGCCTGTGTCTGCTTCTGCCTGGATGGGGAAGCGACCGTAGCCCTCCGGATGTTTTACGACTACATTTCCCACGATGCTCATCCAAGCTAATGAGTGTCTGAGCATCATGGGAGATGTAGTTCCACAACATCTGGAGGGCCAAGATTATTGACCTCTGATCTAGATGTAACATTGATATAAAAAAAATTCTTAAATAAAAAAAATAACATTTTCTGCCGCCACAGCATCGTGTCACGTGACTAAAGATTCTGCCGCCACAGCAACGTGTCACGTGACTAAAGATTCTGCCGCCACAGCATCGTGTCACGTGACTAAAGATTCTGCCGCCACAGCATCGTGTCACGTGACTAAAGATTCTGCCGCCACAGCATCGTGTCACGTGACTAAAGATTCTGCCGCCACAGCAACGTGTCACGTGACTAAAGATTCTGCCGCCACAACAACGTGTCACGTGACTAAAGATTCTGCCGCCACAGCATCGTGTCACGTGACTAAAGATTCTGCCGCCACAGCAACGTGTCACGTGACTAAAGATTCTGCCGCCACAGCATCGTGTCACGCGACTAAAGATTCTGCCGCCACAGCATCGTGTCACGTGACTAAAGATTCTGCCGCCACAGCATCGTGTCACGTGACTAAAGATTCTGTCGCCACAGCAATGTGTCACGTGACTAAAGATTCTGCCGCCACAGCATCGTGTCACGTGACTAAAGATTCTGCCGCCACAGCAACGTGTCACGTGACTAAAGATTCTGCCGCCACAGCAACGTTTCACGTGACTAAAGATTCTGCCGCCACAGCATCGTGTCACGTGACTAAAGATTCTGCCGCCACAGCAATGTGTCACGTGACTAAAGATTCTGCCGCCACAGCATCGTGTCACGTGACTAAAGATTCTGCCGCCACAGCAACGTGTCACGTGACTAAAGATTCTGCCGCCACAGCAATGTGTCACGTGACTAAAGATTCTGCCGCCACAGCATCGTGTCACGTGACTAAAGATTCTGCCGCCACAGCAATGTGTCACGTGACTAAAGATTCTGCCGCCACAGCAACGTGTCACGTGACTAAAGATTCTGCCGCCACAGCAACGTTTCACGTGACTAAAGATTCTGCCGCCACAGCATCGTGTCACGTGACTAAAGATTCTGCCGCCACAGCAACGTGTCACGTGACTAAAGACCTAAATTAATCAAGGCCCAGGTGAAAACCTGTGGCGTGTTTAAATATTTGTTTCTCTGCAGGTTTTGGGTGTCTTTTTTAAAAGTGATATTGGGGCGCGGGTCTCGTCGTAAGCAGCTACAAGTATTTATAAAGCGCCAACAAGTTCCGTAGCGCTGTACAACGGGTGAGACAGAACAAATACACGTACAAGTTAGACACGCAGAACAGTAGGAGAGAGGACCCTGTGCAGGAGCTTACAATCTAAAAGGAAAGGGGGGACACGCTAGGTGAGCGGTTTATTGACAACGTTTCGCACATGAGTGTGACATCAGAGACGGGCGACAGTGTCACGTCCATCAGGTCCAAACTCTCCTGCCTCTGTGGCTGCTGCTAATCCGGAAGAAAGTTTATAAAAAAACTTATTTGAAGCAATTTCCTTAAAAAAACAAAAAAAGGACAAAAAAAAAATCCGTTTATTGTGGAAAAAGTTGTATTCTCCCCCCCCCAAAAAAAATGGCCGCTCTGACATTCCTAGTTGCGTTTCGACCTAGTGCCCAAACGGCTGCGTGACGTTAGCGTTACATATAATGCGCGGAGAAACATTTTCTAGGAATTGACCTGAAAAAAAGGGAATTTTTAGGTGATGGGGAGAAAAAGCGGCGGAGTTTAACTTTTCTAATTTCACTGTTTTTGCCCTAAAATGTGCAGTTCCCTGTCTGGCTATTAACCCTTCGATCAGAGAGCCTTGTGTTTTATTATTTTCCCTTTTTGCAGCCCAAGCAGAGCGTTGTAAATAATATGGTAATACTGGGTGCGTTTATACCGCGCGCCAGTGCCCCCCCCTCCTTTTCTCTTCCCCTCCGCCTGCGCCGTCGCTCTGAGCGCCGTGTAGAGCAGTGTGTCTGAGCTTGGCCCACCCTATGCTGGTTTGGTGGTTTACAGTAATTATTGGGCTGGGGGCATCAGAGCGCTGCCATATGTTCTAGCCGGGGTCTGGGGCCTGCGGAGGCTTTGGGTGGGTGGCGGTGGTAGCAGGGGATGGATGGGGGGGGGGCCTTCGCGGGCTTGTCGCTGCTCATTCCCTGCCTGGCTGGTAGCGCCGAGTAAATCACAATTTAATCTCTGTCATCCGGCCAGACTATGGGATTATGACCCGGAAAGAAAAAAATTGGAATTTTTTTGGTTAACCCTTGGCTATTGAATCGTGAGGGGGAGGGGGGCTGTGTGAAACAAGATGGCCGCACTATTGCTGCGTCACTTGCCTGTTTTAACAGTTTGAATGATAACCATACACCGTCTGGCCCCCAAAAAAAGTCCCCACCTCCTGTACAAGCTGGTTATGATCTGGGGTTGGTCACTGGTCAGGTCTGGGTTCAGCCAGCAACGTTATGTGCCCAAAACATGAGGTCATGTGACCCCCTGAATATACTGAATGAGCAGGTTTTTCCATCAATGGGTTCTTTCTCCCCTGATGGCACAGCGGGCATATTCCAAGATGGCAATGCCAGGATTCATCAGGCTCAAATTGTGCAAGAGTGGTTGAGGGAGCATGAGACATAATTTTCACACATGGATTGGCCACCGCACAGTCCAGACCTTAACCCCATTGAGGTTAATCTTTGGGATAATGTCCTGGAGAAGACTTTACACAGCGCTGCGACTCTCCCATCATCAACACAAGATCTTGGCCACAAATTAATGCCACTCTGGACGCCAATAAATGCCGTGACATTGCATGAGATTATCGAAACGATGCCGCGGCGAATGCGTGAAGGAATCACAGCATGTGACTTTTTTGGGGAGGGGGGGGCAGGCAGTGTGTGTAATATATATATTTTTCTTTCCTCACGTGAGGGATAAAGTGGGGCTAAAAGAAGCTTTTTCTCCAAAACTAGGCCCTTTTAAGTGCCTGAGAACTTGTCTGACAGAGGAACCCTCAGAGACGGCGCATCAAGGCCGTAAAGGTCTTTTTATAGTGAGCGCAGCACCTTCTTGCAGCGCTAAAAATACCACCCGTAGCAGACGCCTTAGATCAGGGATCTCAAACGCTCGCCCCCTCCCCCAGGTGTTGTTGGCCTAAAGATCCCAGAATACTTTGAATGCAATAAATGACCAGAGAATCATGGGAGTTGTAGTTCAGAAACATCTGGGGGGGGGGGGTGTGTCAGAGTTTGATACCCCTGCCTTTTAGATTATCATGAGGTAACTGGCGGGGACCCCTGCACTCCAAACACACGCCCCAAGGCCGTCTGTGCTTCACGTTTCACGTAGTTCTGAATCTCTGGCCGTCATTGGTCTGACTAGAATTTATGGCGGTAGTTTGTCCATATATATTGAAAGGCCTCAAATTTGAGTTTTGCCTAGTCTAGCGGGTTCTGTGGCGCTGTCAGTATGTGGCTTTCGGAGGGGGGCGCATGTCCTGTCCAGACATTTTGTTTATTCGGGTCCCTGCGCACACACACACGCGCTCGCTCTCAGGTCTCTCGCTGACACCTCTCTCTACCCCTCGGGGCTCCATGTTGTGGAGGCCGCTGCCCCTGACCTCTCGTTTACAAGCGCTGACGAGAGCAGGGGTGGCGTTAACGAGGGCCTCGGCGCGGCCTGCTCGGTAATGTGGAGCCTAACGTCAAGTGACAGGGACATTTCACAAGTGAAGAGCCACGGCCGTGCGCCTGGAGAAATAGTTTAACAGCCACTGCGTCTCCAACTTCTCATTAACTCCCGGCGTGCCGTTCCGGCCCCGGACTGCAACTCCCATCAGGCTCAGCCACAGTAATGTCCGGCGGACGCTTCCTAACCATATCTCATGTCACTTAAGCTGAACCCTGATCCCGCTGGAAGAAATCTTTATTATTATGATTAATAGTTAAATGAAATTTAACCCTCTCCTTGCTGTGCAGAGCCACACGCCGCACAGAAATTTAACCTCTTCACCACCGTATGGAATCCCGTAGCGCCACTTTCCAATGTGTTGTGCGGCCATTTAACTCTTTGTCTGCTGCACCGGAATGCTCCACAAACATGTTTAACCTTTTCCCCGCTGTACTGAACCCCTGCCCGGTGGTCCTAAATTTAACCCATTCAGTGATCACAGTCCTACATTTTGCACTGGATCATGCAGAAATGTAACCCTTTCCCTGCTGCACAGAACTGTATGCAACGTACAGACGTGTAACCCTTTCCCTACTGTAGGGAATCTTACATCTGATACGAAAAGTTAACCTGTTACCTGCAGTACCACAGTGTAACCCTTTCCTTGCTGTACGAAATCCTACACATTGCACTGAATTTCAAAACTTCGTACAGAAATTTAACCCATTTCCGTCTGTACAGAATCCTGCACATAGTACAGACAAGTAACCCTCTCCCTGCTGTAGGGGAACTTGGGTTGTGAGCGGACTTTTAACCCATTCCCTGCTGTACAGAATCCGACACACGACTGTGAATGCCAACTGTCTCTGAACTGGAGTAGATTTTCCTTTTAGTGTGCCTGAATTTAACCCTCTGTGAGCTGGAGGCCTGAGCACCTGTCAAAACAGTTAACTACTCCCCCCCCCCATGAGAAGAATTTCACATTATTCATATGTCATTTATAGGGTGAATAGCGCTGCCCTGTTCTACGCAGCACTCGTACGCTGCCGGGTTTCACGCAGGCAATGGCAACGGCATACCTGAAGTCTAGGCATCCCGCGTTCCCTAGGTTCGTGCTCCCCAAACTTGGTCCTCAGGTCCCCCTAACAGTCCAGGTTTGCAGGATATGTGAAGCACAGCACAGGTGATATGATTTGCTGCTCAGTGATTGCAGGATTCAGTCTACATTTTCCTAAGGCAGGGGTGGGCACTTGCGGCCCTCCAGATGTTTTGAAACTACATTTCCCTTGAGGCTCTACAAACCTAATGAGCAGCCGAGCATCACGGGAAATGTAGTTTCAAAACATCTGGAGGGCCGCAAGTGCCCACCCCTGCCCTAAGGGAATCCTTAAAACCTGTCCTGTTAGGGCAGTGTTTCCCAAACCTGTCCTCAGGACCCTCCGCCTCGCCAGGTTTGCAGAATATGTGAAGCACAGCACAGAGGATATGATTTCCTACTCAGTGATTGCAGGATTCAATCTGTATTTCCCCAAGGTGATCTTCAAACCTGGCCTGGTTGAGGGTCCCGAGGACAGGTTTGGGAAACCCTGTGTTAGGGGGACCCCAGGACCTGGGTTGGGGATCACTGCCCTAGGTGACATGTGCTGCCAGTGTTCGCGTTGATGAACAGCACATGAAAAGTGCTGATCTGCATAATACAGCTCTCATATGCTGTAGGGTTTCATGAAGGACGTGATGGCCTATGCATCCTACATCCCTAGGTGACACTTGTCACTCGTCTCATGTCTCCGAGAGCACATGGTGGATCTGGCTGCGATACTTTCATATAAGGAATATTTCTGAATAAGCTGTAGATGGAATATACCGTATATTATTTACTTTATAAAGTATTTTATCAGGAAGGATACATTGAGATTTCTCTCGTTTTCAAGTATATACTGTATATATAGATTAGGTTGGATCCCAGCAACAACCTTTCCAGCATTTAGTTGAAAGTAGCCACGGTGCTTGCCAAAAACCTATAGTATATCCAAGGCTTTAAAGAGCGTACATGTGTATTAAAAAAAACTTTATTAATTCAAGTTAAAATTAAACCGACGTTTCGGCTCGTGCGTGAGACATTTTCAAATGGCTCACGCACGAGCCGAAACGTTGGTTCAATTTTAACTTGAATTAATAAAGTTTATTTATTTTTTTTAAATACACGTGTACGCCCTTTACAGCCTTGGATACATAGAATATATATATTGAAGCCAATGCCTTTTTTTGTGCCCTTAATCGCACGTTTAATAAGTGACATGCTCACAGTTTGCTTTCTGTGCCTATGGTGTCCCATTACACCCAGGTACCTCTGTATTGCGCACCAACCCGTCTATTCACCAGTCATTCAGGGTGCACAATTTATACATAGATTGACACGGGGGGGGGGGGGGTAAAATAATACAGCATCATGCAAAGCATGATATATCGACCTTAAAGGCCTATATGAAAATATTTGAATAAATTAAATAGGATTTAATATACTAATATTAATCAAGTTTTTTTTAAAAAAATAATATATACATATTTTTTTATTTTAGTTTTTAAAAAACATATATATAAAAGCTTTATTAGCATTTGTATATGTGTGTGTGTGTATATAAAATATTTATTAGCATTTGAATGGTTTTTAAAAACTAAAATAAAAATGTGTGTGTATATAATATATATATATGTGAGAGATAGTCATAAAAATATATATATATATATATATTTTTATGACTATTTTTATTTAAAATATACATACAATATTCAAACTTTCTTAGTTTATTCACCAAACCAGAAACTGAAGTGATGTGGGAAATTATCCTGTATTTTAGAAATATATATATATATATATGTAGATAAATTTTAATATATTTTTTTATAATTTGTTTTCATAATTTATTACTTTCTATATTTTTTATCATTCATTTGACTTTGTTGCTTCATTCATTCATTATGTTTGCTACTTTTTATTTTTTCCTGTTTTTGTTACTCTTTAACATGAACCTCTGGTGATGATGGGAATTGTAGTTCGCACACATCCTGGAGGCCTGTGGCAGCAGTCGCTGTCGGACGGGTTAAGCGTGCAGTGTTTTTTCCACGGTTTTGCAGGTAAATGGTCCCGATGTGTTTGCGTTTGGCAGAGTCTGAGCGCATTTGAGGCGCTCGTTGTGTGTGCGGTCTGGCTACGTGTTGGATGGCGCGATGCAGCCTGGCGCGATGCAGCCTGGCCTCGGAGGGGAGTGTTTAGGACAGAGAAATGAAGCACCTTATCGGTCCTGGCAGTTTCCCCCAGCGCCTGGAGCCAGCCTGCAGCCACCACAACACGGCCCTTTTTAATTGCTTTCACATCCAATCCGCAGCCCCGCGCCTCACACTGGCTGCGTGCAGCCCCAGAGCACTGCGCCCCTACCTGAGCCAGTGAGGAGGGGGCAGCACTGGGCACAGCGACCCCAACACACCAGCCACAGACCAGGGCGCAGAGAGCGGAGATGTGTGCATTGTAGTGAGAGATAGACGTACGTTTAAAGCTAAGAGGTGAGAGATCGCTGTGCTTTACAGGGAGGCGGTGAGACCTGGTCGGGTGTTTCAGCGAGGAGGTGAGCGCCATGTTTTACAAGGAGGAGGTGAGGGACAGCCATGCGTTAGCCATGTGTTACAATGTGGAGGTGTGAGATAGCTGCATGTTACAGTGAGTAGGTGAGAGATTACCTCTCGCCTGCTTGTAACGTGGTTAACACCTGTTACAAGGAGAAGTCGAGAGATACCTTCTCCCTGTAACACGTGGCTATCTGTCGACTTCTCCCTGTAACACGTGGCTATCGCTCAATTTCTCCCTGTAACACGTGGCTATCTGTCGACTTCTCCCTGTAACACGTGGCTATCTGTCGACTTCTCCCTGTAACACGTAGCTATCGCTCAATTTCTCCCTGTACCACGTGGCTATCGCTCTTTCTACCTGTAACACGTGGCTATCTCTCACCTTCTCCCTGTAACACGTGGTTACCTCTCGACTTCTCCTTGTAACACGTGGTTACCTCTCTACCTGTAACACGTGGCTCTCACCTTCTCCCTGTAACACGTGGTTATCTCTCGACTTCTCCTTGTGACACGTGGTTACCTCTCTACCTGTAACACGTGGCTCTCACCTTCTCCCTGTAACACGTGGTTATCTCGACTTCTCCTTGTAACACGTGGTTACCTCTCTACCTGTAACACGTGGCTCTCGCCTTCTCCCTGTAACACGTGGTTATCTCGACTTCTCCTTGTAACACGTGGTTACCTCTCTACCTGTAACACGTGGCTCTCACCTTCTCCCTGCAACACGTGGCTCTCACCTTCTCCCTGCAACACGTGGCTCTCACCTTCTCCCTGCAACACGTGGCTCTCACCTTCTCCCTGCAACACGTGGCTCTCACCTTCTCCCTGTAACACGTGACTCTCACCTTCTCCCTGTAACACGTGACTCTCACCTTCTCCCTGTAACACGTGGCTATCTCTCGACTTCTCCTTGTAACAGGTGGCTCTCACCTTTTCCCTGTAACACGTGGATCTCAACTTTTCCCTGTAACACGTGGATCTCAACTTTTCCCTGTAACACGTGGCTCACACCTTCTCCCTGCAACACGTGGCTCTCACCTTCTCCCTGCAACACGTGACTCTCACCTTCTCCCTGTAACACGTGACTCTCACCTTCTCCCTGTAACACGTGGCTATCTCTTGACTTCTGCTTGTAACAGGTGGCTCTCACCTTTTCCCTGTAACACGTGGATCTCAACTTTTCCCTGTAACACGTGGCTCACACCTTCTCCCTGCAACACGTGGCTCTCACCTTCTCCCTGCAACACGTGACTCTCACCTTCTCCCTGTAACACGTGGCTATCTCTTGACTTCTCCTTGTAACAGGTGGCTCTCACCTTTTCCCTGTAACACGTGGATCTCAACTTTTCCCTGTAACACGTGGATCTCAACTTTTCCCTGTAACACGTGGCTCTCACCTTCTCCCTGTAACACGTGGCTATCTCTTGACTTCTCCTTGTAACAGGTGGCTCTCACCTTTTCCCTGTAACACGTGGATCTCAACTTTTCCCTGTAACACGTGGCTCTCACCTTCTCCCTGTAACACGTGGCTATCTCTTGACTTCTCCTTGTAACAGGTGGCTCTCACCTTTTCCCTGTAACACGTGGATCTCAACTTTTCCCTGGAACACGTGGCTCTCACCTTCTCCCTGGAACACGTGGCTCTCACCTTCTCCCTGGAACACGTGGCTCTCACCTTTTCCCTGGAACACGTGGCTCTCACCTTTTCCCTGGAACACGTGGCTCTCACCTTTTCCCTGGAACACGTGGCTCTCATCTTTTCCCTGGAACACGTGGCTCTCACCTTTTCCCTGGAACACGTGGCTCTCACCTTTTCCCTGGAACACGTGGCTCTCACCTTTTCCCTGGAACACGTGGCTCTCACCTTTTCCCTGGAACACGTGGATCTCACCTTTTCCCTGGAACACGTGGCTCTCACCTTCTCCCTGTAACACTTGGCTCTCACCTTCTCCCTGTAACACGTGGTTATCTCTCGACTTCTCCCTGTAACACGTGGATCTCACCTTCTCCCTGTAACACGTGGTTAGCCACGTGTTACAGGTGAGGAGAGGTAACCACCTGTTACAAGGAGAAGTCGAGAGATAGCCACGTGTTACAGGGAGAAGGTGAGAGATAACCACGTGTTACAGGGAGAAGGTGAGAGATAACCACGTGTTACAGGGAGAAGGTGAGAGATAACCACGTGTTACAGGGAGAAGGTGAGAGATAACCACGTGTTACAGGGAGAAGGTGAGAGATAGTGATATGCCTCCACATGTACCAAGCTCTGACTATGTACATGGTAGTCTATAAGGAAGTTGTGGATCTCTATTCACCGGGTGGCAAAGTACTCTGCACAAAGGGTGGCATAGAGCTCTATACACAGGGCAGCAAAGAGTATGACTCGGGGCATAGAGTTGTGTCTATGGGGTGGTGATGTGTTCTATACACAGGGGTGGCATAGAGCTCTGTACATGGGGTAGCACAGAGTGCTATACACAGTGGGATCAATGCATGTCATTTGTTTGTTTGTGAGAATTCTCTCCAGATCTCACAATATCATGGCGGTGCTAAAAGACGCAGTGACACACACACGTTGCGCACAGGGCCGGCAATAAATGACCTGTGTCCAGGCTCCTCTTGAAGGGATTGATACACGTGTTACACGTGTGCGGCCGTTAGATGGTGTCAGCGCTCAGGAACATGCGGGAAGGAAATTATACCGATAAACGTGAGGTGGATGAAGCTCTCGGGATGACTTTCGATTGTCGTAGCCCGGGCGGGAGGGCTTACTCTATACAAATATAAAGCTGGCCCATGTGGCCGCCCTCCCTGGCTGACTCCAGCTGGCCGTCTGTGGCACAGATCATAATTAAAGATGACAGAGGCTTCTGACAGCAAATCTGTTTTCACAGGAAGACAACATGGAGAGGCATCGCTTTAAGACAGACAGGACACGGCTCCGTCTGCTGAGCCCTGCGAGCATTCCCGCGCTGAACCCCATCATTCTCTCTCCCCGGCCCCTCTCAGCTGCTCTCCCCAATGTCTGGGAGGATTTGTGTTTTCATTCACTCGCATGTTTTCCCTATTGTAATTTAGTATCTCTCTTCCGGTCCCGCACTCTCTATCCGTGCCGCGCTACGGTCTAATCCCACGCGTCTCTTTTCTCTCCTTCACCCGCTCTGATCAAATCCGGAACTCTTCTGTCCTAATTCCGCACTCCTCCTTCCTTATCTCTGTCCTAATTCCGCACTCCTCCTTCCTTATCTCTGTCCTAATCCCGCACTCCTCCTTCCTTATCTCTGTCCTAATCCCGCACTCCTCCTTCCTTATCTCTGTCCTAATTCCGCACTCCTTCCTTATCTCTGTCCTAATTCCGCACTCCTCCTTCCTTATCTCTGTCCTAATCCCGCACTCCTCCTTCCTTATCTCTGTCCTAATTCCGCACTCCTCCTTCCTTATCTCTGTTCTAATCCTGCACTCCTCCTTCCTTATCTCTGTTCTAATCCTGCACTCCTCCTTCCTTATCTCTGTCCTAATCCCGCACTCCTCCTTCCTTATCTCTGTCCTAATTCCGCACTCCTCCTTCCTTATCTCTGTTCTAATCCTGCACTCCTCCTTCCTTATCTCTGTCCTAATTCCGCACTCCTTCCTTATCTCTGTCCTAATTCCGCACTCCTCTTTCCTTATCTCTGTCCTAATTCCGCACTCCTCCTTCCTTATCTCTGTCCTAATTCCGCACTCCTCCTTCCTTATCTCTGTCCTAATTCCGCACTCCTCCTTCCTTATCTCTGTCCTAATTCCGCACTCCTCCTTCCTTATCTCTGTCCTAATCCCGCACTCCTCCTTCCTTATCTCTGTCCTAATTCCGCACTCCTCCTTCCTTATCTCTGTTCTAATCCTGCACTCCTCCTTCCTTATCTCTGTTCTAATCCTGCACTCCTCCTTCCTTATCTCTGTCCTAATTCCGCACTCCTCCTTCCTTATCTCTGTTCTGATCCTGCACTCCTCCTTCCTTATCTCTGTCCTAATTCCGCACTCCTCCTTCCTTATCTCTGTCCTAATTCCGCACTCCTCCTTCCTTATCTCTGTCCTAATTCCGCACTCCTCCTTCCTTTTCTCTGTCCTAATTCCGCACTCCTCCTTCCTTATCTCTGTTCTAATCCTGCACTCCTCCTTCCTTATCTCTGTTCTAATCCTGCACTCCTCCTTCCTTATCTCTGTTCTAATCCTGCACTCCTCCTTCCTTATCTGTCCTAATTCCGCACTCCTCCTTCCTTATCTGTCCTAATTCCGCACTCCTCCTTCCTTATCTCTGTCCTAATTCCGCACTCCTTCCTCATCTCTCTCCTAATTCCGCACTCCTTCCTTATCTCTCTCCTAATTCCGCACTCCTTCCTTATCTCTGTCCTAATTCCGCACTCCTCCTTCCTTATCTCTGTTCTAATCCTGCACTCCTCCTTCCTTATCTCTGTTCTAATCCTGCACTCCTCCTTCCTTATCTGTCCTAATTCCGCACTCCTCCTTCCTCTTATCTGTCCTAATTCCGCACTCCTCCCTCTTATCTCTGTCCTATTCCGCACTCCTTCCTTATCTCTCTCCTAATTCCGCACTCCTTCCTTATCTCTCTCCTAATCCGCACTCCTTCCTTATCTCTGTCCTAATCCGCACTCCTCCTTCCTTATCTCTGTTCTAATCCTGCACTCCTCCTTCCTTATCTCTGTTCTAATCCTGCACTCCTCCCCTATCTCTGTTCTAATCCTGCACTCCTCCTTCCTTATCTCTGTTCTAATCCTGCACTCCTCCTTCCTTATCTGTCCTAATTCCGCACTCCTCCTTCCTTATCTGTCCTTAATTCCGCACTCCTCCTTCCTATCTGTCCTAATTCCGCACTCCTCCTTCCTTATCTCTGTCCTAATTCCGCACTCCTTCCTTATCTCTGTCCTAATTCCGCACTCCTTCCTTATCTCTGTCCTAATTCCGCACTCCTTCCTTATCTCTGTCCTAATTCCGCACTCCTCCTTCCTTATCTCTGTTCTAATCCTGCACTCCTCCTTCCTTATCTCTGTTCTAATCCTGCACTCCTCCTTCCTTATCTCTGTCCTAATTCTGCACTCCTCCTTCCTTATCTCTGTTCTAATCCTGTACTCCTCCTTCCTTATCTCTGTTCTAATCCTGTACTCCTCCTTATCTCTGTCCTAATTCCGCACTCCTCCTTCCTTATCTCTGTCCTAATCCAGCACTCCTCCATCCTTATCTCTGTCCTAATTCCGCACTTCTCCTTCCTTATCTCTGTTGTATTTCCATGTCTCTCAGTGTTAATCTCAACCTCTTTTTTCCTGTTTTAATAATCCAGCACTCCTTCATCCTGATCTGTCCTAATCCCGCACTCCTTCCTTATCTCTGGTCTAAACCCGTGCACCTTCATTATCTCTGTTCTGATCCAGCACTACTCCCTATCTTTATTCCAATTCCAAACTCTTCCTTATATCTGTTCTAATCCTGCACCCCATTTTAAAACGGTCCTAATTCTGCTCTTATCTCTAAATTAGTCTCGCCCTCCTCCTCCCTGCTCTGTTCTACTCCTGCACTACTCCTCATCTCGGTTCTACTTCTGCACTCCTCCTCATCTCGGTTCTAATCCTGCACTCCTCCTCCTCATCTCGGTTCTAATCCTGCACTCCTCCTCCTCCTCATCTCGGTTCTAATCCTGCACTCCTCCTCCTCCTCATCTCGGTTCTAATCCTGCACTCCTCCTCCTCCTCATCTCGGTTCTAATCCTGCACTCCTCCTCCTCCTCATCTCGGTTCTAATCCTGCACTCCTCCTCCTCATCTCGGTTCTAATCCTGCACTCCTCCTCCTCCTCATCTCGGTTCTAATCCTGCACTCCTCCTCCTCCTCATCTCGGTTCTAATCCTGCACTCCTCCTCCTCCTCATCTCGGTTCAATCCTGCACTCTCCTCCTCCTCATTTCGGTTCTAATCCTGCACTCCTCCTCCTCCTCATCTCGGTTCTAATCCTGCACTCCTCCTCCTCCTCATCTCGGTTCTAATCCTGCACTCCTCCTCCTCCTCATCTCGGTTCCATTCCTGCACTCCTCCTCCTCCTCCTCATCTCGGTTCTAATCCTGCACTCCTCCTCCTCCTCCTCATCTCGGTTCTAATCCTGCACTCCTCCTCCCTTCATTCTCGGTTCTAATCCTGCACTTCCTCCTCCTCCTTCCTCCTCCCCATCTCGGTCTAATCCTGCACTCCTCCTCCTCCTCATCTCGGTTCTAATCCTGCACTCCTCCTCCTCCTCCTCCTCCTCTCCTTCTAATCCTGCACTCCTTCCTCCTCCTCCTCCTCCTCATCTCGGTTCTATCCTGCACTCCTCCTCCTCCTCCTCATCTCGGTTCTAATCCTGCACTCCTTCCTCCTCCTCCTCATCTCGGTTCTAATCCTGCACTCCTCCTCCTTTCTGCCTCCTCCTCCTCATCTCGGTTCTAATCCGCACTCCTCCTCCTCCTATCCTCCTCCTCATCCTCCTCCCATTCTCCGGTTCTCTCTCTTTTCTAATCCTGCACTCCTCTCCTCCTCCTCATCTCGGTCTCAATCCTGCACTTCCTCCTTCCTCCTCCTCATCTCGGTTCTAATCCTGCACTCCTCTCCTCCTCCTCCTCTCATCTCGGTTCTAATCCTGCCACTCCTTCATCTCGTTCTAATCCTGCACTCCTCCTCCTCCTCCATCCTCATCTCTTTCTAATCCTGCACTCCTCCTCCTCCTCCTCCTCATCTCGGTTCTAATCTGCACTCCTCCTTCCTCCTCCTCATCTCATTCTCGGTTCTAATCCTGCACTCCTCCTCCTCCTCCCTCATCTCGGTTCTAATCCTGCACTCCTCCTCCTCCTCCTCCTCATCTCGGTTCTAATCCTGCACTCCTCCTCCTCCTCCTCCTCATCTCGGTTCTAATCCTGCACTCCTCCTCCTCCTCCCTCATCTCGGTTCTAATCCTGCACTCCTCCTCCTCCTCATCTCGGTTCTAATCCTGCACTCCTCCTCCTCCTCCTCCTCCTCATCTCGGTTCTAATCCTGCACTCCTCCTCCTCCTCCTCATCTCGGTTCTAATCCTGCACTCCTCCTCCTCCTCCTCCTCATCTCGGTTCTAATCCTGCACTCCTCCTCCTCCTCCTCCTCCTCATCTCGGTTCTAATCCTGCACTCCTCCTCCTCATCTCGGTTCTAATCCTGCACTCCTCCTCCTCCTCCTCCTCCTCCTCATCTCGGTTCTAATCCTGCACTCCTCCTCCTCCTCCTCATCTCGGTTCTAATCCTGCACTCCTCCTCCTCCTCCTCCTCCTCCTCCTCATCTCGGTTCTAATCCTGCACTCCTCCTCCTCCTCCTCCTCATCTCGGTTCTAATCCTGCACTCCTCCTCCTCCTCTCCTCATCTCGGTTCTAATCCTGCACTCCTCCTCTCCTCCTCATCTCGGTTCTAATCCTGCACTCCTCCTCTCCTCCTCCTCATCTCGGTTCTAATCCTGCACTCCTCCTCCTCCTCATCTCGGTTCTAATCCTGCACTCCTCCTCCTCCTCCTCATCTCGGTTCTAATCCTGCACTCCTCCTCTCCTCCTCATCTCGGTTCTAATCCTGCACTCCTCCTCCTCCTCCTCATCTCGGTTCTAATCCTGCACTCCTCCTCCTCCTCCTCATCTCGGTTCTAATCCTGCACTCCTCCTCCTCATCTCGGTTCTAATCCTGCACTCCTCCTCCTCATCTCGGTTCTAATCCTGCCCTCCTCCTCCTCCTCCTCATCTCGGTTCTAATCCTGCACTCCTCCTCCTCCTCCTCATCTCGGTTCTAATCCTGCACTCCTCCTCCTCCTCCTCCTCATCTCGGTTCTAATCCTGCACTCCTCCTCCTCATCTCGGTTCTAATCCTGCACTCTCCTCCTCTCCTCCTCCTCATCACTCTCGGTTCTAATCCTGCACTCCTCCTCCTCCTCCTCATCTCTCGGTTCTAATCCTGCACTCCTCCTCCTCCTCCTCATCTCGGTTCTAATCCTGCACTCCTCCTCCTCCTCCTCCTCTCGGTTCTAATCCTGCACTCCTCCTCCTCCTCATCTCGGTTCTAATCCTGCACTCCTCCTCCTCTCATCTCGGTTCTAATCCTGCACTCCTCCTCCTCCTCCTCCTCATCTCGGTTCTAATCCTGCCTCCTCCTCCTCCTCTCCTCATCATCTCGGTTCTAATCCTGCACTCCTCCTCCTCCTCCTCCTCATCTCTCGGTTCTAATCCTGCACTCCTCCTCTCCTCCTCCATCTCGGTTCTAATCCTGCACTCCTCCTCCTCCTCTCTCATCTCGGTTCTAATCCTGCACTCCTCCTCCTCCTCCTCCCTCTCGGTTCTAATCCTGCACTCCTCCTCCTCCTCCTCCTCATCTCGGTTCTAATCCTGCACTCCTCCTCCTCTCCTCATCATCTCGGTTCTAATCTTGCACTCCTCTCCTCCTCCTCATCTCGTTTCTAATCTTGCACTCCTCCTCCTCATCATCTCGGTTCTAATCCTGCACTCCTCCTCCTCCTCCTCCTCATCTCGGTTCTAATCTGCACTCCTCCTCCTCCTCATTCTCTCGGTTCTAATCTTGCACTCTCCTCCTCCTCCTCCTCCTCATCTCGGTTCTAATCTTGCACTCCTCCTCCTTCATATCGGTTCTAATCTTGCACTACTCCTCCTCATATCGGTTCTAATCCTGCACTCCTCCTCCTCCTCCTCCTCATCTCGGTTCTAATCTGCACTCTCCTCCTCCTCATCTCGTTCTAATCCTGCACTCCTCTCCTCCTCATCATCTCGGTTCTAATCCTGCACTCCTCCTCCTCCTCCTCATCTCGGTTCTAATCCTGCACTCTCCTCCTCCTCCTCCTCATCTTGGTTCTAATCTTGCCACTACTCCTCATCCGGTTCTAATCCTGTACTCTCCTCCTCCTCCTCATCTTGTTATAATCCTGCACTATCATCCCTCATCTCGCCCGTTCTAATCCTGTACTCCTCCTCTCCTCCATCTCGGTTCTAATCCTGCACTCCTCCTCATCTCGGTTCTAATCCTGCCACTCCTCTCCTTCCTCCTCCTCCTCAATTCGGTTCTAATCCTGCACTCCTCCTCCTCCTCCCTCCTCCTCATCTCGAGTTCTAATCCTCACTCCTCCTCCTCCTCATCTCGGTTCTAATCCTGTCCTCCTTCCTCTCCTGCCTCCTCCTCCTCCTATCTCGTTTCTAATCCTGCACTCCTCTCCTCTCCATCTCGGTTCTATCCTGCACTCCTCTCCTCCTCCTCATCTCGTTCTAATCTGCACCCTCCTTCCTCCCCTCCTCCTCATCTCGGTTCTAATCTTGCACTACTCCTCCTCATATCGGTTCTAATCTTGCACTACTCCTTCCTCATATCAGGTTCATAATCCTGCACTCCTCCTCCTCCTCATCTCGGTTCTAATCCTGCACTCCTCCTCTCCTCATCATCTCGTTCTAATCCTGCACTCTCCTCCTCCTCCTCATCTCGGTTCTAATCCTGCACTTCCTCCTCCTCCTCATCATCTCGGTTCTAATCCTGCACTCCTCCTCCTCCTCCTCATCTCGGTTCTAATCTTGCACTCCTCCTCCTCCTCCTCATCTCGGTTCTAATCTTGCACTACTCCTCCTCATATCGGTTCTAATCCTGCACTCCTCCATACTTATCCTTATGGAGGAGTGCATAAAAAAAACATGTATTTCAGGAAAGCGTCGCTGAAATGCACTCCAGTAATCTACTTCTAAGGTATTTTTTTTATCTGTTCTAATTTCATGATCCTCCATCTCTGTACTAATCCCACTCTTTTACGTATCGTTTCTAATCCCTCATTCTCATTTGAGATACCTGATCTAGATTGTAATCTCGACTAGGGTTCTCTTCTCCCATTGTTCTCAGCGTGTCTAACTGGTTTGTTGATGTGGCTTGTTTTGGCCTCCCCGTTGTACAGCACAACGGCATTTGTAGTTGCTTTATAAATGATCATAACAGTCTCTAGTGCAAGAGCAGCAGCCTGGTGCGGTGATGCATTGGCTCCCTCTGCTGGCAGGACCCTGGTATAACCTTTCCTGCAGGAATCAAAGCGAATAAATGTAGTAAAAAGGGGGGGGAACCCACTTTCACTGACATTTAAACCATGTATTTCAGGAAAGCGTCGCTGAAATGCACTCCAGTAATCTACTTTTAAGGAGCAATGTGGGATTTGATGGACGTTGGCATCAACCAATCCCTCCCTGGTCCTCCTGACAGGTCAGGTTTGCAGGATATGTGAAGAACAGCACAGGGGATATGATTTGCTGCTTAGGGATTGCAGGATTCAGTCTGCATTTCCCCCAAGGCGATCCTTAAAACCTGTCCTGTTAGGGGGACCTGAGGACCAGGGTTGGGAAGCACAGGCCTAGTGGAGGCCATCAGGACTCCAAAATGAATCCGCAGAGGCAACAGAACCACTGGAAGTGTTCTCTGTGCACATTACAATAGGTAAGTACAGCAGCAGCCAGGTAGCTGTACTAGACTAGTCCCAGTCTTTGCGGCCCTGTGTATTTACAGTGCAACCGCTGCCAGGGTTTTTATGCCAAAACCCCTGCTATTAAAAAGGGACACATCGTGACCCTTTCTCCTCCCCGTTCTGTCACCAGCAGCCGGGATTTTTGAATTTCCCGCCTGCCATACGCCAGGTCGGACACTAGTGATGTCAGCGTGCTGACGTCCCTCTCTCAGAGACCACCTGTGTTAGCGATCGGTCTCAGGGGAGGCAGCCCACGGATCGGACCTGTGCATGCGCGTGCAGCTCTGATCCATCGATCCTCGCGTACGCAAAGTGACAAAATCTGTAGCGTTGCGCGATTTGCTTTTCCTACACTACACAAGATGCGCAGAGAAGCTCCAGGGACGTCTGGGTACGGGAGTCCCTGAGCCTGAAGAGGAGCAACGTGCGGCGAGGACAAAAAAAAAAAAAAAAAAAAAAAGTAAAATCACCTAAAATAAGAGTAAAAAAAAAAGAATCCTGTCAGCAGGATCTGCCCAATTATTTACGGGCGAAAAAAGGTTTTAATAGCGCGTCGCTGTAGGGGTAAAGCCACGTGTGACAACGAAACAAGCCAAGACACAAGACACCAATGAAACGAGTCCGTAGCTAAAAAACAAAAATCTTTATTTTGGTCCCAAAGAACCTGAGACGGGAGCACAGGTCATCCCTCGCACCCCACCCCAAAAAATGTGTTATCTATCTATACAATCTGAGTATATAAGCTGATAAAATAACATTCTGTCTTATTATTACAGCTGAACAATATGTACACGATTCAAAAGTATTTCCCAGTTGTGGCAGAGACACCAGGGACCCCCACCCCCAAATAGCCACGTGGTACGGAGGGAACGGAGTGACTTGACCTTTCAGATTTCTGTTACTTCCAAACAATATATATATAAAAAATGGGGAGGAGGGGACGGGTGGAAAAACATAAAATGATTTGGTTGGGGGGGGGGGGAATATTATATATAAAAAAAAAAGCATAAAAATTAGAATTTTGCACAATGATCTGAATCCGGGATCTCAAAACGCTGCCTACAACTCCCAGAATTCTTTGCGACGGTGGATTAAAGGAGTCGTAGTCTTACAACATCTGAAGGGGGCCACGCCGTTTGAGATCTCTGATATGGTGGCGGGGGGGGGGGATGCCAGCATGTCCCTTTTTAGCAGCAAATTCACGAAAAGAGTGGTTATATAGAAATATATATAAAATAACGGCCTCAATGTCAGCTTGGGGGGGGGGGGAGGGAGGAGAAAAAAAAAAAAAAAAAGATCGTCAGGGAACTTCTACATTTGACGGACAAAAGTAGAAGAGACTAGAACAGTGATGGCGGACCTCGGCATCCCAGATATTCCTGAACTACATGTCCCATGATGCTAAGCCAGCCTTATGTGTGACTAGGTGTGTGTGTTGAAGGAAGCGCTTCTATGTTGGGTAGATTGTTAGGGTCGGTGCTGCCGTAGCGGAAAAGAAAGTGTCCACACGCTTCCAAGGACACAGTGATATGAAAGGGAATGTGAAATAAATTCCTGGCGCACCTTTATGTGAAACAAAAGTTGATTAAAGTACAATGTGTACATTTTTAAATTGGAAAAAATATTAACGCAAATCAATTTTTCAGACGTGTGTGTATAATATATATATATATATATTATTTTTTATATCTGACACTAAAGACAACACTCTGGAAATGAAATTCAAAATAAGAATTGAATACTTCTATTTTTGTGGTTGATGTTTCTTCTCCGTTAATATAGCTTTTAAAGTGTAGCTTTCTCGGTAGTAAAGCGAGAGCTGTGTGCATCCCAGAAAGGGAAAGCGGTGGACCTGATGCCATCAGGTACTGGTGAAAAATAGATCAGGCAACGGGACGAGATACTACTAATAATTGTCGAAATTTATTCATGTCAAAATAAACCATAGGGTAAAATTCAAATATATTAACCCCTTCACTGCTGAACCATTTCACGTCTTAACCACCTTTTTCTTTTCTGTATCATTATTATTTTTCTTTACATTAAACATGGTCATGTTTGGTATCATTGGAAAGGTCATGCTAGAAATTGGCCTTTCTAATGATACCAAACATGACCCTGCTAGCTGAAAACAGTCGGGAGATATCTGGGTTCAAAAGGAACCCTGATCTCCACCCCTATCTTTCCTTAGGAGTCAATGAGGACGTTCCCCCACACATCCTCAGCAGTGAAAGGGTTAAAAGAGTAACCACTAATACGAGAGCCACACAGCTGTGTGGAATGCACACAGCATCTCGCTTTACTACCGAGAAAGCTACACTCTAAAAGCCATATTAAGGAGAAGAAGAAGAAACATCACCACCAAAATATAAGTATTCAATTCTTATTTTGAATTTCATTTCCAGAGTGTTTTCTTTAGTGTCAGATATATATATAAAAAAAAATAATTATATATATATATATATACACACACACGTCTGAAAAATTGATTTGCGTTAATATTTGTTCCAATTTAAAAATGTACACTTGTACTTTAATCAACTTTTGTTTCACATAAAGGTGCGCCAGGAATTTATTTCACATTCCCTTTCTTATGTGTGACTAGGCATCATGGGACATGTAGTTCTGAGACATCTGGGTTGCCGAGGACACTGACTCTCCGGGTTTTATTAAACATATTAAAGGTCCTATGGGATCACGGTGACCAACATTGTATGCGTTACCGGAAAACCTAGTCCTCCTGACACAGAATTGCTCGATCAAAAGCATTTTTTTGACACCCCTGCTCTAGACTAGTGATGCACCGAAATTTAAATTTCCGCCCGTTCCTGAAAATTCAGGATCAGCTCGGCCGAAAACAGATACTGAAAAACCGAGCCCTCGGCTCGGATAACGGATTTTCGATCGATTTTCGATCGTTTTCTCCTTTCGACCGAAAGCCAAAAGCACCATTTTCAGTCGATAATTTCGGTGGCCGAAATTTCGGTGCATATCTACTCTAGGACACAACATTTAGCATTCTCGGGGCTTACTCGGATGTGGCTATGCCGGTATAAGATTGAAGAAGAGCCCATGTGACTGTCTCACGTCACCGCTATCCCTGCTTTATACTAGAAACAAGAAGCTAGGGACCCCCTTCCCATAGACACAGTCACGGAAAACGGAAGAGGTGAGGCCATGAGCGACGACAGGCTTTTCAAGGCCCGTGATCACCGTATCACTTTACACCAGGGCTGTCAAACTCTCAGCCTATAATTCCCAGAATCCCTTCAATGCATCGGATGGTCAGGGAATCATGGGAGTTGTAGTTCAGTAACTCCTGGGGCTGGGTCGGCGTTTGACAGCAAAGCATTACATGATTCTAACATAAAAAAAAAATCCCGCGCCGCACAGATTTCGTACTTTTGTGCTTATGACGTCACGCGCCGCCGGACACGCGGGTTTCTTAATTCCTGCAATCGATGGGAGGGTTACGTGCGAATCCACAAACCTATAACCCGTAAAAGATGAACTATACACAAACCGAGTGAAAAGTGATGAAGGTATAAACGCTTCTCTTAACGGTAGCGTCCCATGGCGCTGGGGACAGCGGATCAGACAAAACGCGGTGTTACGCGAACGTTAGGAATTTAGCAGCCGGTGAGGTTACAACGTAACCAAATGTCCGTCAACATATCGGTCTCGGCTCTGCGGACCGATTCAACACCCTGCAAACACTAACCGAAGAGTCTTGTCTACGGGACGTATCTATTTGCCGACCCCTACGTTAGAGGAACTGTAGTCCGATGGCCGCACGCGCTGTATGTCGCCATTAGAGGGCAGCACTTGTAATGGCAACACGCACAGAACACGTCTTCCAGGACAGGCACAATACCCTCATGCACGCTCAAAATACAGAAAGGTTTTGGGTACCTGAACGGCAGCGGTACATCCACCTTGTACACATACCCTGTTTGCAGGCGCAGGCAAGCGTCACTTTCTCACGGGGGGGGAGGGGGGAAATAAAACGAAGCACGGAATACAGCCAAGTGCAGTTTGGCGTCCAAATCCCTTCTGCACACCGCGGGGCTGGCGCTTTCTCGCGAAGACGGGCGTTTTACGCTCTGGACAGGGAGCAGGCGCCGCTCTAAGAACCTCTCTGGATGCAATAAATGTGGAGTCAATAAAATGAAAAGAAAAAAAAAGGCATATACTGGGAAAATAGAAAATATATATATATTTAAAGGCAGCCGTCCCTCCGCGCGAGACGCAAAACCGTAAAATGATGCCGGAGTAGATCCCGTAGTAAATAACCACTTTCTCCATCCGGCGGTATCACCGCAGCGAGGCGGACATGGCCGGCGACAACGCTGACAGGAGAGCCCTATTTTATTTATTCCTAAAATCTCTTAAAAAAATAACAGGGGGGGGGGGGGGGGGGGGGGGATTCAATATAGAAAAATATTCGGTATTGCACGACATAGAATAGAGAACAGAAATGAACGACGAGCTGCCGCTTTAGTGTAAGATGATGAGCTGGGGGAGGACGAGGAGGGGGCTTCACAGAAATGTCTCCGGCGTGGCTCTTCGTGAACAGCAGGATTACCCCAGAGTCACGTATAAACAGGGGGGTGTGGGTCGAGGGCAGGGGGTCCCCTGTTTACACAGGAAAATAGTCCTGAGCTGATTTCAAGTGTAATTTATTGGGAAGTGATCAGTCTGTAAAGTGCTCCCTGCGCGCCTGGACGAAGACCCAGGTCCAGGTGGTGGTGGTGGCAGCGGCGGGTGTCATAGCGGTCGCGGGCCGTGAAGCCCGGATACCTCGGGGGAGAGAGGAGGGCTGTGAGTTCCCTTGCTTGACATCCAGTCGTTGAGAAGAGCGTGGTTGGCTTTGCGGTGGGCTAGACGGTGGGTGATGGAGAAGCCAGCGTTGCCCTCCAGCTGAGACAAGATGACCAGCACCTGCCTGGCGTAAGAAAAAGAAAAACAGTACTTATGATAAAAAAGCAACTGCAGGGAGGGGCAGAGCGTGCAGCATCATGGACAAGGCTGGTGGGCAGTAGAAAAGGTACCCAGGAAGTGATCATCAGCCCCCTGGCAGGGATGGTGAGGGGGGTACCGCTCACCTGTGCAGAGGTGGCACGCTGTCGCTGGTTTTGAGGCTGCCCCGGGTCGATACCACGTTGAAGCTGTCGGTGCAGTCGCATTGGATGTGCAGGTACGATTTGGGGTGTCTGTTTTCCACCACTACGATGAGTCCTGCCCATCCATGGGTCAAGTAGTAGCAGGTCATTCCCTCGCGGCCCTGGTGGAGACAAAGCGAGTCAAGAGACCTTTGCGGTGTCGCTCGAGGAATCTCAAGCAGGTTTTGATGGGTTTTAGGAGTACGGGTTGGCGCGTGGGAGACGGTGTGAAATTAACAGTGTGTAAGAGGACGCACGCGCCGACACACGCGTGAGGGTCTATTCACTAAGCGGCGAGCTGCCTGTGCTCGATACACCAGAAAAAGCAATAGTCAACGAGCCGGAACAAAATGTCAAGCTGAGAGTGAGCAGGTCAGCTGGAAATTGGCACAAACTCGATGTTTAGTGAGCAGACCCCTAGGGCAGTGGTTCCCAACGCTGGTCCTCAGGTCCCCCTGACAGGCCAGGTTTGCAGGATATGTGAAGCACAGCACGGGATATGATTTGCTGCTCAGTGATTGCAGGATTCAGTCTGCAGTTCCCCAAGGTGATCCTGCAAACCTGTCCTGTTAGGGGGACCTGAGGATCGGGGTGCGGAGTCTCTGCCCAGGGGAAAACAACATCAGGAAGAATGCATACTTTTACATGGTGACACAAAGTAACTGGTCACAATCAGGGTGTCTGCAGACTTCATTATGTGCCCTTTCATTGGTCGCCGATATCGCGGTGTCATGTGATAGAGGTGGCCCCATGTAAACGCCGAGGTCTGACGCCAGTTACCTCGTGCCGCTCCCCTTTGTCCTCAGTCAGCAGGATGATGGCATCCGCCAGCGTCGTTGGCTGCGCCTCCACTTGTTCCACCATGACCAGCCGCGAGCTGTAGATCGCCAAAATGTATCCCATCGCCTCGGAGGCTGCCCGGCGGTTGTTGCCGCTTCCTGTAGGGCTGGACACTGAGAAACCGGAGGAAAATTAGCTCGGAGGCTGCACGTGCAAAGGATTTACAGTCACTGGGGACTTCTGTATCCAGAAACATTTCAATCTACGTTGGATTTAACAATCATGTGTATCATTTCTAACTTTTATATACAGTAACACACACACACGTGCCAAAGGATCGAGTCACACGCTGTAATATCTGGTTGTGTCACCCTTTGCTGTGATTGCAGCCCGCATACGCCGCAGCGTCGTGTGGATAAGCTCATGCAATGTCACAGCATTTATTGGCGTCCAGAGTGCCAATAATTTGTGGCCAAGATCTTGTATTGATGATGGGAGAGTCGCGGCGCTGCGTAAAGTCTTCTCCAGCACATTATCCCAAAGATTAACCTCAATGGGGTTAAGGTCTGGACTGTGCGGTGGCCAATCCATGTGTGAAAATGATGTCTCGTGCTCCCTGAACCACTCTTGCACAATTTGAACCCGATGAATCCTGGCATCGCCATCTTGGAATATGCCCGCTGTGCCATCAGGGGAGGAAAAAACCCATTGATGGAAAAATCTGCTCATTCAGTATATTCAGGGAGTCACATGACCTCATTTTATGCTGATACATATTAATCACTGCAGTAATTATCCAATGGAAGGCGAGCACCTATTGGTTGAGTTACATCCAGGTGGGGACGTTTTTTATGGCCGGGCAGTGTGTGTATGTTCACCTTGCTCTTCGTATTGGATGTCCTTTGATGCGGATGTGACAATGTTTCAGCGGGCACGGTGATACAGTGCAATTCTAGATCGTGGTTTACATCGGTGATTATGAACCTCGGTACTCCAGATTTTTTGGAACAACATGTCCTATGATGGTTAGTCACACTTAAAGCAGGCAGAGCATCATGGGACATGTAGTTCAGAAACATCTGGGGTGCCGAGGTTCACCATCACTGGTTTATATCACACAGTGCCTTGTGCTACAGATAGAGGTTACCAGACGCGCACAAACGGCCGCTGTCCTAGAGTATATTCCATACAATGTGCGGCTCTGTGACCAGTCCAGGAGATCACGTGTT
The DNA here is from genome assembly GCA_009667805.1 of Leptobrachium leishanense. Taxonomy (NCBI): domain Eukaryota; kingdom Metazoa; phylum Chordata; class Amphibia; order Anura; family Megophryidae; genus Leptobrachium; species Leptobrachium leishanense. The sequence continues at coordinate 147,175,178 of CM019069.1, forward strand.
ATTCCCGACATTACTTACCATGAATGGTGGATCCAATGGCTGCTATGGCGGCCTGCCAGTGGTTAAAAGCACAGCAAACGACGGCGTACTCCCCGGGTTCCAGCATCACATCGCATCCCACAAACTTCTTCACGGCCCTCTTGCTGTGAGCCATGAGACGTCCCAGCATCACCTTCCCGGCTCCTCCGTGACTGGCTCGGAAAATCATGATGCAGAGATCCAGAAGGTGACTGTCTACAGCGTCCGAGCGTCTGCGATAGTAAAGGACGTGTCACGGCGCACAAAAGGAAGCATTACATTCACGCTACATAAGCGTCCTCTCATGGTCACGCATACCTGCTGCCTTCCTGGAACAGCGAGAACTCCAGGGCCGTCCGTTCCACCACTGTGAGGGAGGTCACGGTCACCGGGGTGGAGGCTTTGTTCGGGAAGGTGCCCTGGACTCTAACCTCGTGCCAATCCGTATGGATCTTACATATATCCACCGAGTCAAAATACCTACAGGAGACGAGGAAAGAGAGTGTAAAGAATGGAAAGGAGGGGGCGAGAGAGACCCGGGGGGGGAAGGGGTGAGAGAGAGGCCAGGGGCGAGAGAAGCCGGGGGAAAAGGGGGCAAGAGAGAGGCCAGGGGGGAAAAGGGGTGGGAGAGAGGCCAGGGGCGAAAGAGACCGGGGGCCGGAAAGGGGCAAGAGAGACGGGGGCGAGAGAAGCCAGGGGGGAAAAGGGGCGAGAGAGAGGCCAGGGGTGAGAGAAGCCGGGGGGGGGAAGGGGGCAGGAGAAGCCAGGGGGAAAAGGGGGCAAGAGAGAAGCCGGAGGGGAAATGGGGGGAAAAGAAGGGGCGAGAGAAGCCAGGGGGAAAAGAGGGCAAGAGAGAGGAAAGAGCGAGAGAAGCCAGGAGGAAAAGGGGCGAGAGAAGCCAGGGGGAAAAAGGGGGCAAGAGAGAGGCCGGGGGGAAAAGGGGGCAAAAGAAGCCAGAGGGAAAAGGGGGCAAGAGAGAGTCCAGAGTGAGAGAAGCCAGGGGGAAAAGGGGCGAGAGAGAGGCCGGGGCGAGAGAAGCCAGGGGAAAAGGGGCAAGAGAGGAAGGGGTGAGAGAAGCCAGGGGGAAAAGAGGGCAAGAGAAGCCAGGGGGAAAAGGGGCAAGAGAGGCCGGGGCGAGAGAAGCCAGGGAGAAAAGGGGGCAAGAAAGAGGCCGGGCGAGAGAAGCCGGGGGGAAAAGGGGGGCAAGAAAGAAGCCGGGCGAGAGAAGCCGGGGGGAAAAGGGGGGCAAGAAAGAGGCCGGGCGAGAGAAGCCGGGGGGAAAAAGGGGGGCAAGAAGGGCCGGGGCGAGAGAAGCCGGGGGGAAAAAGGGGGACAAAAGAAGCCAGGGTGAAAAGAAGGCGAGAGAAGGCCAGGGGGAAAAAGGGGAGCAAGAGAGAGGCCGGGGCGAGAGGGCAAGGGGGAAAAAGGGGGCAAGAGAGAGGCCGGGGCGAGAGAAGTCAGGGGGAAGGGGCAAGAGAGAGGCCGGGGCGAGAGAAGTCAGGGGGAAAAGGGGCAAGAGAGAGGCGGGGCGAGAGAAGTCAGGGGGAAAAGGGGGCAAGAGAGAGGCCGGGGCGAGAGAAGTCAGGGGGAAAAGGGGGCAAGAGAGAGGCCGGGGTGATAAGCCAGGGGGAAAAGAGGCAAGAGAGAGGCCGGGGCGAGAGAAGCCAGGGGGAAAAGGGGGCGAGAGGCCAGAGGAGGAAAAGGGGGCGAGAGGCCAGAGGAGAAAAAGGGGGCGAGAGAGGCCAGAGGAGAAAAAGGGGGCGAGAGAGCCAGAGGAGGAAAAGGGAGCGAGAGAGGCCAGAGGAGGAAAAGGGGGCGAGAGAGGCCAGAGGAGGAAAAGGGGGCGAGAGAGGCCAGAGGAGGAAAAGGGGGCGAGAGAGGCCAGAGGAGGAAAAGGGGGCGAGAGAGGCCAGAGGAGGAAAAGGGGGCGAGAAGGGCCAGAGGAGGAAAAGGGGGCGAAGAGAGAAGCCGGAGGGGAAATGGGGGAAAAGAAGGGGCGAGAGAAGCCAGGGGGAAAAGAGGGCAAGAGAGAGGAAAGAGCGAGAGAAGCCAGGGGGAAAAGGGGCGAGAGAAGCCAGGGGGAAAAGGGGGCAAGAGAGAGGCCGGGGGGAAAAAGGGGGCAAAGAAGGCCAGAGGGAAAAGGGGCAAGAGAGAGAGTCCAGAGTGAGAGAAGCCAGGGGGAAAAGGGGCGAGAGAGAGGCCGGGGCGAGAGAAGCCAGGGGAAAAGGGGCAAGAGAGGAAGGGGTGAGAGAAGCCAGGGGGAAAAGAGGGCAAGAGAAGCCAGGGGGAAAAGGGGCAAGAGAGGCCGGGGCGAGAGAAGCCAGGGAAAAAGGGGGCAAGAAAGAGGCGGGGCGAGAGAAGCCGGGGGAAAAGGGGGGCAAGAAAGAAGCCGGGCGAGAGAAGCCGGGGGAAAAGGGGGGCAAGAAAGAGGCCGGCGAGAGAAGCCGGGGGGAAAAGGGGGCAAGAAAGAGGCCGGCGAGAGAAGCCGGGGGGAAAAGGGGACAAAAGAAGCCAGGGTGAAAAGAAGGCGAGAGAAGCCAGGGGAAAAGGGGGCAAGAGAGAGGCCGGGGCGAGAGGGGTCAGGGGAAAAGGGGGCAAGAGAGAGGCCGGGGCGAGAGAAGTCAGGGGAAAAGGGGGCAAGAGAGAGGCCGGGGGCGAGAGAAGTCAGGGGAAAAGGGGGCAAGAGAGAGGCCGGGGCGAGAGAAGTCAGGGGGAAAAGGGGGCAAGAGAGAGGCCGGGGCGAGAGAAGTCAGGGGGAAAAGGGGGCAAGAGAGAGGCCGGGGTGATAAGCCAGGGGGAAAAGAGGCAAGAGAGAGGCCGGTGGGCGCGAGAGAAGCCAGGGGGAAAAGGGGGCGAGAGGCCAGAGGAGGAAAAGGGGCGAGAGGCCAGAGGAGAAAAAGGGGGCGAGAGAGGCCAGAGGAGAAAAAGGGGGCGAGAGAGGCCAGAGGAGGAAAAGGGAGCGAGAGAGGCCAGAGGAGGAAAAGGGGGCGAGAGAGGCCAGAGGAGGAAAAGGGGGCGAGAGAGGCAGAGGAGGAAAAGGGGGCGAGAGAGGCCAGAGGAGGAAAAGGGGGCGAGAGAGGCCAGAGGAGGAAAAGGGGGCGAGAGAGGCCAGAGGAGGAAAAGGGGGCGAGAGAGGCCAGAGGAGGAAAAGGGGGCGAGAGAGGCCAGAGGAGGGCGAGAGAGGCCAGAGGAGGGCGAGAGAGGCCAGAGGAGGGCGAGAGAGGCCAAGAGGAGGCGAGAGAGGCCAGAGGAGGAAAAGGGGGAAGAGAGGCCAGAGGAGGAAAAGGGGGCAAGAGAGGCCAGAGGAGGAAAAGGGGGCAAGAGAGGCCAGAGGAGGAAAAGGGGGCGAGAGAGGCCAGAGGAGGAAAAGGGGGCAAGAGAGAGGCCAGAGGGAAAAGGGGGCAAGAGAGGCCAGAGGAGGAAAGGGGGCAAGAGAGGCCAGAGGAGGAAAAGGGGGCAGAGAGGCCAGAGGAGGAAAAGGGGCGAGAGAGGCCAGAGGAGGAAAAGGGGGCGAGAGAGGCCAGAGGAGGAAAAGGGGGCGAGAGAGGCCAGAGGAGGAAAAGGGGGCGAGAGAGGCCAGAGGAGGAAAAGGGGGCGAGAGAGGCCAGAGGAGAAAAAGGGGGCGAGGGAGAAAGGAAAAAAAGGAGGGAGAGCACGAGGGAGGAAGAGGGAAGAAAGCTTGAAGACGGAAGGGGCAAAGAGCGGGGGAGGGAAGGGGGCAAAGAGCGGGGGAGGGAAGGGGCAAAGAGCGGGAGGAAGGGGCAAAGAGCGCGAGACGGAAGGGGCAAAGAGCGGGGGAGGGAAGGGGCAAAGAGCTTGGGAGGGAAGGGGCAAAGCGCGCAGGAGAAAGGGGCAAAGCGCGCAGGAGAAAGGGGCAAAGCGCACAGGAGAAAGGGGCAAAGAGCGCGGGAGGAAAGAACGCGAGGGAAGGGGGCGGCATGAAAAAATAAATGGAAAAAAACAGAATGTGTGAAATATATAGAAGAATGGCGGCAGGTAATGTGACAAGAGAGAAAGCAGAGGCGCACAGCGATGAAACAGGAAACATGAATGGAGAGAAAATGAGAGAAACAGCTGAGAAAGCGAAAACACAGCAACAAGATTATAAATCAAGCATCGCTGCATGAAAATCTATTCTACCGGCGCAACATATCGCACGCAAAGAATGTAACCCTGTACATCGTCTGAATAACAGGGAATTCTATCTCCAGCTCAGCGTGACCTGCGACACACAACAACAACTTTGCTTCTCACTTAAAACACATCCTTGGCCCCCACCATGCACACACTCCATTCTTATAGAGCACCCACCGGATAAAGTCCGTATACTCCATCCAAAAGACGCCCTCGCTGCTCCCATGAGGCATCAGTTCGTGTTTTAATGATGGCGGCCACTGAGACCAGGCGTCCGACCAGCTGCCATTCCAAGAGAATCGGCCCCAGGGGTTGCGCAAGCGGAGGAGGCTGAAAGGGACGAACGAAGAGTGTCAAGACCTAGGGACGTCCGAATACAGAGCAGTACCTTCAAGTTATTTTCTCCGTTTGTCTATCACTCACCGGATGCCCTGTACATCCCTGACGTCCAGGACAGAGTAGGCATGTCGAGGCCTCAGACCCATACTTTCATAGGCTGCATCATCCACCTTCATGTTTCCTCCTCCGCAGGACGCGCCCATCAGAAACCTAGAAACAACACAAAAATAGTGAGCATTGAGGCGGATTCCTTCCATCGACGCACACCTCCTCCTGATCAAGACAGAAGGAATGGCCAGCTCGTCCGGATGAGCACAGACTAGAGTTGAAGACAGGTCATCTACACGGGCATAGACTGGAGTGGTGGCCTGTTTGCCGACCTACGTACGTACAGACGAGAGTGGCATGTGTTTTGGCAGCAGTCAGTAGAGGCTAGTGCGGTGTTGCGATGTTATGGATCGGAAATGGGATTCTGCTAAACTGAGCATGTGTAAAGTGGTCTTAACTGGGGCAGATTTTAAGAACGCCCCAAGTTCTTGACACGCTCAGTTGCGCTCAACAGCTCCCCCAGACAATACAGAGGGAGAGATCCTGCAGGTACTGTGATCATGGAAGATATAACTAGGCCGCAGTTAGGATTTGTGTGTTTTCTTTAAGGGGTGTGTGTTTTGCCAGTCTTTTCTGAATACAAATTTACAAGTCAATCACCGGGTGGGCCTTACCCTGCCTCTTTGGAACTCAGCATTTTGGCCCAGATGAGGTCCGTGTCCACCGTCTCTTCCCGCGGGTTGGTAGAGCTGACCTGCAGCATTAAGCTCTCGCAGGGAGCTCCCGTCAGTGTGGCGAGGCCCTCGATGGCCCGCCCGGCCTGCAACGCAAAGTAAGACCCGTGTAGCTTCGCCAAGGCCTTCTCGATCAGTGCCACCCACAGCTGCTTCCTTTGGGCCTGCGAGAACAAAAACGAGAGGCAAAGAAATAAGAATCACATAGTAAAAACCTGATGCCGAGCGCGACTCGATTACCGGCACATTAATATTTAGACGGTTGGCTTGAACTTGCAGGAACTAGCCCGAAACAGGGGACAAGCAGCCATAGAGGTTCTTCATGGAGCAGTGGACAGGTGGATTCCTATTTTTGGGCTCTAGGGAGGAATGCCAGAGCTAGAAATATTGTTCAAAATTCAGCTATTTTCTCATTATTATGGTTTTGTTTTAAACATTATTTCTACAGTGAAAAAACGCGCATGGCGTAGCAGTGCACGGCAGAATCGGGAGTCTCACATAGACTGTGCAGGCGAGTAAATCTCATGTGTCTCGGCCAGGAGGGAGAAGACTGTGGACTCTTCGTTTAAATGGGTCATGTGAGATATATATATATATATATATTTCTAGTCAGGCTGTCCCTTTCACAGAGTGTTAAGGAGTCTGTAAAAGCAAGTGCATTCGCTGAGGTCAGGACGCCAGACGCCAACGATGGAGAAAAACTAGCCGGGTCTGGGAAACAGAGCTCAGGGAAAAAGCCAAGGTCGTAACGGCAAGATCAAAGCAGATAAATCACAAGTGCCATGCTACAGAGGGCAGCTGGGCCCGCGGGGAACGGCAATGTTATTCTGCCTTAAACGCAGTTATTGCGTTGAGTCACTCCTCGGACGCCAGGAGGTGGTGGAGCACCCGGAAAGAAGGAACGGTGCCTTTTCACTTAGAAATTGTTATTATTTAATCGTTAATTAAACGTACGACAGGAAATCGAAGCGGGCGACCGAGCAGGCAGCCGGGGCATTTATCCTCGACGCTTTGTCTTGCCGAGAAACCAAAAAAAAAAAAATGGGTCGACCTCAGCTTGCGGCATCCCGTCCATGGTGAAGGTGAGGCCTCCCGGATTGGACTGACCTGGGAAAACAGCAGGTATCCAGCCTCGTCGCATGGCAGCATGTCGTCCACTAGCACCGTGCACCACGTGCCGTCCTTGCATAGGCGCACCTGATATGCCCCCTCCGGGCATATGGTCCTGGTGATCATCACCCGCTCAACCAACTCCGGCCGTTCTGCCAAGACCGCCAGGGCACTCAGGAACCTGTGTAAAGGGAAGGAAGGGGGAGCAGACGGGTGATCAGCAGGTCATTCGTGGTCACTGCATGCACGATAAATGAATAATATGCTCTTGGAGAAGCGTCAGGACACAACGTGCATGTGCTCATGCCACCACGATAGAGAAGGCCACTCAACGCTAGCAGTTTTACATCTGTGTGCCATCCATTGCCGACACAGCACCGGACTTGGCCACTGTTTGACAGAACTCATGGCGTCAGTAAGACCTCCAGGTTGAAAAGTTGTCATGCAGCAATGGAGAGGAAGGAGGGTGAGATCCTAGCCACCACAACCACTTAAGATTGAAGGGTCACGATGCCTACAGTGTCCCAACACGGGGTCTCCATGTTCTCAAGGAGTTCTTCCACTCCTTTACTCCACACAGTGCTCAGAATTGTGGCGGTTCTGATTTTTCCTGATCGTTTATCCATATATATTTAGATCTTGTAGAAGTATCGTCTACCAGCTCCTCTCACCTCACCTTTCTTGAACCTCCACCATCATTAATCTTATACAAGTTGTCCTCTGAGTCTTTCTTGAGGACCAGTAACCAAACTTTTCATATTTTTTCCAAAAGTCCGGCTGCATGGAGTAGAAGTAACGGTACTGCTCTATAACCGTGGAGACCCAGGTTGGAATCCCGGCCAGGCCACCTCTCCAGTAAGTGTCCTTGAGCAAGACACCCAACGGTACATACTTGCTACTACACAATATCGGCTGTGGAGTCCAGTGGTAACGGCTCTACCTTTCGACCGTGGAGAAGCAAATCAAGGTCCCGTTCAGCACATCCCTCCAATACAACTGTGGAGAAGCAAGTCTCGACTTTACGAGAAGCGGGTTCAACCCAACCACCAGGTCGCTGCTCTACAAATCATGGAAAGACGACTCGATCCCAATCAGAAGACGCCACCAGCGAGTGTCCTTGGGTGAGACTCTTCAGGATATGGATGCCCCTACCTCTCATAGATTGTAAGTTCCCTTGGGAACAGAGACCCCCTGAATCAGGCCGCATCATCCATGTGTGATAATACAATGTATCAACTAATAATAAAATAGAGCGCTGCGGAATTTGTGGCGCTATATAAAGGATAAGAATAATATGAAAGGGTCTACATCCCATCCCATATGTTCCTTCACTCCACCAAGACTCAAAATAATCTAGTACTTTCTGTCCGCTGCTCTCCTAAAGCGGCTCGTTTTTCTGCTAGATGGCCGCGGCTTTGGTGGCCCCCGATGCTTCAAAACTATAGGGGTTATTCACTAACCTACGAATTGGCCCCGAATTGCTCCGGACGGTCAATGTCACAATTCGATGCAATTTTGGGCTAATTCGTCGCTTCCCCAAACACAGGTGGAACTGACGGCGAAATGCGGTGCAATTCGCCACGATTCAGCGGCACCAAAATTGTCCCATAGAAGACTATCGTGTCTTCTACTCACAGAACGTCGAACTGCACCGAAATGCCCTGATTTTCCATGATTTCAATTCGACGGGTTTAAACAGGCGAATCCTATAGCTTTCAATGTAAAAACGTAACGTGTTTTAATTCATTACTTTTTTTTTTAAGACGGTTTATTTTTTATCTTTTGCAAAAAAACTTTTAAAGGAGTTCCTGTATTTTTTTTAGACGACATTTTTCTTCAAAGACCTTATTTTGTAGCCGACATTTTTATTATTATTTTATTATTTATTTAGACACATTTTAAGACATTTTTATGGATTTAAACTCCTATTAGGAGAGCAGGAGACTTCCTTTTTTTCTCTCTGCCCAGTTCGGTGGAATTCGTTGATGCCAATGCGGTGCAATTCGGCTGTTTTCGCTGATGTCCGATAACGGCTTTGGAGAATTTCGGCAAAATACGGTGACCAGTCGCTAAACAGTGAATTCACCGTATTTTCTGCGAAATGGAATCATTGAAGTGAAACAAAACGCACGCAATTTCGGTGCTTTGTGAACGGACCCTTATGTGTCCCGTGAGCAGCTTGACGGCAGGTGTGCTGCTGAAATACCAGAGTTGCCACGGTTAGCTGTGGCCGCGAACCAGAGCTCCTGTCACACGTTGCCTTCAAAAAGGCGTGAGCTTACCAGCAGTTCCCCAGAAGTCCCTGAAGAATGTCGGAAGGCCGCGGCGTCCGGAATACCGTCCACTTGACGCCGCGATCCTTGTAGATGCTGCAGTTGATCTCTTGCGGCCGCAGCCATCGCTTGACCCGCTGCTGGACGCTATCGGACTCCGGGAAACCCACCGAGCGAGGGCCCGGGGGAAAGCTGTCATCCACGAAATTCACCCTGTTCTGGGATGGGAACAGGCGAGAGGACAACTGTGAGGAAAGGCCATTATGTGTGGAGCGAGAGAGAGAGGACGGAGGAGAGAGCGAGAGAGGGCGGAGGAGAAAGGGTGGAGGAGAGAGAGGGCGGATGAGAGAGAGCGAGAGAGAGCGGATGAGAGAGAGCGAGAGAGAGCGGATGAGAGAGAGCGCGAGAGAGGGAGCGAGAGAGGGCGGAGGAGAGAGAGGGCGGATGAGAGAGAGAGCGAGAGAGGGCGGAGGAGAGAGAGAGCGAGAGAGGGCGGAGGAGAGAGAGAGCGAGAGAGGGCGGAGGAGAGAGAGAGCGAGAGAGGGCGGAGGAGAGAGAGAGGGTGGAGGAGAGAGAGCGAGAGAGGGCGGAGTAGAGAGAGCGAGAGGGCGGAGGAGAGAGCGAGCGAGAGGGCGGATGAGAGAGGGCGGAGGAGAGAGAGCGAGAGAGGGCGGAGGAGAGAGGGCGGAGGAGAGAGAGCGAGAGAGGGCGGAGGAGAGAGAGCGAGAGAGGGCGGAGGAGAGAGAGCGAGAGAGGGCGGAGGAGAGAGCGAGAGAGGGCGGAGGAGAGAGAGCGAGAGAGGGCGGAGGAGAGAGCGAGAGAGGGCGGAGGAGAGAGAGCGAGAGAGGGCGGAGGAGAGAGCGAGAGAGGGCGGATGAGAGAGAGCGCGAGAGAGGGCGGATGAGAGAGAGAGAGCGTGAGAGGGCGGAGGAGAGAGCGCAGATGAGAGGGAGAGCACGAGAGAGGACAGAGGAGAGAGGGCGGAGGAGAGAGAGGGCGGAGGGAGGACAGAGGAGAGAGAGGGCGGAGGAGAGAGAGGGCGGAGGAGAGAGAGGGCGGAGGAGAGAGAGGGCGGAGGAGAGAGAGGGCGGAGGAGAGAGAGGGCGGAGGAGAGAGAGGGCGGAGGAGAGAGAGGAAAAATTAGAAGAAGAATGAAAAGAAGTACTGGAAAACATGGGGAACTGTGAGGGCGCGTTCATATGTACGAGCTGGACTAACGAGCAGAGATTAACTGGGCCCCAACGAAATAAATGTGAATGATGAGTCTAACATACCTCATCATAAGTGTCCCTGTTTAGGTGGGACAGTCCCCATTTTGGGCTAAAATCCCTCTATTCTCTATGTCCATTTTTAGAGGCTCCTCCATATATTCAGGGTGTGGGGGTGTATTTTTAGGGGCTCCTCCATATATTCAGGGTGTGCGGGTGTCTTTTTAGGGGCTCCTCCATATATTCAGGGTGTGGGGGTGTATTTTTAGGGGCTCCTCCATATATTCAGGGTGTGTGGGTGTCTTTTTAGGGGCTCCTCCATATATTCAGGGTGTGCGGGTGTCTTTTTAGGGGCTCCTCCATATATTCAGGGTGTGTGGGTGTCTTTTTAGGGGCTCCTCCATATATTCAGGGTGTGTGGGTGTCTTTTTAGGGGCTCCTCCATATATTCAGGGTGTGGGGGTGTCTTTTTAGGGGCTCCTCCATATATTCAGGGTGTGTGGGTGTCTTTTTAGGGGCTCCTCCATATATTCAGGGTGTGGGGGTGTCTTTTTAGGGGCTCCTCCATATATTCAGGGTGTGCGGGTGTCTTTTTAGGGGCTCCTCCATATATTCAGGGTGTGTGGGTGTCTTTTTAGGGGCTCCTCCATATATTCAGGGTGTGCGGGTGTCTTTTTAAGGGTTCCTTCATATAATTAGGGTGCGGGTGTCTTTTTAGGGGCTCATCCATTATTCAGGGTGTGCGGGTGTGTTTTTAGGGGGCTCCTCCATATATTCAGGGTGTGTGGGTGTATAACAGAGCTGCACAGCAATAAACCTCCCAGCACAGTCTGTAATCTATAATAAATGCTGTTAGAAGTCTCTCGCTGTAAATAATATAATTTACTCTTGTTCTAAATGACATTTTTATTGACATAAATGGCTGCGATAGGTCGTGACGTCACCTAAAATCTGGGGAACTCCTGGTCTCTGGCCCAGAAATTAAAGATCTGTCTTTCGTGAACTGAGGTCATCATGGACAAACTAATGCCTCCCCATGTATTGCGTTCCTCAGTACGCGCTATTGCTATAGGTTGGTGTGTTCGATTGAGAAGGGAATAACCTTGGGTTTTTAGTTTTTTTCCTTCACATAAAATGTTAGTATGAAAAGAAGTAATGGATGGTACTAGCTCAGATGGGAGATGCTAAGCACAGAGGAGGAGTCAGAGTTCAGATGGAAGATGAACAGGAGCCCATGTAAAAAACTTGAGAGAAAATGAATTATTATTCATCCTTAAAACTAATGTAAATAACAATAAGTCTCATCGAAGACCAAGACATTTATAAGAATATATTAATTTAAAAACAACACGAAAAATGGCTTAAGCTGGTTTCTTTTAAGACTAGGGTCAGACGAGCGCATTTTGTACGGACTGTGTGTCCGTGCAGTACGGACGTACTTTCTGACTGACGACAAGGTAGTGGCCACACAGTCGGTTTTTTTCACTGAAGTTATTTTTGACGGATGTAGCAGGGAAAATAAATTACAATGAAAAAACATTCTGTCCGTCAAAAATGCTGGACGTATAAATGCAGTCCGTCTGACCACATTCCATCACTCACACACAAAGCTATGCGGACGTTGTGGACGTGGCGCACTCAGCATGTCCGTTCTAGCAGTATTACGTTCTTGCCTAACCTGCGTCCGTTTGCAGCGTCCGTCATGCGTCCGCACTTCTGTGCGGACGTGCTTCGTGTGTGGGGCTCCATTTAACACAATTGTATGCTAGCACGGACGTTAACACTGCGCTCGTCTGACCCCAGCCTTAACGCGGCCCTGTGGGATGTATACTATATAGCGAGTCCCGGGAAATCGCTGCCTAGTTACCCTGCGCGCGTATCTGCCCGTCCTGTAAACAGAGCGTAACCAGCAATAAGAGACGGGAAATCCAGATAAGGCCACGGCTACAAAACGCAGAGTTATAAAAACATTAATAAAAAAAATGCTGAGTTGCTTATAGTCTCACTCAGATTATCTCTGCAGGACGGTCAACCGGTCACGAGGGACCTGCCCTACCCGGTAATGAGGGGACGAAACACACACACACACACACACACAAAACATACACACATAAACACATAAACACACACACATAACACATAAACACACACACACAAAAACACATAACACACATACACAAAAACACATAAAACACATACATAAACACACACACATACATAAAAACACACACAAACACACACACATACAGAAACACAAACACACAAACACAAACACATAAAAACACATACATAACACACACATAAAAACACATACATAAACACACACACATACACAAACACACAACACATAAACACACAAAAACACACACAGACATACACACAAACACATAAAAACACAAACATACATAAACACACACACACAAAACATAAAAAACACACACAAAAACACACATACACAAAAACACAAACACACAACACACAAAAACACACATAAACACAAACACACACAAACACATAAAACCACACACATACACAAAAACACATACATAAACACACACACAAAAACACAAACACACACAAAAACACAAACACACACACACACACAAAAACACATACACACACACACACCTCCCCGTTCAGGTACAAACCTATTTAAGGGAACCATTCCATAGCGCTTTGATGTACTCTACCCCAATATCAAATCCCAGGGTGCACCTGTAACAACCCAGCTGGAACAGTACCTACATGGTACTTTCGCTTCCTTTTTTTTTAGTATTATTTATTCCCTGTTTTTACGACTTTTGATCGATTTGCAGCCTATGTGCGCTTTGTCCAGGTCAGAGGGGGGTTTGTGAACGCCGGGGTGTGTCCCTCGGGGAGGGTGGTGGTACGGTTATCGGGTTCCCAGTCATGGGATCAGTCGCCGTTGCAATTCTCTGCATCTGTAATTACATTATTCTTGGCTATTTTGCTGCTATTGTAACGAGCTCTGTGTGTTTGATGCCGCGCGTTATCGTTAGACTCCACGAAGATACAGTGAAAGAAACCCACACAATTACGTGTTTGCATTGTGTAATTTTTTTTTTAAAAAGTAGCAATAATATGTATGTATATAAAGTTTATAGCTGCAGAGGACATTTACACATTAAGCATCAATAGCAAGTACAACCAGTCACGGCCTATCTCCTGCTGATGAGGGCAAATGCGCCTGAAACTCGTTGCATAACCTGACCATTGCTTACACCCCCCCCCCCCCAAAAAAAAAAAAAAACATCTAGTATGTCACGGCACTGGACAAGGAGTATTCGGTGTTGAAACAGAGCCAGGATGCAAAAAAGGAGAGAAGTTGTGGACTTCATTTGCATGTCCTTCCCAGAGTTCCTTGCTGCATGTGGGGAATGTAGCACGTGAGCTCTGTGAAGCAGCTCTCTGAATTGCTGGGATGTGCAAATGTTTTCTGCAGCTATAAACTTTATTATTTGCTGCGTGGAGGCTTCTAATCACACTTTTTGGCCCTCCGCCACAACTTAACTGACACACACATACACACACACAATGCGTTTTTCATACGGGGGCCTCTGAGATCAATGAACACAACAAATTAAGAATAGGAGCTGCCGTGATGGGGTGCAGTGACGCTGCTGTAGGCTTATGCAACGCATGAACAGACTTTGAACCAAATTCCCATCATTTAAAAAAAAGTGTGTATGTGTATATATAGATACACACACACTTTTTTTTTTTTTTTTTAATTCAAGGCCTCTTTCCATCTTGCCCCCATCCTTTTGGGTGGGCAGAGTAGTTAAGAGCTGACCAGGAGGAGGACAGGAGGTCACAGGGGGTCGGGTACTTTGTTTTAGTTAGAACATATGAAAAGGAGAAACGGCAAAAAAACCCCAAAAACAAACAACAGCAACATCAACAAAAACATGTCGATGCCAAGTCCGCGCTGTCCCGCAGTCCCTCTCCACCTGTACAGTAATCCAGTGCCGTCGCCGTGGTGTCAGGGCCTTCGCGGGAAGCCGCGGGGTGAGGAGGGCCCAGCTCGCTTTGTCAGCACATTATTATTATTTTGTGTATACGGAAGAATCAGCGGATAGATAAAGCGTCGGGACACTTACCTCCTGACAGAAACTGACTATATTTTCCAACAATTCATTGGCCTCTCCTTCGTCGGTCTGCCTGCGCTGCTCCACTCGAACGCTCTCTCTCCGTCGCACCATACGTGCGCCCCGCATGCGGTGCTGAGTCAGGTAGCGTTGGGCGGTGTGGCAGGCGGCGCAGTGAGTTGACCCGGTCTCGTTCAGTAGGGTGCAGGCCGGGCAGGCCCATTCTGTCCTGCGCGGGGCTGGCACGGGGAGAACCGCTGTGCTGGAAGGAGACGGCAAACCCTGTCCCCCGCTTTGGCCAGCCTCGCCCTCGCTGCCACGCACTGTGCCGCAAACCCGACATCGGGTGGTATTGCCGTGGTTCCGCAGGGTGCATTTCACACACGGCCAGCTGGAGTCTGGGACTTGTGGTTCTGCAGAGGCTGGAGAGGATTCGGCTGGGGTCTGCTCTTCGTCAAGGACACTCAAACGTTTAGAAAGGCGGCTGGGAGCAGAAGGAGGCGGGGAGATTGGATTATCGGGGGCCACTTCCCTCCGACTCCTAGGGACAGGAACATTATGTGGCCCTGGAGAAAGTGGCAATGCTGGCAAGGGCCGGGGAGAATCTGGCTCGCGGAGCTGTGCTGTGGAGTTTTCTTCTGACCCTTGGAATGCTGCCGGTGGAGGTATGACCTCCGGGACCACCAGAGCCTCGGGTGGGATTTTGGGCAAGGACAGTTTGCGTGGACCACCACATGCTGAACAAGAGCTGGACACCGGAGTGTTAAGTAGGGTGCAGCGCGGGCAGCTCCATCCCAGAGGTGTTACAGACAGGATAGTGGGAGCAATCGTGTCCATTGGCTCTTGATCCTGGGTAGGGGACTTGGCCTCCTCTCGTGGCTCTCGGGGGACTCCATTGGGGACAGGAGCTGGTGGCAAGAATCCGCATACCTGGCAGCCGGTGGGAGGAGGTGACGGGTTGGAGGAAGTGAGGTTGGAGAAGGTGCAGCGGCTGCAGGACCAGCCCTGCCCTGAGCTGAGTTGTAGGATGCGGTTGAGGTCTGGCTGGTGGCGCGGAGCTTCACAGATGGTGCAGTGCCGTTGTCCGTGCGGGTTGAGGAAAGTGCAGCGGCAGCATGACCACTCTCTACAGGAAGAGGCAGCATCCATGGGGACCGGAAGCCTGAAAAAACAAAAAGAACACGGAGCGGTGTAAAAATTACAGAGCAATGAGGGGCCTACAACATAAACAGACAACAAAAAGAACAAACCATCCAAGAAACCAAAAGGCTGAGGCGCCACGACAGAGCAAACGACAGCCAGACGTGTCGCAGGAAGGTGAAGCAAGGAAAGAAATGGAAGCAAAGGCTGAGGAAGGACATCGGGCCGGGCAGCGGTGCAGACAGCGAGTGCCAGGAACGAAGATTAAAGTGCAGCGGTCCTACCGACAGGGTGCCGCCATCATTCTGGTGTCTTGGTCACCAAGCAGGACGCACCTTCTCAGCAATGCGTACACGCTGGCAGCCACAGGCTTGCCAACAGGGAAGCAGGAGAACTGCCTGTAGACCAGCTCTCCTGCCCCACAACGCGAGACCTCCACCATGATGGCAGCTTCCTATAGGTAGGTATGGAAGGTGAGCTTTAGAAAAAGGACAATATATATATAAACGGCTAGAGAGAATGGAAGTCGTTGCGAACAACCCCTTACAAGTCCATCAAATGAGAGACGTGCTTTGCCTACGGGGCTCCTATGCCATATTCTCTATACGCAGCAAGGAATTGTGGGTATGACATGCAAATAAAGTCCACAATTTTACACTTTTCTGCGTCAAAAAGTCTGCTTTAGCGCACTCACCATAGTAGACTTTTGATGCAACGAGAGTGGGGCACTGTGGGCTTCATTTGCATGTCCTACCCAGAATTCTTTGCTGCATCAGGGGAACGAGGCACAGCAGCTCTGCGAGCAAACAACGGCTCGGATTTAACGGATTTGTCAGTGGCTTTTCCCGACGCCTTGCATCTCGTCTCACAATTTGTGTAGCGAAGGATCTTAATCTCACTTTATCGCCCTCCACCTCAACTTTAATAGGAGGCAGAGGGAGAGGAACTCAACAAAATCCAACTTAATGGATCGGAGACACAAACGATCTCGGCCGGCAGCTGTTAGGTCGGCTTGGAATCACATAACACCACCCCAAACTGCTTTCTGATCCTTTGGAAAGACCTGGTTATTCGGTCATGATGTAATCTTTACGATCATGTGGCTTGAATTCATACGCGTACTCGACGTACAGTGCTGAGCATACAGGCTTCTATGAATAGCAATAATACGAAGTAATGATAAGGAGCGCTCGCAGGAAGCGACTCCAACAGACTCCTTCAACGAGTCAATCGGTTTGATCGCAGCTGGTTATGGCACATATAAAAAGACGGGAAGGTTGCAGGGATCACGCCGTGAGAGCGATACGTCGACAAGGAAGAGCTGGGCCAGCGGTTGGACGTTCGCACATAGCGGAAAATCAAGAGACGTCTGGTTTCAGAGGAGGCTTCAACACAACGGCAAGAATGGTCAATGGGCCATGACTGGTATTCCATCGATCGGGTGAGTATCCCGATTCTGAAACGTTTGGGAGCAGGAGTGTTTTGAGAATTTTGGGGGAGTTTTTGGAATATTTCCATACGATAACGAGATATCATGGTGATGGGACCCAAGTCTAAACACGACATTCATTAATGTTCCTTACACACAGCCTGATGGGCGTTTTACACAAGATTTGTACTCATTCCGTCTTCGCAGTGAGGTGAGGGGTGGGATTTTCCACTTGTGATATCATGTTGGTGCTCAGGAAGTTATTTTGGAATAAGGGACACTCAGCCTGTATATGGAACGGATAGTTTGGACTATGGAAACAAGCGAGAGTTTGGTGCTAGGGCATCAAACCGTGGTTTTTGGCCAAGTGTTCTCAGACTTTTGATTGACCATGATCTGGTTGATAAAAGGCTCACCCAAAAAGAAATAAAAGATAAGCAGCAAATAGAAGAACCCCCCTCCCGTTTGCCACGTGGAAAGTATTGATGGTGGCAAGCACAACACATCCGATACGATGTTCATATGCAAACATAAAATCATCAGGGTGGAGATGTCATTCGACACCCCACCGATACCACGAATCAGAAGTTAAACGCCAACACGATGCCTTTACAAGGCGCTAGAGACCACATGCTGAAAACCAACTTGGTGGCGATAAAGGCAAACGTCCTGTTTCCAGCCATCAGCAACACCGAACCCCAATGTCCTAATAACACAACAACAACAACAGCTACAAGGGAATACACAAAAAAAAATCACACCCATAACACACCCAGCACTACGAGATCTCCATACCAAGGCACACAACCCTCATAATCACAGCAAGGGCTTCTATGTGCCCATTTATCATGATCAGGTATGAAAAAAGCATACGACAGCTACGCAAGAAGATCCCTCAAACACACGTATGAAGTCCACACCATTGAATGCCAATAAAAAAAGCAAACAGTCCATATAAGGAGGTGGTTTTGTCTGCTAAAAAGAACGATTCCAAAAAAAAGCAGATCAGCCAAGATGGAAGCCTTCGACCTGCTCAATAAAAATAACGTATTTGTCAACCGATCTGGTGAACAACCTATCGGGAGACGTTCTTCTAAAAGGGATGGAAACCAAAGTCTCTATATTAGTTTCCACAAACTCTTGCTGGGTTCACGCTCTTCTGAAAGTTTAGGACTTTTGGGATAGAGATTCCGTGGAAGGGTGCGGGCCAACGCGACGGGCAAGGGGAGAGGGCCAACGCGACGGGCAAGGAGAGCGGGCCAACACGGCGGGCAAGGGTGCGGGGCCAACGCGGCTGGCCTACACTACGGGCAAGGGAGCGGGCCTATGCGACGGGCAAGGGAGCGGGCCAACGCGACGGGAGCGGGGCCAACGCGACGGGAGCGGGCCTATGCGACGGGAGCGGGGCCGACGCGACGGGAGCGGGGCCGACGCGACGGGGACGGGAGCGGGCTGACGCGACGGGGACGGGAGCGGGCCGACGGGGACGAGAGCAGCGGGATGGGAGCGGGCCAACGCGACGGGGGCGGGCCAACGCGACGGGGAAGGGAGCGGGCCAACGCGACGGGGAAGGGAGCGGGTCAACGCGACGGGGAAGGGAGCGGGTCAACGCGACGGGGAAGGGAGCGGGTCAACGCGACGGGGAAGGGAGCGGGTCAACGCGACGGGGAAGGGAGCGGGTCAACGCGACGGGGAAGGGAGCGGGTCAACGCGACGGGGAAGGGAGAGGGTCAACGCGACGGGGAAGGGAGCAGGTCAACGCGACGGGGAAGGGAGCAGGCCCAGGCAGAAAGGAAGATGCAATGCAATTAAAATTGCTTGATCTGTGAGGTCATTCATGAAATCTTTACTCTTTCTTTAAAAGCAAACAAGAGCTTCAAAACTGAGGCAGGTTAGTACGACTTACAGGCAGAATTTTGATGCTTGATGTGACAGAATGATTTCTGCGGAAATTCGTCTTTAAGTTAAAAACCAAACACTGGCAACAATCTGTTTTTGACGTAACACACGCATGTATGGTGTATACTCACACACCCCTCATAAAAGAAAATAAAGCCCTGGGGTGAGCAGAGTCGTACCTGAGCGGTACCAGCATGTAATATGGCGAACGCACGGAGGGTGGGTGGGAGAAGGTCCAGGTACAGAGGAGCAGACTTTTATTTCCTTATTCCTACGTGTTCTTACAAGTTATGCTACGAAAGACGGGAAAAGCCAAGAGGGCGGGATGGGAATTTGGGTTTATGCAAATATTGGTTTATAGGCTGCGTTATCCGATTAAACAGAAGCCGTTTGATTTGTGGAGAGCACGAATCGACACAGCAAACACGGCGTTAAGACAAATTGGGCAACGACCAAAAAGTTCCTCATCCCAACCCATCGCAAAGCCTTATTTAACTACTGGAGGATAAGCCAACGCTGCCAAGGAGCCTCCAACCCGGCCCGGCCCTCTCGGATACATACAGCCACGCTCCCAGGTCTACCTCAATCAGAAACCGGTGTCAGAACAAAAAAAAAAATATATAATAAAAAGCGAGCGGTTTGCAATGTCCGGAACTATCGATTTCTACAGCTTATAAAACTAAGTGTATGAAATGACAACGCGGGATGACACGTCCTGAGAAAAGGATTCTGTCACACCGCAAGTGTCCCGAGTTAAAAGGGAGAGTCTCCAACGGGGGCTTCAAACAGAACGTCCCTTTTATATAGGCTCCCCCATATATTCAGGGTGTGCGGGTGTCTTTTTAGGAGCTCCTCCATATATTCAGGATGTGCGGGTGTCTTTTTAGGGGCTCCTCCATATATTCAGGGTATGAGGGTGTCTTTTTAGGGGCTCCTCCATATATTCAGGGGGTGCGGGTGTCTTTTTAGGGGCTCCTCCATATATTCAGGGGGTGCGGGTGTCTTTTTAGGGGCTCCTCCATATATTCAGGGTGTGTGGGTGTCTTTTTAGGGGCTCCTCCATATATTATGGGTGTGTGGTTGTCTTTTTAGGGGCTCCTCCATATATTCAGGGTGTGCGGGTGTCTTTTTAGGGGCTCCTCCATATATTCAGGGTGTGTGGGTGTCTTTTTAGGGGCTCCTCCATATATTCAAGGTGTGCGGGTGTCTTTTTAGGGGTTCCTCCATATATTCAGGGTGTGTGGGTGTCTTTTTAGGGGTTCCTCCATATATTCAGGGTGTGTGGGTGTCTTTTTAGGGGCTCCTCCATATATTCAGTGTGTGTGTGTCTTTTTAGGGGTTCCTCCATATATTCAGGGTGTGTGTCTTTTTAGGGTCTCCTCCATATATTCAGGGTGTACGGGTGTCTTTTTAGGGGCTCCGCCATATATCCAGGGTGTGCGGGTGTCTTTTTAGGGGCTCCTCCATATATTCAGGGTGTGTGGGTGTCTTTTTAGGGTCTCCTCCATATATTCAGGGTGCGGGTGTCTTTTTAGGGGCTCCTCCATATATTCAGGGTGCGGGTGTCTTTTTAGGGGCTCCTCCATATATTCAGGGTGTGTGGGTGTCTTTTCAACAGCTCCTCCATATAGCAGGGTGGGTGTGACTTAACTGGTGTTCCAGGCTGAAGTTGCTCATCGTTTTCGCCGCAGTTTGTATGGGAGTGCTACGGGCAGCGCCACATTGAAGCTGTCCACGTATATTTGCCGGTGTTGCAAACATTGAGAGTACCCGGAGTTTACGCTTTTTACGTAAGAATAAAAAGGCGGCGGCGCCAGATTTCAACCTTGTTATCTGCAGGAACTTCGCCTGCCGGTGTTGAATGTTCCTGCTCTGGATAGCCGATGCTCGCCGCAGGTGATCGTTGGCGTTTAGCGGATATCCCCTTATGATAATGACCTTGTATATCACTGGGTCGCATTTCGGTGAGATACTCTTGCGCCGTAGTAAAGGATGAGCCGGGTGGTTGAGGGACGCGTGCCAGATGAAGCCGTCCTTGAAGGGTCGCCGCAGTCAGGCTCCAGTATAACTTTCTCCTAACGCCAGCAAATCTGCGGCTCAGTGTAAGCAGATCCGATCTCCGGAGATTAGCCGCCCCGCCAAGGGTTAAACGCAAACCATTAACTCTTAATCTACCGGCAGACCCCCCCCTCCATATCTTCCCATACGAAGAGGTGGCTATTGCTGGGGCGGCGGGTTTACCTGGCTGAAAGGCAGCGCTGCCCATATTTCGGGGGACGCGAGGAAACGGCCGCAGGGTCCCGGCGCTCTCCCTCCTCCTCGCTCAAGGTCAGCTCTATTGTAAAATAAGCATTTCTGACGCCCAAGGAAAGCTCCGGTTATAAAAGTGCTTTATAAACGCTCTTAAGTGTCGATTTCAAGAATTTTCATGATCTTCGCAAAACCGAAAGCGTATAAAATGACGCCGCCGGTTTATGTCGGGCCAAGGAGGGGTAGGGGGGTATTTTTAGACGCGCGGCGCCTATTCTCTCGCCTTAAGAGTTTGCTGAGGAAGCCGCTCCTAGGGGCTCGTCCCAAAATAAAAATGACTTCCTTTTGTCTGGGGGGGGGGGGGGTGTATATTTACACACGTATACAGTGTAGCACATCACACACACTAAACAAACGCTGTGACAATAGAATTAAAAATATTGCCGCTAGGAAGAGCTCACCTATACCCTTAATGATAGAGAAATATAAATTGGTAATTATGAATAGAGGGGACAGGGATAGCAATTTGGTGCCAGGAGGAAAAAGCCATAAAAAAAAAAAAAAAAAATTAAAAAAAAAATTTCAATACAAAAATAACATTTATATTTTTTTTATTTACATTTTTTAATTTAATTTGCAATTTAAAAAAAAAAAAAAAAAAAATGGGGTTTGAGATATATTAGAACCCATAAACCCCTCGGATTTGACTTTTTGGGTTTTTTAAATTGCAATTTAGGAAATAAAAAAATTCAAATATATTTTTATTTACTTATTCTCATTTTATATTTAATTTGCATTTTTTTTTAAAAAAAAGGACAAAGTCGAAGGGGTGTATGGGTTATATATATATATATATAATATAAATCACGAGTATAGCATTACATAGTGATACCGTTTTTATTGGATTAATGTTACATTTAAAAAAAAAAAAAAAAAGACTACGCACTGCTATACTCGTGATTTTGGTATCTGGACTAACACGGTATATATATATATATATATATATATAATCTCAAACCCCTTTGATTTTGCCCTTTGTTTTTTTAAAATTGATAATTAAATTTAAAAATAAAAAAATATATATATATATATAAAAAGTGTTTTTTTTATGAAAATAAAAGTTAATTGAATTTACAATTAAAAAAAAAAAAACGACAAAGTCAATGGGGTTCACAGGTTTGAGAGGATTGATTGATTTTATATATATATATATATAAAATCAATCTCTAAGAAACCTGTAAACCCCATTGACTTTGCCTGTTTTTGAAATTGCCCATTTAAATGAAAAACACACATACACGCATCCAACTGCCCGATCACAAGTG
Source organism: Leptobrachium leishanense (assembly GCA_009667805.1). Lineage (NCBI taxonomy): Eukaryota > Metazoa > Chordata > Amphibia > Anura > Megophryidae > Leptobrachium > Leptobrachium leishanense. Next base: position 147,197,194 of record CM019069.1, read on the forward strand.
TAAAAGCGGCTGTGTTTGGTAAAACAGACAAGCCATGGCCAGCCTTGGGGACCAAGATGTTTGGGGACTACATGTCCCATGATGCTCAGCCAGCCTCAGGGCCGAGCGTCATGGAGCAAGCGGCGTTTAAATATCAGGGGATCAATACATAGATCATGGAAGAAGAGGTAAAGCAAGGGTTGCTTTGAGGCTGGTGTCAGCTGTTTTACCCACTCACACCCATAAAACCCCTAGGTGGCATGGGAGTAACTGGCAGGACTGAAGCTTGCCAACGTGGCAATGCCAGCTTCTGACGTGTACCCACATTAATAGAGGCGTTAATTTAAATTAATTGAATGATTTAATTAAAGGGAGAAGACCAGCATCCCCAAAACATTTTTTTCTAGTTCAAGCAAAAAGTAAACAAACCTCGCTGCCCGCGGTCATGCCAGCGCGGAGGCGATAAAGCCAATAAAAACCGCAAATAAACTGGTTGAGACTCACAGCAGCTCGCACGGGCATCGGGGAGCAGAGGCAACACAGCGGCAGGAAATGCCAAGCCCGAAAACGCAGCGGTTCTTACCTGTGTGTTCTGTACATGGGAACGATGGCGCCCTGCCACAGAGCTCCAGGGGGAGCGATGACCTGCCAGCCCGCCAGGCTGTGCCCGGAGTACGCAGTGCCCACGTAGCCATGGTGGGACCTTCCCTCTGATGCCAGGGAAGACGCCGAGCTGCCCATGTGTGCCAACCCAAAAAAAAAAGTATCCCGGAGTCGGACGACGGGCTAGGTCCGAGGATGCCAGGAGAGGGTGGTGGGCATGGGGGGGGGGTGAAGAGAGGGAGACGGGGAAAAGGTGGAGAGAAGAAGGGATGAGACGTGATCAGCACAGAACGAAGGAGAAGACAGGTGAGAGAGACAGCTGTGATTAGGGAGGAACAGAGAGAGGAGGTGCAGATACAAAGTAGGACGGTGTTGACGTATGGAGGAGACGACAATCAAGAACAGGGAATCCACGGTTTGGGCATCAACGGGAAGAGGGGTAAAGGGTCAGGGGTGAAAAATTGGAAAAACAGACAAAAGAAAACAAGTTGTGCGAGGATAGGTTTCCTGAGCGCATCTGACAAGTGTCACAAATATGACAAGTGACACAGTGACACCGACACGGAGGATGGGCGCTCCGTGGGTGAGAGGAGGACACGGCACCGAACCCGTCCTGCAACATTCAGGGTAATTAACTCCTTGAGTAGCAAGAATGGAATCGCACGCAACCGCAGAGCCCCGTAAAGCACGTCCCCTGTCCTGGCACGGCAAAACAGGTGCCGCGTTGGCATGTCGGACACATTAAAAATGCCTGGTGCCCCGAGGAGGACCTCGCCAGACGTTTCGGCAGGAAGGCGGGCTGGCACGGAGCGTCAGCTGCAGGGCAAGCATAAAGTGAGAATCTTTACAAGAGGACTGGCACGGGAAAAGCTGAAGGGACGTGGTTAATAAATGACATGGTCAGGGTGCCCGGCCTCTCCAGGGACACGACCAGAGATAAGGAGGAAAACCCTTTGCCAAAGTCTTGCAAGACGGCGGCTTTATCTAATAAGCGGCAGCGTGGGAGGGTGAGATATGAAGGAAAGGGCCGAGAGAGGAGGAGACGTGAGGAGGACAAGAGCGATTGCAGAGAAGAGAGAGACGCCGGGGAGGAGAGAGACACACAGCGGTGGGATAAAGGTGAGGCGCGATAGCACAGGAGAAAAAAAAGTGAGGAGACAGGGAAAACAAGGCAGGAGATGGAGAGACAAGGGGAAACAAGCGAAGAGCGAGAGACGAGTGGAAACAAGCGAAGAGCGAGAGACGGGGGGAAACAAGCGAAGAGCGAGAGACGAGGGGAAACAAGCGAAGAGCGAGAGACGAGGGGAAACAAGCGAAGAGCGAGAGACGAGGGGAAACAAGCGAAGAGCGAGAGACGAGGGGAAACAAGCGAAGAGCGAGAGACGAGGGGAAACAAGCGAAGAGCGAGAGACGGGGGGAAACAAGCGAAGAGCGAGAGACGAGGGGAAACAAGCGAAGAGCGAGAGACGAGGGGAAACAAGCGAAGAGCGAGAGACGGGGGGAAACAAGCGAAGAGCGAGAGACGGGGGAAAACAAGCGAAGAGCGAGAGACGGGGGGAAACAAGCGAAGAGCGAGAGACGGGGGAAAACAAGCGAAGAGCGAGAGACGAGGGGAAACAAGCGAAGAGCGAGAGACGAGGGGAAACAAGCGAAGAGCGAGAGACGGGGGGAAACAAGCGAAGAGCGAGAGACGAGGGGAACAAGCGAAGAGCGAGAGACGAGGGGAAACAAGCAAAGAGCGAGAGACGGGGGGAAACAAGCGAAGAGCGAGAGACGGGGGAAAACAAGCGAAGAGCGAGAGACGGGGGGAAACAAGCGAAGAGCGAGAGACGAGGGGAAACAAGCGAAGAGCGAGAGACGAGGGGAAACAAGCGAAGAGCGAGAGATGAGGGGAAACAAGCGAAGAGCGAGAGACGGGGGGAAACAAGCGAAGAGCGAGAGACGGGGGGAAACAAGCGAAGAGCGAGAGACGAGGGGAAACAAGCGAAGAGCGAGAGACGAGGGGAAACAAGCGAGGAGACGCTCGAGGGGAAACAAGCGAGGAGACGCTCGAGGGGAAACAAGCGAGGAGACGCTCGAGGGGAAAGAAGCGAGGAGACGCTCGAGGGGAAAGAAGCGAGGAGACGCTCGAGGGGAAAGAAGCGAGGAGACGCTCGAGGGGAAAGAAGCGAGGAGACGCTCGAGGGGAAAGAAGCGAGGAGACGCTCGAGGGGAAAGAAGCGAGGAGACGCTCGAGGGGAAAGAAGCGAAGAGACGCTCGAGGGGAAAGAAGCGAAGAGAGGCGCGAGGGGAAAGAAGCGAAGAGAGGCGCGAGGGGAAAGAAGCGAAGAGAGGCGCGAGGGGAAAGAAGCGAAGAGAGGCGCGAGGGGAAAGAAGCGAAGAGAGGCGCGAGGGGAAAGAAGCGAAGAGAGGCGCGAGGGGAAAGAAGCGAAGAGAGGCGCGAGGGGAAAGAAGCGAAGAGAGCGCGAGGGGAAAGAAGCGAAGAGAGGCGCGAGGGGAAAGAAGCGAAGAGAGGCGCGAGGGGAAAGAAGCGAAGAGAGGCGCGAGGGGAAAGAAGCGAAGAGAGGCGCGAGGGGAAAGAAGCGAAGAGAGGCGCGAGGGGAAAGAAGTCTGCAAGAGGTGAATTCTGTGAAAATATAGTGTTAAATAAAAAGACAGACAGGAAAAACTAGAGAAAAAAAGCCTGGACAGGCAGGAAAATGCCTGGGAGAGATATGAACGGGGGATCTCTGGGGACAGGAGGCGCTGATCAAAAGGTCTGGGGAGATATATCAGGGTTTATTCTGGGAAAATATTCATGGAGGGTAAATGACTGAGGGGGCTACTTACATTTTTTGAGGGAGAAAAGGGAAATTTAAGCGGAGAAAGAGTCTGGAATAATAATGATAATGAAAAGGCTTGAGAAGGGAAACAAATTATGAAAAGATCTACGGTGAAAAAACGTGAGGGAAAGGATGGTGGTGGACGGATAATAATTGGGGGAAAGGATCGTCAGAGGAGAAAAATCAAGCTCCCTCTGCCTGGCAGGACGTCATTCAGCTCCTGCTGGACAGCCTTCTGGGAGACTGATTACCGCTGCACAGCTCGGCAAAGCTTATTGGTCAACACGTCCGAATGGCTCCGTGCACGCTAGCTGCGCAAGTGTCGAATGGCATAGACCTATCCAAAAAAAAAAAAGAAGCTTTTCCCCTTTTTATGTCCCTTGAAAAAGGGACCTTTTGATAGGTTTATAGAGACGACACCAGGTTAAGGCCCAACTGAGTGGTCAAACCTCATGGAAAAGCCAACATAGACATACAGTGATGATTCCAAAGAGGAAATTCTTCATGTAGACCGGCCAGCGCCATATTGAGGAGCCCAATGAATGGTAGAACAGAAGGGGTTGATCATTTCAGATCCAACATGTGTGGAAAACACGATTAAGGGGGCTCCTAGGTACGCGTATGGCCCCCAGCAGCCATGTTTTGTTTTCGAGAAGAATTATTCCTCTTTGAGGGAAGAACACATTGCGGGCAATGATATAAAACGCAGGAATATCCAAAGGGTCCGATCTGGGGGAAAGGGGTACACAACCTCTACCTGTTCTCACGAAGACATTACGGAGCGACGAAGGACTGGCCGGGCTCTCCGAGACGCGTTGTCGAGGGCATTGGCTTTCATGCTGCAGACAACAGGATATCACGCCGAGGGATCTAGCATTTTAAAGCACATTGAAGCCCAGGCGCACATCCTGTAACCCAATATCTGGAAGCTTATCCATCCTTACAATGCGCGAGAAGTATTATATATACACACACACACACTCACGCAATGTGTCTGCCCGGGAGATCCATCCAACGCACAGGATACCGTATATAAACTGAGCGTGCATGGGGGGGGGCGCGGAGACGGCGACATAGCTCCCAGTAACCAGTACATCAGATTAAGTACTCCGTATTAAAAAATTAGGATGCTGGGGTAAATTTTTTTTTTTTTTTTTTTTTTTAAAAACCCATTAAAATAAAGCTTAAAACATGCATTAAAAAAATATATATATTATAAAAAAAATAAAAAATAAAATAAATTAAATAAATAAAAAAAAAATCAAAAAAAAAAATCGAAAAGTGTAAACAAAACCTCAAATTATAAGAAAGTACAATAAAAAAAATAATAAAAAAGCCAAATATTAAAAAAATTAAATAATGAAATTAAAATATATATATTTTTAAATGTATTAAAATAAACAGAACTCCTGCAGCCCAGGTCCTGTATTGGGTACTTCCTTTGACACTCCTTCGGTTTATTGACGTTTCCTAATTTTAAGCACCCCTGTTCTACCGCCCTCTCTGTTCCAGTCCCCCCCCCCTTCAGCTTAATAATATATATATTTAAATACAGAAAAAATGGCGTCGCGCCCATACTCACTTATTTTTGGAGCGGCGGCAACTGCCAGGAGTAACAGCCCAGTAAATGTATAAAACATAACAAGGAAGGAGAGTGTCATCTGCGCTCATTCCTATGTGTTCCATGTACAACAAAAATGAGGTTTTGTTTGTTTCAATGGCCATTGCAACGTAAGCCCACTCGCCACTTCAAGGCACCTCTTTAGAGTGGGTACCTAACAATTGTAACCAAAAGGCCGCTCTACTGAGCAGCTCCAAGCCCCTCCAGCTGCTTTTCAGCAAGGAGAGACAAAGATGGTGGGTTTTATTTATACACGCACCAAGCACTTCCCATTTGGGATCAAAAACAAAAACATGGAAAGAGGAACTAATAGTTATTTATTAGTTCATGCTGTCCTGACTCCGTCACCTCACTGGTAGTGGTTACTGAACGAGCATTACCGTGAACGATTTATGGTTTTTGTCACAGATGCAAAACAAGAGTTTTGGGAGTTTTTCTACCTGCAATAAGTTATTGCATATATACATATATATATATATATATATATATATACACAAATCAGCAGCATCTTTTAAAGAGAATCTGTCCCGATTCCCCCGTGAAAAATATCACAAGTGATAAAAAAAATATTAAATACATTTTGTTGATGCAAAAGTTTATTTTTTAAATAAAAAAACAAAAACTAAATATGAGGCTTATCCAAAGACATAATCAAAAGATGGATGGGGTGGGGGGGGGGGGGGGTAATACAAAGAAACTGATACAGAACAACAGAGCAGTAAAAACGTGGACTACAAAAAGGCAGCACTTATCCTTTAATACCCATGGGTACTGCATGTCGCGCCACTGCACATCCATACACCGCTCTAAAGGGCAAACACTCTGGAGCCGAATATAAAACAAAAATTTCAGATAGGACCACCAAACAAACTGCAACCCCCCCCCCCCCCAGATATTGAGGCCTACAATTCCCAGAGTTCATCCAACGCAATAGATGACCAGGGAATCAAGGGAGTTGTAGTTCAGAAAGATCCGAGGGGCCGGAGTTTGACGGCCCTGGCTTAAAACATCCTATTCCCGGCGGATATAAAAAAAAAATCTTCGACGTTACGGAACTTCATGTCCCATGATGCTTGCCCAGCCCAGAGAGTCACGGGGCACCATGGGAAGTGTCGTTTTGACCAAAGTGGACATAAATATGATTTTTCCAATCGCCTGAGGCCCATCAGGTGACATAATCCATCAGTCTTGACAGCTGATGTCATTGGTATTCTTCATGATGAGCAGCATAAGCCTCTTGGCAATTCTTTGTAGGACCGTTCCTGCCGAGAGACACAATGCAGGTTTCGGCAGAGCCTGCATCGCCTCGTACTTCCTGTAGGTCACGTATTATTCATCTCGCGGTTCTTCGTGTAGAGCTCTTAGTCACGGCACGGAGGAGAAAAACAACAACAACAGAACTTCTAAAGAGAGGCTCGCGGTGGACTGTTCGTTGATGATCGAGGCAAAGTTGAGTAGCACCTGGTTAGTAACAGCTCAACGATTTGAAACACTGAAAATTCGGCTAGTTTTGCCAACTTGCAATGGAGACATCACAGAGGTCTTTCACGACCCACCGGTCCCTCCATTGAAAGATTGCTGCTTTAACTTCAACGAACAAAGGTGGAACAAGAATGGTGAAGCCACTGTTCACGCAACGGTCACCTTTGTTCGTCCTACACTTCTCCGTTCTTTCAACTGTAGTAGTTGCCCAAGTTGTCTGGCATAGTACTCAACAAGGTTTCCACCGGTGTTTTAGTCGGAGTTGTCCAGCATTGGTGTCACTGTAGTTTTATGGAGGTCTATCAAGTTCGACTCCTTGGAATCGATGAGGTATATTCCCCAGTTTCGCAGATAACGTTGAAACACCGGAACATTGAGAATAGTTGCAGGTTGCGCTCTTTGTGGTAGAATACCGGTGGAGCGGTTGGTCACCATTGTTTGAAGGGTCATCACCTGGTGGTGTGGATTTCCCTGCTGTGGATTGATGAAGCGCACCGTAGTTTGCAAAAAAAAAAAAAAAAAAAAAAAAGGCACATAATGAATTACCCCAAAATGTATTCTGTGGCGTCAGGCTGGGGCCCACACGAGCGCACTAAATGCGTCCGTTGTAACGCTCATCGTGACGTCCTTCATGGATTTATGATGGATCGAGAGCGACAACTGACGTGCATGCAGACTTTTTAAACACACGCAAGGACGTACGGGGATTTTTGGATAGCGCCAAAACTCTAGGAAGCTGTCACGTCCTCGGCGCCCGATGCCATTCGGGGGGGGGGGGAGCCCAGACCCCCGCCGGCATCGCGGGCCGTCCGAGAACGAGGAAAAGAGGGAGGCAGGGTGTCACCTCCTCGGCGCCCAATGCCATCCGAGAACGGGCCCGGACCCCCGGCGGCATCGTGGGCCGTCCGAGAACGAGGAAAAGAGGGAGGCAGGGTGTCACCCCCTCGGCGCCCAATGCCATCCGAGAACGGGCCCGGACCCCCCGGCGGCATTGTGTGCCGTCCGAGGACAAGGGGAGGAGTCACGCCGTCTGGGAGGCAGGGCGCGTACTGATGACGTGCGCCTGACTGTTGCGTCTTGGCAACAGTTGCCGACAAGGTGGAGCCAAGCACCTCCCACAGCAGGTGCAGGTACTGAGAGGGAGGAGGAGCGCGTCCCAGCGAGGTGTGCCCGCCGGTTTTAATAAGGTGAGCGCACAGAGTCCTCAGCGTGCTGACATGGAGTGACTTTCCCGCATCGCTGTTCTTGAACAAATAGTTTTGACTTATTCTGGCTTGTACGAGGACCCTGTACCGTTAACGAATCCGGCTTTCCAATGGACTCTTCTTTCGCTTGACCCCAAATTGTGTGTATCTGTGTGTCGCCAGGTATTTTTGCTGAAGCCTAATCACAAGGCGTTTGTGCATCCTATAGGTAATTGAATCAAGCCTATTCGCAAGGCAATATCGGTTTATTACTCCTGGTACCGGTTATATCTGTCCAAGAGGATCCGAACTGTACCACCCTAGGGTAAGCGATATCGCTTACCATCACAGAAGCGTGTCGAGACATGTCTACGGACGTGAGTACAGGATACCAGACGTCCGTCACGAGTGGAGGGAAACAGTCTACGAAACGCGACGGCTTCTTCAGCTTCCAGATTTCTATAGTTATTTTATCTTCAAAGTCAAAAATCCATACTCATCGTGTGGTGTCCACGAGTACGCCCGGGCAAAAGTACGTCCGTTACAACACACGTTCTTTCTGCTCCCGTGAGGCTCCAGCCTTGGTCGCGCTTTCCATCTTTTCAATGACCAATGACCTTAGTCAACGAAAAAGAACGCGCAGGAGACGCGATGCATGTAGTGACCGTTTGGTCCAACGTGAAGCTCTGGACCGATTCATCTTAATTGGATAGAAACCGCAGCGGCTATTCCAGGAAGCCGTATTTTCACATTATGCCCTGGTCGTATAAAAGCCCCTGATGAATCTAAAGATGATATAGTGTCTTCTCCCGCTCTCCTGTCTCCTACATTATGGACATGTTAAGGTGTCTGAACCTTTACTCGTTACATCGTTACGTTGGTAGAGCCAGGCCTCGTCTTAATGGCCCTTAATTGGTCTCTCTCTAAATTATGTATTCTCCTTTAAAGTCAATGTCTCTGAACTAAAAACCCAGAACCAAGAAAGAGGTTTAAGCGGCGACTGATAAAGTGGTGCAAATACGTCTTCATCTGGTGCCTTTTCATTAGGCAACCATGTCTTCTAATGGAATTTCCCCACAAGGCACACAGGGGGTTTACACACAAAACGCCGCAGTTTGCCCTTGTTGCAAACGACAATATACGATCTCGAGAGGGGGGGCCCTATAAGATCTTTAGTCTAACAAAAAGGGAAGGAAAGAACGTGGGAGCAAGGGGAGCAAGGGAGAAGAATCGGAGGGGAGGGAAGAAAGACAATAGATGTAAAAAGGAGCAAACAGTGAAAAGGGACGAAGGGAGGCAACGAGAGAAGGGGATAAAAAAATAGAATAAATGGGGTAAAGAAGAGGAATGGAGGGCAATATGGGATAGTCTCTCCCTAACTTTCCCATATTGCCCTCCAATCCTCTTCTTTACCCATAGCTGAAAGAGGAAATGGGAGAGGAATGTGTGGGTGGAAAAGTAAAAGATGTGGAGCAAAGCGGAAAAGGATGTGGGGGAAAAGAGGAAAAGGATGTGAGGGCAAAGAGGAAAAGGATGTGAGGGCAAAGAGGAAAAGGATGTGAGGGCAAAGAGGAAAAGGATGTGAGGGCAAAGAGGAAAAGGACGTGGGGGCAAAGAGGAAAAGGACGTGGGGGCAAAGAGGAAAAGGACGTGGGGCAAAGAGGAAAAGGACGTGGGGGAAAGAGGAAAAGGACATGGGGCAAAGAGGAAAAGGACATGGGGCAAAGAGGAAAAGGACATGGGGCAAAGAGGAAAAGGACATGGGGCAAAGAGGAAAAGGACATGGGGCAAAGAGGAAAAGGACGTGGAAGTAAAGAGGTAAAGTAAAGGATGTGGGGGGCAAAGAGATAAAGTGTAGGATGTGGGGGCAAAGAGGTAAAGTAATGGATGTGGGGGCAAAGAGGTAAAGTAATGGATGTGGGGGCAAAGAGGTAAAGTAATGGATGTGGGGGCAAAGAGGTAAAGTATGTGGGGCAAAGAGGTAAAGGACGTGGGGGCAAAGAGGAAAAGGACGTGGGGGCAAAGAGGAAAAGGACGTGGGGGCAAAGAGGAAAAGGACGTGGGGGCAAAGAGGAAAAGGACGTGGGGGCAAAGAGGAAAAGGACGTGGGGGCAAAGAGGAAAAGGACGTGGGGGCAAAGAGGAAAAGGACGTGGGGCAAAGAGGAAAAGGACGTGGGGCAAAGAGGAAAAGGACGTGGGGGCAAAGAGGAAAAGGACGTGGGGGCAAAGAGGAAAAGGACGTGGGGGCAAAGAGGAAAAGGACGTGGGGGCAAAGAGGAAAAGGACGTGGGGGCAAAGAGGAAAAGGACGTGGGGGCAAAGAGGAAAAGGACGTGGGGCAAAGAGGAAAAGGACGTGGGGGCAAAGAGGAAAAGGACATGGGGCAAAGAGGAAAAGGACGTGGGGCAAAGAGGAAAAGGACGTGGGGCAAAGAGGAAAAGGACGTGGGGGCAAAGAGGAAAAGGACATGGGGCAAAGAGGAAAAGGACATGGGGCAAAGAGGAAAAGGACATGGGGCAAAGAGGAAAAGGACATGGGGCAAAGAGGAAAAGGACATGGGGCAAAGAGGAAAAGGACGTGGAAGTAAAGAGGTAAAGTAAAGGATGTGGGGGCAAAGAGATAAAGTGTAGGATGTGGGGGGCAAAGAGGTAAAGTAATGGATGTGGGGGCAAAGAGGTAAAGTAATGGATGTGGGGGCAAAGAGGTAAAGTATGTGGGGCAAAGAGGTAAAGGACGTGGGGGCAAAGAGGTAAAGGACGTGGGGGCAAAGAGGTAAAGGACGTGGGGGCAAAGAGGAAAAGAGGTAAAGGACGTGGGGGCAAAGAGGAAAAGACGTGGGGGCAAGAGGAAAAGGACGTGGGGGCAAAGAGGAAAAGGACGTGGGGCAAAGAGGAAAAGGACGTGGGGGCAAAGAGGAAAAGGACGTGGGGGCAAAGAGGAAAAGGACATGGGGCAAAGAGGAAAAGGACGTGGAAGTAAAGAGGTAAAGTAAAGGACGTGGGGGCAAAGAGATAAAGTGAGGGATGTGGGGGCAAAGAGGTAAAGTGAAGGATGTGGGGGGCAAAGAGGTAAAGTAATGGATGTGGGGGCAAGAGGTAAAGTAATGGATGTGGGGGCAAAGAGGTAAAGGATGTGGGGGCAAAGAGGTAAAGGATGTGGGGGCAAAGAGGTAAAGTAATGGATGTGGGGACAAAGAGGTAAAGTAATGGATGTGGGGGCAAAGAGGTAAAGTAATGGATGTGGGGGCAAAGAGGTAAAGGATGTGGGGGCAAAGAGGTAAAGGATGTGGGGGCAAAGAGGTAAAGGATGTGGGGACAAAGAGGTAAAGTAATGGATGTGGGGGCAAAGAGGTAAAGGATGTGGGGGCAAAGAGGTAAAGGATGTGGGGGCAAAGAGTAAAGGATGTGGGGCAAAGAGGTAAAGGATGTGGGGGCAAAGAGGTAAAGGATGTGGGGGCAAAGAGGTAAAGGATGTGGGGCAAAGAGGTAAGGATGTGGGGCAAAGAGGAAAAGGACGTGGGGGCAAAGAGGAAAAGGACATGGGGCAAAGAGGTAAAGGATGTGGGGCAAAGAGGAAAAGGACGTGGGGGCAAAGAGGAAAAGGACATGGGGCAAAGAGGAAAAGGACGTGGAAGTAAAGAGGTAAAGTAAAGGACGTGGGGGCAAAGAGATAAAGTGAGGGATGTGGGGGCAAAGAGGTAAAGTGAAGGATGTGGGGGGCAAAGAGGTAAAGTAATGGATGTGGGGGCAAAGAGGTAAAGTAATGGATGTGGGGGCAAAGAGGTAAAGGATGTGGGGGAAGAGGTAAAGGATGTGGGGCAAAGAGGTAAAGGATTGGGGCAAAGAGGTAAAGTAATGGATGTGGGGCAAAGAGGTAAAGTAATGGATGTGGGGGCAAAGAGGTAAAGTAATGGATGTGGGGGCAAAGAGGTAAAGGATGTGGGGGCAAAGAGGTAAAGGATGTGGGGGCAAGAGGTAAAGGATGTGGGGACAAGAGGTAAAGTAATGGATGTGGGGGCAAAGAGGTAAAGTAGGATGTGGGGGCAAAGAGGTAAAGGATGTGGGGGCAAAGAGGTAAAGGATGTGGGGAAAAGAGGTAAAGATGTGGGGGCAAAGAGGTAAAGGATGTGGGGCAAAGAGGTAAAGGATGTGGGGCAAAGAGGTAAGGATGTGGGGCAAGAGGAAAAGGACAAAGGGAAGAAGGACATGGGGCAAAGGAGAAAAGGACGTGGAAGTAAAGAGGTAAAGTAAAGGACGTGGGGGCAAAGAGATAAAGTGAGGGATGTGGGGGCAAAGAGGTAAAGTAAAGGGAATGTGAGGGAAAAAGGTAAAGCAAAAGGGAGGTACAAATTATACAGAGGAAACGACCCAAGAGCAAACGGGAAAAAAAGAAAAAGGAATGAGATTGAAAGGGCGATGTATAGAGCAATCGACAAGAAAGGGAGAGGAATGAAAGGAAACACAGGGGATCTGTCTGAGGGAAAGGGAATCCCTGTGGTAAGAACACATGGACGGCTCTAAATAACTGCAGTCCGAGGAATCCCCTTTGTGAAGCGGCAGCCGTGAGGAGAACCAGCCCTCTGAGGTCTTCACAGCTCCGCTTTCTCGACTTGACGCTCTACAAATAGCCGCGTATGGCTCCGCCTGCGTCTTTGGCTCGAAATAGCGAGCGGGAGTTGTCACAGCTGGTCAAACCGGGAGACAGCAGCAACGCAGACCTAGTGTCATTCAAGTTAACGATGCCATTCATCCGTGTCCCGCGATCGCCAGGCCCTCGCCGAGAGGATTCTCCTAAATTTAGAGCCAAGTGGCTTTGGTGAAATCTTTCCCTCGTCCGTCTGGACGAGCAGGTGGTGTAAAGAGAGAGTGCTCGGGGACACATACCAACGCGGTGACACGTCCCTTAGCGTATATTTACTTTACGACCGTATTAAATAACCATCAACCTAACGCTTTTACCAGCCGGGCGCATCTCCCCCTCCTCACGTATTCTCTCATTTCCATCACATTCATTTTATCATCCGGGTCTTTTTCCTCTGTTTACAACCGCACCTGTCCCCATATCTTTACGCCATGTTTAATTATGGCCGCCATCATGTCATCCAGCCTGTACCAACTTACTACACTGCCTGGCCAAAATAAAACTCACCACGTGGGTATAACTCAGACGCTCGCCTTCCATTGGGCAATTACTGCCGTGGTTAATAGGTTTCGGCATAAAATGAGGTCATGTGACTCCCTGAATATACTGAATGGCAGGTTTTTCCATCAATGGGTTTTTTCTCCCCTGATGGCACAACGGGCATATTCCAAGATGGCAATGCCAGGATTCATCGGACTCAAATTGTGCAAGAGTGGTTGAGGGAGCATGAGACATCATTTTCACACATGGATTGGCCACCGCACAGTCCAGACCTTAACCCCATTGAGGTTAATCTTTGGGATAATGTGCTGGAGAAGACTTCACGCAGCGCCGCGACTCTCCCATCATCAATACAAGATCTTGGCCACAATTTAATGCCGCTCTGGACGCCAATAAACGCTGTGACATCGCGTGAGCTTATCGGCACAATGCCACGGCGTATGCGTGACGCAATCACAGCAAAAGGCGACACAGTGTGACACGTTCTTTTGGCCAGGCTGTGTCTTTTTCTGCATTTTCTGAGTATTTTATAGCCTCGGTCGTTTGAAGAAAAGCAAAATACTTGTCTCTCGAATTGAAAAATTCCCAGAAATCAGCTCCTTCGATGCACACAGAACCACAACTCCCACTGTGCTTTGCCAGCCGTGCATGTGACCCTGCGTACAGGAGGTGGAAACACTGTCAGTAGAGGTTCCGGCCGAACTCAACACAGCTTGGTTTTTTAGTAAAGCATTAATCCGCCGGCAATATAACTTCCTTATGCAAAGAGCATTTTCAGCTGACAGGTCCACTTTAACACAGTCTGGGTTATAAATTTCTGCTTAACACCTCGGGTAGGAGACGGGCGTGATTTGTCGCACACCTCCCACGCCATCTAAAGGGATGAGCTCGGAGAGTGGCATGGGCAGGTCTGGTGACAAGGTGAGATGTGTCAACCCCTGGTTATTTACCTGGAAACCTGCTGAACTGCCTCCTCGACTATTATAATGGCGGAAATGTCTTCCGTGCATTGCTATTCTGGGTCTGCATCCCTCACACCCCTACTTAGGAGCTCCTCCATATATTCACGGTGTGCGGGTGTCTTTTTAGGAGCTCCTCCATATATTCAGGGTGTGCGGGTGTCTTTTTAGGGGCTCCTCCATATATTCAGGGTGTGCGGGTGTCTTTTTAGGGGCTCCTCCATATATTCAGGGTGTGCGGGTGTCTTTTTAGGGGCTCCTCCATATATTCAGGGTGTGTGGGTGTCTTTTTAGGGGCTCCTCCATATATTCAGGGTGTGTGGGTGTCTTTTTTAGGGGCTCCTCCATATATTCAGGTGTGCGGGTGTCATTTTAGGGGCTCCTCCATATATTCAGGGTGTGCAGGTGTATTTTTAGGGGTTCCTCCATATATTCAGGGTGTCTTTTTAGAGCGCCTCCATATATTCAGGGTGTGCGGGTGTCTTTTTAGGAGCGCCTCCATATATTCAGGGTGTGCGGGTGTCTTTTTAGGAGCGCCTCCATATATTCAGGGTGTGCGGGTGTCTTTTTAGGAGCGCCTCCATATATTCAGGGTGTGCGGGTGTCTTTTTAGGGGCTCCTCCATATATTCAGGGTGTGCGGGTGTCATTTTAGGGGCTCCTCCATATATTCAGGGTGTGCGGGTGTCATTTTAGGGGCTCCTCCATATATTCAGGGTGTGCGGGTGTCATTTTAGGGGCTCCTCCATATATTCAGGGTGTGCGGGTGTCATTTTAGGGGCTCCTCCATATATTCAGGGTGTGTGGGTGTCATTTTAGGGGCTCCTCCATATATTCTGGGTGTGCGGGTGTCTTTTTAGGGGTTCCTCCATATATTCAGGGTGTGCGGGTGTCTTTTTAGGGGCTCCTCCATATATTCAGGGTGTGCGGGTGTCATTTTAGGGGCTCCTCCATATATTCTGGGTGTGCGGGTGTCATTTTAGGGGCTCCTCCATATATTCAGGGTGTGCGGGTGTCTTTTTAGGGGCTCCTCCATATATTCAGGGTGTGCGGGTGTCTTTTTAGGGGTTCCTCCATATATTCAGGGTGTGTGGGTGTCTTTTTAGGGGCTCCTCCATATATTCAGGGTGTGCGGGTGTCTTTTTAGGGGCTCCTCCATATATTCAGGGTGTGTGGGTGTCTTTTTAGGGGCTCCTCCATATATTCAGGGTGTGTGGGTGTCTTTTTAGGGGCTCCTCCATATATTCAGGGTGTGCGGGTGTCTTTTTAGGGGCTCCTCCATATATTCAGGGTGTGCGGGTGTCATTTTAGGGGCTCCTCCATATAATTCAGGGTGTGCGGGTGTCATTTTAGGGGCTCCTCCATATATTCAGGTGTGCGGGTGTCTTTTTAGGGGCTCCTCCATATATTCAGGTGTGCGGGTGTCATTTTAGGGGCTCCTCCATATATTCAGGGTGTGCGGGTGTCATTTTAGGGGCTCCTCCATATATTCAGGGCGTGTGGGTGCACCTTTCTAGGGTCCAGAGAATGTCCGGGGGGGGTCCTCATGTCATACTACACATCAGGTGCACATGTATTCAGCTCTGTAACGCGCTCTTCTGTACCTGCATGGCGTTTCTGTGCATGTGGT
This sequence comes from Leptobrachium leishanense, assembly GCA_009667805.1. Lineage (NCBI taxonomy): Eukaryota > Metazoa > Chordata > Amphibia > Anura > Megophryidae > Leptobrachium > Leptobrachium leishanense. The sequence goes on from CM019069.1 coordinate 147,212,615, forward strand.
GCCCAATCTACACCGACATTGACTCCGAGGTTCAGTTTAATGCAGATATACCCAGGAAAACCTAAATCCTGGCCTGTTTGTGGTCATTGAAGATCGGAATGACACAGCTCTATGCTTAGCCCTTAACCTGCCGTGCAGTCTGAGCAGCTCCTATAGCCAAGGCGCAGGATTTCCTGGCAACGACAGACAAAAACAGGCAGACAGCGTGTGATTCAAGCACCCAGTGCTATGCATGAAGGTCTATACACGAAATGGTGAAGATTTGGAAATTTTAGGTCAAAACAGCCAAACTGAAAGAACAGCGAGGCCGGGAAATTTTAAAAATTCGTAAAAAATCTGGTATTTTGTCCCAAAATGTCAGTGCGTCACCTTTTTGTTAAAGAAGGTACCCGTCGCGTCCTCCAGTTGGGTCCGTTTCAGGGGCGATCGAGGCTTCCACATTGCTACTATGTAACCAGGGCATCCGCCGCGCATCACTCTGCACCGTATAATGATACAGAGTATCTGCCTGAGCTCCCGTTACACGTCACGCTGATTGTCGGCGTGAGGACCCCGAGCGCACATCACGATCCTTATATTCTGACATTGCGATGAACACAACACGTGTGCGATCGATGAGAAACACCACGGGGTCCCGGATCGAGAGGAACGGTCGCTCTCCGGGGAGGTCCGCAGCACTTCGCCACACAGTGAAGGCCAATTTTAAACAAGGCGGGGCGTATGTTTGTATCTACAGGGACGTGCCAGGGGGGGCCGCGTGGCATGCCAGGGGGGCCGCACAGACGCGTCGGCAAAGCCTCGCTTAGGAAGGATATTCAAAAAGTATCGGCACTTGTAACAAACTAAAAGGGTCTTCAATAGGAGTTTTGACGAAAGTTTGCGGCACTGTAAGGGGGCTCGACGTACGGCCATGCATTATAAGGGGGTCTCGATGCAGGGTCATGCAGTAATAAGGGGGTCTTGACGAAGGCTAGAGGAGCTATAAGGGGGTTTCGAAGAGTCGCAGCACTATCAGAGGGGGTCATGACAAAGAGTCGCGGATCGGGGGGGTCTCACTCTCCACGAAAAGCCGCGGCAATACCGTGGGTCCCTGTGAAGGGTCACGGCACTATGAGGGGGGGTCTCTCCAAAAGGGGTCGCAGCACTATGAGGGGGGGGGGGTCTGTCCACGAAGGATCGCAGCACTATGAGGGGGTCTCTCACGAAGGTCGCGGCACTATGAGGGGGTCTCTCCACGAAGGGTCGCGGCACTATGAGGGGGGGGGTCTCTCCACGAAGGGTCGCGGCACTATGAGGGGGTCTCTCCACGAAGGGTCGCGGCACTATGAGGGGGGGTTTCCCAAAAGGGGTCGCAGCACTATGAGGGGGGGTCTGTCCACGAAGGGTCGCGGCACTATGAGGGGGTCTCTCCACGAAGGGTCGTGGCACTATGAGGGGGTCTCTCCACGAAGGGTCGTGGCACTATGAGGGGGTCTCTCCACGAAGGGTCGTGGCACTATGAGGGGGTCTCTCCACGAAGGGTCGTGGCACTATGAGGGGGGTCTCTCCACGAAGGGTCGTGGCACTATGAGGGGGGTCTCTCCACGAAGGGTCGCGGCACTATGAGGGGGTCTCTCCACGAAGGGTCACGGCACTATGAGGGGGGTCTCTCCAAAAGGGGTCGCAGCACTATGAGGGGGGGGTCTATCCACGAAGGGTCGCGGCACTATGACGGGGTCTCTCCACGAAGGTCACGGCACTATGAGGGGGGGGGGGTCTATCCACGAAGGGTCGCGGCACTATGACGGGGTCTCTCCACGAAAGGTCACGGCACTATGAGGGGGTCTCTCCACGAAGGGTCGTGGCACTATGAGGGGGTCTCTCCACGAAGGGTCGTGGCACTATGAGGGGGTCTCTCCACGAAGGGTCGTGGCACTATGAGGGGGGTCTCTCCACGAAGGGTCGCGGCACTATGAGGGGTCTCTCCAAAAGGGGTCGCAGCACTATGAGGGGGGGGTCTATCCACGAAGGGTCGCGGCACTATGACGGGGTCTCTCCACGAAAGGTCGCGGCACTATGAGGGGGTCTCTCCACGAAGGGTCGCGGCACTATGAGGGGGTCTCTCCACGAAGGGTAACAGCACTATGACGGGGTCTCTCCACGTAGGGTCGCAGCACTATGACGGGGTCTCTCCACGTAGGGTCGCAGCACTATGACGGGGTCTCTCCACGTAGGGTCGCAGCACTATGACGGGGTCTCTCCACGTAGGGTCGCAGCACTATGACGGGGTCTCTCCACGTAGGGTCGCAGCACTATGACGGGGTCTCTCCATGAAGTATCACAGCACCATGAGAGGGTCTCTCCACAAAAGGTCGCGGCACTATGAGGGGGTCTCTCCACGAAGTATCACAGCACTATGAGGGGGTCTCTCCACGAAGTATCACAGCACCATGAGAGGGTCTCTCCACGAAGGGTCGTGGCACTATGACGGGGTCTCTCCACAAAGTATCACAGCACCATGAGGGGGTCTCTCCACAAAAGGTCGCGGCACTATGAGGGGGTCTCTCCACGAAGTATCACAGCACTATGAGGGGGTCTCTCCACGAAGGGTCGCGGCACTATGAGGGGTCTCTCCACGAAGGGTCGCGGCACTATGAGGGGGTCTCTCCACGAAGGGTCGCGGCACTATGAGGGGGTCTCTCCACGAAGGGTCGCGGCACTATGAGGGGGTCTCTCCACGAAGGGTCGCGGCACTATGAGGGGGTCTCTCCACGAAGGGTCGCGGCACTATGAGGGGGTCTCTCCACGAAGGGTCGCGGCACTATGAGGGGGTCTCTCCACGAAGGGTCGCGGCACTATGAGGGGGGTCTCTCCACAAAGTATCACAGCACCATGAGGGGGGTCTCTCCACGAAAGGTCGCGGCACAATGAGGGGTCTCCATGAAGGATCGCGGCACAACCAGAGGTTCTTGACAAAGGGGTGTGTACAAAGGGTCCCGTCACTATGAGGGGGAACACGACAAAAGGTTGCAGCGCAATGACAGGAGATCTTGACACTATGAGGGGGTCTCGTCCCGCCATTTTGACGAAGGGTCTCGGCACTAGGAGGGGTCTCAGCAAAGGGTCGCAGCACTACCAGGGGGCTCAACAAAAAGTTGTGGCAGTACCAGGAGGTCTGTAGAAGGGGTCGCAGCGGATTATCGGGGTCGTCTTGATAAAGCGCTGCACGTCAAACAATAAGGAGAATATAAATAAATTCTGATCAACGCAGCAACGAGAAAAAGAACAGGGGGCGTTAAAACACACACGGGTCTCCAGGGTGAGGGGGGGGGTGCTCTGGAGTTGAATTGGTGTTAGATACAGCACCGGGACACATCGCTGGGGGGGGGGGGATCATTTTTGAGAAGCACTCAATATGCCTTTGTATTAGGAAGGAATAGAAGTCCACATTTTTGGGGCACATTCAGAGAGCACGCTGTATACTTGCTTATAAGGACAGGTAGAGGGCACATTTGGGGCACGTTACATATCTGAGCATTAGGCGGGGTAGAGGGGAGACACACTGCATATCTGAGGATTAGGATGGGTAGTGGGCACATTTTGGGGGTACAGGGTATATCTGGGGGGGACTGCATACCTTTATATTGAGAGTGGGTGGGGGGCACATTATATACCTGGGTATTAGAATGAGTAGAGGTCAGATTTGGGGGCCACACTGTATATATGCGTATAAGGAGGGGTATAGGGTACATGGGGGGGGGCACACTGCATACCTTGGTATTATGAGGGCGTAGAGGGCACATTACATACCTGTGTATTAGGAGGGGGTTGAGGGCACATTTTGGGGGGCACACTGTATACCTGGGTATTAGAATGGGTAGTGGGCAGACTTGAGAGCACACTGGATATACGTATAGAAAAAGGAGAGGGTAGAGGGCACATGGGGGGCACACTGCAAACCAGGGTATTATGGGGGCGTAGAGGGCACATTATATACCTGTGTATTAGAGGGGGGTAGAGGGCACATTATATACCTGTGTATTAGGAGGGGGGTAGAGGGCACATTATATACCTGTGTATTAGGAGGGGGGTAGAGGGCACATTATATACCTGTGTATTAGGAGGGGGGGTAGAGGGCACATTATATACCTGTGTATTAGGAGGGGGGTAGAGGGCACATTATATACCTGTGTATTAGGGGGGGGGGTAGAGGGCACATTATATACCTGTGTATTAGGAGGGGGGTAGAGGGCACATTATATACCTGTGTATTAGGAGGGGGGTAGAGGGCACATTATATACCTGTGTATTAGGAGGGGGGGTAGAGGGCACATTATATACCTGTGTATTAGGAGGGGGGTAGAGGGCACATTATATACCTGTGTATTAGAGGGGGGTAGGGGCACATTATATACCTGTGTATTAGGAGGGGTGTAAGAGGGCACATTATATACCTGTGTATTAGGAGGAGGGGGGTAGAGGGCACATTATATACCTGTGTATTAGGAGGAGGGGGGGTAGAGGGCACATTATATACCTGTGTATTAGGAGGGGGGGGTAGAGGGCACATTATATACCAGTGTATTAGGAGGGGGGGGGTAGAGGGCACATTATATACCTGTGTATTAGGAGGGGGGTAGAGGGCACAATTATATACCTGTGTATTAGGAGGGGGGGTGAGACATTATATACCTGTGTATTAGGAGGGGGGGTAGAGGGCACATTATATACTGTGTATTAGGAGGGGGGGTAGAGGGCACATTATATACCTGTGTATTAGGAGGGGGGGTAGAGGGCACATTATATACCTGTGTATTAGGAGGGGGGATAGAGGGCACATTATATACCTGTGTATTAGGAGGGGGGGGTAGAGGGCACATTATATACCTGTGTATTAGGAGGGGGGGGTAGAGGGCACATTATATACCTGTGTATTAGGAGGGAGGGGGGGTAGAGGGCACATTATATACCTGTTATTAGGAGGGGGGGTTAGAGGGCACATTATACACCTGTGTATTAGGAGGGGGGATAGAGGGCATTATATACCTGTGTATTAGGAGGGGGGGTAGAGGGCACATTATAACCTGTGTATTAGGAGGGGGGATAGAGGGCACATTATATACCTGTGTATTAGGAGGGGGGGGGTAGAGGGCACATTATATACCTGTGTATTAGGAGGGGGGGTAGAGGGCACATTATATACCTGTGTATTAGGAGGGAGGGGGGGTAGAGGGCACATTATATTACCTGTGTATTAGGAGGGGGGGTAGAGGGCACATTATACACCTGTGTATTAGGAGGGGGGGTAGAGGGCACATTATATACCTGTGTATTAGGAGGGGGGGGTAGAGGCACATTATACACCTGTGTATTAGGAGGGGGGATAGAGGGCACATTATATACCTGTGTATTAGGAGGGGGGGTAGAGGGCACATTATATACCTGTGTATTAGGAGGGAGGGGGGGTAGAGGGCACATTATATACCTGTGTATTAGGAGGGGGGGTAGAGGGCACATTATATACCTGTGTATTAGGAGGGGGGATAGAGGGCACATTATATACCTGTGTATTAGGAGGGGGGGGTAGAGGGCAAATAATACCTGTGTATTAGGAGGGGGGGGAGAGGGCACATTATACCTGTGTATTAGGAGGGGGGTAGAGGGCACATTATATACCTGTGTATTAGGAGGGGGGTAGAGGGCACATTATATACCTGTGTATTAGGAGGGGTGTAAGAGGGCACATTATATACCTGTGTATTAGGAGGAGGGGGGGTAGAGGCACATTATATACCTGTGTATTAGGAGGAGGGGGGGTAGAGGGCACATTATATACCTGTGTATTAGGAGGGGGGGGTAGAGGGCACATTATATACCAGTGTATTAGGAGGGGGGGGTAGAGGGCACATTATATACCTGTGTATTAGGAGGGGGGTAGAGGGCACATTATATACCTGTGTATTAGGAGGGGGGGTAGAGGGCACATTATATACCTGTGTATTAGGAGGGGGGGTAGAGGGCACATTATATACCTGTGTATTAGGAGGGGGGTAGAGGGCACATTATATACCTGTGTATTAGGAGGGGGGTAGAGGGCACATTATATACCTGTGTATTAGGAGGGGGGATAGAGGGCACATTATATACCTGTGTATTAGGAGGGGGGGGTAGAGAGGGCACATTATATACCTGTGTATTAGGAGGGGGGGGTAGAGGGCACATTATATACCTGTGTATTAGGAGGGAGGGGGGGTAGAGGCACATTTATACCTGTGTATTAGGAGGGGGGGTAGAGGGCACATTATACACCTGTGTATTAGGAGGGGGGATAGAGGGCACATTATATACCTGTGTATTAGGAGGGGGGGTAGAAGGGCACATTATAACCTGTGTATTAGGAGGGGGGATAGAGGGCACATTATATACCTGTGTATTAGGAGGGGGGGGGTAGAGGGCACATTATATACCTGTGTATTAGGAGGGGGGGTAGAGGGCACATTATATACCTGTGTATTAGGAGGGAGGGGGGTAGAGGGCACATTATATACCTGTGTATTAGGAGGGGGGGTAGAGGGCACATTATACACCTGGTATATGGAGGGGGGGTAGAGGGCACATTATATACCTGTGTATTAGGAGGGGGGTAGAGGCACATTACACCTGTGTATTAGGAGGGGGGATAGAGGGCACATTATATACCTGTGTATTAGGAGGGGGGGGTAGAGGGCACATTATATACCTGTGTATTAGGAGGGAGGGGGGGGAGAGGGCACATTATATCCTGTGTATTAGGAGGGGGGGGTAGAGGGCACATTATATACCTGTGTATTAGGAGGGGGGATAGAGGGCACATTATATACCTGTGTATTAGGAGGGGGGGGTAGAGGGCACATTATATACCTGTGTATTAGGAGGGGGGGTAGAGGGCACATTATATACCTGTGTATTAGGAGGGGGGTAGAGGGCACATGTCGGGGGTACACTGTATAAGGAGGGGTAGGGGTACATGTGACATTGGAGTGGTTTGAGAAGCAGGGGGTGGGGTGATTCAAACACACGGAGAGGGGGGGGGGGACCATTAACCCCTTTCCCTGCCAGCCAATCCTATCCGGGTTCCCAGGCCAGGGCTGACAGACAGAGCCAAGGAATAAAGCTAAATAAATACCTTTATAAAGACTCCCAGGACGGGTCCAGGCGCTGCCGGCTCCTCTTCCCCCCCGGCTTCCTCCTCCTCCTCTATTTCCGGGTCTCAGTAGCTCCAACTGCCGGTAAGGCCAAGCAAAAGCCGACAACACTGCGTGACTACATGTCCCGGGAGCCTCTGCGCCATACGTCACCGTACGTCTTCGTGTGTAAAAGCGCAGGGCCCGTCGGGACCTGTAGTCTTTTCTACAGCGATGTAGTAATTGCTGCATTTAGAGGGGTGTGAAACAAATGTCATTATTACGTATAATATACTTTTTTTTTATAGTTACATAAAACACGTCTGTTTAGCCAATATTTAATCTGGTGTTCACCTTTCTGAAGCTACCTGTGGTGTTTAACCCTGGTTTCTGTGGTAAAAATTTGCAATTTAGCCTTTATGACACAAAAAAATGTGTTTTTTTTATGCTCCATAAACTGCACCTATTTCACATGCAGCTTCTATTTTTATGCTTTATGTGTCCTAGTATTATTTCCAGGTCCACCAAGTGTTTCCTGGACATTTACCACTTAAATTTACCCTTGGGCGAGTCAGGAAAAGTGCTGCCCTGCAGTACACCTAATATCCACGCAAAGGAGAGGGGAGGGGGTCAGAAAAGGCCCAAACGTCTTCATTATTATATTGGGGTTCGACCAGCTGCATGTAAACGCCATATTATTATAATCATTTAACTAGCGCCAACACTATCTGTGGCGCTGTATGATAAAGAATGGGGAATTTAACACAATTACAGATTTAAACAGTGAGGATGCGGAGAGAGACCTACTTTTATGTTGTAAGGTGCTGGGGAACATAGAAACATAAATTATCATTGTTACTAGAAGAAAAAAACATCTCTACAGTATATTGTTGCATTTATCACTAACCCGAGACACATTGCGGGGAGATTTATTGCTTCGCAGCTCTGTTATACACCTGCACACCCCAAATATATGGAGGAGACCCTAAAAAGACACCCACACACCCTCAATATATGGAGGAGCCCCTAAAAAGACACCCGCACACCCTGAATATATGGAGGAGGTCCTTAAAATACACCCGCACACCCTGAATATACGAAGGAGTCCAAGAAGACACACCGCACACCCTGAATATATGGAGGAGCCCCTAAAAAGACACCCACACACCCTGAATATATGGAGGAGCCCCTAAAAAGACACCCGCACACCCTGAATATATGGAGGAGCCCCTAAAAAGACACCCGCACATCCTGAATATATGGAGGAGCCCCTAAAAAGACACCCGCACACCCTGAATATACGGAGGAGTCCCAAAAAGACACCCACACACCCGGAATACATGGAGGAGCCCCTAAAAATCACCCACACACCCTGAATATATGGAGGAAACCCTTAGGCTAGGGTCAGACTGAGGCAGTGCGAACGCGCGTTCTGGCGCACATAATCACGGCCGCACTAGCAGCAGATGCCGGGCAATGACAGCCAATATACGAAGTACGGTCGCACAAAAGTCCGGCCGCGCAACGCAAGTGGAAAATGAACGCATTTTTTCGAGAACGTTAAACCGCTGGTACTGACGTACAGAGTGCGCTGCGGCCGCATAGCAGCGTGTGTGCGTGATTAGGAGATGTCAGACGCGCTAGTGTGCGGCTAACATAACGTTCAAACAGCCGGATTTCCCTAGACTTCTTTTCACCCCATCGTCATGAAATACGTCCAGAATTGCGCATCGTCTGACCACTTAAGCGTATTCCGTGAAAAAATGCGTGCGCACGCATCGACGTACATTTTGACGGTGGCCGCAGAAAATGCGCTCATCTGTCCCTAGCCTAAAATGACCCCCTCACACCCTGAATATATGGAGGAGCCCCATAAAAGACACCCGCACACCCTGAATATATGGAGGAGTCCCTAAAAAGTCACCTGCACACCCTGAATATATGGAGGAGCCCCTAAAAAGACACCTACACACCCTGAATATATGGAGGAGCCCCTAGAAAGACACCTACACACCCTGAAAATATGGAGGAGCCCCTAAAAAGACACCCGCACACCCTGAATATATGGAGGAGTCCCAAAAAGACACACCCTCACCCTGAATATATGGAGGAGCCCCTAAAAAGACACCCGCACACCCTGAATATATAGAGGAGCCTCTAAAAAGACACCCACACACCCTGAATATATGGAGGAGCCCCTAAAATTACACCCGCACACCCTGAATTATGGAGGAACGCCTAAAAAGCACCCGCACACCCTGAATATATAGAGGAGCCTCTAAAAAGACACCCACACACCCTGAATATATGGAGGAGCCCCTAAAATTACACCCGCACACCCTGAATATATGGAGGAACGCCTAAAAAGACACCCGCACACCCTGAATATATAGAGGAGCCTCTAAAAAGACACCCACACACCCTGAATATATGGAGGAGCCCCCTAAAAAGACACCTGCACACCCTGAATATATGGAGGAACCCCTAAAAAGACACCCACACACCCTGAATATACGAAGGAGTCCAAGAAGACACCCGCACACCCTCAATATATGGAGGAGCCCCTAAAAAGACACCCGCACACCCTGAATATACGGAGGAGCCCCTAAAAAGACATTGCACATCCCACATATATGGAGGAGCCTCGAAAACGGCACCGTGGCAAAACTCTGACATACTGAGGAGCAGCAACGCCACCATACAGTGATGCTCAGACCCCTCATTCCTGTTAGAACACCGGCCTGCTATTTTCCAACACAGCCTCACCAGATCTCATAGATTGTAGGCTCATGAGGTCACCTTGCTAAACGTTCTAAAGATCCTCGTTTGGTTTGTATTGTGTCGTGTGTGTGTGTAAATCGCTCACTGTATTTTTTTAATATTCATTTATTTATTATTCTATTTGTAATTAAAAAAGCATCACAAAAAAAAAACCAATTGGAGGGATCCTGGAAATTGTATCTTTACGCAAGGAAACAGAAGGTGAAAGTAAACATAAAACAACACAATGAACAATAACAATGGGGAAAATAAACGGGAAGAGTCAGGGGATGTTTTGGTCGCCTCTTACCCCTTCTGTGAGTGATACTAGACGTATTGAATGATCTTCATCCTCTAAATCAAGGGTCGGCATCCTTGACCCCCCATATATTTTGGCACTACATTTCCCACGAGGCTCATCCATGCTAACGAGTGGCTGAGAATCATGGGAGATGTAGTTCCAAAACATCTGAAAAGCCAAGGTTGCTGAAACCTGCTTAGTGTAACCAGACAAGGGCTCTATCAGGGCTATTCAGAGAGAGGTGAAAACCAGGAGAATGACTGGAGAAGTGAAAATTCTAGGTCAAAATAGCCAAACCAGAAAAATTCTCCCATTTATTTCACTTTCCAAATCGGCTATTTGGTCTAGTGTTCTCTCCTCCTGCCAATTCTCCTGGTTTTCACCTCTCTCTGAATAACCCTGTAGGTGTACAAAAATATATATACATACACCAAGCACACACGCTCACAGAATACGAACCTACTCGCACACAAGGAACGGGGCGTCAAGTAGATCCAGCTACAAGTCTCCTATCTGCAGGAGGCACTAAATACCCTGGATCATGAGCTTTTACACAACTCGCGGAGCGATAAGAGCGCGGTGAGGAGTCATCATGAATCACAAACCAAACCACAAGGAAGTATTTTACTTGTGTGGCAGCCAAAATGGACGTACGCCTTCATGTTAGGCTCCAGGAAAATGTAACACTGTGGGTCAGCAACCGTGGCCCTCTAAATACTTTGGAACTACATCCCCCACCATGCTCAACCAATCATTAGTTTGCCTGAGCATCATGGGAGACGTAGTTCCGAAACATCGACAGCCAAGACTGCTTACATAAATGTTTATGTGCGTTTCTGAGCTGACCATCTCAGTATCTCGCGGTTATCCTGTTTCGCTTCATTTGAAACCTACTGTATTTCTATTTTGTGTCACATTTTGCTGTGATTGCGTCACGCATTCGCCGCGGTGTCGTTTCGATAAGCTTCTGTGATGTCACAGCATTTATTGGCGTCCAGAGTGGCATTAATTTGTGGCCAAGATCTTGTATTGATGATGGGAGAGTCGCAGCGCTGCGTAAAGTCTTCTCCAGCACATTATCCCAAAGATTAACCTCAATGGGGTTAAGGTCTGGACTGTGCGGTGGCCAATCCATGTGTAAAAATGATGTCTCGTGCTCCCTCAACCACTCTCGCACAATTTGAGCCCGATGAATCCTGGCAATGCCATCTTGGAATATGCCCGCTGTGCCATCAGGGGAGGGAAAAAACCCATTGATTGAATATACTGAATGAGCAGGTTTTTCCGAGCGTCACATGACCTCATTTTATGCTGAAAACATATTAATCACTGCAGTAATTATCCAATGGGAGGCGAGCACCTATCGGCTGAGTTAGATACCGGTGCTGACTTCTTTTGGGTGCGAAGTCTAGAGAGTTTGACAATGTTTCAGCCACTGTCATCTTCCGCATAGGAGATGAGGATATTCCCTGAGCAGGGCTTGTGGGAGATGTAGTTTAGAATTTATCAGGCGTTGGAATCTCGGCTTAGAATGATCCCGTTGTGTCCAAAGCAGCCTGACTTTATTTCACATGGAATACATTGTATACACACACTCAATCCTGTAAGGACTGGGAAGCGGCTGAATATTTGTTGACAATCCTGGTCATGTTTGAAATGTACTCAGTTTTTTGTTTTTAGCAAATTTTGATGAAGCTATAAAACCCAATGGCAGTTATTCCAGAACTACACTTCATGAGGCTCGGCCAACCTAACGAGTGCTTGGAGCATCATGGGAGATATAAAGGGGTTATTCACTAAGCAGCGTGTTCACCCCCAAATTGCACCAAAGGGTGAAATTCCCCGTACGGTGCAATTTCATCTAGTCACTAAACTGTCAATTCGTCAAATATTGGTGAATTGACAGCGAAAAACAGTGCAGTTCATCACAGAGCGACAGTTTTCACGACCTTCCGCGGCAGTGAAATTGTCCAATAGAGAACTAATGGTTAATCTAATCTTATTCAGAGAACGATGAACTGCACCAAACGGTCAATTGAATCCTATGGGATTCACCAAAAAAGAAAAAAATTTAATTTGAAAGAAAAAAAAAAAAAAAAAAAATTGTTGAAAAGGACGAGCATAAAGTTTTTCATAAACGCTTTTTAGTATTTATTTTTTAAAGATTTAATCAAATTTTGTCTAAAAGGCATTTTTAAAAAAAAAAAAAACAAACAACCGGTAACAGACCTTTTTATTATTTAGACACTTTAAACCCATAATAAAAAAAAAAAAGTCTTAAACACCTATTGGGAGAATAGGAGAGTTCAGCGGTTTTCAACGACTCCATCTTTGGTGCACTACGGTGACTCCGCGGTGAATAGTGAATTCCCTGAAGGGTCGCCGAAATGGAATAGACGAAACGCACCGAAGTGAAAAATGGTTTTCACCAAAACCAGTAACGCTCTCAAAAGGGGGCTATTCAAAAAGTGTCGGTGATTCCCAAAGCTACCAACACAGGGAAAATCCCCATCGTCGCATTGCCAACAAAAGCCAGCGTTTCCTAGAACCACCCAAGTAGCCGCCCGCAGAAGAGGCTTCGCATAAATAAATTGAAGCTCCTTCTACCAGTGTTTCGGTTTTACTTTTGTGAAAACGCCAACTTTGCTCTGTAACAATGGCGATTAAAAAAAAAAAAAAAAAAAAAAAACACCGGCGCTTGTTGAATATTCCACATAAAATACAGTTTTGTTGTGGTTTTTAATAAAAATGTGCATTATTAAAATCTTCAGTTCTTTCATAAAAAATTATTTAAAAAAAATACAATTTCAGGACTTTTTTTGGGTATGTTCTTTTTTTTCCCTTTTAAATGAAAAGTTAAAGCTTAAGGCCCATGACAACAAAAAACACATCTATAAATGTTGAAATATTGTGCAACCCCCACTTTTTTGTAATATTTACAAACATATGTATATATAAAAAAAAAAAAAATTCTAACAGTTTGTATAATATATACACACGCACAAAAATCAATTTCTAGCAGTTATATATATTATACAGAGAAAGGGGGTATGTGAGGATCCTGAGGACGAGCAACGGCACTAATGGTCTGCTCTACGGTGGGGCCCGCTCAGGTCTCACAAGGTTTTAGCTTGCTGGTGCCATTACAGGGATGAATGCTCCGTATGCAAATCAGCCTGCTCTCACCCAATGAGGGTGTCCAGTACTGACTGCCAAGGACGTCATCCCTGCACGAGAGGTGCAGCAACCCCTGACGATCATTTTGGCCCTGTTAGGCCTGGTCAGGAGGGTATAGCTGACACCCCTCTAGGCACATCAAGCAAGGGGTCCACGTCTGGATGACCCTGTAAACTTAGTGAGAGAAAGGGGGGGTTTTTGAGGGTCCTGAGGACGAGCAACAGCACTAGTGGCCTGCTCTACGGTATATTATACAAACTGCTAGAAAAAAAAAAAAAATATATACACACACACACACATTTCTATCAGTTTGTATAATTCTAAAGATTACACACACACAAAAATCAATTTCTAGTAGTTTGTATATTATATACACAGAGTTTCTAGCAGCTTATATGTTATATACACACACACACACACACAATTTCTAGCAGCTTATGTTATATACACACACAATTTCTAGCAGTTTATATGTTCTACACACACAATTTCTAGCAGCTTATATGTTCTACACACACAATTTCTAGCAGCTTATATGTTATATATACACACACAATTTCTAGCAGCTTATAGGTTCTATACACACACAATTTCTAGCAGCTTATAGGTTCTATACACACACAATTTCTAGCAGTTTATATGTTCTACACACAATTTCTAGCAGCTTATAGGTTCTATACACACACAATTTCTAGCAGCTTATAGGTTCTATACACACACACAATTTCTAGCAGCTTATATGTTATATATACACACACAATTTCTAGCAGCTTATATGAGGCCTGTTCAATACCTCAGCCGCTGCAAGTGCTAAGTTAGCAACCTGCATTGAACGCCGTTCAACCGCTCAGCGCTCAGCAGTGCTAACCTAGCACTTGCAGCGACCCGAGGAGATGCTTCGTGTGACGTATTAAAGATGGCCGCCGCATGAAGCAAGTAACAATGCCGTACAGCAAGATGGCCGCCGCCTCGAAGCAAGTAATAATTCCCTACAGCAATGTTAATTTTGAGGTTTTTGTTCACCAAAGCTCCAAATATTTATTTATTATTTCCCCTGCACATAGACTATATAAATTGAACTGTAATATATTTGTTTCAGAAGTAAACATAACGTTTATTCATTAAAAACTATCATTTGTGGTGTGTGCGTACAAAACGGAATTGTGCTGACTGCTTCTCTTTATTATTTTTTGTCCGAGTGATCCGAAAAACAATCTGAATTTTTCATTAAGAAATTGTCGGCCATTTTGGATTCAAAATTCGCATCCAAAGGGTTCAACAACACTCTGCAGCAAACTGAATTGCTGCGCTGCAGCAATTCAGCAGCTGCTGAGGTATTGAACAGGCCTATGTTCTACACACAATTTCTAGCAGCTTATATGTTCTACACACAATTTCTAGCAGCTTATAGGTTCTATACACACACACAATTTCTAGCAGCTTATAGGTTCTATACACACACACAATTTCTAGCAGCTTATAGGTTCTATACACACACACAATTTCTAGCAGCTTATATATTATATACACACAAATTTCTATATACATTATATAAACCGCTAGAAAAAAAAACCAACAAAAAATATAGAATACACACACACACTTTTACTAGAAGTACACAACATAGAATAAGGACACAAAAATGTGACACTTTTCAATCAAATTGAGTTTTATTTCTCACCAGAAATTTCTGAAAATACACAATGGGGGAAGAAAAAAAAAAATATGTAGTCGATTCCCCGAAAAGTTAAATAGTTCTTTGTACAGAGGAGATAACCTGCTTTCATGCTCCCTCTGACAGTGCAGCCGCCTCAAGGTTTCCACCCGGTTTAACGCAGATGTAAAGCAGTGTCACGGGGCCGCTTGGTGGCGAGTAGCGATATTTCATTAAAAAATACTCAATTTCCGAAGTGTTCAATGACGCTCATCGACGTCTCACATTGTAAAAGATTCATTCAGATTAGCCGGGTGTTGTTTTTTTTGTTTTTTTTTTTAAAGTGCAGTGCCGTCTGCAGTGACCCATCAAAAGGAAACGAGTAAAAGCTCAAAACGCAAGCCTCGATTTTTGCCACATCGCAAAACAATAAATAGATCAGTATTTTCTTTTAAGTCCCCCATTGGGAAAAGAAAAGGGGGAGGCAATCAGACAGGAGGTTTAGAGATCTAGTTGTGTAAAATGTGGTTTAAAGTCATTGAAGAAAAAAAAACAAAAAAAACAAAAAAAAAAATGAAATAAAATCTATTTAAAAAAAAAAAAAAATTAGGTAAAAACATTGAATAGAATAAAACACAAGATGCCGCCCCCCCCTCAAAAAAAATAAAAAACGATAAATGCAATAAAAAAAAAAATGAATAAAATCAGAAAAGAAAACAGAAATTGATAAAGGCAAAAGATAAAATAAATTTATTTGTGTGCTTTGATAAATTGTGTCAAGTGCAGCTGGGCTTGAATGTTCAGCACCCCAACAGGTGGACCTGGAGTCCTAGGGGCAGATAAGAGAAGTCCTAGTAATTAAAAAGGAAGACAAAACAATATGGCGGCTAAACGGACCGTAGAGAGGGCCGACAGAGTTGTTAGAAAAAGTGACAAAGGATAGTTGTACCGGCCAACTCTATGCAGAACACGCCTGGGTCGAGAACACGAAGACAACACTGACATACATGGACTGTGAGGACTTTAAGAAGCCATGTTTTCAGCAAAATAGAAAATTACTCAACTCTTCCGTCGCCCACGCAGATACTGGAACAGAACAGGAAGGTAGACTTCCACAGTTCGGCCGAGAAACCCTTCGGGGTCAATGGAGAAGCCTGGCCGTGATGGAAAGTCATCTTCTGACATGTAGAACATCAAAGACAAGGGAAGCTTCCATCCATGGTGTATCACCAAGCAAAAATGTCAACGAGGATTGCTGCTCTGTTCCCTATAGGGCCGACAGACTGAATCCCACTTCTGCCACCAATACACGTCAACTAATCGAACCAACTTTATACAACAAGGTTTCCCTCATTTTTTGGGGAAACCCTATGGAGTCGAATGAGAAGCCTGTCCTTTATGGAAAGTCAACTTCTGCTCTGTACGGCAATGACATTGTCCAAAACAGGACACAGGAGACTATTCAGGCTCAGATCGGGACAAAAGCTGGATAGGGGGGGGGGGGTGGCTTCCATCCGCGATGTATCACGTGGCGAACGGTGCGTAAATGTCGAGAGAGTGCTGCTCCGAGTGACAGAAAAATCCCACCTCTGCCACCAACACACGTCAACTAAATCGAACCATCTTTCCACGACAACGTTTCTCTCATGACAGAGAACCAATCACAAGCAAGAGCAGGGACCCGAAAAAGACTGGCGGACCGAGACGGACTTCATTAAAAAAAAAAAAAAAAAAAGGATATAATAGTGCAAAATAAAAATAGGTGATAGATCGGGAGAAAATAAAAAACCTAATCCGACGACATTCTTCATGGGTGATCACAAGGTGCGTGTGCTCGGGTGCTCAGCCCCCAACCTCTCGTCGCACAAGGCCGTTTAACCGTTGTCGCCGGGTCTGCACTTCGTTCCGTCCGTGGCACGAATCAAAGACAAAAATCGAGAAAAACTCAACGCTTAACTCTTTGTAGGAGTGTGTCATACAAGGGGGCGGGCGATATCCTGCACCCCCCCTTCTCATACACTATAATTATTTACAGGTCATTCAATATATATATATATATATATAGATATCTATCTCTTTATGTACTTATATACAGACACATATAGAAACATTCTTCAAAAGCGTCTAAAAACGAGATTTTCGTCTGCGTGTATAAAAAAGAAAAAAAAAAAAAAAAGAGAGGGTGTCCGGAGGCGAGAGCTAGAGGAAAACTCCCAAGAAAAAGGGTTTATTGTACATTTTAACCCCCTCCCTCCCTCAGTAGCAGAACGAGGCCTGTCCAGACGATATCCAAAAGGACGGGCAGTCCGAGACGTGGTGTAGCTTTTAGGGAGTGGAGACGTCGGGAGGTGTAGTGTGGTGGGGGTGACCAACCTTGCATATGTCACAGCACCAAGAAAGATGGAACGTGTGGAGTAGGGACCACGGTAGCAACCTGGGCATTAAGCACCAGGGGGCCCCATGTATCTACAACTGAACACATACATTCACGTACGCAGATATACAGTAATAAAGAGCGCCGTACGTCTCTATAATCTACATATATACAAGGTCATTGTGTCCTTTCGTGTGCCGATTCCCTTTTTTTTGCCCCACGCATATTGGCGCCAATCTGCTTTTTCTACTCCGCATGGCAGCTATGTATCGTTGGAGATGCGCTTTTTGGTCCACCCGTTCCAGAGATTTCCTTTGCGGTGTGTCGGACGTTGGTCAGGTTTGCGGGGGTTTATTTGCGGCGTGTCGGACGTCTATCAGGTTTGCGGGTTTTTTGCAGCGTGTCAGACGGTGGTCATGTTTGCCACGACGCGGTTTGGTTCGCGCAGATCCTCGAACGTCTGCGGTGGATTCTGAAGGATACGGAGAGATATATATATATATACGGATATAATATGCTTGATTTGACATATTATACGTGCATATACACCGGTGTGCCGTCACGATGCCATGTACAGGCTCCCTAGACGATTTCTGCCTTTTACAAAATATACAAAAAAAAAAACACAGGTATTTGACGGAGTTCTATTGTCATCTCGGTGGTGGATGTGCAGCGTGTGAGCGACGTTCCGCTGGAAGCACCTGTGGGTCCTGGCGCGGAGCGAGAGGGATATCCTGTGCCCGGCTTGGTGGGAGAGGGAGGTCTCGGGTATACGTGTACGCCACGAGACGTAGGAGAGCGGTGTGCATTACTCAGAGCCATAGGTACAGTAGTAAACAAAGCGTGTGCGTTGTCAGGTGAAACGTGTGCACAACACAAGTTTCTTCAAGTGAATGACTGTGAGCGTGATGAGGGGCTCGGATGCCCATAGTTCCTCTCCCGGTTGTGGGTTCCAGGTACGCGGTGCGCGTTCAGAATGTCCATCCACCCGGAAATCGCTTAAAAGAAAGTGGCAAGTGTCCAGTGTGTCCGGGGTCCAGAGCTGCCTCCTCCGTTTTGGGGGGTCATGGGCAGTTGACCCCATTCTGTGTTACAGGGCACGTGGTGCTAATGGAACCTGCAACGAGAAGAGGAAAAGGGACAGGTTGGACCGCGTTCCATTCGGTGTCACTCGTTCGGTTTCTGGTCTGCCAGGACTCTAGATTCTAGACTGCCAGCATCACACACGCGGCACGGTTTATTCGGAGATCGCAGAACAGAACCAGGAGAATATGGACTGGAGGCTGGTAACCTAGAACCATTAAAGCAGACAGGTGATTCCAGAACATCGGTCTCTAGAACAAACGAAAGAACTGGGGACTCTAGGACAGTGATGGAAGACATTGGCACCTCAGAGGTTACAAAATCACACATTCTGCCATGCCTAGCCAGGAATGAAGCTGCAGCAGCAGCATGGAACATGTAGGTTCAAAACATCTATAGTGGTGAGGAGGTGCACCAGCACTGATCTAGAATTATAAGTTAAGCAGAAAGCACGGGACACTGGCAATCTAGAACCGATATGCAGAGCAGGGTGTATCAGAAGCTGGCAATATAGAACCGATATGCAGAGTAGTGTGCGCGCGCTGGTGATCTAGAATCACCAAGTAGAACACAGCATAGTTGAACCTGGTGATCTAGAATCACTAAAAGCAGGGATTGGCAATCTAGAATCACTACGCAGAGTAGCGTGTGCTGGAGGATGGTGATCTAGAATCACCAAGAACAGAGCTTAGGAGGTGGCTGGTGTCTAGAATTACAATGCAGAGCAGAGTGCGCCAGAGGCTGGCGATCTAGAATCACTATGCCGGAGATTGGTGAACTAGAATCACCAAGTAAAATGTTGGCAATCTAGAATCACAAAGTAGAACAGAGTCTACAGGAGGCTGGTGCTTTAGAATCACCAAGCATTGCAAAGTGTGTCAGAGACTGGCAATCTAAAAACCGATATGCAGAGCAGGGTGTATCAGAGGCTGGCAATCTAGAACCGATATGCAGAGCAGGGTGTATCAGAGGCTGGCAATCTAGAACCGATATGCAGAGCAGGGTGTATCAGAGGCTGGCAATCTTGATGCAAACCGATATGCAGAGTAGTGCGCGTGCCAGAGGCTGGTGATCTAGAATTACCAAGTAGAACACAGCATAGTGGAACCTGGTGATCTAGAATCACTAAAAGCAGGGATTGGCAATCTAGAATCACTATGCAGAGTAGCATGTGCTGGAGGTTGGTGACCTAGAATCACCAAGAACAGAGCTTAGGAGATGGCAGGTGTCTAGAATCACACTGCAGAGCAGAGTGTGCCAGAGGCTGGCGATCTAGAATCACCAAGTAAAATGTTGGCAATCTAGAATCACCAAGTAGAACAGAGTCTACAGGAGGCTGGTGCTCTAGAATCACCAAGCATTGCAAATTTTGTCAGAGACTGGCAATCTAGATTTACTAAGAACTGCACAGTGTGTGACCGCCGCGCCAAACACAAGCATATTCTTGGCTGTCAATCTCCATGAAACCTGGGCTTGGTGGCCTGTTAAAGGATTGCAGACCAGCGGGTGTCCTATACTCCAGGACGTCCTCTAGAAAGGCGCACAGCACTGAATCTTTCCAGAGAAACCTACGCCATGGCGCTGCTTTGCACCGCTCGCATTGGAGTCCCTGAGCTCGATTTTTAAAAACTCAATGGTCGTAACGCCACACACGTCCGGCTCTTACTTCACTTCCAGGATGGCAGGGTTGGTCTCCATGATGGCCACGATTATACGGTCGATGTAATCCTGTAGTCGGAGGTTGATCTCCTCCTGTTTCTGAATGGCTTCCATGAGCTGTGGGACAAAAAAACACAAAAAACGTAAAATAGGCGAATCACGTACAGAGAAAAATGTAAACCGGCCCTCGTGGCACCCGGGAGAAACAAAACCCTCCCAGCATCCACTGAATTACAAGGAATAATTGAACACATGGTATCCCGAGCACGTCAAAGCCCATTCCATCTACACAAGCTGATACGTAGTCTCTGTACCTTAACGATTAAAAGCAGAGCGCTTTTTTTTGCCCTCAAAATGATCGGGCAGATCCTGCTGACAGCCTCAGACCAATTTTAATATTATTATATATAAAATAAAAATA
Source organism: Leptobrachium leishanense (assembly GCA_009667805.1). Taxonomy (NCBI): domain Eukaryota; kingdom Metazoa; phylum Chordata; class Amphibia; order Anura; family Megophryidae; genus Leptobrachium; species Leptobrachium leishanense. Next base: position 147,233,186 of record CM019069.1, read on the forward strand.
TACATTTTTTATATATAAATTAAATTTAAATTTAGGCGATTTTACGCTCCTTCTCTCCCTCGCCTCGTGCTGCTGCTCCTCCTCCTCTTCAGTTAAGTGGCTCCTGAATCTTTCAGGGCAGGTAAGTGACACCGGGCTCCTCGGGGCCAGCTGGGAGTGACAGCCTGTCAGCCCCCAGGTAACAGGCCCGTCTCACTGAGCAATCCCGTTTCATTGCTCAGTGAGACAGACCGGTCACCTGGAGACCCCCAGTCGGTTGGTTGTGTGGCTTGGTGGTGGGGAGGGGCAGCATGTCATCCTTTGCTCCAGGCAGCACAAGGTCTTGGGCCGGCCCTGCGTACACAGGTTCCGTAGCGCCTGCGCACAGTGATGCATTGGAGCTGCACGCGCATGCAGATCTGATCCAATCGGCTGCCTCTATCAGGACTCTTGCCATTGCGGGCGATCTCTGAAAGGGTGATGTTGGCACGCTCTGCACGCTAATGTCACTCACTGGTGAGCAGCAGCCAGGAATTGCAAAATCCCGACTGCTGACAACACTGGGTAGGGTGGAGGAAACTCATCAACTTCACCCAATCAGGGCACTCCTCACATCCTGACTACTTTTCAAACGTTAAAAGTGCATAGGATGAGTAGCGTGTCCCCACCCAGACCCCACAGAGCCCAGGGGGTCTGATACCTCATCTTATTTCCCAACCCTCTCCTGAGTCCAAATCCCCCTGTGCCTATAAGGGTACAGGGTGTTTGTGTTATGTGTGAATATTGTCTGTGTGTTTGGGTTAGTATTTCTGATATCCATCTGTGTGTCACTGCAGCCCTTTGCAACTCTTCCCCCGTCTAGAATATGTTTACATCTGTGACAGGCTGTCGTATCAGGCTGTCGTATCAGGCTGTCGTATCAGGCTGTCGTATCAGGCTGTCGTATCAGGCTGTCGTATCAGGCTGTCGTATCAGGCTGTCGTATCAGGCTGTCGTATCAGGCTGTCGTATCAGGCTGTCGTATCAGGCTGTCGTATCAGGCTGTCGTATCAGGCTGTCGTATCAGGCTGTCGTATCAGGCTGTCGTATCAGGCTGTCGTATCAGGCTGTCGTATCAGGCTGTCGTATCAGGCTGCCGTATCAGGCTGCCGTATCAGGCTGCCGTATCAGGCTGCCGTATCAGGCTGCCGTATCAGGCTGCCGTATCAGGCTGCCGTATCAGGCTGCCGTATCAGGCTGCCGTATCAGACTGCCGTATCAGACTGCCGTATCAGACTGCCGTATCAGACTGCCGTATCAGACTATCGTATGCTTGTTTAAAGTCTTATCGGTTATCTGGTGTATCCAGACAGTCTGATGCTCAGGCGGTGATTACACAGCACCCTATGGTTTTACATCTGGAACGTATAATTGGCTATGGCTAGTGCCACCAGGGTGTCATGTTCCATTGGTCTCCAGGTCCCTCATTGAACGGTGTAGATTTGGCTCCTAGGTATCATTAAAAGGTCAGTTCCTGTCTGTCTGTTCTACCCCAAGCTCTGACTGCTGCCTCATTTCTGGGGAAAGACCTTACCTTTCAAATATTCCTGTCCTTAACCTTTGGCTAAGGGCTGGAGAAGGCACAAAAGACTGCTAGTGGGAGAATGGGGGGGGGGGGGTCCAGCAAAAGATGTGACCCAGTTGGGCGCGGAGGTCTGTTACAAGCACGTCTTACCTCATCTCTGGAGACGCTGCTGATTTCGGCCGCCAAGGAATCCGAGAATGTGGTGGAGAATAGGTTTTTGGCTCCTTGGATGCTGAGGTTAATGATCTGTCCGTTCAGCTCCTCGTTCTGCTCCTTCAAGACATGTTGTTCCTAAAAAGGAGAGCAAGGGAGTTAGTAAGAACCACGAATGACAGAATTTATTTCGTGGAATTAATTTTTTTTACGCCTAATTTACACCTTCCAAACCAGGCAGGACGTCTTCGTACCTGTTTGAGCCTTCTCACTTCCTGCTCCAGCTCCGTTTCCCGCGTGCGGCTGTTATATTCCTGCAGGGCGGCGCTGTTCCCCAGGCCCAATCGATGCTCCATTTCAAGACGCATCAGCTGCATCTGCTCGAGCTCCCGGCGCAATTCCTCGATCACCTGCAGCCAAAAATCGGGGCAAAAACAGAAAACCACATCACAACCACTATTCACTAAACCCATAACATCCTGCTGTGATCGTGAGGTCTTGCATCTTCATCCACCATTGTCCGGTCCACTCTTACCATCACTAGGCTCTACCAGGAAGGTTTTTTTAATTCACACCGAGATGTACCAGGCAGTGTTTACTTACTGGAGGAGAAATGTGCCCCCATTGTGTGCATATGACCCTATAGACCATTGATTACGGAGATTTAGTGTATGCAGCCGCCCTGCAAACACACCTCCAGAAACTTACTACATTGTATAACTCATTTTGCCGCTTTGTGCTACAATGTAACTACATGACCCCACCATTGTGACATGTTAAAAGAGCTAAACTGTGCGTCGCTGGAATCTAGACGCACCCTTCACCTTTCCAACTTTGTGTTTAGGAGCTTTTCTGGGAAGCTACCACCCTACCTGAATAGACTGCTTCCCTCAGCAGTTCCCTCATCCTATAACCTCCGAAACCAGGACCGGCACCTTACTTGCAATACCACTATACAAAAAGAAAGTGTCTCGATCCTCATTTTCCTACAGAACACCGCAGTTATGGAATAACCTCCCAGACGCCATCAAATCTTCCCCTAGTCTAAAGTCACTTAAGAGCTCCCTATTAACATACATCAATACAGAATGCACCTGTAAACATGTAACACAGTGACTATATACAGAATGCACCTGTAAACATGTAACATAGTGACTATATACAGAATGCACCTGTAAACATGTAACATAGTGACTATATACAGAATGCACCTGTAAACATGTAACACAGTGACTATATACAGAATGCACCTGTAAACATGTAACAGTGACTATATACAGAATGCACCTGTAAACATGTAACACAGTGACTATATACAGAATGCACCTGTAAACATGTAACATAGTGACTATATACAGAATGCACCTGTAAACATGTAACATAGTGACTATATACAGAATGCACCTGTAAACATGTAACATAGTGACTATATACAGAATGCACATGTAAACATGTAACATAATTACTATTTCCTACATATTTATTTTCTGTTAATCTGTATATTTGTTTTGTGTTAATATTTTGCATTGTATTACTTTGTATATCTGTAACAACTCCAATGTTCTTGAACCCAGGACATACTTGAAGACGAGAGAAATCTCAATGTATCCTTCCTGGTAAAATCCTTTATAAATAAATAAAATAACAGTGCAGGAACATGTGACAGCGCACAACGTTACTGCTACAAAGTTGCAGGGCCAGACCTTCATCCATACTGAGCATAAGCAGTAGATGGCTCTAGGAGAATTCTGGGGACTGTTCTGAGCCAATGGAAATCGCCTATATGTTCATTTATGATTGGGTGAAGAGCGTAAGAGCCTATTCACATCCTTTATTGGCTGGAATTTTTGGGTAGTCACTCCGTTTTATTTCCTTCCTAACCCTCTTTATTGAGTTATGTGCCGCCCCCCCCCCCCAATACAACAGCCATGATCAAGTGGGGTTTAAATAAATATTGTGTGTAGTTAAAAATTATATAAAAAAATACGCCGCACTCAGTCCTTTGTTTTGGATTATATTCTTGCCTCTGTGCAAAAATAATTTAAATAATATAAATAAAATTCAAAATGAATTGTATATATTACCAAGTGGCCAAACTCGAGGACATATAATAAACTTTATTACAGTAAAAAATAAATCGTAATTTTAATACAAGGACTCAGAGGCTCCTATTGCAATCTCTTTCTTGCTTTTTAATACAGCAGCAAACAGAAATGTCGAAAATAAACATTAGACATTTAAAGAAACACTTTGCTAACAATGGACCAGTCTAACCCCCCTTTCCCCAGTGAGTCAGTCCAAAGTCCATAAGTAGATCCCTGTTCCCGCCTTTTCTCCCTCTTTTTTGCTGCTGGAGAAGATAAGTATACAATTTTGTTTCTCCAGTCTTATTGTATATAATATCTCTCCCGGTCGTCTGGCTCTAACCAAGGCGACCGGGGTGCTGTTTGTATAGTTTGTATAGTTTTTATTCAATGTAATCGTTATTCCTGTTAATTTGTTTCCACTGAATTAGCTTCAGTAAACGTGTCAGCGATAGCGGCGGTTACTAGGGGGCGGGGCGCATGCGCGGTAGATTCGCGCGCTTTGCCCGCCTCCATCTCAGCGTTACCGCACACTCGCAAGGATGCCGTTATCAAAAGCTACCTCACGCAGGAGCTCTATGGATTCGTCCCCTACAAGGGACTCCGGATCGGAGGACAACTCCTCTCCCAGAAATAAACCTGATAAGGCTGGTAATGTAACAGGCTCCAGAGCCGCAGGCCCTTCTGACCCCACACATAAAAAAGCATTAGAGCCTCATATCCAAGCCTCAATAGAATCGGCAGTCTTCAAAGCAGTTAATGCCCTTTCTAATTCTTTTACTCAGTCCCTTAAAGAGGCTATTTTAGAGACCAAAATAGATGCAACACCGGTTCTCCCGGTTAAAGATTTGGGCGATTCTCTCACTGAAGTGAGGCCCTCTGATTCTCCCCTAACCATGGGGAAACAGCCTGAAAATAATAAAGATAAGCGCAAGGCTGGAGGGGCTGGCATCCCCTTATCACTGCCCGGGGATTCAATGCCGGGGACACACACGCCAAGAAAGCGCTCACATAAAACTAACCATATTGAATCAAACTCGACCAAGCGTAGTAAACGATCTGACCACTCTCATACCAATGACCACCCTTCCTCCAGTAGACAACATAATCCCCCTTTATCTGGAGAAGAAGGTGGCGAAGACGCGTTAGAGGTTTACGCGTCTGACGAAGAATTTACAGATAGAGCCTTGGTGCCCTTACAGGGGCCTGGTACAGAGGGGCCCATTTATGACCCAATGGGAAACCCCATGTTCGCTCCTGAGGATTTATCTCACCCTAGATCCACTGAGTGGTCCCTCACCCCACACGTGGAGGCATGGATCGATGCGCGTGTGCGCAAACCCCTCGATAAAACTTCCAGATCCAGGATGAGAGCGGAGTGTCCCCGACCTACTACAGTAGGAAAAACATGCTTGACTCCGGAGGTGGACAAAAAATTTATAAAATTTGTGGAGACAAAAGGATGGTCTCAGAATAGAGGCATAGATCTGGCTTTCAAAAATTGTCAAGATAAACTCCTAGACACGATAGGTCCTTTAGCCAAATTATTAGATGTGGCCGAACAGGCTAAAATTAATGACGCTACGCTCGACCCTTATGAAGTTACTAATTGGGTCCAGAGAGCTATTAGTTTTGTAGGCAATACAAATACAGCTCTGGCTACAGAGAGACGCAAATGCGTTTTGCTAAAAATGGATGCACAACTGGCGGCAGTGGCAGATAATGAGCTTGGGGTTAAGGCCCAAGGAATGTTATTTGGTCCTGGGTTCCTAAGAGACATGACGGAATATACCGGAGCCTTTACTACAATGGAGAAGGTTACTACTTCCATAAAGAAGGTGTTCACCGCGGGGGTTTTTGCACGGGCCGGCAGGGGCAGGGGTCGCGCTGCCGGCCGTGCAAGGGCAGGATTCTCCCGCCAATTCACAGGCTCCGTGGCGTATGACGCCTCCAGAGGTTCAGTGGCGTATGACGCCTCACAATCTGAGACAAGAGTCTCAAACTTCTTTCCCTCCCGTTCCCGACCCTGGCGTACCAGAGGCTATCGAGGAGGACGCAACTTCCGGTACAGATCTCCAGGTATTACGCTCTCTGATTCCCCACATGAATGTACAAGTGGGGGGCCGTTTATCCAAATGCCTTCAACAATGGCAAAAGATCACATCCGATACATGGGTGTTACACACTGTACAAGGTTTTATCATAAATTTCATCTCGACCCCCGTTCAGCACTCCTTTCCCCCGCCGTTGATCTTCACGGTGGAGGAGGGAGTGCTGGTGGACGAAGAGATTGCGGATCTCCTTCAAAAAAGGAGCCATAGAGCGATCCTCAAGGGAAGAAGTGAGATTCTTAGGAAATTTATTTCTGGTCCCCAAGAAAGGCGGGGGGAGTCGACCCGTCCTCAATCTGAAAGAACTGAACTTATCGGTAATTTACAACCACTTTCAGATGGAGGGTTTACACCTGTTAAAAGATCTTCTTCGACAAGGGGACTGGTTAGCGAAGGTGGATTTGAAGGATGCCTATTTAACTGTACCTATGGCGACGGAATCCAGGAGATTCCTTTGCTTCAGATGGAAAGACGTCACATGGCGTTTCCGCTGCCTACCTTTCGGACTCTCTTCGGCGCCTTGGTGCTTCACCAAGCTTCTGAAGCCAGTGACATGTCGTCTCAGATCGCAAGGGGTCCGCCTTATCATTTATCTGGACGACATCCTTCTGATGGCGGAATCCGCCGCGCTGCTGCAAATTCATATTCAGCAGACGATAACACTGCTACAGGAATTGGGTTTTCTAGTGAACTCAGAAAAATCGATTCTCCATCCAGTTCAATCCCTGGAATTTCTAGGATTCACGGTTCAACCTTTACCGATGTCCCTGGTACTCCCAACACACAAGTGCAAGTCTATACTGAAGGAGGTGCGTGCGCTTCTCAACAACGTCACCCCGACCTTGCGAGATCTCTCACGCATGATAGGGCTATTGGGGGCCTCGAAATTGGCGGTACATCCAGCACCTCTCCATTATCGGGCCCTCCAACGCCTGATGGCCCATTTCCTACGGGAGGGTCGGGATTATTCAGATCAGGTTCAGCTCTCGAGGGGAGCACGAGAGGATCTCCTCTGGTGGATCGAGAACCTCCAGTACTGCAACGGCAGGTCTATCACATCACCACCTCCCACGGTGACGATAGACTCAGACGCGTGCCTGTCAGGTTGGGGGGCCAGGTTAGGAACCTCGATGACGGGGGGACCCTGGTCACCACAGGAAGCTCGCAACCATATCAATGGTCTGGAATTATTGGCGGGCCTGTTTGCCATGCAGAGCTTTCTCAAGTCAGCAGGTCAGGTGTCCGTTCTCCTTCGAATGGACAACTTCCCGGCCGTGAAGTACATCAATGCCCTGGGGGGCCTCGTTCCTCCCTGCTGACAGTGATGGCAACGCGGCTTTGGGATTGGTGCTTTCAAAGGCAGATCACGGTGCAAGCCCAATTCATACCGGGTGTTTCGAATCTACTCGCAGATTGGAGCTCGAGACACACAGAGGACTCCGGGGATTGGCGTTTGAACTCGTCAATCTTTACCGTAGTGACGGAGCTTTGGGGTCCGTTTCAAATCGACCTCTTTGCGTCACGTCTGAACAACCGGGTACCCAACTTCTACAGTTGGCGTCCGGATCCTGTGGCGTTGGCCACCGATGCGTTCCTGCAGAACTGGAGGGGACATCGTCATTATGCATTTCCTCCGTTTCAGTTGGTGGCTCGGACGTTACGCCAGGTGCGGATACAGGAGGCAGAGTTGGTTTTAGTGGCCCCATTCTGGCCCAACCAGCCATGGTTTCCCCTGTTTCTGGAGCTCCTGGTGGATGTCCCGCAGTTACTACCGAGAGGTCAGGATCTGCTGTTGGATGGTCAGGGACTTCCTCATCCACTGTTATTACAAGACTCGTGTCGCGTCCTAGCCTCCCTGGTCTCGGGGAACCAGGGACGTTCGGAAATGTTTCAAGCCGGACTAGGACCCTCCTACGGGCCGCATGGGCTCCAGGCACACTATCCTGTTATGACTCCGCCTGGGCTCAGTGGTCTGGTTGGTGTATGCCACGGAATCTGGATCCCTTTCAAGCCCCTATTACCGTCATCTTAGACTTTCTTTCGGAATGTTTTGATGACGGCAAGGCTTATCGAACTATTAATGTTTATCGGTCGGCCTTGTCGGTCTATCATGTGGGATTCCAGGGGATTCCGGTGGGCAAACATCCCTTGGTATGTCGTTTGCTGAGAGGCATTCGGGGTTCAAGACCTCCGCTCCCTCGGTATTCAGACACTTGGGATGTGGCAATTCTGCTCAATTTCTTGAACAAATGGCCCCCTAAATCAACAATTATCGTTGAGACAACTTTTGGCTAAACTTTTGGCCCTTCTCTGTCTCATCTCGTGTAAGAGAGTGGGGGATGTCCGGGCGTTGGACTTTCAGGTCAGGTCTTTTGTCCCGGAAGGGGTCAGGTTTGATGTCTCTCGTAGGACTAAGACGTCTATAAAATCTGTGTTTTATCCGGCGCTTCCTTCTCAACCGGCCCTATGTCCTGTAAACTGTTTACAAGAGTATGAATCACGTACGATGTCGCTGCGATCGGATAGTGTGGCACCCCTTTTTATTTCCTTTCGCTCGCCGCATGCTGCGGTCGGTTCCACTACTCTGGCGCGTTGGCTTAAATGGTTATTGGCGCTAGCGGGGTGGATGTGTCTAGATTTGGGGCTCACTCGGTTCGTAGTGCGACTGCGTCTGCCGCGATATCTGCGGGTTGTCGGTTGGAGGATTTACTCAAGTCGGCTGATTGGTCTAGAGAGACCACCTTCCGTACTTTCTATTTCAAGCCGATTGTTCACTGGTCGTCCGCTCTTATGGACCAGCTTTGAACTTGCAATAGGAGCCTCTGAGTCCTTGTATTAAAATTATAGAATTTAGCTAAGTTATGACGATAAGTTAGAATTTTAATAAAGGACTCAGAGGCGAGTATTGTCCACCCTGCCCTCCCGGGGCGGACTTATGGTTTGAGTGCGCTTTCGCGTTGTCACGCTGGTATCTCACTCTTCCTTTTATTTCAGCTCGTTGAGATGTTGAGATCCATCTGTTGGCAGTTCCTGCTCTTCTGCAATCCGGCTGGATCATATTTCTTCACCTCTTCGCCTGGTTATCGTTGTTGACAAAAAAGAGGGAGAAAAGGCGGGAACAGGGATCTACTTATGGACTTTGGACTGACTCACTGGGGAAAGGGGGTTAGACTGGTCCATTGTTAGCAAAGTGTTTCTTTAAATGTCTAATGTTTATTTTCGACATTTCTGTTTGCTGCTGTATTAAAAAGCAAGAAAGAGATTGCAATACTCGCCTCTGAGTCCTTTATTAAAATTCTAACTTATCGTCATAACTTAGCTCCCCAACAAGCCTTTAGCAATATACTTGCGCGCACACACAAAAACCTATATAGGAGTGGTCTTTTTCTTTGTAGAAGTAGATATATACACACACACATTATAAAGATCAAAATCACAATGTGCTTGCGCGCGCACACAGATTATATACACGAGTGGAGATATATATCTATCAGTGCGTAGGGACACACGCACGCATACGCTTTGATAAAAGGTTCACTTGGGAGCCTAAACATTTTTTTATGTAATATTTAGAGAGATTTGTTTTAATCTTTCTCGAGTGAATCCACTCATTATAAATAAATAAATTATATATATATATATTACACATGTACACACCTGTGTGAAAAGCAAAAAAAGCATCCAGCAGAAGATAAGGACATCTTGCTGAGCATAAAAGCAGCAAGACCAAATATAATGGGGAGAAGAACCCCCCCCCCCCAAAAAAAAAGAAAAAAGAAAACACACTCAGAAGAGCAGGATTAGATCGGCGGTGATAAAGTCGTAGGTTGGGGCGATTTTGGGGGCAATTCCCGTGCTTACGTTTCAATGCGCAGGGCGTGAGACGCAAAGGAGGTAACGCACGTAGGAAGGCGCAGTTTAAAAGTATATAGAAGTTATATAAATCCCGTGATAGGTGAAGAACTGGGGGTAAAATAAAATCAAGGCCACGCACCTCCTGGGAGCGCTCTCGCTCGCTCTGCTGCTTGTGCTTCTCCATGTTGAGTCGTCCTCCCAGTTTCTGGTTAAGCTCCTTGTTCTCCTTCACTTGTCGACGCAATTCCTCCACCTGATCCCTCAGCTTCTGGTTTTCCTGCAGGCAACATTATGAAGAAATTAAAAAGTCGTGTACAACGCTACAGAACTTGTTGGCGCTTTATAAACACTTGTAACTAAAAACGTCTGAGACTGTAGCATCTATAGATACAATACAGTAAGCTCGTTTTACAGGCGGAGGGCTCCCTCTGCTGGGCAAATTTTGCTACCGCAGCCCAAGTCTGTGATAGAAAGCGATTCCGTGAGCTGCAGCACGTCGTCCGTATTATCCAGCGTGCTGCAGATTTCCAGACCTGTTCCGGAAAATTCCTTTGCAACGCTCCAGAAAAATGCCAGGTTGAGTTTACTCCATGCTAGGCTCCTGCACAAGCTTTTGAAGATCGAGTATACTCCATCATGGTATTGAAGGGGTTAACACAGGATAAGCATCATGGATACAGGTCGCTATAATCTCTCTTCAGGCACATCTTTTTCTACTTGGCACTGTGCACAGTACAAGTATATTCCCGCAGTCGTCCCTCGCGTCACCCGTTTGCCCTTTTACGCAGCAAGACACATTTTTTTTTTAGTCTTCCCATAGCTTCGCATAAATAGTACGTCATTGCCAAATCGCCAAATTTATTAATGAGCGGGCGCCCGTCATTTAAGGCTAGGGTCAAACGAACGCATTATTCGCAGCAACTGTCTAAAAGTGCGTCCGAACGCATTGACGTATTTTTTCACGGAATGCCCGAAAACGGTCATACGATGTGCATTTTCATGCGTGATTTTTTACAGATCTCAATAAAACACTTCTTGCGTCTGAACGTTATGTTAGCCGGACATTAGCAGCGTCTGACGTCTCCTAATCACACACACACACGCCGCTAGTGGACGCAGCGCACTCTGTGCGTCAGTACTAGCGGTTCTGCGTTCTCGAAAAAATGCATTTGTTTGCCGCTTGCGTTGCGCGACCGTACGTTCGTGCGGCCGTACTTCGTATATTGGCCGTCATTTGCTGCTAGTGCAGCCGTGATTAAGTGCGCCTAAACGCACGTTAAAAATGCGTTAGGCTGACGGACTTTAAGGCCTTTAAGGCTGGGGTCAGACTAACTCCCCTCACTTGACACATTCAGAGCAGACAACAAATAATGGTGCATTTGCCAACGTGTGTACCCGACGCTGAAGTGTCATTCGCGCTAGGGTCAGTATTACCACTTTACTAAGCATGTATTCTCATATTAGATGCGCCGTTATTTTTATTAACCCCTTCAGTACCATGATCATGTATACACGATCAGCGTGTACACGATCTGGGGCTGCGCTGTATCATTGCAAATGACGTTTGTTGCAAACAGATTTGGTTTGCTTTTGGGCTCCAGGTGCCCTCAGAGTTTTAACCCTGTGGGCATGATGCCCAAGGTGCCAACACTGGCTATAATCAGCTGGGGAATGTCCTGACATATTGGGCTTTCCCTCAGTCGACACAAGGAGACACGAGCTGCAGTTCTAACTGCAGTAACTCCCTTTGACCAGTAGATGGCGACATCTGCCTGCCAATAGGTTATTACAGTAAAGGAATACATGGGGAATATGTCTAAATATTTCTTACTGTACAAATAAAGGATTTTCCAAAAAAAAAAAAAAAAAATAATCCTGGCAGGGGATTTTTTGGAAAGAAAAAGTATATATATATATATTGCTTGGTAGTGAAGGGGTTAAAGGACATTGTAAATTAAATTAGGTCTATTTATAATGCTGATTTGTGACGAGCGCTCCTGCACGCATTTCTGAAGGTTTGTAATTTATCCAAATTATACTGTATTTTTGCATCATTTCCTACACAATAGCAGAAGAGAAACATTCCTATGCCAGACGTGTCATTTTTTGTTTGCTTGTACAAGCCATGCTGTGCACGAGTCCAAATCTGGCGGCTTTTAAAGTGACCGAGTCACGGCTACTAAGCGGCGCCGCTTTATAGTCTCACCTCCTCGATCCTCTGGGTTGTTGCTTTTGCATTCGGCAGTTGAGATCGGAGTTCAAAGTTCTCAACCTCCAGTTCTTGAACCCTAAAAAAAAATAAAAAGATGATAAAGTCACTTGCAAAAAAAGAATAATAAATAATAAATTAAAAAAAACTTTTTTTTAATACTATTTTTAGAAGATATCATGTCGGTGCAGTTATCAGATACGACCTAAGGGTTTAAAATATGGGTAGAGATTTCTTGGGATATGTCACTATGAAGTTGAGGAATTTGGATATTTAAAGGGACACCACCAAAAACTGAACTGTGATTTGTTTTTAACATGTTTAAAGAAAATATTTTCCTCTATATGTGTCACGGGGTGCATCCATTGTGTGATATTTTGTGTTGTATCTTTCCATCACTTGCTCCTCACTGTGTGGCTTTGGCCATAGAATGGAGTGAATGGGTCAGTCACTGACTCACATCATTGTATTGTGTGGGATGTATTCAAAGGACATCACCAGGGAGTAGATTAGAAGTCTTTTAAGCTCCCCAGTCTTCTCTCATTCAGCTGCCATAATTTATATTGGGTAGCCTAGACAGCACAATAGATCCCCAGCAGCCTTGTCTAAACATTCCTTCCTCAATACGGTTTTATCCTATACCCCAGCTGTAAAGTGAGACTTTCCATAAGATTTTGGTAAATGTTGCATCATGGGAAAAATCCAAAATGTAAACAGGAGATAAAAAACAAAAAAAACTATATTTTCCTTTTTTTAACTTGCACTTCGAACAAACAAAAAACAGCAGCATGTGTTTTATAATGTGTTTAATAAGGTGGGTTTGCCTTAATGATCTTAACATGTACAGCTTGGAAAAAAGACGAGACAGAGGAGATATGATAGAAACATTTAAATACGTAAAGGGAATCCACAAGGTAGAGGAAGGGAGTATATTTAAAAGGAAACAAAGTAGCAAAACAAGAGGACATAGTCTTAGATTAGAGGGGCAAAGGTTTAAAAGTAACATCAGGAAGCATTATTTTACTGAGAGGGTGGTGGATACATGGAACAGTCTTCCAGTTGAAGTGGTAGAGACCAAAACAGTAATTGAATTTAAGCAGGCATGGGATAGGCATAAGGCTATCCTAAACAAAAGATAAATCCAGGTAAAGTATCCATGTAATTGGGCAGACTAGATGGGCCGAAAGGTTCTCATCTGCCGACATTTTTCTATGTTCTATGTAATGCACAAGTAATCTAGATACAGTTTGTGTTTGTGCTAGTGTCCCTTTAACAAAGCTTCCAGCCAATCACATGTGCTCGTGTCTAGTACAGGAGGTGGTGTAACGCTTCTGCATTCGAGCACCCTTTTTGTTATTTTTCAGACTGCAAACACCCATTCAATCCGATTATGCTGAAGCCTCTGCCCTCTCTCTTCCAAATCGTAGAGGAGAAACGGCCCGCTGGGAATCTGGTTTGGGTAAAGGGATTTCCTCGAGCCACGGATCCGGCTAAAAAAGGTGCCGGGGAAAACGGCGCCGTATCGGTGATTTCCATCCACTCGAGGCTCCGGAGCCTCGGGCGTGCACTTACCGAGCTTTCAGGCTGCTCAGCTCGAAGCCGCGATCCCGGTCCATCTTGCGCAGCTCGTCCCGGTGTTTCCGCGTCTCTTCGCTTTGCACCTCGTCCGACCTCAGCTCCTGGTCTTTCAGCTGCTCCTCCAGCGCGTGCGCCCTGTCCAGCAAAGAGCGAGATCCGTCAATAGGGGGCGCGAATCAAACCGTGATACAACGAGAGACAGGGAGTGAGACCAACAAAAAGGATGAAAACATTACGATCGTGATACAGAAACAGAATAAACCACACAGACGAGACGTGTGTAAGGCGAGGCAGCTCCCCCCCCCACCCCATGTTCCTGCCATGTTATTCACGTACAGAGGAACTAAACGTAGAAATAAAAGGAGGTGCATTTGCACCGAGAGGCCACTGAAAAACCAGTCCATCGCTAAACGTATCTTGTACCAATAAACATTTAACCCCTTCACTACCGTGAACATGTATACACTATCAGCAACCAGAGACCAGGTTAACACAATCTGGAGCGATGTCGGATCATTGTAAATTACATTCACTGGTTGCAAACAAATATTATTTGCATTTGGGCTCCAGATGATGCACCCCAAATTTTAGCAGTGTGGGCACGATGCCCGAGGAGCTAACACTTTTTAAAACGAGCTGGGGACTTTTCAGCTGCTGATAATGCAGAGACCTGAGCTGCAGTGACTCCTTTCGGCCAGCAGATGGTGACATCCGCCTCCAAACAGGTTATCACAGTAAGGAATACACTGGGAATATTCCAAAAGATTTCTTACTGTGCAATTTAAAAAATGTATAAAACAGCGCACGCACACGCTGTTTCCTGTGTTTTTTTTGGAAGAATCACTTGGTAATGAAAGGGTGTTAAAGAATTACCGCTACAACCTGTTTTACATTAAGGCTGGGTTCACACCACAGCGTAGCGCAATGCGCGCGTGTTTTTTTTACGTGCGTTCGCGCATACAAAAAACGCGCGAACGTGCGTTGCAGCGCGTTCGCGGCTATGATATGGCCGCGAACGCGCGGCTATATGCCGAAAAGAAGCTCCCGGACTTCTTTTTGCGTCGGCCGTTTCTCAGCGCGTTCCTGCGCGCTGAGAAATGGCCAGGTGTGATATGCCCACATAGGGAATAATGGTATTTCACTGTTTGAGCGTTTTATAGCGCGCAGGAGCGCGCTGTAAAACGCTTAGGTGTGAACCCAGCCTTACACCAATCAAAATGAAGCAAACTGCAGAATAGTCCCAAACTGCAACATCGTGTCAGATCAATGTTCCAAGTGGAAATGTGTGGGCTCCATAAAGAAGGGAAAAAAGTAAAATAAAAGTTAGCCAGCAGGTTCCAACGTCAAACTTAAAGAGGACCTTAATCTGCCGTTCCCTGCTGTAAAATCCTATAGTGATATAGGAATAGGGTCCAATGGTGCTTTTATTTTGAAAGCAGCACAGCAAATTTTTAGCCCAAAAGGTTGCTTTTCCTTTCTAATAATTTTTTTTTTTTAAATTAATTGTGGGAAGCTTTGTTTGGGCTTTACAAGTGCTGAATTTGTTGCCCATTTGGCTGTTTAGGAAAGTCGCAGCTGTGGCATATTGTTGGGGTCCACCCCCCCCCCCCCCCCGGCTCTGAGTGCAGACCCTCTCATTGCATTATGAAATTTAAGCAGGTGATGGACCAATTTATATCTATTGGTGAGATCCTGACAACTCACCTGTGCAACAGCTGCAGGTTTTCCTGCCGGAGGCGGTTTTGCTGATCCCCCGTTGTACTGGCCTCGCGTTCCAGCTCGCTGACCCTTTGTTCCAGGTACAGGACCTATATGAAGAAGAAGGAAGCGTAGAATAAGATGATCAGCGTCAGACACGCATGTCAGTATATTGGGTCAGCAACCATGGCTCCCTGATGTTTTGGAAACTACATATCCCATGTGGCTCAGTCAGTCTAATGGCTGACTGAGCATCATGGGAGGTGTAGTTCCCAAAACATCAGGGAGCCAAGATTGCTGATTCCCATAAGGATATTCATTGTACACATCTGAACGAGGACCTGCTCTTTTCCCAACCTCAAAATCAACATGCTGGAGATTCATGGTGCGGCAGAGCTTCCATAACATCTCCACTCAGCGTATGTATACACATATGAACATGCACACGCATGTGGAACCCAAAATGGAACGTGCAGCGTGAAAATTAAAGGGTATCGGCATCAACGTTCTAGAATGCCATGTTTTATCCGTGAAATTCTTTCGCTTCCCACTCGTTTCAGCACTTAAGGGGTTATTCAGTGAAACTGACCATTCAGCGCAATGTCGGGCCAAATTTGTCTATTCATTCAAAGCTCTCAAAATCGCTAAATAAAAATCGAATTGACAGCAAAATATGGTGCAATTCGGCAGCACCAAAATTTCCCCATAGAAGACTATTGGGCCTTCCATTTACAGAACACCGAATTGCACCGAAACGCCCTGATTTTTGGCGTTTCAGTACGACAGGCGAATCCCGTAAGATTCAATGTAAAAATGTATTTCTTTTTTTAAGAGCCCCTTTATTGACTACCATTTTCAGCAAAAAACACACAAAAAAACACTTATTTTTTAGAACACGTTTTTTGTACAAAATTTGTTTCTCAAATTTTATTAAAGGAGTTCTTTTTCCCCCATTCTATAGACTTTTTCGTTTTTTCTTCAAACACAATTTAATGCATTTTTATTGGTTTAAACACTTATTAGAAGAGTAGGAGTTCTTTTTTTTTTTTTTTTTTTTTTTCTTAGTTTGACAGAATTCACTGAGGCCGCATCGGCGACATTCTCAAACTTTTTTCGTGGGGTTCGGCGACTCCAGCTTCGGCGCACTGAATAGCGAATTCACCTCAGTTTTGGGGAAATGGAAAAAAAAAATCGCCGAAGTGAAAAGCACCGGAATGTCGGTGATTTGTGAATTAACCCTTTGTTTACAGTCAGTCCTCCTAAGCGACTGATTAAAGTTCTCTTTACCCCCATATATCAGGTCAAAAGAGGCAAAAGGAGAAGAAGCACAAAGTTTTTCCGAGACAAGCGAAAACACAGAAGAAACACATAAAAGTGCTGGAAGGTAAAAATAATAATAAAAAAAATTAAAAAAAAATGTCCGGAATGGAAGAAGAGACTAGTAATTTTTGGCCTCAAGAAAAGGGACCGCTCGGGGGTTATCCACGGTTAGATCTTGGGATGCTATCGGTGATGTACCTTGTCTGTGAGGTCCGTCTCATCATACGACATGTCTGTGAGTTGGCGGTGATCCACAGTGTCCTCCGATAAGTAGCTGCTGTTGTGAAGCCGCCTGTAAAACAAGACAAATCATCACAACTAGATCCAGTGATCAGCCGAGTCCTCCTGGCTGAACAGGTTTAATCCAGAGCATCACTGAACAAAAACATTAAAAATAAATATATACAAATAACAAACTGTTCTTTTTTTTTTTTATTGAATTTATTTAAAATTGTTAAATATATTGAACAATTTGTTAATTATATATAATAAAAAATATATGTTCTTTTAAACAAACTTAAAAATATAAAACTTTTACCAACTTGCTTAAAAAAAAAAAAAAAAATTATATGTAAGTTGGTAAAAATATATTATTATTTTTTTTTTTTTTACCGTTACTCCACAAACCACCCCATGCTTTTTTATTCTGTTAAAAACTAATCCCCATTAGTGGTCCTGTTGAGCACCACGGGGGGTGGGGGGGGGGGGTCCAGACACGGCCCACAACATTTCTCAGTATATCCATTTAATTTGTTGAAAAAAAAAACAAAAAAAAAAAAAAAACACTAGATTATTATTAACTCCTCGCGCTCTTTTTCTCTCCCCTCCGAGTGATTTGCACAGCGTTACAGTGTATCCAGGGCAGGTACACAGTTTATGCATGGCACGCCCGGCTCACCTGGCTTCTTTTCTGCTGGAGGTTCTTTTATCCGGGCTGCAAAAAACACACAAATACACAGATTGTCAATACAAAAGAACACACAGGAAAGGGGTAAAAAAAAACGTAAACCCCACAAAATACCTTTAACCCCTTCACCTGAACAAAACAGAAGAACGGGGGACAAATGCAAGCAAAGCCGGACGGTCACCCCACCTTCTAGCCGAGATAGCCTCACCTGACGTCCGAGCGACACAAACCATACAGGAAACGGCAGAGAAAGTTAGTGAAAAATAAAGCGTACGCGCAGGCACTTTTGCTGGAAGCAACCAGGAAAACACTAATAAATCACAACCGCTTCCCCGACGGAAAAAAAAAGCAGAGGGATGAATCCAGGCGGCTTCCTCAGCCCGGAAAAAAATACAGATAAAAGGATGGACGCAACACGGACACACAGTCCCCAAAAACATTGTATGACAGAACCACCACGGGGTCGTACGATGATGTCAGAGGACGTGGCCGAGAAAAAAAATAAATAAAAAAAAATAATAGTCCAGAAAATCCCAGGGATACCGGAGAAATCTCTCCTACAGGCTGTGACAACCCGACACCCTAAAACAGGGGTCAGCAACCTTTGCCTCCCCCCAGATGTTTTAGAACTACATCTTCCATGATGCTCAGACACTTGTTAGGTTAGCTGAGCATCAAGGGAAATGTAGTTCCAAAAACATCTGGGCGAGCCAAGGCTGCTGCTCGAACACATGCACAAAACATGCAAAAAAAACCCAAAAAAAAAACACACCACACAGCGTTTTAGAGCTCATGCCATGCAACCCCACAAACCGGGACAGAGAGAGAGCGCTGGATCCTTCAGGATTTTGTTTTGTTTAGGAGGTGAAAGTTCGGGTTCAGGAAGTTCAGATTTTTTTTTTTTTTTTACCATGGGTAAAGATCGAGCTGAAAACATGTGTCAGCAGCAGCGGCGGTGCAGAACAGAAATGTTGTATGGAAAAACTGGATATATAGACCCGAAAGAGGGCTAATCTGTGTTCCCGAAACCTGATACGGACAGCTGGATCAGAACCAAGGATCCCAGAAGGCACTACGAAACAGAATTTGCGCTGCCACAGGTCCTTGGTGGGCAGCGGTGGTCCAGCCTCTCCCTGTCCCCGGTGGGTGATAAGCACACAGGGTCACCTGTCCATCTCCAAGTATCGGAGGCGGGTGGATAGGTCTTCCAGACGGTTAACGTGCTTGTGGCATTGGCTGCAGTATAGCCCCCCTCCGACTGTGCACTGAGGGGGTGCTAGGAGCTGGCGCTCGGAGACCGGGGCACCGCTGGAGGAAGGCAAAAGATAACCAGTCACGAGAGCCGAGAAGATGTGAGGTCGCACAGAGGAATGAGGTCGCACAGAGGAATGAGGTCGCACAGAGGAATGAGGTCGCACAGAGGAATGAGGTCGCACAGAGGAATGAGGTCGCACAGAGGAATGAGGTCGCACAGAGGAATGAGGTCGCACAGAGGAATGAGGCCGCCACACTGCACGGGATTCACTCAACAAATCTAGAGAGACGCTAGGCTAGAATCCAAGCCCGGTGCAAACCTAGCCAGAGACCTCACCAAATCTACATACCAGGAGAGGTCAGCAACCGTGGCCCTCCAGATGTTTCGGAACTACATCTCCCATGATGCTCAGGTACTCTAGAGTTTAGCGGAGCCTCACGGGAAACGTAATCCACAAACCATCAGGAGGGCCAAGGTCACCGACCCCTGCCATAGGACTTCACAGGGCTCCGGGAGGTTTGGAATTGAGCCCCGTGCTAGTCCATCAATCCTAAAGGGGGGGGGGGTACATTTGAAGATCAGACCGAGATGAACATGAGAGATCCCGGACTTCTAAATCCCCAACACGGACTCGCTCCCATCCCCCTTCATATTATCCCTTACCCCTGATAATGTCCATGGACTTGCCCATTCCCCCCATATATGTCCCACTACCCCCCCCCCTCCTCCCCATATGCTTTGGCAATGCTAAAATGTATTTGGTCCTGCCAATAAAGCTTGATTTGATTTGACATCATTTCGACGCAAAAAAAAATCAAAAGTGGAAAATCCCACCCCTGACCTCATGTGATGGGGGGGGGCAAACAGGATTAAAAATAGTGTATACAACGTCCTACGGGCTGTGCGGATGGAACATAAATGGTTTTCATGTTTACATTCGGGTCCCACCCCCCCCCCCAAAAAACAAAAACACATAAAACCCCAAATCGAAATCACTTCTGGTCCCGAGCGTTTCAGATAAAGGATACTAAAATAGGTATATATATATTTTTTATTCAGGATGCTGGTTCTCAGATATCGTCACACTCTGCTGGACGTTTTCTCCCTCATACATTTTAATTGTACAGAAAGGAGCTGGCGTGAGGGGGCCGCGCATGGAGGAGGGGGCCGCGCATGGAGGAGGGGGCCGCGCATGGAGGAAGGGGCCGCGCATGGAGGAAGGGGCCGCGCATGGAGGAAGGGGCCGCGCATGGAGGAGGGGGCCGCGCATGGAGGAGGGGGCCGCGCATGGAGGAGGGGGCCGCGCATGGAGGAGGGGGCCGCGCATGGAGGAAGGGGCCGCGCATAGAGGAAGGGGCCGCGCATGGAGGAAGGGGCCGCGCATGGAGGAAGGGGCCGCGCATGGAGGAAGGGGCCGCGCATGGAGGAAGGGGCCGCACATGGAGGAAGGGGCCGCGCATGGAGGAAGGGGCCACGCATGGAGGAAGGGGCCGCGCATGGAGGAAGGGGCCGTGCATGGAGGAAGGGGCCGCGTATGTAGGAGGGGGAAGGAAGAAGGAAACTAGGGGGGGGGGCACAATGGCGACTCAGATCCTTGGTGTAGGGGTAGGAGTCCAAACTTCACCCCCCCAGATGTTTATTCCTTACAATGCTCAGAATTCCTTTAAAGCAATAGCGGTCCAGAAATATAAAAATTTTGAGTTTTAGTCACAGTCTTCTGACTGACACGCCTTTTAGTCAGATTTTACTCGTCTGAATGGTTTCAGTTTTTGTCGCCTACATGTCAATTTTTGTCGACTAAACCTAGAGAAGATTTAACTAAAACGTAAGGGGATTAACGTGTATTCTGCGTTATTTAAAGCATTTCTGGAGAATTTCCAGACTCATCATATACTCCTGCAGTAAACCTCTATTTAGGCCGGAGTCAGATGAGCCCACTATGTGCGCCCGTCCTGATGCGTCTCCCGGCGTCCGTCGCAGCGTTGACGCATTGACGGGGCTGGCCACACGCTGTAGTGCGCGCACACTAGAGCGGGCGTGCTGCTGACATCCTGAAAGCCACCCCGTCGAAGCGCTACGATGCACGTTCAATGTGGATGCAAAGTGCGATGCTCCATAAAGAGGAGTCTTGCAGCGCTGAGCGCAATAACTGCACCCAGCGAGGTGGCCAGACGTGCGTCGAGTGGAAGGAACGTCCACCCTCACGGACGTTCCTTCTGCTCTGCAAAACACTCGTCTGACCCAGTCTTAACCGGTAGGTATGAACGTGTAAACATGCACTATGCATCCTCCGAACTGGCCCCCAAATTCCACCGAAAGGTGAATTTCACCGTATGTGCAATTCCGGGACAGTAAGGCTGGGTTCACACCTGGGCGTAGCGCTGCGTCGCGCAATGCGCTCGTTTTTTTACGCGCGTTCGTGCATACAAAAAAAACCCCGCGTTGCAGCGCGTTCACGGCTATGATATGGCCGCGAACGCGCTGCTGTATGCCTGAAAAGAAGCTCCCGAACTTCTTTTTGCGTTGGCCGTTTTAACGCGCGTTCCTGCGCGCTGTAAAACGCTTAGGTCTGAATGGGTCCCATAGCAAAGCATGGGATTTCCCGTTCCTGAGTTTTAAAGCGCGCACGAACGCGCGTTAAAACGGCTAGGTGTGAACCCAGCCCAAGTCTATTCAAGAAGCTGTCAGTTCGCCAAATTCAGTGCAATTCACTATTTGGAGTCACCAAAGCAGTTAACGGAAGTCTGCAAAAACCGCCAATAACCACCGAATTGGCATCGGCAAATTCCAAACTGAAGGTTTTTTTTTTTAAATTTTAAAGTCACCCAATAGCAGTTTAGAAACGTTGTCTAAAAAAAAAAAAAAAATATTCCATTATAATCGTAACGTGTGGGATTCGCCCGTTTAAACCTGTTGAACTGAAACAGTGAAAAATCAGGGCATTTCAGCGTTTTGTGAATGGACACAACAGTCTTCAATGGGACGGTTTTGGTGCCGCAAAATTGCACCGTATTTGGTGAAATGACAGCTTTGTGAATAGACGAGGTGACCCAAAATTGCACCCGAGGTGAAACTGACCGTTCAGTCCAATGTCGGGGCCAATTCGGAGGTTAGTGACTAACCCTTCAAAAGGGTCTTTGATGAAAATTATTACTCAACAAAATTAACACACTGCTGTCCAGAGGATCATGGGAGTTGTAGTTCAGAAACATCACCTGGGAGAGCCGGAGTTTGACAGCCCTACACTAAGCTACGCGTCAAGCACCAGTCGACTTGGAGCTGGTGGGAATGGGTGGCGAGATGCTTTCACGGCTGGATTTTCGTGCGTTTCTGTTCTGTCTGACGCAGGGGCCACACAAGGCACAGCCCCGGGGGCCGTCGCAATGTAATGAGCTGGAAGAGGATCGGAGAGATATGCAATTTCTGCTCGTACATGCAGCAACAGGACGAGCCGCAGAATTATTTGCAGAGTTCGCATCTGTCACCATACCCCAAACTCACGTTATTAAATATATTAAATTTTTTACGCTCAGACTAGTCCCTGAATATAATCTAAACCAGGGATCTCACACCGGATGCTTCTGAACTACAACTCCCATGATTCTCTGGACGTCTGTTGCATTCAAAGAATTCATGGGAATTGTAGGCCATCAACATCTGGGGAAGGGGGGGCTGGAGTTTGATATCCCTGGAAAGCAGGTGCATAGTTGTGTACAATGCTAGAGTGTCCTAGCTTTATACGCACCACGATGGAGCGTTTAAAACAGGACTAGTCTACTCCAGGAAACCTGGCCAGGTGATTGCCTACAATTCCCAGAATTCTTTGAATAGAATAGATGGCCAAGGAATCATGGGAGTTGTAGTTTAGAAACATCTGGGGGTGGGCTGCCCGAAACAGCTGTCCAGGAGTGTTTGGGACTCGTTGCATAAACCTGACCAAAGGTCTTCTGCAGTTTATTATTTTCAGTGTGGAGGCTTTTATTCTCACGTTTTGCCCACGAGCCCAACTTAAATGACTGACACACACACACACACACACACACACAGAGACACAGGCGCGCACACACACACACACAGAGACACACACAGACACGCGCACACACACACACACAGGCGCGCACACACACACAGGCGCGCACACACACACAGGCGCGCGCACACACACAGGCGCGCACACACACACAGGCGCGCACACACACAGGCGCACACACACAGGCGCACACACACAGGCGCACACACACAGGCGCACACACACAGACACTTAGGCTGGGTTCACACCTACGCGTTGCGCAGCGCCGCGCAATGCGTGCTTTTTTTTTTACACGCGTTCGCGCATACAAACAAACGCGCGCACGCGCGTTGCATTCGCGGCTATGATATGGCCGCGAACGCGCGGCTATCTGCAGAAAAGAAGCTCCCGAACTTCTTTGCACGTCGGCTGTTTCTCAGCGCGTTCCTGCTCGCTGAGAAACGGCCAGGTGTGACATGCACACATAGGGAATCATGGGATTCCACTGTTTGAGCGTTTTACAGTGCGTAGGAACGCGCTGTAAAACGCTTAGGTGTGAACCCAGCCCAAGTCTGACTGTTCTTCACTCTCTAATGGCATAACCATGAACACCGCCGTGCCGTTACCTGGAAGAAAGCCGCGAGGAGCTGCTGATTGGCTGGCTGAGATTGCTCTCATCTCCCTCCTCGTCTTCACACTGGCTTCGGTAAAGGTCCGGCTCGGCACCTTCTCCGAAATCCTCGAACTGCTCCTCCTGACTTTGCGCAGTGACGATGGAAATGTCACATAGCGAGATCTCCAAACCCTCCGGACTGAGGAGGGGGGGTGGGGTGGGGGGGGGGATGGGAGAGGAAAAAAAAACATCTTAACAAAACTACACAAAAACATAATAATGCAAATTACACACACGTTTGTGAGAGGCTATATAACATAAATAAGTCACAGGTACATTTTGAATTTTACGGGGCTGAACGTTTCAGAGAGCTGCCCGGGTTCCTCGTGGTGTCTGTCCCTCCAGCACTCGCTGTATGACCCCGCGTACAGTTCAGGGTCAGTAGACGCTGAAGACGATGGTTTCTGTGCCCGCCGTGCCATAGTAAAGTGTAACCGGCTCCAGGTCA
The DNA here is from genome assembly GCA_009667805.1 of Leptobrachium leishanense. Taxonomy (NCBI): domain Eukaryota; kingdom Metazoa; phylum Chordata; class Amphibia; order Anura; family Megophryidae; genus Leptobrachium; species Leptobrachium leishanense. Next base: position 147,257,029 of record CM019069.1, read on the forward strand.
GGCGGCAGTTGGTCGGACTAACCATCCAATAGCCACCAAAAAAAACCAAAAGAAAGGATTTCTCCGATGCCAACAGGCCCCTCCTGGACACCCCGGCTGACGAAGTCCTGACCCCTCTGGTAAGATTAGCCACCCAAAACACCTCCCAAGAGACAATGGCAGAGAACCATGGTCCATGTAGTTCTGCACTCCGTGGTGGCAAGAGTAGAGATCACGGTGGTAGGACTTTTCGCCACAGCTACCGGCTTGCAGGCCTGCGTCTCGTTTGGTACTCACGTTGGTGGCGGGTGCAGTCTGTGTACCCCTCCATCTCCTTCTGTCTCGGGGTCCTCCTGTGCGGCCAGCGTGCTGGTGTCTTCATCCGTAAAGGTCTCGCATTCGCTGTAGGCGCTCTCAGAGCCAACGTAGGCGCTGTCTGTGACCTCCGTCACCTGTACGAAAGACAACCATGAGAGATTATTGCCTGGAGACCAAGGACTGCTAAATCAAAGTCTACTGGTGGAGGAAGAAAATCATGACACGGGTCGAATGAATAACAAGGGAGGGTGTACATGTAAATATTAATTCTGACCCCCCCCCCCCAACACTACTACTATTATTTTACTGACCTTTAACCCACGGAGCAGGACCTGGCGAAAACCCTAAGGCTAACTGCCGGTACCTCCAGGGAACCCTTTGAACCTAGTGAACAGCAACCGGGACCCCCAGAGATCAACTGCCTGGACCACGTGGGCATCAACGGGATTTACGAGGCCAATTGCCTGGACCACGTGGGCATCAACGAGATCCGAGGCTAACTGCCTGGACCCTAGTGGGCATCAACAGGATCCCCGAGGCCAACTGCCTGGACCCTAGTGGGCATCAACGGGATCCCCGAGGCCAACTGCCTGGACCCTAGTGGGCATCAACGGGATCCCCGAGGCCAACTGCCTGGACCCTAGTGGGCATCAACGGGATCCCCGAGGCCAACTGCCTGGACCCTAGTGGCATCAACGGGATCCCCGAGGCCAACTGCCTGGACCCTAGTGGGCATCAACGGGATCCCCGAGGCCAACTGCCTGGACCCTAGTGGGCATCAACGGGATCCCCGAGGCTAACTGCCTGGACCCTAGTGGGCATCAACGGGATCCCCGAGGCCAACTGCCTGGACCTAGTGGGCATCAACGGGATCCCCGAGGCCAACTGCCTGGACCCTAGTGGGCATCAACGGGATCCCCGAGGCCAACTGCCTGGACCCTAGTGGGCATCAACGGGATCCCCGAGGCCAACTGCCTGGACCTTAGTGGGCATCAACAGGATCCCCGAGGCCAACTGCCTGGACCCTAGTGGGCATCAACGGGATCCCCGAGGCCAACTGCCTGGACCCTAGTGGGCATCAACGGGATCCCCGAGGCCAACTGCCTGGACCCTAGTGGGCATCAACGGGATCCCCGAGGCCAACTGCCTGGACCCTAGTGGGCATCAACGGGATCCCCGAGGCCAACTGCCTGGACCTTAGTGGGCATCAACAGGATCCCCGAGGCCAACTGCCTGGACCCTAGTGGGCATCAACAGGATCCCCGAGGCCAACTGCCTGGACCCTAGTGGGCATCAACAGGATCCCCGAGGCCAACTGCCTGGACCCTAGTGGGCATCAACAGGATCCCCGAGGCCAACTGCCTGGACCCTAGTGGGCATCAACAGGATCCCCGAGGCCAACTGCCTGGACCCTAGTGGGCATCAACGGGATCCCCGAGGCCAACTGCCTGGACCCTAGTGGGCATCAACGGGATCCCCGAGGCCAACTGCCTGGACCCTAGTGGGCATCAACAGGATCCCCGAGGCCAACTGCCTGGACCCTAGTGGGCATCAACGGGATCCCCGAGGCCAACTGCCTGGACCCTAGTGGGCATCAACGGGATCCCCGAGGCCAACTGCCTGGACCCTAGTGGGCATCAACGGGATCCCCGAGGCCAACTGCCTGGACCCTAGTGGGCATCAACGGGATCCCCTAGGCCAACTGCCTGGACCCTAGTGGGCATCAACGGGATCCCCAAGGCCAACTGCCTGGACCCTAGTAGGCATCAATGGGATCCCCAAGGCCAACTGCCTGGGCATCAAACGGATCCCCAACACCAACTGCCTGGACCCTGGTGGGCATCAACGGGATCCACAAGGCCAACTGCCTGGACCATAGGGCATCAACGGGATCCACAAAACCAACTGCATGGACCATAGGGGCATCAATAAGCCTTCCAAAGCCAATTGTCTGGACACTGGGACTCCTGTTGATGTCCCTAGAGAGAACTCATTAATTCATCAAGAAGCGTGAAAAGGGAAACGAGGACGGCTGAATAGTGCCACATTCTCAGAAGATATTCACAATTCCTACAGTTTATTTTCTTTGCACAACATGTAAACGGTGTGGCGATCTGTATCCGTGTACACGCGCGCGCATGCAACGATCAGATATAAAGTCCATGGTCCGATACTCCCTGCGAGCTCCAAGGAGGAGGATAGGACATAGAGGAGTTTCCACCCCATTGTGCTCATCTCACCCAGATAACGTTATCTGCACAAAGTCCAGGCGTCAGCAGGAAGACGGAGGAGATCAGAACCCGGCAGAGATATGGTCACCGAAATAAACTTTACAAAGGATTAAGACGCAGGAGAAATGCTGCCGGGAGGATGTCCAGGTCAGGAACGTGACCTTCTGGTTTGCAGAAATGCATGTTTTTCCAAATTTGATGATTTAGGTCTAAACTCCCAGGCTGCACCTTCTACCCCAGGAGCAGAGACTTACTGAAGCGTGTGCAGCGAGGCGAGCGGCCAACACGAGGACAACACCACTTCTTATCATGGATTGGGTAGGAAGACAAAAGGGACACCGAGGAGGCGGCTTGTGGGACAGTCAAGAGGAAAGACGCGTGTGGAGGATGGGACAATGGCGCTCCATGAAGACATTGGTTTGAGCTTGACAAGAAGACCTCCACATGTCCCAAGTGACAATCTGGCCACAGTGACCACACGCACGGCACGGAGGGGTGAAGGCAACGTGTGACCCCACGCACGGCACGGAGGGTTGAAGGCAACGTGTGACCCCCACGCACGGCATCGGAGGGGGTGAAGGCAACGTGTGACCCCAAGCACGGCAACGGAGGGGTGAAAGGCAACGTGTGACCCCACGCACGGCACGGAGGGGTGAAGGCAACGTGTGACCCCCACGCACGGCACGGAGGGGTGAAGGCAACGTGTGACCCCCACGCACGGCACGGAGGGGTGAAGGCAACGTGTGACCCCCACGCACGGCACGGAGGGGTGAAGGCAACGTGTGACCCCCACGCACGGCACGGAGGGGTGAAGGCAACGTGTGACCCCCACGCACGGCACGGAGGGGTGAAGGCAACGTGTGACCCCCACGCACGGCACGGAGGGGTGAAGGCAACGTGTGACCCCCATGCACGGCACGGAGGGGTGAAGGCAACGTGTGACCCCCACGCACGGCACGGAGGGGTGAAGGCAACGTGTGACCCCCACGCACGGCACGGAGGGGTGAAGGCAACGTGTGACCCCCACGCACGGCACGGAGGGGTGAAGGCAACGTGTGACCCCCACGCACGGCACGGAGGGGTGAAGGCAACGTGTGACCCCACGCACGGCACGGAGGGGTGAAGGCAACGTGTGACCCCACGGAGGGGTGAAGGCAACGTGTGACCCCACGGAGGGGTGAAGGCAACGTGTGACCCCACGGAGGGGTGAAGGCAACGTGTGACCCCACGGAGGGGTGAAGGCAACGTGTGACCCCACGGAGGGGTGAAGGCAACGTGTGACCCCACGGAGGGGTGAAGGCAACGTGTGACCCCACGGAGGGGTGAAGGCAACGTGTGACCCCACGGAGGGGTGAAGGCAACGTGTGACCCCACGGAGGGGTGAAGGCAACGTGTGACCCCACGGAGGGGTGAAGGTAACGTGTGACCCCACGGAGGGGTGAAGGCAACGTGTGACCCCACGGAGGGGTGAAGGCAACGTGTGACCCCACGGAGGGGTGAAGGCAACGTGTGACCCCACGCACGGCACGGAGGGGGAAGGCAACATTTCACTGTCTTGCCACATAGTTTGACCAAGCTTTGCGGTCTCTTCATACCATTGTGGTGAAGGTTTCATGTTTGCGGATTGCCAAATTAGAGCATAATGTGAGGTGTTACTAAAGAGGAACGGGGTCAGCTCACATCACACCACACAATGTGAAACCACATGTTTGAGGAAGTGGAGATGAGGAACAGCAAGTAATCACTTTACAACCAGAGGCCTCTGCAAGTCACATTGGTGCTTTAAACAGATGCTCCGGGCTCCGGCCGTACACACACTTTGTATCCAACACACACACATTAAATTATTAAAACATGCAAATGAGAATCAGGTAAAGAGAACGAAACATAAAATATTCACTATAGAGGTTTCAACACCTGCAGCTTCATGCCGGCAACTCAACCCAAACTAGGAAATAGCCAAGACTTGCCACCATATCCTGGTCACCCAGGTACAAAGCGGAGCGACCAGCTAATGTGTGATACGCGCGCACACACGCTGCACAGCGCCACAGCAATAAAACTCACAGTAATGTGCATTGTGTATGAACGTATCACACAGCTCCACAGCAATAAAACGCAGTAATGTGCAGTGCAGTGTGTATGAGCGTATCACAGAGCTCCACAGCAATAAAACTCACAGTAATGTGCGGTGTGTATGAGCGTATCACAGAGCTACACAGCAATAAAAAACTCACAGTAACGTGCGGTGTGTATGAGCGTATCACACAGCTCCACAGCAATAAAACTCACAGTAATGTGCGGTGTGTATGAGCGTATCACAGAGCTCCACAGCAATAAAACTCAGTAATGTGCAGTGCAGTGTGTCTGAGTTTTATTGCTGTGGAACTGTGTGATACGCTCATACACGACGCACATTACTGTGAGGTTTATTGCTGTGGAGCTCTGTGATGTGCGGTGTGTATGAGCGTATCACAGAGCTCCACAGCAATAAAACTCACAGCAATAGGAGGTCTTCTAATGGTATTCGCAGAGGAATAAGGCTTTGCTTTATAGAGGTCATCAAGTTGTCTAAATACTATTAACACCCCACTGACAAACCACCATAACCCCCGTCCCCTCCCCCATAAGAAGACCATGTGAACAGGAGGTATTTAGCATATTAAAAGGACACACAGAGGCAGGAGATGCTGTAACACAATACACAACAAAAGGGGTCATTCACTAAGCTGTGGACCAGCGGATTGCAAACATTTGGCCAAACTAGTTGAGCAGAAGAGATACAGGAATACTTTAATTCAGCTGTTTTACCTAAATCGCCTGAGGTTCTGTAGCCGGCAGCGCTTCCGGGACAGCCAGTCTCTACGTACTACCCTACAGCGTGCTACATACACACACGGCTATCTCCCGGTGGCTTTCCAGACACACCTGGTTAAACGCTGACGCTCATTAATAACACACAGAGTTCCATATTAACAGGAACCAGAGGTAATCATAAGCATGGATGTCACGGCTCATTAACCTGGACGGGTACAAACAGCACCGCGTACACAGGTGCACCGAACACACAATGCAACAGTGTATACACCGCAGGCAACTCTAACACATCAGTGAGTTAAGCCCCAGGATCAGAGAGAGCGGGTCTGTTAATAAAGCAACAAAGTTTCCCACAGGGTAAAAGAACGCAGGAGGCGGCGGATACAGGTCTATAATGTGTGTACACACATACACAAGAGAAATATATTTGTGTACACACATTATAGACCTGTATCCGCCGCCGCCTCCTGCATTCTTTTGCCCCGTGGGAAACTTTGTTGCTTTATTAATGAATCCACGTCTCATCTAGACGAGAAAAAAAAGATATATATATATCCACCCCTCAATCTCATCTAGGAGATATATATTGTGTGTGTAATATATATATAATTTCTCGTGTGTGTGTAACACACACCCTATAGATGAGAGATGCAGACGTGTGTCATATATTTACACACCCTCAAATATCTATATCCACCCCTCAATCTCATCTAGATGTGTGTATATAATATATATATATATATATATATATATATATATACACACATATACACACACACACGTATCTCTGAATTATATATATATAAAAATTCAGAAATGTTTGTGTGTGTGTGTGTATAAACACACATATACATACCCACACACACACACGTGTGTATATCTCATATATATTAGTGTGTGTGTCACGCGAGAGAAATACACATACACACGTGTGTATATCTCTTATATATATTAGTGTGTGTGTCACGCGAGAGAAATATATACACACACACACACCTAGGAGTCAGGGAAGGGAAATACAAGTGGAGGAACAAACTAACAACAATATAAAGCTCTATTTTTGCCCATAAAGTCACCCCGTTTAATCAATCCATTAACATATATACTGGAAACATTATAGCAAGGGATACAGTGACGATGTACCAACACGTCAGTATACGTATACATCATCTATGTAACCAGAGCAGTACGTGGAAATATGATCTTATGAACGAGCGCCGGGGTGTTGTGCACAGCAGCCGCCTCTAACGCCACAGGTAAATGTAGCACACAGGTAAACACCGGCGTCACATATGCTGTGGCGCAGGCTCTAGGACAGGCGGTATGTACGCCCAGCGCTTTGGAGAGGTATACAGATGTTGCCACATGCAAATAAGTGCCTTTTCGCACGCACCTACCTGGAATAACGCCATCCTCACGGGGCTCTGTGCGTGGCCTCCTAGCTCCAGCATGGCACCCTCAGACAGGGGGGTGCCAGCGTGTGCCAAGAGCTAGGGAAGCCGCTGCAGTCCCTGCTCAGGGGAGGTGGAGGAGGAGACAGGGGAGGACATTTAGGGAGGGGAAAGTCCAGGAAGCAGGAGCAGGGAATAGACTGGCTTTTGTTTCTGACCTTGTAACCTGGAGCCGCGTCTCCCTGGAATAAAGGAGGGGACAAACCTGGCCGGCGTCACCTGACGGTCGCAGGTACACACCTCCTCTCAAGCAGAGCGTCGCACCTGACGAGGAGCATCACCTGAGCTCACCTTTACCTGCTCACCGACACAAACTCTAAACGCCTGACTCCCCGAGGTTAACCCTCTGGCTTTCTGTGGAGCGAAACCCACCCTTACCCGCAGCCGAAACGGGCCAAAAGACTGGGAAAACAGGTTTCCACAGGAGCAGAGAGGGCGGCTCAACAGCAGCTTATACAGCGACCGGTCCCGTTTCCCTCCCTCTGCCGGAACAAGAAGCCTCGCAGAAAGATTTCAAAATTGTGGAAGTGTTTGCGAAGTCTTGTGTCACCTCGGGTAACGAGAGAGGAAGCTGCGGAGGATATAGATACATATATATACCCACACATACATACACGTATACCCACTCACATCCTGTGTAAATGGACAGAAAGTGAGAAAAAAAAAACAACAGCTCAGCATGAGCGCTACACACTAAAGCCATGAAGACGTCAATCACACATCTGTGTCTCATTCATACACATGCGCCCCCCCCCATTAAAGGACTGTCACCTTCGTGCCTCAAAGTGTAAATGCAAAAGGGGGGGCTGAATTCTGAGGGGCGAAAAAAAAAAAAGGGGAAAGGAAATATATATATTTATTTATTTATTTATTTATTATCTCAAAACTAAGCAGGTGCATCTAAGACATCAAATACAAAACACCAAGAAATATTATTGACCACCTTCTTCCATCATTGGGGGGGGGGGGGGGGGAACAAAAAAAAAAAACCACTTTAAAAAAATGGTCAAAATACCTGACTGAGGTAAAATCATGGGGATTCAGTTCACAAAGTCATGATCATAATTTGCTTAAAGGGGATACTCTAGGCAACATGACCACCTAAGCTTTTTTTTTTTTTTTTTTTTTTTTAGGTGGTCATGATGCCGAGTATGCCCTCGCCTTTCCCCCCCTTCCCTCCGCTCAGCCGATCGGCTTAAACAGCTGAGAGAAGCGGAGGACTTTCCTCCACCCTCCCAGCTGTCAGCCAGCAGAGCGGGATTCATATTTCCCGCTTCTGCCGACTATTGTCTAGTAGGAGACGTCATCGCGCTTTCAGCACGATGACGTCTCCAACTCGCGGCAGTAGCTGGCGGGAGCGGCTGAGGATTAGTGTTGCACGCAACACTAAATCAAAGAAGATGGAGCCGGGAGTAAGCCTGCTGATTGGCTGGTTTACGTGAGAGGCGCGCATGCGCGCTTCTCACGTAAACCATTAGCCAAGTTAAAGATTTACAAGGACGGGAGCGGAAGAGGAGGGAGGGGAGTATAAAAACAAAAACGCTGTAGGAAACAAGTGGTTTTTAGGGTAAGTATTACATTAAGAAGAAAAAAAAAAAAATCCCTACCTATTTATTGAGGGACTAGGTATATTTTAAAGGTAAAAAAAAACAGGGGGGGGGGGATTTTTGCCTAGAGTGTCCCTTTAAGCCTGTCACAGTTGCCAATGTACCCCATCTTTGACAGGTCCTATCTAACTTGACCGAGTCCGCAACTTTGTGAACTGAATCCCCATCACTTTACCTCAGTCAGGTTTTTTTGGAGCATTTTTAAAAAAAAAAAAAAAAAAAATCAAAAAAAAAAAAAAAAAAAACGGTGATTCTCTCTCCTCCCCCCCCCCCCCCCCAGAAAACTTTTCTTTAAAGAGGAATATATTTAAATTTTTCTTCTTAGGTTGGATAAGCTTTGCTCAGATCTTTTAAAATGCAACATTCGTCCAATAAAAGAGGTGTCCCCGTGTACGGCTATACCAAATTTAGGGCCGTATTACATAGTTGGTGCTAACTTAACCAGAGCTGTTGTAAACTTCCCAGAGCCATTATAGTCTATGGAGGTTTTCAGTTTACAACAGCTCTGGTTAAGTTAGCACCAGCTTTATAATATAGCCCTAAATTTGGTATAGCCGTACATAGGGACACCTCTTTTATTGGACGAATGTTGCATTTTAAAAGATCTGAACAAACACTGCATATCCAATAAAATTATATATTATTATTTAGATTCAGTGAGCCAAAAGTATAAATGGGGGGGGGGTTTCCCCTCCCCCCCTCTTTTTTTTAAATTTCTACCTCAATTTTTTTAAATTTCGGGGGGAACCACCCCCCCCCCCCCGTTCCCCAACGGTATATTTGTAGTTATGATTACCAATGAGGGGACTCGGGATAATCCGGAGTGATGCCCATGGTGGGGTTTATACTGTGATCAAGAGACATCATTCCTTGTGATTGTTTGCGAATGGGATGACACAGTGTGACTTTATCCAAGCAAGAGAAATCACAGAAAAGGTTCACAGAAACCCATTGATCCCCATTGAAAGGGCGCTTCAAAATGGGATTTACCCAGCTGCCGAATGTGCGAAGGAAAGTGAAACAAAAAACACTCACATTTGTAAAATGCCTCTCAAACAATTTAAAAAAAATAATAAAAATGTCAAAAGAAAAGTGGAAGCGAAAGTAAACCTTCCTACGTGATTACAGTAAGAGGGGACGAAAAGGTATTAATGAATAAAATCGGATTTGTGTTTTCTTTTTGACTGACAGAGGACACGTTTGCCTTGAGGAAGGAATCCTCTCAAAAAGGAATAAATAAATAAAGTATATTGTGCATGTAGCTCCACAAGAGTATCCAGGAAGCACACCAGATCTCTCAGCCAATCAGTTTCACTCCTCTGCCAATAAAGATCTGACCAGAAAAAAAAATATATATATATATTGATTATAAAACAGCGTTTAATGGAAACAATTGGGGGATTCTACAAAGCGCTAGAGATAAAACATTGAGGGAAGCATCCATAAAAGAGCAATTCCCAACCACGGGCTAAACGCAGATCAGTTTCCATGGAAACCAAAAGAACTATTCTTGCGGATTGTTGCCTCGTTTTTAGATCTTTGCCCCAGAATTGTCAGATGGAACATAACCGCCGTGGCGCTACAGACCGTGAGACCTTCGCTGGGCTATGCGATAAAAACCTGATTATAAAAAGGATGCTCCGGAGACCGAAGGGGTTAAACAATGAGCCCTCCCCAAATCAGGATCCTAATGGCAGTTTTGTTATTACTGCAACACTAATAAAATTCCTGAGTATTGTATTGGGTAACTGCACTTCACATCTCAGACAGCAGGGGGCAGCAGAGGACCTGATCCCCCCCCCCCCCCTCCTCCCTCTATAAACAACACAGCACCTTTAAATCAGATTAGGGATCAAAAAAGGTCAAAAAATAAAAATGAATAAAAAAAAAAAAAAAAAGGTAATATTTATTTGCATTGAATCCTTTGGGATTCGCTCGTTTAAACCCGAACGGAATAAAAATCAGCATTTCACTGATATTTTGGCGCTCTCTGACTAGATTAACCATTACTTCTCTATGGGACGATTTCACTGCCGCCGAAGATGGCCAAATTGCGACGAACTGCACCGTATTTTGCTGTCAATTCGCCAGTATTTGGTAAATTAACAGTTTTCTGAATAGACAAACTGCACCGTACGGTGAATTTCACTTTTCGGTGCAATTTGTTGGCAAGTTCGTCGCCTATATATAAATATAAAGGGGTTATCCAATAAGGGCAGAGAGACGATCAGTTAATGTTCACCTGTCATTACTTCCCTACAGGGTGCCGCCATCTTTGTGATGGCACAGCCAATGGGCGGTCCAATCAGAGCTGCCGGTCCAATCAGAGCTGCCGATATTTACAGGTCAGATGAGATCAGAAGAGCCAGCCTATGGGATGCACGGCATCCAGCAGTGAGCATTATGGGTAGTATTTAACTTCTTTTTTTCCTGGTGTGTTCCGGGTTTATTCATCAAATGGGTAGATGTCACAAAGTGACCAAAGAATGGTAAATTTCAAGTTGAAATAGCGAAATAGTAAAAAAGGAGAAAAAAAAAATATCCGTAAATAAAAAGAATTTCCTGCCCATTACAGAAAAAAAAAAAAAAAAATCTAATGTGAAAAGAACAAGATATTTTATGGATTATGATTGAGTAGGTTAAATATATTATTAACTAGAAAATAATAATAATGAATTTGTTGTAGCATAACCCCCCCCCCCCGAATGATAATTTAGGCCGGAGTCAGACGAGCGTTGTTGAAGAGCAGACGGACGATCCTTCCACTCGACACCAGTCTGATCACCTTGCTGAGCGCAATAAGGCTAGGGTCAAACGAACGCATTATTCGCAGCAACCGTCAAAAAGTGCGTCCGAACGCATCAACGTATTTTTTTTTTTCCACAGAATGCGGGAAAACTGTCAAACGACACGCATTCTCGTACGTGATTTTTTACGGATCGTCAATAAAACCCTTTTTGCGTCTGGACGTTATGTTGGCCGGACATTAGTAGCGTCTGACGTCTCCTAATCACGCACACACGCCGCTAGCGGACGCAGCGCACTCTGTACGTCAGTACTAGCGGTTCTGCGTTCCAAAAAATGCGTTCATTTTCCACTTACGTTGCGCGGCCGGACTTTCGTGCGGCCGTACGTCGTATATTGGCCGTCATCGTCCGCCATTTGCTGCTACTGCGGCCGTGATTAAATGCGCCTAAACGCACGTTAAAAATGCGTTAGCACTGCAAGCTCTGTCAACGCGCGTCCTAGCGCTTTGATGGAGAGGGATGCTGCACGTGCAATTCGTGCGCGCGCAAAAGCATGTGGCCAGCCCCGTTGCAGCGTCACAATGCTGCGACGGACGCTGGAAGGCACGTCAGTAAGGGCGCACATAGAAAATGCTGGGGTCAGACGAGCGCACTAAGTGACTTAACACTTAAACACAACAACCCACACACACACACACCGCAGATGCCGTTAAGTAACCCTATAAATGCCTGGCACGCCAATAAATTCACAAGGGTCTATTTTCAGACATGAGGAAAGGACTTAAAACAACAAAGCCAAAGTACCATTTAAAAGACAAACAATAGCATACCCTGCCCTGTCACTTAAATGAGTGTTCAGTATAAACGCTACACATAATTAACCAAAAAAAGGAATGTACAAACACCCAGGGGTTTGTCCGCTTAACAGCGATTCTCAGTATACAAGACAGACTAGCTGATCGCACAGTATGATTAGTTTAGCCTGAGTTACAGGATCTACTTTCCAATTCACCGTTTAGAGAACAAACCATTTATTCACAAAGCGCTTCCCCCCCCCCCCCCCAGGAGCAAAAGATGAAGGATGGCTCACAATTTTTTTTTATATTGCAAAACTGGTGATTTTTTTTTTTTATCATTTTTCGGCTCAACTATGAAATAAATAATTTTTTAAATCACTTTTTTCAGGCCTTTAAATTAATAAGGATTTAAATGATTCTTGTGGGCAACCCCCCCTTCCTCCCCCCCAAATTAATGGTGGTGGTATTAAAAGATACACTGTGTGTGTATATGGGCCACAGGTGATATTTGACAGTCAAATACTGGGAGACACTGTTTACACTACAAATTGCACATAATTTACCTAAAGCTTGTGGTTTTAATGAGCCAGGAACTAATATGTACAAACCATTGATATGCCCTTATGTCTGTTTGGTTATTTGTTAGTGTAGGAAGACAAAAGGGATAATTAAATGGCAAACAGACGCTCTGCGGAGAGTGGGGGGGGGGGGGGTGTTGTGGGCAGCGACAACATGCCAGAAACTGGTCAGTATGTGCACACTGCAGGGACAAGTGGTGAGGTCAGTGGCTGGTATCAGAGCCAGATATACTTTTATTTTATTTATTTATAAAGGATTTTACCAGGAAGGATACATTGAATTACTTAGTCACAGTTTTTGAGTTACCCTTTTGTTGATTCTGCATATTACTGGCAATTATATTATATACCGTTTTTCCTCGCCATTAAAATGGACTTTCTAAAAGATACTATTATTTTCAACATAGACTTTACTATTTACAAAAAAAAAAGTTATAGAATATATAAATGGTCCCCCCCCCCCCACCATATTTTATGGCACAGCGAAATTTATAAAAAAAAAAAAAAACTATATAAAATGGACATGTGTTAAAAGGAAAAAAAAAACGTCATGACAGTAAAAGTAATTAAACTTTATAGGGGTCTGCCAGTCATTGATTACGGAGATGTAGTGTATGCAGCGGCACTGCAAACGCACTTTCATAAACTTACTACATTGTATAACTCACTCTGCCGCTTTGTGCTACAATGTAACTACATGACCCACCATTGTGACATGTTAAAAGAGCTAAACTGAAACAATACAAACTTTAGCTTGTGGAGGGAGCGCAAAAGAAGATAGGTGAATATTCTGTTCACAAGTATCACAGTTGTTCTTGGATAAAATCAATTCTAGAATACAGAAAGAGACGCCTTCATTGCGTGGTATATTATACAATACAAAGATAGTTATATAATGGTGAATACACACTCACAAACATAGAGCCTATAGGCTCCTGGTATTTGCTTGTAAGCCTCTATGGGGGGCTCCTCCCATCAAGATGGTGATTGTAGGAAATGGTCTCTTGATGTCCAGGGATACCTCAATAAATGAAAGATATATGGCACAATACCAACTAGAAATTGTGACAATAGAGGAACAGATTGTATTCACTCACGTGGTACTGAGCCTCCCGTTTGAGTGGCTCAGTATCTCAGCTTGTGGACCACTTCAATTGTGGAGGGGGGGTCCCACCCCTAGGATGTGGAAACTAGGGGGGGTCCCACCCCTAGGATGTGGAAACTAGCAATGAGCTAGTAGGTGGATATAGTGGAAATCCGGATCAAATAGCAGAAATGTAAATAGTATTAAAGGAAAATTTATTACAAAATAAAAACAAATTAAAATAAAATAGATTATCTTTTATCTTTTTATTGTTATTAACAATAAAAAGATAAAAGATAATCTATTTTATTTTAATTTGTTTTTATTTTGTAATAAATTTTCCTTTAATACTATTTACATTTCTGCTATTTGATCCGGATTTCCACTATATCCACCTACTAGCTCATTGCTAGTTTCCACATCCTAGGGGTGGGACCCCCCCTCCACAATTGAAGTGGTCCACAAGCTGAGATACTGAGCCACTCAAACGGGAGGCTCAGTACCACGTGAGTGAATACAATCTGTTCCTCTATTGTCACAATTTCTAGTTGGTATTGTGCCATATATCTTTCATTTATTGAGGTATCCCTGGACATCAAGAGACCATTTCCTACAATCACCATCTTGATGGGAGGAGCCCCCCATAGAGGCTTACAAGCAAATACCACGAGCCTATAGGCTCTATGTTTGTGAGTGTGTATTCACCATTATAGAACTATCTTTGTATTGTATAATATACCACGCAATGAAGGCGTCTCTTTCTGTATTCTAGAATTGATTTTATCCAAGAACAACTGTGATACTTGTGAACAGAATATTCACCTATCTTCTTTTGCGCTCCCTCCACAAGCTAAAGTTTGTATTGTTTTTATTTAACTTTGGTGAAGGACACACCATTGGTGAGCGGCATAATTATACAACCATATTAGTATAAACACTTTCTGAATAAACTCCTCAGCGCCAAACACATTTAGCTTCTGAAGGAGTTAATATAATCAAAAGAGCTAAACTGGCCTTCGCTGGAATCTAGACGCACCCTTCACCTTTCCAACCTGGTGTTTAAGAGCTTTTCTGGGAAGCTACCACCCTACCTGAATAGGCTGCTTCCCTCAGCAGTTCCCTCATCCTATAACCTCCGATCCAGGACCTGCACCTTACTTGCAATACAAAAAGAAAGTGTCTCGATCCTCATTTTCCTACAGAGCACCGCAGTTATGGAATAACCTCCCAGACGCCATCAAATCTTCCCCCAGTCTAAAATCACTAAAGAGATCTCTATTAACATACATCAATACAGAATGCGCCTGTAAACATGTAACACAGTGACTATATACAGAATGCACCTGTAAACATGTAACATAGTGACTATATACAGAATGCACCTGTAAACATGTAACATAGTGACTATATACAGAATGCGCCTGTAAACATATAACACAGTGACTATATACAGAATGCACCTGTAAACATGTAACATAGTGATTATATACAGAATGCGCCTGTAAACCTGTAACATAGTGACTATATACAGAATGCACCTGTAAACATGTAACACAGTGACTATATACAGAATGCACCTGTAAACATGTAACACAGTGACTATATACAGAATGCACCTGTAAACATGTAACACAGTGACTATATACAGAATGCACCTGTAAACATGTAACACAGTGACTATATACAGAATGCACCTGTAAACATGTAACACAGTGACTATATACAGAATGCACCTGTAAACATGTAACACAGTAACTATATACAGAATGCACCTGTAAACATGTAACATAGTGACTATATACAGAATGCACCTGTAAACATGTAACATAGTGACTATATACAGAATGCACCTGTAAACATGTAACATAGTGACTATATACAGAATGCACCTGTAAACATGTAACAGCGACTATATTTCCTACATATTTATTATCTGTATATTTGTGTTTTTTAATATCTCGCATTTTATTACTTTGTATTTCTGTAACAATTTAATGTTCTTGAACCCAGGACATACTGAAAATTAGAGAAATCTCAATGTATCCTTCCTGGTAAAATACTTTAGAAATAATTTAAAGTTATTATTTTCCCACCGCCCCTTCAAAAAAAAAAAAAAAAAAAGAAGTCAGAAGAATTGTTGTTTTTATCTGTAACCATTAGAACGAACTGGAAGAACTGGTATTTCTTGGATAAAAGTCTGACTGGAGAATCATTAAGCTCTTTCTGAAAGAAAAAGGAAAAAACCCACATAATTCCATCCAAAAAACAACTCTAACCTCAAACGCTGTGAGGTCATCGAAGTCAACAGAGCATGTCGGTTCTTCCTCAGACGGATACCCCATGTCGTATAGCTGCATGTCGAGATCTGTAGAGGGGATAGACAAAATGATCAAATAAAAAAATTTAAAAAAATTGTAGGAGATTTCTGTACCCGAAACATTTGAAAGTTAAAAAGTATCAGGGTTATTCAGAGAGTGGTGAAAAGCAGAAGAATGACTGGAGAATGGAAAATGCTAGGTCAAAATAGCTGATTTGGAAAGTGAGATAAATGGGAGAATTTTTCTGGTTTGGCTATTTTGACCTAGAATTTTCCATTCTCCGGTCATTCTCCGGCTTTTCACCTCTCTCTGAATGAATAAATAAATAAAAATTAAACAGCTAAATGTACACCTACAAATTTTTTCTCACTGTAAGAAATGGTAGGAGATTATATATATATATATATATATATATATATATATATATATATATTTTTTTTAATTAATAACATTAAATAACCCCCCCCCCCATAGAAATATTTTTAGAAGAAGTTGTTCCGCTGATGAGGAAAAATAAAAAAAATAAAAACCTAGAAACAATTCTAATTCAGTCATGGTGTAAATTTGGCATGGCCCTCTTTAGCAGATAAGCCCCTAGCATTACTGTCAAGGAGCTGCCAGCATACACCAAACGATCGCCTCCAGGGCCAGGTTATTGCTCTGGAATATGTAAAAAGGTGCTGAGCCGGCTGACAGATTCATTGCAATACATTCCTGTATAGTAGTGAGCATCTGGAAAAACATCTGAAAAATCGGATTATCTCTCTTTAATAGAATTTAAAACAAGTGTTTACAATAAACCAATAGAAAAATCGCCGGGTATTCTGGCCAGCAACGCCGGCAAGTGCATGGCGGGTCAGGACATACACTGCGTGTGGATAGGAAATACAGATGCTTTTCCAGCGATTATGATTTAATTACCTGCACATTTACAGTATATTTTAAACCTGCGGGAGGACCAGGCCGCGTCAGGGTTTATGTGAATATCAGATGCGAGACAGGGTTCAGACAGGAAAGATATGAGGAACTACGAGCAGGTCCTCAATTACTCACAAATTTAAATGGATTTTAGGGTTGGAGGGCTGAATATAGAATATTTGATACATCCGAGGGTTGGGATTTAGGGGTTATTATTTCAGAGGATCTAAGGGTAAGTAGTCAATGTAATAGAGCAGCAGGAAATGCTGGCAGAATGCTTGGAAATGCTGACAGAATGCTTGGTTGTGTAGGGAGAGGTATTAGCAGTAGGAAAAGGGAAGCACTCATGCCACTGTACAGAGCACTGGTGAGACCTCACTTGGAGTACTGTGTGCAGTACTGGAGACCATATCTCCAGAAGGATATAGACATCTTAGAGAGAGTTCAGAGAAGGGCTACTAAAATGGTGTACGGCTTGAAGGAGAAAAGTTACCAGGAAAGGGTTAATGATCTTAACATGTACAGCTTGGAAAAAAGACGAGACAGAGGAGATATAATAGAAACATTTAAATACGTAAAGGGAATCCACAAGGTAGAGGAAGGGAGTATATTTAAAAGGAAACAAAGTAGCAAAACAAGAGGACATAGTCTTAGATTAGAGGGGCAAAGGTTTAAAAGTAACATCAGGAAGCATTATTTTACTGAGAGGGTGGTGGATACATGGAACAGTCTTCCAGTTGAAGTGGTAGAGGCCAAAACAGTAATTGAATTTAAGCAGGCATGGGATAGGCATAAGGCTATCCTAAACAAAAGATAAATCCAGGTAAAGTATCCATGTAATTCGGCAGACTAGATGGGCCGAAAGAAAAATGTCGGCAGATAAGAACCTATGTTTCTATGTTTGCGTTTTTTGTTTATGGCAGGTGTCGGCAACCTTGGCCTTCTCAGATGTTTTGGAACTACATGTCCCATGATGCTCACCCAATCTATTCGGTGTCTGGGCATCATGGGAGGTGAAGTTCCAAAATATCTGGAGGGCCAAGGTCACCCGACCTCTGCTTTTTGGGATCAGGATTGGGACGGTCCCGTACAAATAAGGACATTTGGACACCATGTGTGTCTTGGCAATATTTTTTGTTTTAATGGTCCCCCCCCCTCCCCACTGAGAAACAGTGTAATTTGGAGCACGCAAAATATTTAGCATTATTGCCTTAAACCTCCATTCAGGGGATGACGCTTTAATTTTTGGGATCCTTGGGAGATTCAAAATACGCTCCAGGAACAGAAAAAATATATATATTATTATTAATAAAAGGAAAATATATATTTTGTATATTAATGCAATTATTATTACTGTAGATACTCGAGTATACTGCTAGATTTCGGTGACAAATTTACCTTGAGACATCTGCATCACGTGAAAAAAAAAAAAAAGAAAAAAAAACTTTCCTTGCTCTGGATCCCAAGTCTCCCGGAAGTTCCGGCAGTCTCACCGATGCTTGCAAACACTTCAGGAACTCCCGGATTCGGGAGAGGTGGGATCCATCATGGCCAGAGGGTGTGCTCGGTTTAAGCCAATCAATCAACTCTCTCGCCTCCGCCGGCCATCTAAGGCTAGGGTCAGACGAACGCATTTTTCACGTTGTCCGTGAAAAAGTGCGTTCGAACGAATGGACGTATTTTTTCACGGAATACGCGATAGCGGTCATACGATGCGCATTTTCGGCCGTGATTTTGTACGGATCAATAAAACACTTTTTGTGTCTGGACGTTTTTGTTGGCCGGACATGAGCAGCGTCTGACGTCTCCCAATCACGCAAACACGCCGCTATGCGGCTGCAGCGCACTCTGTACGTCAGTACTAGCGGTTTGACGTTCTCGAAAAAATGCGTTCGTTTGCCACTTGCGTTGCGCGGACGAACTTTCATGCGGCCGTTCTTTGTAGGATGCCCGGCATTGGACGTCATTTGCTGCTAGCACGGCCGTGATTTCGTGCGGCTAAACGCACGTTAAAACTGCGTTCGTCTGACCCCAGCCTAAATCGCTAGTAAAGGAGACGGGTGGCCGGAGGCTTCATACTTGGCAACAACTGCAATCATTCTATAGCAGAACACCCTGGCCTGAGAGGAAGCCTGACTGTGTTAAGAGAACCTGGAAGGATTTTAAATTGTTTACCAGTAAATTTTGTTCCTCGCGTTATATTCGAGTCTTGAGTATTCTCTCGTTTCCATAATAAATCTCTATCCATCGCGTTATATTCGGGTCGCACTATACGCGAGTATCTTCGGTAGTAGTATTATTACAATGGGTTTTATGCAAGGATATGGCAAATCGTCAAGCATTAAATGGTCTATTATTTGGTTTAGTTGGGTAGGAGTATATTTTTACATTTTTTTTAAAAAAATAAGGTATAATCTAAAATATTTTTATTTTTTTTCCACCCATTTTACGATTGCAGTTTAAAATGAACTCTAACTGAAAATAACATGAGTTACTTCGGAGAATTACACTTTTTTTTCGTTTCCTATATTAACAAGTCTCCAAAAGAACTCCTCCGAAATAACTTGTTAATATAGGGAATTAAAAAAAAAATATATATATATATAATTCTCTTAAGTAACTCCTGTGATTTTCAGTTTCAGTTAATTTGAACGCCAATCGTAAAATGGGTGAAGAAAAAAAAAAAAAAAAAAAAAAAAAATGGGCTCGATTACATTCTTCACGCAAAAACGCACGCAGAACGCGTGAATTTTTGCACGCAACGGTAAACATTAACACGCGTAAAACAACGCTGGTATTACAATCATCGCACATTTTTTCATCCGTCAAAAGAACGTGCTTAAAACGGACACGCAAAAACGCGCACACAGTAACGTTGAGCACAGAAATCAGTGTGCAGACTGTTTTTTCACGCGATTCAGCCAATCAGAATTAAGAAACACAATCGTCTCCCGTTAAGTTTTTGCACCTGTCAAAGTCAATCTGCGCATGTATGTTGCATCAATAAAGACAAAAAAAAAAAAAAAAAAAAAAAAACGCACAACTTCTCCGTTTAAGGCTGGGGTCAGACCAGTGCACTTTCAACGTGCGTTCTGGCGCACATAATTACGGCCGCACTAGCAGCAGATGACGGGCAATGACGGCCAATATACGATGTACGGCCGCACAAAAGTCCGGCCGTGCAACGCAAGTGGAATTTGAAAGCATTTTTTTGAGAACGCTGAACCGCTAGTACTGACGTACTGAGTGCGCAGCTGCGGCATAGCGGCGTGTGTGCGTGATTAGGAGATGTCAGACGCTGCTAATGTCCAGCCTACATAACGTCCAGACGCAAAAAGAGTTTTATTGACGATCCGTACAAAATCACGCCCGAAAATGCGCGTCGTCTGACCGTTTTTGCGCATTCCGTGAAAAAATACGTCAATGCGTTCGGACGCACTTTTTCACGTTCGCGGGGAAAAATGCTTTCGTCTGACCCTAGCCTTATTGTTTGGGTATGTGTAGAATGTGTAACTATACTTTGCTGCGTATTTTTTTTTTGGGCTGGTGCATTTGATTTCGGCCAGGACGTTCAGATTTGCCATTAACACCAGCTTTTAGGCTAGGGTCAGACGAAAGCATTTTTCCCCGCGAACGTGAAAAAGTGCGTCCGAACGCATTGACGTATTTTTTCACGGAATGCGCAAAAAACGGTCAGACGACGCGCATTTTCGGGCGTGATTTTGTACGGATCGTCAATAAAACTCTTTTTGCGTCTGGACGTTATGTAGACTGGACATTAGCAGCGTCTGACATCTCCTAATCACGCAAACACGCCGCTATGCCGCAGCTGCGCACTCAGTACGTCAGTACTAGCGGTTCAGCTTTCAGAAAAATGCGTTCAAATTCCACTTGCGTTGCACGGCCGGACTTTTGTGCGGCCGTACATCGTATATTGGCCGTCATTGCCCATCATCTGCTGCTAGTGCGGCCGTAATTATGTGCGCCAGAACGCACGTTAAAAGTGCACTGGTCTGACCCCAGCCTTAAAAGACGTTAAAATTATGTGCGCAAACGCTGTGTGTTAAGTTTTGTGCATAGATTGTAAAACCATCCTCGTACCAGCGCACAAACGCATTTGCGCTCACAATGTTAAGTATAGGACGCGCACAGTACAGTATGCTCGCGCAGCGTTTGCACAGGTTCACGGGTATTCTGCGTTTGCACAGGTTCACCCGCGGTAGACGTTAACGCGCATTTTTTGCGCGGACATTGTAATACGACGTTCAGCGCAAAGGGTTTTGACCCTCGCATTAATGCGTTTTCGCGCACGCGTTAACGTTTGCGCGAAGAATGTAATAGAGCCCTATATATATATATATATATTTTTTTTTTTAAAAAAATGTAAAAGGTATAAAACCATAAAAATATACACATACTCCGTCTCCTACCCAACTAAACCAAATAATAGACAATTTAATGCTTGACGATTTGCCATATCCTTGCATAAAACCCTTTGTAATAAAATAAAAAAAAAAAACACAATAAAAAGGGGATCTCCACGCGGCTCAGTATTAAAACAGAAGTAAATGTGAAACCAGGAGAGATAAAAAGTCTAATCTTGCACACAACAAAATGTTATTGATTGTAAAGGAAACAGGACCCATCGTTTCAGAATTTACTTCCTCATAGTTTTAATCTTATAAAACTCTTTCACGAGCCTACATCATCATTAGAAAGGCATTGTTTATAAGGCAATTCCTCCTTTTTAGGTAAAATTTTGTTGATTAGAGTCCAAGCTAACCATGTGCTATAACACGAGTTCAGATATTTGCCCCCAGTCTTTATTAAAATCTTGAATTTCATTCATTACATTTCAGTTTGCTGCAGCAGTGTCGTTGAACGCTTTGGATGCGAATTTTGAATCCAAAATGGCCGACGATTTTTTTTAATGAAAGATGCAGATTGTTTTTCGTATCACTCAGACAAAATATGATAAATAAAAGCCGTCAGCACAATTCCGTTCTGTACGCACACACCACAAATGATAGTTTTTATTGAATAAACGTTATGTTTACTTCTGAAACAAAATATAAATTGAACTGTAATATATGTCTATGTGCAGGGGTAAACAATAAATACATATTTTGTGCTTTGGTGAACAAAAACTGTAGTGGAACCGCTAACAAAACCTCAAAATTAACATTGCTGTACGGAATTGTTACTTGCTTCATGGCGGCGGCCATCTTTAATACGTCACACTCAGCTACTCGCAGCATCTCCTCGAGTCGCTGCAAGTGCTAAGTTAGGCTAGGGTCAGACGAACGCATTTTTCACGTGGTCCGTGAAAAAGTGCGTTCAAACGAATGGACGTATTTTTTCACGGAATACGCGATAGCGGTCATACGATGCGCATTTTCGTCCGTGATTTTGTACGGATCATCAATAAAACCCTTTTTGCGTCTGGACGTTATGTTGGCCGGACATTAGCAGCGTCTGACGTCTCCTAATCACGCACACACGTCGCTATGCGGACGCAGCGCACTCTGTACGTCAGTACTAGCGGTTTGACGTTCTCGAAAAAATGCGTTCGTTTGCCACTTGCGTTGCGCGGACGAACTTTCGTGCGGCCGTTCTTCGTATGTTCCCCGGCATTGGACGTCATTTGCTGCTAGCACGGCCGTGATTTCGTGCGGCTAAACGCACGTTAAAACTGCTTTCGTCTGACCTTAGCCTCAGCAGTGCTGAGCGCTGAGTGGCTGAACGGCGTTCAATGGCAAGTTGCTAATTTAGCACTTGCGGCGGCTGAGGTATTGAACGCGCCTCTGGATTAGGGATTTTCACCTGCGCTAGGCCTCAGTGTCCTCACGGCATGGGTGGAGGCCTGGTGCCAGAGCAATGCAGGATTACATGATGTGAGGTGGATTAATACACTGGGAATAAGGCAGAGGAGGCCTGAGGAGACCCTATTTTGGGCTTAAAACCCATTTTTCTCTCCCAATGTCTGTATTTTTAGGGGCTTCACTGTCTATGGGCTGTGCAGGTGCATAACAGAGCTGCAGAGCATTAAGGCTAGGGTCAGACGAACGCATTTTCGCGTTGTCTGTGAAAAAATGCGTTCGAACGAATGGACGTATTTTTTTCACGGAGTACGCGATAGTGGTCATACGATGCGCATTTGCGTTCGTGATTTTGTACGGATCATCAATAAAACACTTTTTGCGTCTGGACGTTATGTTGGCCGGACATGAGCAGCGTCTGACGTCTCCTAATCACGCACACACGCCGCTAGCGGACGCAGCGCACTCTGTACGTCAGTACTAGTGGTTTCACGTTTGACAAAATGCGTTCGTTTGCCACTTGCGTTGCACGGCCAGACTTTCGTGCGACCGTACTTCGTATATTGCCCGTCATTTCCCGTCATTTGCTGCTAGTGCGGCCGTAATTAAGTGCGCCAGAACGCACGTTTAAAGTGCGCTAGTCTGACCCCAGCCTAATGCTCCCAGCAAGGAGTAAACCGTAATAAATGCTGTTAGAAATCACATTTTCATTGACCTTAAAAGGCCTCAAACAGGTTGTAACGTCATCTAAAAAGGTCTGAGAATGGCCTGGGCTCTTTCCCCGCCATTCCCTAAAATACAAAATATCCCCCACTGTGGGCATTTGAACGAACGCGCACACGCACACGCACACACATGTGGGAAAATCCTACATATTTGGTTTTATCCTTCCCGAGTACCGGCAAGACAAATGGGATACCATGATTATGAACCTGTAAAAAACACATTTTTTATATATTCCACAAATATATGTGTGTTTTATTCTGGATTTGTAAAGAGCCATTTTCGTCTATAACGTTTGGGAACTACATTTCCCATGAGGCTCAGCCAATGTAATATCATGGGATATGTAGTTCCAAACATCTGGAGGGCCAAGGCTGCGGATTCCTGATGTGGATAAAAATAATTATTAAGAGGGGGCGTCCAACTGCCGTCGCTGTGACTGAAAAAAGTTGGCTTACGACAAAACCCAGTAAATGCAAATAATAAAATAAAAAATATTTTTGCTGTAGTATAGAGGACTTGGATAAATTACTCTTTGTATGTACTTGAAATCCATATACAAAAGGCCCACTCAGGCTGGGGTCAGACGAGCGTGATTTCTACGGGCTGTACGTCCGTGCAGTACGGACATCGTCAGTACGGATGACGCAGTAGTGGTCACACAGTCCGTTTTTTCACTGAAGTTATTTTTTGACGGATGTAGGAGGGAAAAATAAATTACAATGAAAAAACATTCTGTCCGTCAAAAATGCTGGACGTATAAATGCAGTCCGTCTGACCACGCTCCATCACTCACACACAAAGCTATGCAGACGTTGTGGACGTGGCGCACTCCGCACGTCCGTTCTAGCAGTATTACGTTCTTGCCTAACCTGCGTCCGTTTGCCGCGGCCGTTGTGCGTCCGCGGTTCAGTGCGGACGTACTTCATGTGTCAGGCTCCAATGGACTTTCTTTCATGCTATCACGGACGTACTTTTAGGCGCAATCACGGACGTGAACACTACGCTCGTCTGACATCAGCCTCAAATCACCAGCAGGATAAAATATAGTGCTGATAGATATATATATACACACAAAGTAAAAAAAAAAAAATCCCCGCCAACGTCAATATTGAAGGATAAGAGAGAAGAATAATAATTTTGAAAATAAAATGCAATATGTGGCACAATACAGACCATTTGTTCCTTCTGGCACTATGCCTTTTCCTTAACGGATATAAACCATGATGTGCTCAAGAGCGAGATGAAACGGGGCCGTTATACATTTAGAAGATTAATTAAATCTGTCAACGTTGTATATTTAATCTCCTTTGGTTGGTTAATCAGAAACTAAACTATGACGTAAAAAAGGTGATATATCCAACTATGACCAAGCAGGTAAACTGAAAAAAATATATATATATTTTTTTTTTAAAAAATTGAGGATTAAGGCTAGGGTCAAACGAAAGCATTTTTACACGCGAACGTAAAAAAGTGCGTCCAAACGCATTGACGTATTTTTTCACGGAATATACGAAAACGGTCATACGATGCGCATTTCCGTGCGTGATGTTTTACGAATCCAAACCAGGAAACTTTTTGCGTCTGGACGTTATGTTGGCCGGACACGAGCAGGGTCTGACGTCTCCAAATCACACACACACGCCGCTAGCGGGCGCAGCGCACTCTGTACGTCCGTACTAGCGTTCAGCGTTCTCGAAAAAATGCGTTCATTTTCCACTTGCGTTGCGCGGCCGGACTTTTGTGCGACCGTACTTCGTATATTGTCTGTCATTGCCCGTCATTTGCTGCTAGTGCGGCCGTGATTAAGTGCGCCAGAACGCACGTTAAAAATGCGCTGGTCTGACCCCAGCCTTAAATAAAGAAAAAAAATAAAAATAAAAAATTGAGGAGGAAAAAAAAAAATAAATGCTCAGAGCAGCCACATTTTCCTGGACCCATATAACCATTTCGTGTAGAGGGGGAGCGCAGAAAAAAGTGCTGCTCCACAACTTTTATAATTCAAATGCTGCGGAAAGGAAATCAAGGCAAGTCACCTGGGATTCCTGCGAGTTCTCGCCTGCAGCCTATGGATTCTACATTCAGCAGGGTGGGCTTCGTTCATGCACTGCCCATCAGCAAGAATTAGATAGGTGTCCACGAAAACATGGCTGATCTGGCAATCCTGACCTGCAGTCGTATTCACGCTTGCAAAGTTTGGATTGTTCCCATGATGCATAATTTACCAAAGTAAAATGTATAGCTGTTATAATATTGAACTGGGTGTAGGAGGGAATGTCCAGATAAGGCTGCAGGGGGTCTATTGTTGTGTATGCTAACCAAGATAAGGGATGGCAGCTGAATGAGACGAGACAGGGAGTTTAAAAGTGGAGGGGGCAGTTTACAACACAACATATCACACAATAACTAGACCCAGGGACACAGAGTAAAAGATTTTCTTAACTAAAACATACAAAAAGAAAAACAAAGAAGAGATCAGCAACATAAAATAAATAGGATAAGGCCACTTCATTTTTTGGTGGTGGTGGCCCTTTAAATTTAGAGTTTCGGGACAATTAAACCCCAAGACACAGCGCGCTAATCCAGGAAACTACCTGGAATACTCTAATACCGTCATTAACTACAGGCAGACAGTGCGGGTCACGGCGCGCTCACCTTCATTTTGAATCTCCGAGATTCCGCGATAAAAATCCCGAAAATTGATCACGCCAAGCCCAGCCGGATCCAGGTAACTAGTGAGGTACTTCACCTGCCAAACAGGAAAAAAAATAAAAAAGGAGAAAGGATGAGGACTTCAGTGATCTGGTAGGAAGAAATTCCCAAGTCGGGATATCAAAGAGGAGGGAACACCCCCCCCCATTTTTTTGATCATCAGGAGTTACATAATTTTTGCATGTGATGGGCAGTTGCGGGGAAAGTGCTGCCCTGCGGCACGAGAATGACTTTTGGTGCAGGAGGGATATCAATGGAACAAAAGCCCACATCGGATTTTTCCATCTGATGCATGTAAAAACAGGGCAGCACTTTTCCTACACAACCCCACAATCATGAATAAAGAACACTCCACGAAAAAAAAACAAAAAAAACAAAAAAAACACACAGATCCATAAATATATACATATTTGCATACATGATAGATATATAATCTAATATATATATATATATCACGTGATAATCCAGTACTCACGGGTCCACAGTTTCATGCCCGGTGCAACGCCAAGCACCGGGCATATACACATATTTAGATTTATAGATATTTCTGTGTTTTATATTAAACATTTTTATAGCATATCAAAAACATGCTGTTAAATATTATATAGTTTATATAAATCGGGATGGCGTTATTTTACACATGTATACGTCCGGCCTGTGATCCGTTATTAGAGCCATCAAGTCTGATTAATTCAATTAAACGGCTAGTGTTTACATAAACGACTCCTGAATAAAATACACGGTGACCACAGTCTATTATTACGCTCCCAAGTTAATTTAGAAAACAAATAAAAAAACACATTAACTCAATTCTAGAACACAAAAATATAATATAAAATAAAAACCTAGGAGAGGAAAAAATAAATAAATAGGAAAAACGTGATTAACCTGCTCCATCTTCGATAAAGTCTTCACACACACGGCTTTAACCCCTTGAATTATTAAATCCCTAGTGATGGGAACATCGGAAAAAAAAATAAAAAATTATGTGAGATTAGGTCTCTTTAGAAGCTCTCAGCAATTTTCCTCCTTGATCCCAGCAGGGAGGGACACCCAGGCCTGCTAAATCCACCCTCGCCTCCAGAATTGACATTAAATGCTGCAGGAATAATAATCCCCCTGCCAGTGGTGAGGGGTGTAAATTTGAGCTAACAGCTCCCACTTCCCATAACAATGGAGCAGGAAATTACAGCTTGTGGCAATCAATGGGGAGCAGCAGCAGCTCAGCCCTAGGAGTAAATGTAACTTGCTCAGGGGCGGATCACTAGGCCACAGGATCTGGCACACCCAATGCCTAAAAAGCTGGCCCTGTACCACCGAAGCAACCCATCTGGAACAGGATCTTAAAGGGAAACTCTAAAAGGTCCTTGAAACGCACGACAAAAATAATAGAAGTAAAAAAAAAAGTGTACATACATATAGAAGTATGTTTATATATATTTTTTTATTTTTTTAAAAAAAAAAAATTATTTCCCTGCCTCATTCTTTCCCAGGAAGTGGCTACGCGTGCCTCAGCCACTTCCTGGTCCGAAAAAAAAATCCAAACATAAAAGCAACATGGCCGTAGAGCAAGGATTTCAAACTCCGCCACCTCCCAATATGGTTTTGAACTACAACCCCCATGATTCTCTGGCCATCTATTGTATTCAAAGCATTGTGGGAATTGTAGGCAATCTACCACAGAGGGTGGCCGGAGTTTGGGTTTCCTAACGTGGAGCATCCTCTCCCCCGCATCCTTATCAAATCTAATGAAGCACGTAGTAGTAGACAACCAGCTAGCATTTGCGCAGAGGCTTTCCAAAACTCTGCGCCATTTTACCTTGGCGCAGCGGGTACTGTCATCCCATAACTTTAACCCATTATTCCCTGTGACCCACGAAAGCCCAGAGCAATGGCGGCTAATTATTCCATCATCCATAGCGTGGGTTTTGCGTTGGCTGCACCACATCTCCTGTGACCCAGTCATGAGGGTGACTCTACCTCAGACGTTCAGGTGTTTGGGAACTATATCTCCCATGATGCTCAGCCACTCATTAGGTTGGTGGAGACTCATTGGAAATGTAGTTCTGAAACTACCAGAGGGCTGAGGTTGTTGGCCCCTGGTCTAGGTCCTCCATCGCTTCATAAAAGTATAAATTCATACTTTCAAACAAAGCTAGGCCTGAAACCAAAAGCTGGTTGGGTGTCATGGGAATTGTAGTTCTGAATGAGCTAAAGGTAACAGTGAATACGTATTGACTGAGCGATCACAAGAAATAGAGTCAGACGGGCGAGTTTAACGCCTAGGCCTGTCAGCCATCTCCTATCTGCCCGTCTCTTACTGGAGGAGGTTGGAGATGTAGACTGTTGTGTTTAATGACCGTAAAGTCGTGATGGACAGGAGGCAGACGATGATGCGACGGAAGAGTGGAGGGAGCGGAGAGCGCGTTGAAGGCAGATGAGATGAATAAGACATCGGCGGTGATTAAACACTTTGGGGTGGATGGATGAGTCAGGCGTTTTTGTTATCGACCGGCTCAGTCAGGGACACGTGCGTCAGGATCGTAGGCTGAATCCTGCACTTCGCCAGTCACCGAGCAACACGGTGACAATGATGAAGAGAACAAATGTCCCCGTGGTAAAACAGCTGAGGCTCTGACTTCTTCTACCCTTTATTCTGCAAAGAAGGGGACACGATAGACTTCAACTGCCCTGGACCAAGAACTGCTGTCCAACCTGCAAACAAAGCTGAGAGTGCGCGTTTGGTCAACTCTAGGTTGGACCATGACTTGGCGTCACGTTCTTCTGAAGCAGCACATGCTATTTCCTACTGCAGTAGGAACTGACCATGGACCTCTTTCTAATGGTTGTAAAAAAAAAAAAAGAACACATCATGGGTTAGATCAAGGATGGGTCAATCTCAGACATCCAGACTGAAGAACATCTGGGGTCCAAGGCTGGCCACCTCTGGTTTAGATCTTATGATAAACAAACCAAGGACTATTGCAGTGGTAACCAAATGCGGACCTTGTTTTGAAAGCCAAGATATGAGATTGTCTTGAGTTGACCATAGGCATCCAAATCTGGACCTCAAGCTGATGTCGGCCTACTTTTCTTACTGGCCAAGTGCTGATAGATACAGAATTGAGAGAAATTCAGTCCATGAACAACAAGAGGTCAATGGTAGACCAGGCATGTGGTAGGTCATGTGGTGAGCAACAAAAGTCCTTCAGAAGCATCTCTTTTTGTTCCCTGTTACAACCGGTACCACAGTGCCACAGTCCAACAAGACATACCAAAGGTGTTCCTACCTTGGTCCTCCCACTTGTTCCTGGCTCGTGGCTCCCACAATTGGCATACACTCTGTGGCAACCAACTCCGGGCCTTCAGATGCCTCAAAATATGATCCTTGATGCAACAGAAATCAAAGTGGGAACCTTTTTGTCTACTGGTCTTCAAAAGGGACATATGGTGGGTACGACCAAGGGTGATAGAACCTTAGACCCCTTCCATTTGTTGACCTATATCTAAAATACTCCTATGTCCTCCTCAAAATTACAGGAGATGTCAAAACATATGAAGTCCATGTTTGGACGCCATGTCCAGGACAACTCCTAGGCTGCAGACGAAGATCTCACGTTTAAGCACAGACAAATCGAGGGGCCACTTTTTTGTTTAAGCATCTAAACAGCACAGACAACGAACAAAAGTGGTCCAACCTTGGACCTCCAGTCAACGCAGACCTATGTTTCCGACAAATTATTTACCGGCCAAGGGTCGCCACTCTCGTTTTTGAGCTGAGATGGGTCGGCAAAGTTTTGGAGCTCGACTTTGGCTTCTTCAAGGAGCTTTCGTCAGTCCACCTCGATGCACCCCTGGTTTATGATCAATAAATATCTATATTTTCTTAGTTTTCAGAAAAACAGAAGTTTGTAGAAGCCTGCTACAACAACGTCCGACGCGTTTGGCGCCTGTCCGGGACAGCTCCGAATGACGTATTAATACAAACATTGCAAAACGCCATTCCTCGGCGCAGCTTTCCACAGGCAGGATTAGTCCACGGTGTGCGCCAAAGCCGCATTTATAATTTGAGGAGCGTTTTCTCTGTAATTTGTAACGAAAATGCAAATCCACAGAATCCTTTCAGATACATAAACCATCTCTCCGAGCCCCGGCGCGTTGCGGGCTCCTGAAATTACCGAAGTGTATTATTAATGGCATGGGATTCTTTCCGTTCAAATCACCGGCTTCCCGGCGTTACAGGGAGTTGTACATTCCTTGCTTGTGTTACCAGGGGATACGTGCCAGACCGCTGACGAGCTTACGGCGGGGAGAAATGGTATGGCTCAAATAAATATAAAGTGGGGCCCCGGACAGGATAGAGACGTTTTACAAGGAGCCACTGGTTCCTTTCTCGGCGAAAAAAGGGGCTTCTCGGCTCGTTTGTCTGCTTTGCCAAACGACCGGTGGCAACCAACAAACGGTAACAGAATCTTTCTCCCGTAGTCTCTAATTACCTCCCAGAATGCCGTGGGGCATTCCACGGAGAACAATGACTTTGATTTAAAGCGGTATCGCGTACGCCGAGACCTCGAAAATTGGGCATGTTGTCTCATAGATGTAAGGCTAAGGTCAGACGAAAGCAGTTTTAACGTGCGTTTAGCCGCACGAAATCACAGCCGTGCTAGCAGCAAATGACGTCCAATGCCGAGGAACATACGACGAACGGACGCACGAAAGTTCGTCCGCACAACGCAAGTGGCAAACGAACGCATTTTTTCTAGAACGTCAAACCGCTACTACTGACGTACAGAGTGCGCTGCGTCCGCTAGAGGCGTGTGTGCGTGATTGGGAGACGTCAGACGCTGCTAATGTCCGGCCAACATAACGTCCAGACGCAAAAAGTGTTTTATTGATGATCCGTACAAAATCACGGACGAAAATGTGCATCGTATGACCGCTATCGCGTATTCCGTGAAAAAATACGTCCATTCGTTCGAACGCACTTTTTCACGGACAACGTGAAAAATGCGTTCGTCTGACCCTAGCCTAAATCGGTTGTGAAAAACGAACAAAATCCCGACGTGAACGTTCACCGGCATCAGATTCGACACATACATTCTGCAAATTCTATGTCCACGTTATCGGCTGTAACATTTTACTCCAAAAGAACTCGGAACCACCAAGCTGCAATGTAAAAGGCATCGTGTCATCGCTAGCAAGTGTATGGCTCAAAAATATATCTAGATATAACATGTTTGGAGGGTTTGAAGGGGGGGGTCTTACAGGGTTATTCAAAGAGATCCGAATTGCTGGCGAATTGCTGGAGGTGGGATGTTCGGCTGGAGATTTGGGGTGAACATGGGGGTAAGGTAACTTCTCAATAAAATCACAGGCAATCTAGACAATAGAAGTCACAGTATCCGCCTGGCTCTGATGTCCTAGTTTCTTCATGTGGAAATTCCCACTTTTTTTCTGTAGAAAAGGGATCTCAAACTCTGCTGCCCCCCCCCCAGATGTTTATTGGCTACAATCGATTGCCACAGAATCGTGGAATTTGTAGTTCGGAAACATCTGGGGGGCAGAGTTTGAGACCCCTTGCTGTAGACGCCCCCCAAGCCTATACATGGTGCTCACAGTGTCAGCCTAACAGCCAGCCCTTGGTAAGTATTATATGACATTTAGAAATTCCTCCCAATAAGGGCAGTAACAGGTTAAAGGCAAGGGGGGGGGCATTTTTATTATAGTATCCCTTATTAGGCTAGGGTCAGACTAACGCATGTTTCGCCTCTTCTGTCAAAAAGTGCGTCTGGACGCACTTTTTGACGGAAGACGCGACAGTGGTCACACGGTGCGCAATTACGGCCGTGATTTTTGACGGAGCTATAAAAAACAAATGGACGTGATGTTGGCCTGACATGTGCAGCGTCTGACGCCTCCTAATCACGCACACACGCCGCTAGCGGACGCAGCGCACTCTGTCAGGGTTATTCAAGGAGATCCGAATGGCTGGAGAAAGGTAACCGAACGCTGAAAATCAGCGTTCGGTTACCTTTCTTGGCCATTCGGCTATCCAGAGAGCAGGCAATACACCAAATCCTGGCGAATTGCCTGCACATACGATGCCTGTTCGGTGCCTGTTCGAGGGCAGTGAAATCCCCATAAAAAAGCACTGCTTCGGCTATTCAGAGAACACAAACCAAAGGTCCCGAAATGCCCTGTCATTCGGTGGTTTAATTCGACAGGTTTATTCAGGAGAATCCCACAGGCGTCAATGTTAAAAATATTCCCGTTTTAAATCAATATCTAATAAACCGTTTATTAGAATATTCTGCAGTAAAAAGTCTCTTTATTTATAGATTTTTTTAGGATCTTTAAAGCATTTGTCGGGATTTTTTTGCAAAATGTTTTTTCTATTTCTTTTAAATAAACGTTTCTTTTCTGTAACAGCCCGTTTTATTATCATTCATGGGATCTTATATGTAAATCTCAGACATTTTCGCTCAGTAGTTTCTTTGCAAACAGCGTTTCACTTTTCAAACATTCAAGCGAACTGTTTTTTTTTTATTATTCACTCCATTCGTCTGCGGTGTCGGGTTTTTCCGGCGACTGCTCTGCGCTGTGATTGGCTCCTGCTCGGGTTTCTCCGACGTGTTCGGCGGGGTTAATCCAGACGTTTTTGCAGGTTTCGGTGTGCATTCGCCGGGTTTTGCGGTAAGTTTTCGTCGGGTTTGCGGCGGCTTTTCCCTGCACTACGGCGGCCCTGTGGTGCTTGCTGAATACACCGCAGGGTCGCCGAAATGGGATCGCCGAATCGCACCAAATTGAAGAGAACGAAAAGTCACCGAACGTGCAGTGACTTTTCGATTCTCTTTGAATAACCCTGTATATGTTTTTCCAGCAAATGTATGGCTCAAAAGTATATCTAGATATAACAGGTTTGGGGGTTTTGAAGGGGGGGGGTCTTAATTTATTCAGCATTGGGGTTAAGGAATCCAAAAGGACTGAGAACCACCAGGATGCAGTGCAAGAGGAATAATATTATCTCTATAGGTTTTGCTAGTAAATGTATGGCTCAAAAAGGATAGTTACATATAAAAGATTGGGTATTTTTGGAGGGGGGGGGTCTTCATTTATTCAGAATTAGGGTTATGGATCCAGAAGGACTCATAACCACCAGGATGCACTGTAAGGGGAACCATATTATCTCAGTATGTTCTGTTAGTAAATGTATAGCTCAAAAAGATATTTAGACATAACGAGTTGTTTTGTTTTTGGAGCGGGGTGTCTTCATTTAAAACCAGGAATGGGTAGGAAACAGAGGTGTTAAACATTAACATCTCCTGACCCCCTCTGCCCTCCTGTTTTAACCCTTTAGTTCCATTTAAAAAGTTCCCCTAAATCCAACACTGGTCTCTCTCTGAACCCTGCAGGATATGACACGCTTCCTGCTCAGCAAGTCATGTGACTACAGGGGGACTGGACACTTCATCCAATCCAGTGCTTTCAATGCAGGAAGGCTTTGATCCCATTGGATGGGACTGGTATGGGAAGTACTGCAAGTCCAGGAAAACAGAGCTGAGGGCTCCTTGAGCTGAGGGTCTGCGCAGGGCTAACCTCCTGCACCTGGATGCCTGAATCAGCCCTCTGAGCCCTCCTCAAAAGGGGGGAGAGGGAGCAGGTAGCTCACAGCAGTGTGACCTCTCAGATAAGAGTGAGAGCTCACACTTTGTACTGTGTTAGGGTCGCCAGGTCGCCCATGTTTTGGTAGACACATATTACCATTTCACGCAGAAGGAAAAGTGCTGCCCTGCAACATGTATAATTCATATGCTGCAGGAAGGAAATCAAGGCAGGTCACCGGGAAATCCTTACCTGCAGTGTATGGATTCTATGGGTGGCACTTTTCATGCACTGCCCCCTCAGCATGTATAAATTATACGTGTCCAGGAAGACATGGCTGATCCGGCAGCCCTATAGATTGGTGGAAACATGCCTTTCGCCCAGTATCACAGGCAATACGAGCGACCTTTAGCCCGGTGGAACCAGGTAGGGTTTTAATCTGAGAGTGACATCATGCAGCACTTTAGCAGCTGCTTATACCCTGCATAGATTATGCGCTTATGTTTAACCGGAACCTGTCCTTTCAGAGATAAGGACCAATTGTAAAATCCAGTGAAAGGTGTAAACATATGAGACCAACCCGGCCACGACTGCAAAAAGAAAGAAATGATGAAACAGAACTGAACGATAATGAGAATTCTGCTGAACGTGATGAAATAAATCCAATGTGGGAATATACACCTGAACACTTAAAAAAGTGCTGATTGCTTGGTACTGAAAGTACTTTTTTGATCAAAGAAAAAAAAAATATATATATTCCTAAATCCTACGTTTGCCACCCAATAGTGTTATGATGGATGGTGTCAGGTGCTAATATTGGACCCATCCCACACTATCAGACTCACGGGATTAAATATTACATGTACTTCCTTACAAAATTAAGAGTGTTATTCATAGGGTTACCACATCGTCCGTGTTTAAAGGGACACATATAATGTATTCATGCAGATGGGCAGCGCGTGAAGAATGTGACCCCCGTAGCATGTAGAATCCATACGCTGCAGGCAAGGAATCAAAAAGGAATCCCAGGTGACCTGCCTTGATTTCCTTCCTGCAGCAAATGAATTATACATGTTACAGGGCAGCATTTTCCCTGTTCTCCCCTCTGCATGAAATAGTAATATGTGTCCCTTTAAACATAGCCGATATGGTAACCCTAGTTATTCACTAAATGCTGCTGTATAGCTCTTTGGAACCACAGCTAACTTTGGGGATCCAGGAAATCAATGATGCCTCCCCTTCCCCATCAGTGAATCCACCCCCATCCACATCAATGAAGCTTCCTCTGCCTCATCAATGAAGCTTCCCCTGCCTCAGTGAATCTTCCCCCTGCCCCATAAATGAAGCTACCCCTGCCTCATCAGTGAATCTTCCCCCTGCCCCATCAATGAAGCTTTCTCTACCTCAAAGAAGCTTCTCCTGCCTCAGTGAATCCACCCCCTTCCCCATCAATGAAGCTTCCTCTGCCTCATCAATGAATCTTCCCCCTGCCCTATCAATGAAGATTCCTCTGCCTCATCAATGAAGCTTCCCCTGCCTCAGTGAATATTCCCCCTGCCTCATCAGTGAATCTTCCCCCTGCCCCATCAATGAAGCTTTCTCTGCCTCAAAGAAGCTACCCCTGCCTCATCAGTGAATATTCCCCCTGCCTCATCAGTGAATATTCCCCCTGCCCCATCAATGAAGCTTTCTCTGCCTCAAAGAAGCTCCCCCTGCCTCCGTGAATCTTCTCCCTGCCCCATCAATGAAGCTTCCCCTGTCTCATCAATGAATCTTCCCCCTGCCCTATCAATGAAGATTCCTCTGCCTCGGTGAGTCTTTCCCCTGCCCCATCAATGAAGCTTCCCCTGCCTCATCAATGAATCTTCCCCCTGCCCCATCAATGAAGCTTCCCCTGCCTCATCAATGAATCTTCCTCCTGCCCTATCAATGAAGATTCCTCTGCCTCCGTGAATCTTCCCCCTGCCCCATCAATGAAGCTTTCTCTGCCTCAAAGAAGCTTCTCCTGCCTCAGTGAATCCACCCCCTTCCTCATCCTCTGCCTCGTCAATGAATCTTCCCCCTGCCCTATCAATGAAGATTCCTCTGCCTCGGTGAGTCTTCCCCCTGCCCCATCAATGAAGCTTTCTCTGCCTCAAAGAAGCTACCCCTGCCTCATCAGTGAATATTCCCCCTGCCTCATCAGTGAATATTCCCCCTGCCTCATCAGTGAATATTCCCCCTGCCCCATCAATGAAGCTTTCTCTGCCTCAAAGAAGCTCCCCCTGCCTCAGTGAATCTTCTCCCTGCCCCATCAATGAAGCTTCCCCTGCCTCATCAATGAATCTTCCTCCTGCCCTATCAATGAAGATTCCTCTGCCTCGGTGAGTCTTTCCCCTGCCCCATCAATGAAGCTTCCCCTGCCTCATCAATGAATCTTCCCCCTGCCCTATCAATGAAGATTCCTCTGCCTCCGTGAATCTTCCCCCTGTCCCATCAATGAAGCTTTCTCTGCCTCAAAGAAGCTTCTCCTGCCTCAGTGAATCCACCCCCTTCCTCATCAATGAAGCTTCCTCTGCCTCGTCAATGAATCTTCCCCCTGCCCTATCAATGAAGATTCCTCTGCCTCAGTGAGTCTTCCCCCTGCCCCATCAATGAAGCTTTCTCTGCCTCAAAGAAGCTACCCCTGCCTCATCAGTGAATATTCCCCCTGCCTCATCAGTGAATATTCCCCCTGCCTCATCAGTGAATATTCCCCCTGCCTCATCAGTGAATATTCCCCCTGCCCCATCAATGAAGCTTTCTCTGCCTCAAAGAAGCTCCCCCTGCCTCATTGAATCTTCTCCCTGCCTCATCAATGAATCTTCCCCCTGCCCTATCAATGAAGATTCCTCTGCCTCAGTGAATCTTCCCCCTGCCCCATCAATGAAGCTTTCTCTGCCTCAAAGAAGCTTCCCCTGCCTCAGTGAATATTTCCCCTGCCTCATCAATGAAGCTTCCCCTGCCTCATCAGTGAATCATCCCCCTGCCTCATCAATGAAGCTTCCTCTGCCTCATCAATGAAGCTTCCTCTGCCTCATCAATGAAGCTTCCCCTGCCGTTCTTTCATTTTCCCTATTGGCAGCCCTGAGGTTTATTCTGGTTGTAACAATGGCATCTAGTGGATAGCCCTCTAAATAAGGGTTCAGCATCCTTAGCCACCCAGGTATTTTGGGAACTACATCTCCCATGATGCTCAGCAACTCATTAGATTGGCCGAGCCTCGTGGGAAATGTAGTTCCAAAACATTCGGATGACCAAAGTTGCTGAACCCTGTCCTTAAATGATTGCTATACTAAAACCAAGCATGGCCCTAGTGCAAGGTGAGCCCCTACAGAAGTAATGGCAAGCCTTGGTAATCTGCATGTTTTGGAACTACATGACCTTTGATGCGCAGGCCTTAAGTTTGACAGAGCATCATGGGAGTTGTAGTTCTGAAACATATGAGGGGGCGTAGATTATCCATCACAGCCCAGAAGGGTTAACAGCTCCGGGAAGGGAGCAATGGTGTCAGCAGGGTACACACATGCTCAGCACATTCCTGCAGGACCATTGTCCGGAGCTTCATTCATTGACCAGAGAGCAGATACCGCCCCCCCCCAGGGGGACCTGGGTGTCTGTTTCTGTCCTAATTAGATTTAACGTGGGTTTTATTGCTCTTGATTTCATTGTTTCAAGCTGGTTTAATCTCGTTAGGCACCTTCTTCCAGGAAACGGGCCAAGCGGATTGGATTGCAGCGTCTATTTAGACCATGATTGCATTGATACGGCGTGTGGTCTACACCACTGGCGACCAAAAAAAGGTAGATCGCCGGATGAGGTAGAAACACAACTCCCATGATGCTGTGCATCATGGGAAATTAACTTCTTAGGAATTTTTTGGCTGCCCGTGGGTTCAACGTAACCATCAAACGATTTGCTATCAAGCAGGAGAAGAGACGCCACCCACCAAGGACAACGTGAACATCATCAGTCCCACAACATGCAGCTCCGGTAACCGTTACTAAGGTCCAGATCATGTTACTATTAAGGAAACTGTAGACAGCTTGTAAGAGAAACAGACACATAATGTTTGTATCTAACATAATAAACAACGTCTCACCTGTTCCGCTCCGTAAACGGTGGCAAACTGAACAAAGTCCTCCATCTTCACAAAACCATCTTTATCCCTATCCAGGGCATCAAACACAGCTCGGAGGCGCAGCATGTCATCCCCGAGACACGAATCCTCGGCATCCATGGGGAAACCCAAACCCTGGTCGCAGTCCAACTCCTCGGCCTTAGGAACAGAGGTCGACGAGTCTTGGGTTGAACTAGACTGGCGTGCGGTCAAATCGCGGGAGAG
Organism: Leptobrachium leishanense; assembly: GCA_009667805.1. Classification (NCBI taxonomy): domain Eukaryota; kingdom Metazoa; phylum Chordata; class Amphibia; order Anura; family Megophryidae; genus Leptobrachium; species Leptobrachium leishanense. The sequence goes on from CM019069.1 coordinate 147,295,093, forward strand.
GAGAGCGCCCGATTCGAAAGTGGAACCAATGAAAGAGAGTGACAGCTTGAGAGGGGCACTGGAAGACGTCAACTCGTGTTCCTCATATTGTAATCCAGGCTGGGAATGGGACAACTGGTTCACGATGTCACACGAAGAAAAACCATCATCATCAAACTGAGACCTTTCTTGAGATGGTGGCCGATGACTCCTTTCCTGGCGTTCAACCGACTGTAGCATTGGGGAATGTCCTATAATATTGCGTGGAGGCATTTGGTCAGGTTCCAGAGGATCTTCAACCTGTGGTTTGGGCATATCGCTTGGGTGGACCTCCAGATACGGTGTCACGTTTTCTGTTGGATGCAGTGATTGCATCTTGACTGCTTCAGTGTCCTCACAGAGTGGATCCATAGGATCCGTAACGATGATCAAAGGCAACTGACCGGTTTCGGTAAAGGAATCCTCTCGAGACTTGATTATTTCTTTGACCAATTTGGTATCCGACTGGCTGGAGTCAAGATGAAGACTGGAGAGCTTTTGAGGTTCCAGGCCATCATCAAGGTCTGTATTTAAAGGTGATAGCCGGTTAGCTTTTGGTGATAAGGGTTGCAGAACGAATGGATCCGTGTTAGACAGGGGTAAAAATCCAGTGGTAATCGAGGAGCCAGAATACGAAAGTGGTAAAAGTCCATTTTCCAAACCGAGGTCCCCACCAGTCAAGTGATCGGTTACATCAGATGAGGGTGACTTGGTATTTTCCGACATATAATCCATTTGTGGTAGAGGTACTTGTGTGGTTTCACTGCTGACGAGTGAATCATCTCTTTCATGTTGGATGTTGTCAGGATCGAAAAGCAAATCTAGATTGAGGTAGGGTGTCTCCTCCGTATCCGTGTGAAGACACTCCAAGCTGGAGTCGAAACACGCCGAGGTGAAATAGTCTTGTGAATTACATCCAACAGGCTGCTTGGTTTTAGCTGATGAAGCCGCCTGAACAATGGGAAATTGGATGCCTTCAACGGGTAACTCTATCCCGCAATGAGCTAATCTTGTGTTGGCGGAGGGGATCTGCTCCGGAGACACCAGCAACCGTTCATTACTAAAAAACGGATCCAGCTGAGCAAAGGCAAACTGTTCGGTTCCGTAGACCGGGTCAAACTGAAGCTTCATTAATGGGTTGCTCGAGTCGCAGACTTGATGTCCCTTCTCGTCCAGCCCACTTGGACTTATCAGGTCTTCTTCAAAACATGCAAACACTTCGGTCAGAGATAGAAAGTCTTCCGACAGAGTTAGACAATTGGGGCTTGGGGATAAGTCTTTGGATTCTTGCTCTGTGTCTGGAGAGAAGATTGAAAACAGGTCTTCTGCGGTACAAGCCAACTCATGAGATTCTGGAGACAAACTGGCAAAAATGTCACTTATGGGAGGAAATCCGACCTCAATCTGGTGCACCTGGAAGGAGTTTTGTCCAGTGTTCATAAGCAAGTTGGTGTTAGATGATGGCACTGGATCGCAGTCTAGTAGGAAGTCCACGAGTGGCAGTTGCCCAGTTCCAGGGGGAAACCTCGACTCGGCCGTGGATGTCTGCTCTCTATTCATGAACGGAAACTCTGAGCGTGGGAACTGGTCGTACGAGAACACAGAAAACTCTTTGGTTTCACCGGAAAAAGAGAGGTCTCTCCAGGACAAGTCCTCGTCCTTCAAACTCCATTCGGAAGGACAACCATTGCCAAGGATGTCCCGCTCTAGATCAGTGGATTCCGATCGCATCTGCTCGGCAGGAACCACGAAACTGGACTGAAACTGCCGGCATATTTCTGGTGAGGGTGGTTGTTCATTAATCGGGGTCAGATAAGACTCCGACAGACGAGCCTGGTCAGTCTCAGGTAGCTTCATGGGGTCAGGTGTCAGACAAAGTTCAAAAAAGAGCGGAATCTCCGTGACCGAAGTGGAATCAGACGGAACACTCCGTGGATACTTTGTGTCAGGTTCAGCAAATGGCAGCCAGTCAGAACCAGAGGACAAATCATGTAAACTGGTCAAATGTCCGGTGTGGTGGGAGGAATTGCTAGATTCATGCAGGGGAAGACGAGCATGGCCGGCCGTCATGTTATACTCAGCAAAAAGGCTTTTGTTGGTACCAGAGGTTAAAGAAGACACAGACAGGTGTGGCTCCTCAGTATCAGGGGCCAAACCAGATCTACGCAGGGGAGCTTCTTCACCATCAAGGGTTGAGATGGCTTGGTTGATGGGTAGTTGATCTACGTCTATGGACACGGTAGATTCAACCAAAGTCAGCTGAGTGGTTACAGGAGCCAAACCGGATTCAGGTAAGGGGAGTTCATCAGGGTCAGGGGTCAAACTGTCAGAAAGAACTAACTTCGCAGAATCAGACGCCGAACCAAATTCACACGTTTCTAGCAACTCAGTATCAGAAGTCAAACTAGAGTCAGACAGTAGTAGTGGACCAATGCCAGGTGTAAAATCTGATTCAGACAGTGCTAGTTGCTCAGTGCAAGGGACCCAGTTAGATTCAGACATTACTACTAACTGATTCATGTAAGCAGTCATATCAGACAGCACTGGATGTTTATCAGGGCTCAGATCAGCGTCAGACAATACAAGCTGCTCATCGCAAGTGATTGAACTAGATTCAGACACTACTGGCTGATTCGTTTCAGTATTCAAATGAAATTCAGACAGTAGTAGCTGCTCATCACAGGTCAAGCTATACTCCGTCAATGCCAACGGTCTCCTTGCAAGCACCAGACTGCACTCAGACTTTACTAGCTGCTCAGTTTCGAAACCCACACCAGATTCACACAGTACTAGCTGCTCATCAGGGATCACAAGGGATTCAGACAATACTAGTTGCTCAGTATCGGGAGTCAGTTCAGAGACTGGCAGTTCTCGCATCTCTCGATCATGGGACAAAATAGATTCAGACACGGCTAAATGATTAGTGCCAGTGGAAAAGTTGAATTCAGACATTATCAGCAGCTCCGCATCAGGGCTCAAACTAGATTTAGACTGATTAGTATCAATGGACAAATCTGATTCAGACAGTACTAGCTGCTCTAGATCAGAGCCCAAGCTAAATGTGGCTAGGATTAGATGCTCAGTATCAAGGGTAACACAAGAGTCAGACAATGCTAGCTGATCTCTGTACGTAATACAACCAGATTCAGACAGTACAGGCTGCTCAGTTTCAGAGACCACTGCAGATTCAGGCCGTACTAGCTGCTCAGTTTCAGGGACCATCAGCAGCTTAGTGCCAGATGCCGCACCAGATTCAGACAACACTAGTTGCTCAATTTCCGAAACTGCACCCGATTCAGACAGTACTAGCTGCTCAGTTTTGGACACACCAGATTCAGAAAGTACTAGCAGCTCGTTTTCAGAGATAACACCAGATTCAGGCAGAACTAGCGGCTCAGTTTCAGAGGCCGCACTGTATTCAGACACTTCACCCGAATCAGGCAGTACTAGCTGCTCAGTTTGGGACACACCAGATTCAGGCAGTACTAGTTGCTCAGTTTGGGACATCACACCAGATTCAGAAAGTACTTGCAGCTCGTTTTCAGAGATAACACCAGATTCAGACAGTACTAGCAGCTCGTTTTCAGAGATAACACCAGATACAGACATAACTAGTTGCTCAGTTTGGGACACACCAGATTCAGGCAGTACTAGGTGCTCAGTTTGGGACATCATACCAGAGTCAGACAGTACCAGCATCTCGTTTTCAGAGATAACACCAGATTCAGACAGAAGTAGCTGTTCAATTTCAGAGGCCGCACTGTATTCAGACACTTCCTCAGATTCAGACAGTACTAGCTGCTCAGTTTTAGAATCACCACCAGATTCAGCCACTACTAGGTGATCGGTTTCAGAGCTACCACCAAAATCAGACAGAACTAGCTGCTCGTTTTGAGAGACAACTCCAGAGGGGTGCGGGTCCTTAATTTTAGGGACAGGCAGCTGCTCAGTACACTGAAACAGGTCAGGCTGTGGGGACAGGCGGGCGTGAGACAGGGCCAGTTCGCCCACATTTCGGGGAAAGTCATAGTCTGGAAGCCAGCGTCCTTCAGATGTAACGAATGACCATGGTTGGTCCAGTGACTCGGTCCTAGGGTCAGAGGTCAAACTACGGTCAAACAGGACAGCGGGGTCATCCTCAAAAAATAAAAACGTCCCCGATTTAGAAAGTTGAATGTGTTCATTTTCACCTACAGCGGGACAGGCAACGCCACTGCTTAGGTGGGCTTCAGAAAGAGGGAGCAGGTCAGAGTCAGGGGCCAAATAAGATGCCGGTAGAGGCGCTGGGTCAGAGTCAGGGGCCAAATAAGATGCCGGTAGAGGGACCATCAGCAGCTTAGTGCCAGATGCCGCACCAGATTCAGACAACACTAGTTGCTCAATTTCCGAAACTGCACCCGATTCAGACAGTACTAGCTGCTCAGTTTTAGAAAAGGTGGACATTCAGACAGCGCTAGCTGCTCAGTTTCAAAGACTATGTCAGATTCAACCATGATTAGCTGTTCCGTTTCAGTGGAAACACCCGATTCAGACAGTACTAGCTGCTCAGTTTTAGAAAAGGTGGCACATTCAGACAGCGCTAGCTGCTCAGTTTCAAAGACTATGTCAGATTCAACCATGATTAGCTGCTCCGTTTCAGTGGAAACACCAGATTCAGACAGTACTAGCTGCTGAGCTTCAGAGACCACAGTAGATTCAGACACTGTTATCTGCTCAGTTTCAGAAATCCTATCAGATTTAGCAAGTACTAGCTGCTCAGTTTCAGATGTTGATCCATATTCAGACAGTACTAGCTTTTCAGTTTCGGAAACCACGGCAGATTCAGACCGGTCTAGCTGCTCATTTTCAGGGAAAACGCCAGATTCAGACCGGTCTAGCTGCTCATTTTCAGGGAATACGCCAGATTCAGACCGGTCTAGCTGCTCATTTTCAGGGACAACGCCAGATTCAGACAGGTCTAGCTGCTCATTTTCAGGGACGCCAGATTCAGGCAGTACTAGCTGCTCAGTTCGGGATGCCACACCAGATTCAGACAGCAGTAGCTGCTCGGTTTCAGACACCACGCCAAATTTGGACAGAACTAGCAGCTCATTTTGAGCGACCTCACCATATTCAGGCAGTGCTAGCAGCTCAGTTTGGGACACCACCCCAGATTTTGACAGTACGCCACATTCAGACAATACTAGATGCTCATTTTCAGAGATAACACCAGATAGTACTAACTGCTCAGAGACCGTACTGTATTCGGACACTTCTCCAGAATCAGGCCGTACTAGCTGCTCAGTTTGGGACACACCAGATTCAAACAGTACAAGCAGCTCATTTTCAGACATAACACTAGGTTCAGACAGAACTAGCTGCTCAGTTTCAGAGGCCATACTGTATTCAGAAAATTTACCCGAATCAGGCAGTACTAGTTGCTCAGTTTGGGACACACCAGTTTCAGAAAGTACTAGCAGCTCATTTTCAGAGATAACACCAGATTCAGGCAGTGCTAGCAGCTCGTTTTCAGAGATAACAACAGATTCAGACAGAACTAGCGGCTCAGTTTCAGAGGCCGCACTGTATTCAGACACTTCACCCGAATCAGGCAGTACTAGCTGCTCAGTTTGGGACACACCAGATTCAGGCAGTACTAGTTGCTCAGTTTGGGACATCACACCAGATTCAGAAAGTACTTGCAGCTCGTTTTCAGAGATAACACCAGATTCAGACAGTACTAGCAGCTTGTTTTCAGAGATAACACCAGATACAGACATAACTAGTTGATCAGTTTGGGACACACCAGATTCAGGCAGTACTAGTTGCTCAGTTTGGGACATCACACCAGATTCAGAAAGTACTTGCAGCTCGTTTTCAGAGATAACACCAGATTCAGACAGTACTAGCAGCTTGTTTTCAGAGATAACACCAGATACAGACATAACTAGTTGCTCAGTTTGGGACACACCAGATTCAGGCAGTACTAGTTGCTCAGTTTGGGACATCACACCAGATTCAGACAGTACCAGCAGCTCGTTTTCAGAGATAACACCAGATTCAGACAGAAGTAGCTGCTCAATTTCAGAGGCCGCACTGTATTCAGACACTTCACCCGAATCAGGCAGTACTAGCTGCTCAGTTTGGGACACACCAGATTCAGGCAGTACTAGTTGCTCAGTTTGGGACATCACACCAGATTCAGAAAGTACTAGCAGCTCGTTTTCAGAGATAACACCAGATTCAGACAGTACTAGCAGCTTGTTTTCAGAGATAACACCAGATACAGACATAACTAGTTGCTCAGTTTGGGACACACCAGATTCAGGCAGTACTAGTTGCTCAGTTGGGGACATCACACCAGATTCAGACAGTACCAGCAGCTCGTTTTCAGAGATAACACCAGATTCAGACAGAAGTAGCTGCTCAATTTCAGAGGCCGCACTGTATTCAGACACTTCCTCAGATTCAGACAGTACTAGCTGCTCAGTTTTAGAATCACCACCAGATTCAGCCACTACTAGGTGATCGGTTTCAGAGCTACCACCAAAATCAGACAGAACTAGCTGCTCGTTTTGAGAGACAACTCCAGAGGGGTGCGGGTCCTTCATTTTAGGGACAGGCAGCTGCTCAGTACTCTGAAACAGGTCAGGCTGTGGGGACAGGCGGGCGTGAGACAAGGCCAGTTCGCCCACATTTCGGGGAAAGTCATAGTCTGGAAGCCAGCGTCCTTCAGATGTAACGAATGACCATGGTTGGTCCAGTGACTCGGTCCTAGGGTCAGAGGTCAAACTACGGTCAAACAGGTCAGCGGGGTCATCCTCAAAAAATAAAAACGGCCCCGATTTAGAAAGTTGAATGTGTTCATTTTCACCTACAGCGGGACAGGCAACGCCACTGCTTAGGTGGGCTTCAGAAAGAGGGAGCAGGTCAGAGTCAGGGGCCAAATAAGATGTAGGTAGAGGCGCTGGGTCAGAGTCAGGGGCCAAATAAGATGCAGGTAGAGGCGCTGGGTCAGAGTCAGGGGCCAAATAAGATGCAGGTAGAGGCGCTGGGTCAGAGTCAGGGGCCAAATAAGATGCAGGTAGAGGCGCTGGGTCAGAGTCAGGGGCCAAATAAGATGCAGGTAGAGGCGCTGAGTCAGAGTCAGGGGCCAAATAAGATGCAGGTAGAGGCGCTGGGTCAGAGTCAGGGGCCAAATAAGATGCAGGTAGAGGCGCTGGGTCAGAGTCAGGGGCCAAATAAGATGCAGGTAGAGGCGCTGGGTCAGAGTCAGGGGCCAAATAAGATGCAGGTAGAGGCGCTGAGTCAGAGTCAGGGGCCAAATAAGATGCAGGTAGAGGCGCTGGGTCAGAGTCAGGGGCCAAATAAGATGCAGGTAGAGGCGCTGGGTCAGAGTCAGGGGCCAAATAAGATGCAGGTAGAGGCGCTGGGTCAGAGTCAGGGGCCAAATAAGATGCAGGTAGAGGCGCTGGGTCAGAGTCAGGGGCCAAATAAGATTCAGGTAGAGGCGCTGGGTCAGAGTCAGGGGCCAAATAAGATGCAGGTAGAGGCGCTGGGTCAGAGTCAGGGGCCAAATAAGATTCAGGTAGAGGCGCTGGGTCAGAGTCAGGGGCCAAATAAGATGCAGGTAGAGGCGCTGGGTCAGAGTCAGGGGCCAAATAAGATGCAGGTAGAGGCGCTGGGTCAGAGTCAGGGGCCAAATAAGATGCAGGTAGAGGCGCTGGGTCAGAGTCAGGGGCCAAATAAGATGCAGGTAGAGGCGCTGGGTCAGAGTCAGGGGCCAAATAAGATGCAGGTAGAGGCGCTGAGTCCGAGACAGGGGCCAATGTAGGTTCAGAGAGCGGCCCCGGTTCAGAGTCAGGGGCTAAACTGAAGTCAGAGAGCTGCCCTGGGTCAGCATGTAAACAGGTCGTAGATAGGAGCCCAGTGTCAGAGTCAGGGGTCAAAACGGAGACAGGCGTGGGCAACTGATCAGAGGCAGAAACTACACAGGAATCAGACCGGGGTAAAGAGGACCGAGACACGGGCTGGTAAGAAAACGTGAAATAGGATTCAGAGTCAATACGTTGGCTTGGAGACATATTTGTCTGAGACTGGGGCAACTGGCTAGAGTCAGGGGGCAAAGAGGATTCAGACAGGGGCAACTGATCAGTGTCAGGAGGCAAAAAAGTTTCAGACTGTGGCAACTGGCTAGTGTCAGGGGGCAAAGAGGATTCAGACAGTAGCAATTGGTCAGTGTCAGGGGGCAAACAGGATTCAGATTGGGGCAACTGGTCAGTGTCAGGTGGCAAACAGGATTCAGATTGGGGCAACTGGTTAGTTTCAGGGGGCAAACAGGATTCGGACTGGGGCAACTGGTCAATGTCAGGAGGCAAATAGGATTCAGACGGGGACAATTGGTCAATTTCAGGGGGCATATAGGATTCTGATTTGGACAACTGGTCAGTGTCAGGAGGCAAACAAAATTCGGACTGGGGCAACTGGTCAATGTCAGGAGGCAAACCTGATTCAGACTGGGGCAACTGGTCAATGTCAGGAGGCAAACCTGATTCAGACTGGGGCAACTGGTCAATGTCAGGAGGCAAACAGGATTCTGACTGGGGCAACTGGTCAATGTCAGGAGGCAAACCTGATTCAGACTGGGGCAACTGGTCAATGTCAGGAGGCAAACCTGATTCAGACTGGGGCAACTGGTCAATGTCAGGAGGCAAACCTGATTCAGACTGGGGCAACTGGTCAATGTCAGGAGGCAAACCTGATTCAGACTGGGGCAACTGGTCAATGTCAGGAGGCAAACAGGATTCTGACTGGGGCAACTGGTCAATGTCAGGAGGCAAACCTGATTCAGACTGGGGCAACTGGTCAATGTCAGGAGGCAAACCTGATTCAGACTGGGGCAACTGGTCAATGTCAGGAGGCAAACCTGATTCAGACTGGGGCAACTGGTCAATGTCAGGAGGCAAACAGGATTCGGACTGTGGCAACTGGTTAGTGTCAAGAGGCAAACCTGATTCAGACTGGGGCAACTGGTCAATGTCAGGAGGCAAACCTGATTCAGACTGGGGCAACTGGTCAATGTCAGGAGGCAAACCTGATTCAGACTGGGGCAACTGGTCAATGTCAGGAGGCAAACCTGATTCAGACTGGGGCAACTGGTCAATGTCAGGAGGCAAACAGGATTCTGACTGGGGCAACTGGTCAATGTCAGGAGGCAAACCTGATTCAGACTGGGGCAACTGGTCAATGTCAGGAGGCAAACCTGATTCAGACTGGGGCAACTGGTCAATGTCAGGAGGCAAACCTGATTCAGACTGGGGCAACTGGTCAATGTCAGGAGGCAAACAGGATTCGGACTGTGGCAACTGGTTAGTGTCAAGAGGCAAACAGGTTTCAGACTGGGACAATTGGTAAATTTCAGGGGGCATATAGGATTCTGATTTGGACAACTGGTCAGGAGGCATACAAGTTTCAGCCTGCAACAACTGGTCAGTGTCAGGAGGCAAACAAAATTCGGACTGGGGCAACTGGTCAATGTCAGGAGGCAAACCTGATTTGGACTGGGGCAACTGGACAATGTCAGGAGGCAAACCTGATTCAGACTGGGGCAACTGGTCAATGTCAGGAGGCAAACAGGATTCTGACTGGGGCAACTGGTCAATGTCAGGAGGCAAACCTGATTCAGACTGGGGCAACTGGTCAATGTCAGGAGGCAAACAGGATTCTGACTGGGGCAACTGGTCAGCAGGCATACAAGTTTCAGCCTGCAGCAACTGGCCAGTGTCAGAGGGCAAACAGGATTCTGAAAGGGGAAGATGGTCAATGTCAGGGGGCAAACTGGATTCGGACTGTGGAAACTGGTTAGTGTCAGGAGGCAAACTGGATTCAGACTGGGGCAACTGGTTAGTGTCAAGAGGCAAACAGGTTTCAGACTGGGGCAACTGGTTAGTGTCAGGAGGCAAACAGGATTCGGACAGGGGAAGGTGGCCATGGGGCACCACAGCTGGCATGGGGGCATTTGGTAAGATGTGGGGTATCTTTACAAAGTCTGTGTATATTGCGGAATCTGAGCCAAACAACCGGTCATGGCCAGGGGGCACGTAGGGTTCCCAGGCACCACACAGCCCATTGCCAGGGGGCACGTAAGGTTTCCCCGTGGTGTTTTGGCCAGTCTGAGGGGGCACGCTCTCACGACATCGGGCGTCCAAGCCATTTGTCTGGGGCCGGCTCCAATCCAGGGGCAAGGTATGGTCCGTGAACCATGGGTAATTCCCTGCGGTGGCCTGAGGGACCTGGCGGACCTCTAATATAGAGGCCATTGGGGGTAAAAGGGCAGTTTGAGGAGGTGAAGAGTCGTCGGGAAGGTCTCTATTGTCACCGGTCGGGCAGGTTATTTGGGGCAAACCGTGCCAGGCCACCCCAAACTCAGAGATACCATTACTAAAAGGGACACTGTGCTCCCACCCACGGGGCAAATATGTCTGGCCGGGCTCAGGGGGTAAATCCACAGAACAAAGAGCCGTCTGACTCCTGCCAGGCCTCGCCGCCCGGCCTTCGGTGGCACTGGGAGGTTGGCAATACCCCTGGTCTCTCCCAGCCTGTGGGCGCAGAGGGTGGGGGCCTGGGATGATCTCACCCTGTTCCTCCGGTTCTTCCAGCATGTGTAGCGGTGACACTCGTCCTTTCTCCTCTTGCCCCACCACAAAATACCCCCCCAAGACCTGCTGGGGGTAAATCAGGTCTCCATCCGATGCCACCTGCTGGAACCCCAGGCCTTCTGCTTTCAGGCTGCCCCCCATGAACCCCCATGCAGTCAAATGAGGCTCCCCTTCCATCCTCATCAGCCCTTTAAATTGGGGGGGAGTAGGGAAGGCGGTGAGGGGGTCCTGATGAAGCACCACTGGGGGGGGGTCTTTAAATCTCCATCAAGCTGCATCCATCACATCCCAATCAGACCCCATCCGACCCCCCTAACACAGGAGGGGTCAGTGCAGGTGGATCATAGCTCTCCCCCTGGTCCAGGGAGGAGGGGGGCAGAATGCCCTGATTGTGGCAGAGGGGGGGGGGGTTGTAATCCAGGAATCGCTCCCCCAGCAGCAGTAGCAAGGTGCAGATCCAGAGGCTGAGGGTGGGTGGGTGTTTGGGAGGGGTGCTGCAGATTCTGGGGAGGAGGATGAGGATGCAGGAAAATAACACCCAGGATGCTGAGATCTGGAGGGGGGGGGGGGGTTACAGAACCCCAACCATAGATCCAAAAGGGGCCCAATGCAGCAGCAGCACCGGTTCCAGGAATCCTCCAACCGACAGACCGCAGGAGACTGAGACAGACAGACAGGGAGGGAGGGAGGGAGGCTGTCAGGGATGGAGGGAAGGGAGGTGCACAGGGGCTGGATCTGCTCTGCCTGGCCAAGGGGAGGGGGAAGAGGAGGGAGGAGAGGCAGAGGAGGGGGGGGGGGGTCTGATGTTAATGGGGTTGGAGGATAAAAATGGGGACACCTGGAAGGAGAAGGGGGGGCCTGTGTTTGGGGGGGGTACATGGGGGTCTGCTAATACAGGGAATGGAGGAGAGGGCCTCTATCAGGATATGGGGGGGCTGGGATAGGGATGAAGGAGGATGTCAGCTGCAAATATTCACATAAGGGGGCGATTTGAAAAGGGGGGGCTGGAATTGGGGGTAAGTGAGGAGAGAGACCTCTGAGCATATATTAGAGATAAGTAATGGGGGGCTATTGTTACCAAGGATTGCCTCCATGTAAGAAAATGGGGGTACAGGGTATTTGGGTTAGCAATTTGAGTGGGGGGCTGCTGGTCCAGCCTCCCATTATTAGGGTTGTTCCCCCTGGATGGGGATTGGGGGGTAAAGGAGGAAGAGAGACCCCTGATGGGGTATATATTGGAGACACATCATGGGGGGCTGTTGGTACTGAGAATTGGGCCCCTGTAAGAAAATTGGGGTTAAAGAAAAAAGGGGTTATCAATTTATGAGTGGGGGGGCTGCTAGCGTCCTATTATTGGGGTTGTGCCCCTGGATGGGGATCGTGGAACACCTGGATTCGGGGGTAAAAGAGACCCCTGATGGGGTATATATTAGAGACACATAATGGAGGGGGGGGTGTTACTGAGGATTGGGCCCTTGACATGTGGGGGGGCTGTTACTGTCGACGGACGTGGAGACCCCTGAACAGGAATCTGAGGGCATCTGCTGTTGGGTCAGGCTGTGTAGGGCGACTTTGGGGGGGGGTTGCGATGACTGTAGATGGAGCATTAGACAAAATGCGGGGGCTCTACGGAAAAGGGGGTCTCATGGAGAAGGTGGGGGGTTGTATGTGATAGGAGACAATGTCACAGTGTGACTAGCAAAGCAAAGAGAGTCAGTACAATGGAGGAGGGAGATTTGGGAGGGGAGGGGGGCTGCACAATGAGAGGAAGAGGAGTTTTTGTTTATTTGAGGGGGGGGGCACAACACAAGCAGTCGCAGAGGACAGGAGGATACAAAAAAAGCCCGGGAAATGGACAGGGGCGACCATTCACACTCCCCGGCTGGAGTCCGGCGCTCTTCCATTGTTCAAATGTCAGTGGAATTTTATTATTACATTTCTACGCAGCACAAAGTAGCAGCGCACCCCACTAACCCCGCTCCCCATGAACACACAACCACCACCATCCACGGCGATACAATATAACGTTCATTTATTTCTCCAGATAAACGTGAACACATACAGGGTTATTCAAAGAGAATCGAAAAGTCGCCGCACGTTCGGTGACTTTTCGTTCTCTTTAATTCGGTGCGATTTGGCGATCCCATTTCGGCGACCCTGCGGTGTATTCAGCAAGCACCACAGGGCCGTCGTAGTGCAGGGAAAAGCCGCCGCAAACCCGACGAACACTCACCGCAAAACCCAGGAGAATGCACGCCGAAACCCGCAACAACATCTGGATTAACCGCACCGAAGACGCCGCAAAAACCCGAGCAGGAGCCGATCACAGCGCAGAGCAGCCGCCGGAAAAACCCGACACCGCAGACGAATGGAGTGAAAAAAAAAACAGTACGCTTGAATGTTTGAAAAGTGAAACGCTGTTTGCAAAGAAACTACAGAACGAAAATGTCTGAAATTTACACATAAGATCCAATGAATGATAATAAAAAGGGCTGTTACAGAAAAAAGAAAAAACAATTAGAAAAAAAAAATGTTTGCAAAAAAATCCCGAAAAATGCCTAAAAGATCATAAAAAATCTATAAATAAAGAGACTTTTTACTGCAGAATATTATAATGAACGGTTTATTAGATATTGAATTAAAACAGGAATATTTTTAACATTGAAGACTATGGGATTCGCCAGAATAAACCTGTCGAATGAAACCACCGAATGGCAGGGCAATTTGGCAACTTTTCACTGCTGGTTTGTGTTCTCTGAATAGACGAAGCATTGCTTTTTCATGGGGATTTCACTGCCCTCGAAAAAGCACAGGCAGGCAACATTTGGCGAACTGCCTGCTGTCTGAATAGCCGAATGGCCAGGAAAAGTAACCGAACGCTGAATTTCAGCATTTGGTTACTTTTCGGCAGCAATTCGGAGCTCTTTGAATAATCCCTATAGAGAACTAAAGGAGAATCTATATGTAAAAAAAGTATACAACATGTGGGGGTTACCTATTAATCCATGCTGCCCCCACACTGCATTTTTTTGTGCATGGGGTTACAAACCTCTCGTTTTATCCCGCACCTCCCCTTGTGGCTGCTAACATAAGGCATCTAGCTACAGGAAGTTGCTGGAAGCCCAGTCGAGCTCAAGCAGTGCATGCGCTGCATCCTTTTTGATTTCTTACCTGCAGCATGTGGATCCTACACGCTGCGGGGTGGCATTTTTCATGCACTGCCCATCGGTATGAATAGTATATGTGCCCAGAAAAACATGGCTGACCTGACAACCCTAGTCTATACACACAGATCTGTGAACATGTGCCCCTGATGCTTCAGATCTACTTACCTCATGATGTGATAATGTGTGTTTTAATGTCTGGCAGAGCATCATGGGTTATGTTGAACTGAAATATCTAGACCCTGGTGCAGGGATCTCAAACTCTGCCCCCCCCCCAAATGTTTATTGCCTACAACTCCCAGAATTCTTTGAATGCAATAAATGGAGAGGGAATCGTGGGAAATGTAGTTCAGAAACATCTGGGCGAGGGGGCCAGAGTTTGAGACCTGTGCTCTAGGGTCATGATTGGAGGATGGGTTACGGTTAACTGTGGCTATTTGGAGTCATTAGGGCCTTGAGTGCCTGAGTATCATGGGAGATGCAGTCCCAAAATATCTGGTGGGCCAAGTCCGAGCAGGCGCCAAGTTGTCCTTCGCTCTTCTAGATATTCCTTATCTGGTTCATGATTATAATAAAACACCTGAGAAATTAGCCGCATCTTTCCATATTCCATATTCATGGTTATTGTTGATTAAAAATGTATACTTTGTGCTGAATTTTCATTGAATGCGCTGCGCACCCTAATGCTGTAAATCAGGCCCGGGGGTGCTTAGCTGGTCAGTAAAGCGTGTGCGTGCATTGAGGTCAAGAGAGAGAAGTCCACGGTCTCCCTTCAAAGCAGAGCCCCGTTCAATACCTCAGCAGCTGCTGAATTGCTGCAGCGCAGCAATTCAGTTTGCTGCAGCAGTGTCGTTGAACGCTTTGGATGCGAATTTTGAATCCAAAATGGCCGATGATTTTTTAATTAAAAATTCAGATTGTTTTTCATATCACTCGGTCAAAATATGATAAATAAAAGCAGTCAGCACAATTCCGTTTTGTACGCACACACCACAAATGATAGTTTTTATTGAATAAACGTTATGTTTACTTCTGAAACAAAATATAAATTGAACTGTAATATATGTCTATGTGCAGGGGGAAATAATAAATAAATATTTTGTGCTTTGGTGAACAAAAACCTCAAACTTAACAAGGTGTACGGAATTGTTACTTGCTTCATGGCGGCGGCCATCTTTAATACGTCACACTCAGCTAATCGCAGCATCTCCTCGAGTCGCTGCAAGTGCTAAGTTAGGCTAGGGTCAGACGAACGCATTTTTCACGTGGTCCGTGAAAAAGTGCCTTCGAACGAATGGACGCATTTTTTCACGGAATACGCAATAGCGGTCATACGATGCGCATTTTCGTCCGTGATTTTGTACGGATCATCAATAAAACACTTTTTGCGTCTGGACGTGATGTTGGCCGGACATTAGCAGCGTCTGACGTCTCCTAATCACGCACACACGCCACTAGCGGACGCAGCGCACTCTGTACATCAGTACTAGCGGTTTCACGTTCTCGAAAAAATGTGTTCGTTTGCCGCTTGCGTTGCGCAGCCGCACTTTTGTGCGGCCGTTCTTCGTATGCTGCTCGGCATTGGACATCATTTGCTGCTAGCACGGCCGTGATTTAGTGCTGCTAAACGCACGTTGATACTGCGTTAGTCTGACCCTAGCCTTAGCAGTGCTGAGCGCTGAGTGGCTGAATGGCGTTCAATGGCAAGTTGCTAACTTAGCACTTGCAGCGGCTGAGGTATTGAACGTGCCTCTGGCTGTCAAACTCTGGCCCCTCAGATGTTTCTGAACTACACCTCCCATGATTCTCGGGCAATTTATCGCATTCAAAGTTTTATGGGAATTGTAGGCAATGAACATCTAGGGGGCAGAGTTTGAGACGCCTGCTTTAACTGCTTCGCTGTGGAGGAGGCGCTCAGCGAGTCCTCCCTTTGCAGCCAGGCGATCTGCCGGATTCTGGCCGATCGCTGTGCCTCCTGGTGCGGGCTGACATCCTTGATGTCAACCCAGCATCCGGGACCGCTGCGGGCACCAATAGATGTCATCGCGGCGGCGCGATGACATCTATTGCTGGCGCCCCCCCCCCCCGCGAGTGTGGAGGAGGTGCCTGAAAGGGAGGGGGGAGGTCCTTTGGACCTCTCTCCCTCCCCTTCAGTTCGGGCAGTGATCAAAGCCAGGCAGGGTTTGGAAGGGCACAGCCTGCCCTACCAAACGGTGCCTGGCTTTAACCCCTTGGGGACCGGATCGCTATCCGGCGCCAAAAAGCACCAGATAGCGATCCTTTCCCGAGCTGGCCAACATCTTGGATGTCGGCCAAGCTTCCGGGATCTCCCCATGAAGACTAGCGTCATCGTGCATAGCGCGATGATGTCTGTTTTGGAGTTAACCCCTAGCTGCCACCAATGGTGGAGATAGGGGGTTCCAATGAACCCTCTATCTCCCGATCCGTGGCAGCTAGGGGTTAAAGGGCCAGAGCATGGCCTTTCCAACGATACCAAACATGACTATGTTAAATGTAAAGAAAACAATTAAAATAAAAAATATTAATAAATAAATAAAAAAATTAACTTTTTTTTTTTGTTTTTGTTAATGCAGCAATATTGTTCCCATTTCAATTATAATGTGAACAATGATGCTGCACTAACGATTTTTGTATGGGGTGCGTTTGTTAAAAATTGCGTGATTTTCCCCCCCCAAAAAATGTATTATTTCTAATAACAAGCGCAACCCATAGAAAATATAACCGCAAACGCTCACATGTTAAAATGTGAAAAAAAAACACTTTAGGCTAGGGACAGATGAGCGCATTTTCTGCGGCCACCGTCAAAATGTACGTCGATGCGTGCGCACGCATTTTTTCACGGAATACGCTTAAGTGGTCAGACGATGCGCAATTCTGGACGTATTTCATGACGATGGGGTAAAAAGAAGTCTAGGGAAATCCGGCTGTTTGAACGTTATGTTGGCCGCACACTAGCAGCGTCTGACATCTCCTAATCACGCACACACGCTGCTATGCGGCCGCAGCGCACTCTGTACGTCAGTACCAGCGGTTTAACGTTCTCGAAAAAATGCGTTCATTTTCCACTTGCGTTGCGCGGCCGGACTTTTGTGCGACCGTACTTCGTATATTGGCTGTCATTGCCCGTCATCTGCTGCTAGTGCGGCCGTGATTATGTGCGCCAGAACGCGCGTTCGCACTGCCTCAGTCTGACCCTAGCCTTACACGTTGTAAATTATTGAAAATTCAAATTTTACTGCATTTTTTGTTATAATATACAGGCAGGACATAACGTATACATATAATAATGATATATTATGAATCTGCCGAGTCTGCCGGAAAGAACGATATATGAGCGAAACCAGTAAAAATGACCTCAGCACACAGACGTGAAATGGCTCAGCAGCGAAAGGGTTAAATAGTAATAACTCGCTACAGTGAAGAATTGATTCAGGGTATGTTCAAAAATCACTAGAATGTCCCTTTAAGAAGGCGTCAGTCCATGCATGTTTTTCTTACGGATAGAAGATGCAGATCTTCCAGCTTTGAAGATATTTTCAGAATGTAAGACATTTAGAATGTAAGCTCCTAAGGGCAGAATCCTCTCTAACTCATTTCTGCTCTGCCTTAATTTACTCTAACCCTTGTACCACGCTATCAATCATGTTGGCGCAATACAAATAAATGCATTATAGCAAAAGCGAGAACCGGCATTCATATTTGATGATGTCACATAAAATAAAGTATTTAATAAACTATATTTTCAAAGTGTGCCTTTATACTTTATGGGCCCTATTACATTCTTCAAGCAAAAACGCACGCGCAACGTGCGAATTTTTGCGCAAAGCGTTAAACGTTAACACGCGTTAGGCTAGGGTCAGACTAACGCATTTTTCACGTTGTCCGTGAAAAAGTGCGTTCGAACGAATGGACGTATTTTTTCACGGAATACGCAATAGCGGTCATACGATGCGCAGTTTCATCCGTGATTTTGTACGGATCATCAATAAAACACTTTTTGGGTCTGGACGTTATGTTGGCCGGACATTAGCAGCGTCTGACGTCTCCTAATCACACACACACACGCCGCTAGTGGACGCAGCGCACTCTGTACGTCAGTACTAGTGGTTTCACGTTCTCGAAAAAATGCGTTTGTTTGCCGCTTGCGTTGCGCGGCCGCACTTTTGTGCGACCGTACTTCGTATATTGGCCGTCATTGCCCGGCATCTGCTGCTAGCACGGCCGTGATTATGTGCGGCTGCACGCGCGTTCGCACTGCCTCAGTCTGACCCTAGCCTAAGTCAACGCTGGTATTACAATCCTCGCGCATTTTTTCATCCGTCGAGCAATAATGAGTGTAAAACGAATGTGCACAAATGCGCGCACAGCAACGTTGCATGCAGAAATCAGTGTGCGGACTGTTTTTTTCACGCAATTCAACCAATCAGAATTAAGAACAACAATTGTCTCCCTAGATGAGCCAAAAGGTTCTTATCTGCCGACATTTTCTATGTTTCTATGTTAAGTTTTTGCGCCTGTCAAAGTCAATCTGCGCATATATGCTGCATCAATAATAAATGCACGCACAACTTCCCCATTTTATTGGTTTGGGTATGTGTAGAATGTGTAACTATACTTTGCTGCGTATTTTTTTTGGGCTGGTGTATTTGGGTTCGCCAGGTTGATAGAATTTGCCATTAACACCAGCTTTTAGGAGTCGCTAAAATTATGCGCGCAAAGGCTGTGCGTTACAAACTGAGCATAGATTGTAATACCATCCGCGTACCAGCGCACAAACGCATTTGCGCTCACAATGTTAAGTATACGACGCGCAACGTACAGTAAGATCGCGCAGCGTTCACGCAGGTTCACCCGCGGTAGACGTATACGTGCGTTTGTTGCACTGAGATTGTAATACGAAGTTCAGCGCAAAGGGTTTTGCCCCTCGCGTTAATGTGTTTTTGTTTGCGCGAAGATTATAATAGGGCCCTATGTGAGAGGAATAGGCTTGCCAGGTCGGCCATGTTGTCCTGGACACGTATAATTTATTAGCGCATGAAAAATGCCACCCCGCAACTTGTACAATCCATACGCTGCAGGTAAGGAATCCCAGGTGACCTGCCTTGATTTCCTTCCAGCAGCATATGAATTAGTCATGTTGCAGGGCGGCAGTCTTTTCCCTGTGCTCTCCCTCTGCAGCAAACAGTAATATGTGTCTGGGAAAACATGGCCGAGACGCATGTGAGGAGAGCTGTGCGATGAATGTTATGCCTTAATTGCATGATATGGTCTTTATTCTCTTAATCTCGTTAATGGTGATCGTGTTGAACGTCTTGAAGACACAGAAACCTTCCATGATGGAGTTTCTGGAGGTGGGATGTACGGCTGGAGATTTGGGGTGAACATGGGGGTAAAGTAACTTACCAATAAAAGTCACAGTATCCGCCTGGCTCTGATGTCCTAGTTTCTTCATGTGGAAATTCACACTTTTTTTCTGTAGAAAAGGGATCTCAAGCTCTGCTGCCCCCCCCCCCAGATGTTTATTGGCTACAATTCCCAGAATTCTTTGAAAGCAATCGATTGCCACAGAATCGTGGAATTTGTAGTTCGGAAACATCTGGGGGGCAGAGTTTGAGACCCTTGCTGTAGACGCCCCACAAGCCTATACATGGTGCTCACAGTGTCAGCCTAACAGTCAGCCCTTGGTAAGTATATGACATTTAGAAATTCCTCCCAATAAGGGCAGTAACAGGTTAAAGGCGGGGGGGGGGCATTTTTATTATAGTATCCCTTATTAGGCTAGGGTCAGACTAACGCATTTTTCGTGTCTTCTGTCAAAATGTGCGTCTGGACGCACTTTTTGACAGAAGACGCGACAGTGGTCACACGGTGCGCAATTACGGCCGTGATTTTTGACGGAGCTATAAAAAACAAATGGACGTGATGTTGGCCGGACATGTGCAGCGTCTGACGCCTCCTAATCACGCACACACGCCGCTATGCCGACGCAGCGCACCCTGTGAGTCCGTACTAGCGGTTCGACGTTCTTGCAAAAATGCGTTTGCTGCTTGCGTTGTGCGGCCGTACTTTGTATGTTGGCTGTCATTGGACGTCATTTGCTGCTACCACGGCCGTAATAAAGTTCGGCTAAATGCACGTTCACACTGCGTTCTTCTGACCCCAGCCTTAGAGTAACCAACTCTCAGGGTTATTCAGAGAGAGGTGAAAAGTAGGAGAATGACTGGAGAATGGAAAATTCTAGGTCAAAATAGCCAAACCAGAAAAATTCTCCCATTTATCTCACTTTCCAAATCAGCTATTTTGACCTAGAATTTTCTATTCTCCAGTCATTCTCCTGGTTTTCACCGCTCTCTGAATAACTCTCTAAGTTTATGTTGTCGTTTTCCCTTCCGCCATCTATCCTTACTGAGATAGCAACTCTTGGGATTTAATTTAGAAATATACTAACACAGCTAATCCGCCATTTTGGTGTTTGCTCAAGGTATGCTACCAACTCCATTTTGTGTTTTAAAAGTCTGCAGTCCCTTTGTGCTCACTAGAGTCAACTAAGTTTGCCTGCTCTAACTAACAGCTAAGTGTAGCCTCAAATAAACCTGATTTCTGCTGACTGAAGAATTATCTCTTCTCCCCCCAGGTCTTTAACTCTAAGCCATAAAAGTTGCTTAATATATCGAGACAGCAGGAATGCGTAAATCCCATAGCTTGCCATATTTGCTTTATGAACATATTGACTAGACAGAGAATACAGAGTGGGCTCAAGGGTCGTTTCTTTGAGTGAATCTTGCTGACTTGCAAAATGATGAATAAAGTCCAATATGTATAATGAAGGTTGATATGATAAGTGGGAGGGTAACCTGGGGAGGGGAATAAGGTGTGCATTTTTACAAGCCATGTATAAATTCTTTGTCTCTCTGTTGGCTCGGGACTTGAGTCTTTTTGGGCTAGACCTGACTCAAGGCTCGGTACCGAATAAATGCTTTTCCTGCTTAAGAAGGCCTCCGTCTCCTTTGTCTACCACCGAGTCACAATCTCCTAACCCGAATTACACCCAGATGGCTGCTTCATTTCTGGGGGCTTCGTCCGGGATTGGCAGGCCTGGCTCGGTGAGAGCAGGAGAACGGCAGTGTTCTGCAACTCCGTGGGCTCCGTCGGGGCGTGCTGCCGATCAAAAGTTGATTGTCTGCCGGCGCCCTTGCAGGTCTTCCTGCACTCTGTGGATCTCAACGTGTTGCGTGGTAGCACCCCCGACCGTGACCCCACGGAAGCACGAGGCCTGGAGGAAAACCGTTGTGCTATGACCAAGGTAATATATTTTATTATTCAGTATTTGACAGCATAATGAGTGATTGTGTAAAGAATTAGCCAACAGTGAATGTGCGGTTGAATCTCCGTGTCTGTATTCTGGTATGCCAGATAAAGGGGAAGGCGCCCTCTAGAGAGATAGGAAGCCTGTAGCGCTTCAATGTGAGGAACCTGCAGTGTTCCAGGAGACTGAAGTGCTCCAATAGCTGTGGCCCGGGTCTGAAAAGGGGGGTAAAAAATAAAACAGTACCCCACGGCAGAAGAGAGTAGCTACCTCTTCTAAAGCTATAGTGTATTGTGTAAAAATGACATCTGTTGGCTATAAGAAAGGATGCTTAGCTGTTAGATATTCTGTATTGCTAGGATTGTGTACTGAACTGTATTATCTGTATCTGATATTGAGTGGTGACTGAAACTGTGAGTGAACGTGCGCCTACACCCTTCGGGGTAAAGCAAATACGAGAGTGGCCCTATAGTAGGTGAGATTCCAAGCTGGGTGACCACGACTTGGCCACCGAATTAGGGACGCAAAAGAATTGTTGAGTGAAATATCAGATTGTGCTTTTGTGTATTACTTGGTGCTGGTCACCAAGTTGCGGAAATGGGAAACACCAAATCCCATAAGGGAAACAAAATTGTGAAAGGTGAAACACCGCTTGGGTATATGTTGCAGAACTTCGAGACTCTCTTTGCAGTTCATCAATATGGGAGGAAGCTGCATAAGAGCAGGCTGCGAGTTCTGTGTGAGGTTGATTGGCCCCTCCTTTCTCCTTCATGGCCGCAGGAAGGATCAATGGAGCCTGAAGAGATCCAAAGGGTTCATTCAGTGGTCTCTGGACGCCCAAGGCATCCGGACCAATACCCTGTATGGATATATGGAGTAGTCAATGTAATAGAGCAGCAGGAAATGCTAGCAGAATGCTTGGTTGTGTAGGGAGAGGTATTAGCAGTAGGAAAAGGGAAGTGCTCATGCCACTGTACAGAGCACTGGTGAGACCTCACTTGGAGTACTGTGTGCAGTACTGGAGACCGTATCTCCAGAAGGATATAGACATCTTAGAGAGAGTTCAGAGAAGGGCTACTAAAATGGTGTACGGCTTGAAGGAGAAAAGTTACCAGGAAAGGCTTAATGATCTTAACATGTACAGCTTGGAAAAAAGACGAGACAGAGGAGATATGATAGAAACATTTAAATACGTAAAGGGAATCCACAAGGTAGAGGAAGGGAGTATATTTAAAAGGAAACAAAGTAGCAAAACAAGAGGACATAGTCTTAGATTAGAGGGGCAAAGGTTTAAAAGTAACATCAGGAAGCATTATTTTACTGAGAGGGTGGTGGATACATGGAACAGTCTTCCAGTTGAAGTGGTAGAGGCCAAAACAGTAATTGAATTTAAGCAGGCATGGGATAGGCATAAGGCTATCCTAAACAAAAGATAAATCCAGGTAAAGTATCCATGTAATTGGGCAGACTAGATGGGCGAAAGGTTCTTATCTGACGACATTTTCTATGTTTTTATGATATATGGAGGTATTGTATGTGCTCTGTATATATGTGTTGTGTTTGCTTTAAAAAAAAGATGCTCTGTGTGTTTCCTGTAAATATGCTTTTGCAGTATGTATACAGAAGCTATTTGTTGCATTGAACGAATACACTATGAGTGTGTGCTGAGTAGTATTATATATGGCTGCAGCCAGTGTGGGTATGTGCTATTTACATAGCAAATGTGTATAAATGTTATGAATATGGATTTAGAGTTGTGTGTGTATATGTGCTCTGTGCAGTAAATGCATATATGTGCTGTGTTTGCGTTTATGGTGCAATGTATATGTGCTGCCCAGTCTGTATAAGTGATATATATATGTATAGTGGGTTTATATGCTCTTTGGTTTTGTATGCATTGCAATGAAAATGATCTATGTATGAAATCTCTGTTGTGTGTGTGTATATGTATTATGGTGTGTACAGTGTACAGCCGGTGTTTTGTGTTTTTCGGGTGTACCCCTAAAATGCATAGTTAAAATGAATGTAAAATTGTAAGACAGGATGAATTCTAATGAACACATTTCAGAGAGCATTGAGTAAAAAGGCTAAATTAGGAAGAGACCTGCAATTAGCAAGAGAAACAAAAAAAAAACCTGTTTTTGACTGAGGAATGTTTGAAGTCTGTTCAAACCAAGACAAAAGGTGATTTGATTGTGTGTGCTAAACATGCGTTTTTTTGTAAGTGTGTGGCGTTCTGTGCTACAGTTGTTCATTAAGTGTATATGTCTACGGCAGAATTGCCACTTGTTCTGGTATGTTATAAATGCTTGATTTAAGATCTAGTATGATTTATGTACCAGTATTTTTGCTCCAGTAAGTGAATGTGTTGTGTGCTATAGGCTGCAAGAGTTTGTTTACATTTGTAAAACAGTGCTGTTACATCTCAATTGCATGAGTCTATTGTAAGAGACTCTGATTTAAAAAAAAAAAAAAAAAGGTTGTTGCCACTTTGAACCCCCCCCCCCCTTATGCAAACAAGTAACACTGACAGAGGAGAAAAGGTGGGAGGGAAGGTTCTAGGAGAGGAGTCTGAGAGATACAGCAGATATAGAGGAAAATACTGCAGGCGTTAGATCAGTTTGGAGGAATTGTAAAATAAATAGAAAAGATAAGTAAGTGATAATAAGAAAGTAAAAGACAAGTAAAATGGGGAATGCACAAAGAAGTTGGTTATGATGAGAAGAGAGAAACGTGTTATAAAATGTGTATTATTGAAAGTAAGATGAATAAAAAAAAAAAAGTAATAGCCCGTGGCGCGCGCCAGTACCACATCCCACAAAAAGCCAGGCAACACATCCAAGTCCACCTTGAACGCTTGCTAAAGTACAGTTTTCTAAAGTTTTGTGTGTCTTCATGGAATACCCCGTTGCTCCAGTTCAGGAAGAGGGCACTCAAGAACTCACATCTGTACAGGATTTAAGGGCAGTTAATTCTGCCACAGTGACTTTATACGGATTTGGCCCAATTGAGTGTAACCTCCTAGCTCTGATACCCGGCAACACAGAATTCTACACTTAATTTAAAAAGATGCGTTCTTCTGTTCCGGCTTGGCTCCAGCGAGTCCGCCATTGTTTGCCTTTCAGTGGGAAAATGCCAGAATGGCTCCAAACCTCAAATGACGTGCCTCCTTCAAGGTTTACTATCCTCGGAGAGCGCTGAACAAAGACTCTCAGCCAGACAAAGCTACCCTATTGCAGTATGTTGATGAACTCCTGCTTGCCTCACCAACTGAAGAAGATTGTTTCAATGCCACAAACAGAACTGTTAAGTATTTTATGCAAGGCAGGCTACAAAGTTTCTAAAAGAAAGGCCTAAATCTGCCAACGCAGTGTGAAATACCTAGGCTTTCAACTTACTGGTACCATGCGTACAATCCAGAACGCAAAGAATCAGTCTGCCGTGTCCCTCAACCACAGACTCGTTGCCAAGTAAGAGAATTCTTGGGAGCTGCAGGCTTCTGTCGCCTGTGGATCCCCAACTCTGCCATCATTGCCGAGCCTCTGTACCAAGCCACCAAAGGTGCAGAGCCTGACCTATTCATTTGGGGTGAAGAACAAACTGAGGCTGTCACCCAATTAAAGACTTTGTTGCTTGAAACCACTGCCCTCCTGGTTGCAGAAGCAGACAAGCTCACAATAGGCCAAGAACTCTTTGTGAAAGTCCCTCATGCAGTCCAGACTCTTCTAGACCAAAAAGGCAATTACTGGTTCAGCAATGCAAGAATGACCAAGTACCAAGCCATGCTGTGTGAAAACTCAAGAGTTCCTCTGGAACTAATCTCCACACTGAATCCTGCTACATTGCTTCCAGATGCTTCAGAAGACCATGAACATGAATGCCTCCAAGTAATGGATGAAGTATATAGCAGCAGACCTGACCTCAAAGACATACCCCTAGACAAATACGACTTGTAACTGTTCACTGATGGAAGCAGTTTTGTTGAAAATGGAAAGAGATTTGCTGGGTACGCAGTAGTCACTCTTGACGAAACAATTGAAGCAAAACCACTGCCTAATGGCACTTCTGCTCAACTAGCTGAAATTATTGCCCTTACCAAAGGTCTAGAACTATCTGAAAACAAAAGGGTGAACACATACACCGATTCCAAGTATGCCTTCATGACAATTCAGGCTCACGGAGCACTCTACAAAGAACGTGGCCTCCTAACATCTGCAAGCAAACAAGTCAAAAATGCCCTTGAAATATTGAATCTACTGGATGCGGTATGGAAACCGTCCGCAGTTGGTGTTATACATTGTCGAGGACACCAGAAAGGCAAAGAAGAAGTTCCCAGAGGAAACCATA
The DNA here is from genome assembly GCA_009667805.1 of Leptobrachium leishanense. NCBI lineage: Eukaryota > Metazoa > Chordata > Amphibia > Anura > Megophryidae > Leptobrachium > Leptobrachium leishanense. Next base: position 147,320,586 of record CM019069.1, read on the forward strand.
AAGCAGATCAAGTGGGAAGAAGGAAGCAGCAGCAGACAGACACAAGCCCTTGAGCGTGGCTGTGATTGGAAAGAAACCAATGACAAGAGAACTCGACAGCAACAGGAGAATCACTTGAAAAGCTTCCGGAATGGAAATCCGGAACACCGAACAGAAACTTCGGTTCCCCAGAGAGGACTGGTTCAAGTTGACTCACCTATCAAGATTCCGGTATGTAAACCCGTATCACTGCAAATGAAAGTCGAAACTCTGCTCTGTCTAAATACTGCGCTTCAAGATATGCCTAACGTTGACATCTATATGAATAAGAGAAGATTTGCACCTCATGGAGAATTTATTGAAGATGTTCTTTGCCATTGGTACAATGAATATGAACTTCTAGAGAAGCACCACAGCTATATCCAATGGTTGTTTCCTCTACGTGAACAAGGCCGGAATGCACATGCAAAGCCTCTGACTACTTCTGAAATTGAAATTATGAAGAACACCGCTGAAATCCAACATAGGCTGCGGAGAGCCTATAAACTGATGCTGAATTTCTTCGGCGTAAAATTAGTGGGGGAAGAGGAGATAGAAGTGATACGAGACTCAAATTTTTCGAACACGCTTCTCCAATTTGAATACTAACACCCACAATAACCTGAGAATTACCCGAATTGTGAGAAGCATGGGAGAGCTGGGAGCTGCACAATACCAAGCTCCGCTGGTGAAGTTCTTCCTGAAAGAGATACTGGTTGAAGATCAGCTGCAAAATATGAAAGAAAGTGCCCGGAAGTATTTCTGCCGACTGTAAAGAATGAACATGAAAGAGATGCACTGTCTGAATATGCTCTGAAGCACAGAATACCCAAGTATGTCAAAAGACTTCTCTCAGTGGTGATACCTCTGTTACCAACACCCATTACGCACTGAACTCCGGCCTACTCTGAAAAGGAGAAGAAATGGCTCTCCGAAGAGCCAGGAGAATACAGAGAAGACTGATGGTACCAGTTGGAGAGTGAAAGAATTGTCTTACCAGCCACCCTGGCACCTGAAATTGTCTGGGCCCTGCATTCCAGAACACATGGAGGAAAGACAGCCATGGAGCAACAACTAGAACCGCACTTCTACGTTCCTGGACTCACCTCCGTCTGCAGAGTGATTGCGCAACAATGTGTCACTTGTGCTAAGAACAACCCAAGGCAAGGGATAGTACAACCACCAGGAGTATTATCGGTTGGATTATCTCCAATGTCCTCCCTATAAATTGACTTTACTGTTCTCCCACCATGCAAAGGATATAAATATCTACTGGTGCTAGTATGCGCACTAATGGGATGGGTTGAAGCCTACCCAACTCGAACAGAAAAGACTGCAGAGGTAAGGTGCCTCGAGAGAAAATTATCCCAAGGTATGGACTGCCTCTTGAAATCGGATCAGACAATGGCCCAGCCTTCATACAAAGTTGTTTGCAGCAGCTCGCCCGATTGTTAAGAATCACCTGGAAACTGCACTCTGCATACAGATTTCAAAGCTCTGGAAAAGAGGAAAGAATGAATAGAAATCCAAAGACATTGATGGCTAAAATATGCCAAGAAACATCAATGAAATGGCTGGATGTGTTGCCATATTCTACTGCATGTGAGAAGCAGCCCTACCTCACTCCTAAAATTGAGCCCATACGAGATGATGTTTGGTTATCCCACCCCTTTGATAACTAGGTTGAGGGAGGGATCCCCGGGTATTAGGAGAAACTGACCTATGCCAGCAAGTGATCAGGTTAGATCAGACGATGCAGAGCATGTATACATGAGTTAGTGAACACATACCACATTTCCTATACTTACCTTTACACAGATACTGTCCTGGGGACTCAGTATGGGTTAAGGAATGGAAGGTAGACCCGTTAGGGGCTAAATGGAGAGGTTTTTATGTTGTCTTGTTATCAACTCCCACAGCAGTGAAGGTGGCCGAAGTGGTGCCATGGATACACCACTCACGATTGAAACCTGCTGCAGAGGTTACGGACCAGGCATGGAAAGTGATAGCCAGTGAATCTGACCCACTGAAGCTACGTTTCCACCGTACCCAAGCAGCTGCACAGACCGGAGAGGAATAAGGGAGATCCAAGTCTAGTTGACCACCGGCTCTCCAAACTCCAGTCTTTGTGCCTGTTGTTATTGAAAGACCGTTAAGTTTACCACATTCCCAATCGATGGAAGCTCCAGAGGTACCCCAGGAGGCCCATGAGCCTCTGCTTCCAGATACTATTTTTAAGAGGTTAAAAAAAAGGGACCATTTGAACAGTACCAAAGGATCCTTATATGTATTGGGATTATTGTTTTATTTTTGATCTTACTGACAATTGTTGCTGGACTATTTTTTTCCAATCCAGCTCCCTAAGGAAGTGATGTCAGCCCCTATTGTGTTGACACCGGAATTTGACATGACTGTCCCACCAGCACAGGACCGACGGAAACGAGAATTGACAAGACCAGAGGATAAACTGCTTATTAAATTTACGTATGCGTATGCAAAGAAGTCAGGATATGAATCCTGTGGGTGTGTAACCAATTGAACCAAGGTCATCAGTTATTCCCACCTTAGCGGTACCCCTTAACTTGTTTGACTTCCCTGTGAATAAAGGTGTAGTGGTCCCTAGTGTTCTTAATCTGACTAAGAGCTTAATTATGCCAAAAACAAACCACACTATTCAGATCAATAATTGGGCTTACTTCCCTTTATGGTGTTTTAAACTAAAGAAAAATCAGGCCCCACCTAGTTCAATGTGTAAAGAATCCTTGTTTAATGCAACACTAGATGTATCTGATCCAGGGGCATTGGGAAATAGTCTCCAAGTAATGGTTTGTTGCGGAAACTTATGTCACATGTGGATAAATACTGATATAAAGACGTGGTGTTACCTGGCCTGGGTAGTCCCCCTCCAGTGGATCCAAGGTGATACCCTGGACCTAGGGACACCACAACCACGTTAATCCTTAAATTTTGCTAAACGAGAACTGTTTTCCAAAGATGATATGGCCTGGTCTTGGTTTCCTTCCTTCACAGGATGCGGCATTGAAATGATGAGAAGACTTAATATGTTGTACTAAAGGATGAAATTGTGAATATTACTATTGCTGACATCCAACTGTTGAATGCGGAGCTCCGATAAATTCGTAAATTAAAGTTATATCAGAAAATAGCTATTGAACAGATACAGGCTGTATTAAATGGAATGTGTGAAATGACGATACAATATGAATGTTGTACTTATCTCCGCACAGCTACTGATGATGTACCTGAATATTTTGATGCAATTCTCAAGCACCAAGAGAAAGTGTCCCATCTGGGGTACATTTGGGTCATGGTTTGGCTCAATCCTAAATGCTATTTCCAGGGTAGGGTCCCTGATCCTCATTGGTATACTAATTCTTATCTGTGCACTAACCTACAAGTTAGCCATGTGTCTGTGGCCAATCTGCCGTAATTCCTGAAGCCAGAAGATAGGCCCCTGGGGGACACTTCAAATTACCATCCAATGAGCCAAGTAACCCCTACTGATTAAAAATCCTTAATGATTTAGTTAGTTGGCTGGGAGAGGTCATTGTAGACTCTCCGCCAAGAGGAGGGAATGAGATAGCAACTTGGGATTTAATTTAGAAATATACTAACACAGCTAATCCGCCATTTTGGTGTTCGCTCAAGGTATGCTACCAACTCCATTTTGTGTTTTAAAAGTCTGCAGTCCCTTTGTGCTCACTAGAGTCAACTAAGTGTAGCCTCAAATAAACCTGATTTCTGCTGACTGAAGAATTATCTCTTCTCCCCCCCAGGTCTTTAACTCTAAGCCATAAAAGTTGCTTAATATATCGAGACAGCAGGAATGCGTAAATCCCATAGCTTGCCATATTTGCTTTAGACCATATTGACTAGACAGAGAATACAGAGTGGGCTCAAGGGTCGTTTCTTTGAAGTGAATCTTGCTGACTTGCAAAATGATGAATAAAGTCCAATATGTATAATGAAGGTTGATATGATAAGTGGGAGGGTAACCTGGGGAGGGGAATAAGGTGTGCATTTTTACAAGCCATGTATAAATTCTTTGTCTCTCTGTTGGCTCGGGACCTTGAGTCTTTTTGGGCTAGACCTGACTCAAGGCTCGGTACCGAATAAATGCTTTTCCTGCTTAAGAAGGCCTCCGTCTCCTTTGTCTACCACCGAGTCACAATCTCCTAACCCGAATTACACCCAGATGGCTGCTTCATTACCACTAATGTTTGTGTATACTGGGTTCTGTTTGATTATTTATCTTTTTATTCAATATATCAGTATTTTTTTTAACATTCAGTATAGTGATTATTATTCGTGTTTTTTAAAAAAAATCTGGTGAAAAATCCCTCATTTTATTAACCGCTCTGCCTCTGATACACCAAATCAAAGCATCTGCAAACAGAAAGTTTAATGCACCGATTTAAAGAATCATTATAAAGAATATTGTTATAGAGACACTGGGGTTTATTCAGAGAGAGGTGAAAACCAGGAGAATGGCAGGAGAAGAGAACAATCTAGACCAAATAGCCGATTTGGACAGTCAGATAAATGAGAGAATTTTTCTGGTTTGGCTAGAATTTTCACTTCCCCAGTCATTCTCCTGGTTTTCACCTCTCTCTGAATAACCCTGTATGTTTTGATCGTTTGTACATTAAAAGCGTTATACATAAAGCTCGTTTAAAAAAAAGGTAGAAGGCGACATTAAGTTCAATAAGCGGTATATGTAACGCAATTTAAAAGGAGGGATTCCGCAGAAGGGTGATACAGCTGTTTTATTCGTCTATTTCACGGTGTTTTCTCAGAATAAAAGGACGTTGTCTGTTCACCGTGAGCCCCGTGCCCTCAACCAAGATGGCGGAAGAGTCGCCGTGACGCAATATCCGTCGCCGCCTTGTAGCGTCCCGTTGCTAGGCGACGGTAACAGTTACTGAGGCAACAGAGCAGGGAAGCGGCGGCTGTGAGAGTGATTTAGACGGAAAAGCTGAGAAAATGATCCCCCCGCCGGACTCGCTGCTGAAGTATGACAACCCGGTGCTCATCAGCAAGAACACCGAGAGGAAGTCGCCCAAGTCCCGGGCTCTGAGAGCTGAGCCCCTGCAGGTGGCGCCCCCCAGCCCCCCCACGCCTCCCCCCTTTCCCATCAAGGCCAAGAACCCTCAGCTGGACTTCAGCAAGACCCCGGAGGAGATGCTGAACGCCATCCTGCCCCCACGAGAGTGGACGGAGGGCGCCCAGGTGTGGATCCAACAGGTGTCCAGCGCCCCCAGCACCAGGGCGGACGTCACGCACCTGCAGGAGGAGCTGGACCTGAGGCTGCAGCAGAGGCAGGCCCGGGAGACCGGTATCTGCCCGGTGCGCCGCGAACTCTACTCGCAGTGCTTCGACGAGCTGATCCGCCAAGTGACCGTCAACTGCGCCGAGCGAGGCCTGCTGCTGCTGCGCGTGCGCGACGAGATCCGCATGACCGTGGCCGCCTACCAGACCCTGTACGAGAGCAGCGTGGCCTTCGGCGTGAGGAAGGCGCTGAGCGCCGAGCAGGGCAAGGCGGACGCCGAGAGGCGCATCGGCGAGCTGGAGCAGGAGCGGCGGGAGCTGGAGCGGCAGCTGAGCGAGCAGAAGGCCAGGTGCGAGGCCATCGAGAGGCGTGAGGCGGAGAGGAGGCAGCTGGAGGACATCAAGCACGCCGAGGAGATCCAATTCCTGAAGAGGACCAACCAGCAGCTGAAAGCCCAGCTGGAGGGCATCATCGCCCCCAAAAAGTGAAGCCTGAACCCCGAAAAGTGAAGGGGGGGGCACGACGAGCGACAAGAAACGAGGGACTGAACCCAAAAGATTGATGGAGAAATTAATGGGGGGGGGGCAGGGGGGTGACACCAACAAGCAAAGATTGATGGAGAATTTGTAAGTGGGGGTTGACACCAATAGATGGGTTCAGTATCTCTTTATTCTTCCAAGACACGATGGGGAACCCCAACAAACCAGAGACTGAACCTCAAAGATTGACACCAGCAATTAGAAAGAGGAACTGAACCCCAAAAAGTGACAGGACAGCAACAAGCGAGAGAAAACGGGGGACTGAACCCCAACGATTGAAGGAAGAACGAAAAATTTATAGGGAGGAGCTGGCATGAACAAGTAAAGGAGGAAAGCGGGACCGGATGTCAAAAAGTAAAGGAGGAAAGTGGGACCGGACGTCTAAAAGTAAAGGAGGAAAGTGGGATCGGACGTCAAAAAGTAAAGGAGGACAGCGGGACCAGACGTCAAAAAGTAAAGGAGGACAGCGGGACCGGACGTCAAAAAGTAAAGGGGCATCAACAAGTGATAGAAAACGAGGGACTGAACCCCAAGTTTGAAATATAAATCGATGGGGTGACACCAATATAAGGACTGAACCCCAAGAAGTGAATGGAGGGGGACGTCAATAAATGAAGGGGAAAGGGGGGGACTGATCCTCAAATTTGGAAGAAGTAAAGGAGGGACTGACCCGAAAAGCGAAAGAAGAGAGAAGTGGGGGGGCCTGCTGACCCCAATACTGAAGAAAAGAAGGGACTGAACCTGAAAAAGTAAAGGGGGACCGATCCCTTAAAAAAATGAAAAGAGGGACAGTCACTGCGCTGTGTGTCATGAATGGTGCCAAGGGGGGGGGGGCGGGGACTTAATACTACGGGAACGAAAAACAATCTTTCTTTTTGTGTTTTTTGTTGGGTTCTCTCTTTGATTTCTTTCCTGCTTGTCGGTTGAGCTGTTTCTTCGTATTAAATGCTCTGGAAATGAGAGGCGGCTGCGTTTGTCTGTTATACTTTTGCGATGGCCACTTAATGTGTGTTAAAGGCAGTGGGTCGGCATTCTTGGCCTCCAGACGTTTTGGAACTACGTCGCCCATGATGCTCAGTCAAGCTAATGAATGGGAGATGCAGTTCAAAAACATCTGAGGGGGTTTAGGTTGCTGAACCCCGGTTTAAGGGATGTTTGTTCTCATCCTGTCCAGAATGTATTAATAATCACTGTGGTGGGGTCAAAGGTCAGATGCACATTAAAAGGACATCCTAGGGCAGGGGACAGTGATCTTAGTCCTTCTCGTGTTTTGGAACTTCTTATCCCGTAAGGCTCAGTTGCTCTGGATTGTAAACGCCTAGGAGCAGGGCCCTTTACCCCTCTTGTCACCACCCTATGTTTGTTTATTTGTGTCTTGTTCCCTTTGGTTCTTGTAAAGCGCTGAGGAAACTGTCAGCGCTATATTAGGCTAGGGTCAGACTAACGCAGTATCAACATGCGTTTAGCAGCACTTAATCATGGCCGTGCTAGCAGCAAATGACGTCCAATGCCGGGCAGCACACGAAGAACGGCCGCACAAAAGTGCGGCTGCGCAACGCAAGTGGCAAACGAACGCATTTTTTCGAGAACGTGAAACCGCTAGTACGGACGTACAGAGTGCGCTGCGTCCGCTAGCGGCGTGTGTGCGTGATTAGGGGACGTCAGACGCTGCTAATGTCCGGCCAACATAACGTCCAGACGCAAAAAGTGTTTTATTGATGATCCGTACAAAATCACGGACATAAATGTGCATCGTATGACCGCTATCGTGTATTCCGTGAAAAAAATACGTCCATTCGTTCGAACGCACTTTTTCACGGACAACGCGAAAAATGCGTTCGTCTGACCCTAGCCTAAATGATAATACTCTAATGAGTGGCTGAGCATCATGGGAGATGTAGTTCCTAAACAACTGGAGGGCTGAGGTTGCTGACCCCTGCATTAGACTGTCCCTTTAAACCTGATTCTCTCCCAGGTCACTGTTTGTTTAAAAGGAGCAGGTGCTGCCGCGTTAGGCCGTGACGGTGCTGCCGCGTTAGGCCGTGACGGTGCTGGTGTTTGATGGAATCCTGCTGTGCTGTCACTGAATTGGAATTCAAAATTATAAAAATGGGTGAATCACTTGGCTTTAAAAGCGTACTAATGCACTCACACAGTGTGATTGGTGATAAACTTGTAAAGGTATCTTTGCAGTTTTAAGCATTAATATCGTACCGATGCACTCACACAGCATAGGTGGTAAAACACTAGTAATGGTATCTTTGCTGGTTCGTTACCCTCCGCTGGTAAAGGTCGTAGTCCTGGTAAACCTGCCGCCACAAGACCACCAGAAGCCAGTCAGATCCAATAAAAGCGTATTTTAATTCACGACCAAATCTGTTTAAACCTTGAGTTGTTCACACACTTCTTTTTATATAACTGAATTGGAATTGACAGACTTAAACTCCTATCACAGGGCTGTCAAACTCACGGCCCCCAGATGACGATGTCTACAAGTCCCAGAATTCTTCCAATGTAATAGATGGATTCTGTGAATGCAACAGATGGCCATGGAATCATGGGAGTTGTAGTTCAGAAACATCTGGGGAGGGTCGGAGTTTGACAGGCCTGTTCTATCACCTCTAGGCAGGTCTGCATGCCCATCTGATCTTAGGTAGGGGTATGGTGGGGTGGGGACACCTTCAGGTAACATCTCCTGGTGACTGTAAACAATGCTACTGAAGGCAACTACCCGGCAACCAGCACCTAGCCAAAAAACTGCCAGAGGGGTGAATCCGTATAACCTTGTTTGCTCACTGGATCAGTGATTCCTGTAATGCGTATTCCAGGACAGACAGTGTGAGGTTGTTAACTCTTTCACTACCAAACTATTTAAAGGGATGTTCAAGTGTTTTTTTAAGTAAACTTTCCTAAGCCCAACCCGATAAAAGAAGCATTTTAGCAATTAATGGTTTTTTCTGACTATAAGGAGTTAATCCTTTTCATTCGGCAGCTCCCAGCATACCGTAGACTCCACTCCAGCGCCTGGTCTTCCTTGTTCACACTAGGGACAGTGAGAGAATCCACATCCGAATAGTTACATTTTCCTAAACACAAAGATTTCTGGGAATTTTTAATCGACATCGGGGAGAGGCCGGAGTCTGACACCCCTGTATTAGGGGGCTTTAATAATCTGATGCAGGGATCTCAAACTCTGGCCCCCAGATGTTGATGCCCTATAAATCCCAGAAAGTAATACGAGTCGTAGCGTATGGATTATACATGCTGCGGGGTGGCATTTTTCACGCACTGCCCATCAGCATGAATAAATTATATGCGTTCAGGAAAACATGGCCGACCCGGCAACCCTATTGTGGAAACAGAGCGAGTCGCCAATGTTCGTTTCAGCAACTCCGTCGATCTGAAACCACAGTATTATCTGACGGATACCATGGCCACTTCCCATCGCGCTTTCATTAGCGATATATACTTTAATTCAGCTGCCAGGGCTCCAGCTCAATAATGAACACAGTTACAATACAATGTAAAATAGGGTTTAAATATCGCTCATCCAAAAGGCTCGGGCCCAGAAATGTTTTGGATTTTGGGATATTTGCTTATAATATTGAGATATTTTAGGGGACGAGACCAAAGTCTAAACATGACATTTATGTTCTATACACACAGCCTGAAGGGTGTATTGTACAGGATTTTTAATCATATTGTCCGTCACATGATGGCAGGGTTGGTTTTTGCACTTCTGGTGTCATGTTCACACTCAAAAAAAAAAAAAATTGCGAATGAAGGCTAGTTCGGATTGGGGATACACAGCCTGTAGAATGTCATTATATATATATATATATATATTTATAGATCCTTTTTTTTCCATGTGGAAAACAAGAGGCAGCCCCAGGAGAGAGAGAGAACCTATCCGCGAGCTGCAGAGAGCGTTGTGTTTCGGCACGTGAGGCTCGGCCCGATCCCTGGAGGAATTCACAGCGATGGCGGACAGCGGCTTTAATTGCAGCAGTGAAGGTATCTGGGAGACGTTCGTATCTATTCTCTGGGGTTATGACACAATGGCAGCGCCTTGGTGTATCTGTGTTACTCGCCACCATGAGAAAATAATCTATGAAACAAACACGGAAATGTTCGAAGGATGAGCAACGGGCGAACCTATACATAGGACTGCCAGATCAACCATGTTTTCCTGGACACACATTGCTATTTCATGCAGAGGGAAGCACAGGGAAAAGTGCTGCCCTGCAACATGTATAATTCATATGCTACAGGAAGGAAATCAAGGCAGGTCACCTGGGATTCCTTACATGCAGCGTATGGATTATACATGCTGAGAGGTGGCATTTTTCATGCACTGCCCATCAGCATGAAGAAATTATCAGGGTTATTCAAAGAGAATCGAAAAGTCACTGCACGTTCGGTGACTTTTCGTTCTCTTCAATTCGGCGATCCCATTTCAGCGACCCTGCGGTGTATTCAGCAAGCACCACAGGGCCGTCGTAGTGCAGGAAAAAGCCACCGCAAACCTGACGAAAACTCACCGCAAAAACCGGGAAACACTCACCGAAACTCGCAAAAACATCTGGATTAATCACGCCGGAAAAACCCAACACTGCAGACGAAGGAGGTGAAGAAAAAAAAACAAAACAGTACGCTTGAATGTTTGAAAAGAAACTACAGAACGAAAATGTCTGAAATTTTATTATCATTCATTGGATCATATGTAAAAGGACTGTTGTAGAAGAAAGAGAATTGCAAAAATTTTTTCGAAAAATGCCTAAAAAAAAAAAAAAAAAAAAAAAAATCTATAAAAAAGACTTTACTGCAGATTATAAATCAACGGTTTATTAGATATTGAATTAAAACGGGAATATTTTTAACATTGAAGCCTATGGGATTCGCCTGAATAAACCGGTCGAATGAAACCACCGAACAGCAGGGCATTTCGGCAACTTTTCATTGCTGTTCGGTGTCTCTTAATAGACGAAGCATTGCTGCTCTATGGGGGTTTCACTGCCCTCGAACAGGCACCGTATTACAGGCAATTCGCCAAGATTTGGCGAACTGCCTGCTCTCTGAATAGCCAGAAAAGGTAACCGAACGCTGAATTTCAGTTACCCTTCGCCAGCAATTCGGATCTCTTTGAACAACCCTGTATGTATCCAGGAAAACATGGCCGACCTGGCAACCCTATTAGCTCGTTATTCTTGGCTGGGGATGTATTCAGCAGGGAAAACCAACTTTCAGAGTTTGAAGTGGATTGTTTTAGATTTTGCAGTAATAAATCACTGAAATAATCCATAAAGAAAACAAAAAATAAACCCCAAACTCCAGTCTGATCCCGCGCTGCAGAGGGCGTATCAATCCGCTGCTTCATTTTGCCGAGTGCAAGGAAAAACAAATAGTTCCCCAGTGTTCTTCTGGGTCCCAGCTCACGGGTTCTCCCGCAGGGTCGCACCTCTCTCCATGGAGTCCCACGGACTACAAGACAGTGCCACTACCGATCAGCAGCTCACAGATATTCCGACTCGAGCTGCTCATAACCACCGTAATAGTCAACAGCGAGCCACTATCTGATAATACGTCCCGGGATTGGAACAGTGAGACAACACCTCTTCGGTTTGGTCGAGAAACCTTGGCCCTGCAGAGGTTTTGGAACTACATTTCCCATGAGGCTTAGCCAGCTGGATGAGTGGCTGAGCATCATGGGGGATGTAGTTAAAAAAAAAAAAAATCTGGAGAGCCAAGCTTGCTGACACAGGTACAGGTTACATTGTTTCCTTGTAAGTGTATACAAGCACTATTTTTTTATTTTTACGCATAAAAAAGGGGAAGACCTGGAATCGAGAGGAAATAAATAGTAAACAGAGACAGCAGCTGCCATTAAAATTAATCCATGGACATTTTATTCGCTCAGCGTTTTATACAATCTGTGGTTATAATCAACACTGGTCAGGAAGGGGTTAATCCCTCCGGTTTCAATCCTTTATGTCTACAAGTTCAGGTTACAAAGTCTCTATAGCAGTGGTTCCTAAACCAGGTCTCCCTAACAGGACAGGTTTGCAGGATTCCCTTAGGGAAATGCAGACTGAATCCTGCAATCACTGAGCAGCAAATCATATCACCTGTGCGGTGCTTCACATATCCTGCAAACCTGGCCTGTTCAGGGGACCTGAAGAGCAGTGGTTCCCAACCCTGCTCTAGAGCATGTATCAGCAACCTTGACCCCGAGATGTTTTGGAAACTACATCTCCCATGATGCTCAAGGACTCATTTGATTGGCAGGGCCTCATGGGAGACGTAGTTCCAAAACATTTGGGGGGGGGGCAAGGTTGCCGACCCCTGGCTCTGTACTCTCAGAGAAGGTGCAAGGAAAAAAAAAAAACGAGTAATTTCCACGAGCCGACGGTATATTTCTGAAACATTACAAATCGCACGTTAAAAATAGACATTTTTAAATTAATTCTTTACAATCATACAGATTTCAAAGCGTGATCTAAAATCAGGTACATTCCAGCTTATTTCTACACACAGGACGAACGGTAACCCTGTCTCAAAGAACGCACGGAGGATACAGGGGCAGGAACGACGCAGACATGGACGGGACTGGAATAGGGTACGTGCAATATTATTATAGTACTTCTCACAAGGTCGCTAGTGATCCAAGGTCACGATACATAGCTTAGATATTGTTTGGTCCCGTGCAGGTTATAAACCCGCCTGTCACGAGTAAACCATGTGATCAAACCTGTACGTGTGGGATATTGCTTTAAGAATGAGACCACGCTGGACAGAAAGACACAAAGAGATGGTGAAAGACGGCGACGTCCCAGGTGATTATGCAAAAAAAATTAAAAAATTATATATATATATATATATATAATCTGCAAAAACTGAAGAAAAAAAAACAATATAATCGTTGGTGCTGCAATAAATGCTCCGCCCGCCCAGCAGTGCAGCAAGAAATGCGTCGGAATGATTGTTGCTCGATCAGATGATTAGGATTTAACATCTTCATTATTTGGTTTCCTTTGTTTTTGAGGCCCAGAGTTCTAGAAAAATACAAAAAAAGGTATCAGACGCCATCCCACACTGCATCTGTATTACAGGGAATGACGCTGGAGGCGGGGCCAGAGACCAGGGTGCGGACAGACTGTATAGGTGATGTTCAGAGATAACGGGGCCATTTATAGCAATAAAAATGTCATTTACAGCAAACGATTCCGAACGGCATTTATTAGTTCACAGACACTAGAGCTGGGAGTTTCCTGCGCAGCTTTATTATACACTCTCACACCCTGAATATATGGAGGAGCCTCTAAAGACACCCGCACACCCTGAATGTATGGAGGAGCCCCTAAAGACACCCTCACACCCTGAATGTATGGAGGAGCCCCTAAAAAGACACCCACACACCCTGAATATAGAGGAACCCCTGAAAAGACACCCTCACACCCTGAATATATGGAGGAGCCCCTAAAAAGACACCCGCACACCCTGAATATATGAAGGAGCCTCTAAAGACACCCTCACACCCTGAATATATGGAGGATCCCCTAAAAAGACACCCGCACACCCTGAATATATGAAGGAGCCTCTAAAGACACCCTCACACCCTGAATATATGGAGGAACCCCTAAAAATACTTATTTTTTTGGAGCAAACCCTGAATATTTGGAGGAGGAGTTCGTCAGACATCTGCATGCGCACACTGAGAGCCTTTGCCATCACAGCCAGGTACATTAATTGCACAGGGTGGTTTGAGCAGTATGAATGTTCGGATATATCAGGTAAGACTTGGAGGGTGATAAGCAGAAGCAAAGGAAGCGCGTGGGGGACAGACACAGTGAAGGGAAACCTCGCACCGATCTGTGGAAGAAAGGCGGGATAAGTCACTGGCTGCCTCTTACTCCATTGCCAAGGTGAGATTATCTATAGGCGAGGAGAAGGGAGGGTACCCATCGATGCTGCCAGCTGATTGGGTGATGTCAGCCACGAGCCACCGTCCATCACCAGTGTGGTGCCAGTCATGTAGGATGCCAGGGGACTTGCCAGGAAGAGCGCTCCGTGCGCAATCTCCGTCTTATTGCCCATGCGCTGCAAGGGGATCGAGGAGGACAAAACAGATGCCACATCGGGTGCAGCTAGAAGCGCACAAAGGAGAGAAGGGAAACAAACAGGAAACAGCAATTAAAGGGCCAGTACCACCAAAACATGCAATGTCCTTATGGTGTTTATTTGATGTTGCTGATATCTTACATGTGTTTTGTTTTTCTCTTGTATGTTTAGTTAAGAAAATATTTTCCTCTATATGTGTCACTGGGTGCATCCATTGTGTGATATTTTCCTCTATGGGTGTCACTGGGCGCATCCATTGTGTGATATTTTCCTCTATGGTTGTCACTGGGTGCATCCATTGTGTGATATTTTCCTCTATATGTGTCACTGGGTGCATCCATTGTGTGATATTTTCCTCTATATGTGTCACTGGGCGCATCCATTGTGTGATATTTGAATGGGTCAGTCACCAACTCACATCATTGTAAAATCTGTACATAGACCATATTAAAAGGGGGTGACCCACTAAGCTGTGGTGTTTGCCAGCATTGCATGTACTGGGGACAATCACCGGTATTAAAGTAACAACATAGACAAATTGCTGGCAGAAAGAAGGAAGAAAACTATCAGGAAACGCAGCATTCCTGGCCAGCGACGGCACCTCTGTGCTCACCTAGACGTCGTATGCCCTCTGTGCCAGAAATAGGACCTGGTGCCAGGCAGTTCACCCTCACCCTGCTGGGACCCCATTCCACGGCAAGGTGCTTGGTCATGGCGTCTGAAGAAGAAAAAAAATTAATAGTGACCATTCAGCAGCCATATGTACAGAAAAATCTGGTACAGTTTAGGGTGGGGACGCGGCATGGTAAGAAACTGTCGGATGGAGTAATCTGCTATAGGGTGGGGATTCCGTGGGGGCAATCTGCTATAGGGTGGGGATTCCGTGGGGGTAATCTGCTATAGGGTGGGGATTCCGTGGGGGTAATCTGCTATAGGGTGGGGATTCCGTGGGGGCAATCTGCTATAGGGTGGGGATTCCGTGGGGGTAATCTGCTATAGGGTGGGGATTCCGTGGGGGCAATCTGCTATAGGGTGGGGATTCCGTGGGGGCAATCTGCTATAGGGTGGGGATTCCGTGGGGGCAATCTGCTATAGGGTGGGGATTCCGTGGGGGTAATCTGCTATAGGGTGGGGATTCCGTGGGGGTAATCTGCTATAGGGTGGGGATTCCGTGGGGGTAATCTGCTATAGGGTGGGGATTCCGTGGGGGTAATCTGCTATAGGGTGGGGATAATCTGCTATAGGGTGGGGATAATCTGCTATAGGGTGGGGATTCCGTGGGGGTAATGTACCATATGAAGGGTATTCCCTGGGGTAATATACCATATGAAGGGGATTCCATGGGGGGGGGGGGTAATATACTATAGCAAGGGGATTCCATGGGGGTAATATACTATAGCAAGGGGATTCCGGGGGGGGTAATGATAAAAGTCATTGTGACGCATTATATTTCATATTACGCGGAAGCTGCGCAGCAATGTTTTGTAGGAGGAGGCAGAAAGTAATTATGGGTGCGGTGATATTTGGTTCTGTTCATTCCAAAATCGTCAAACAAAGCCAAAAACTTTTGTATTTACCTATCGCCGCCTTGGCGCTGCCAGCGTGCACCTGCAGGATCTGCCCTTTATAGCTCAGCGTGGCACTGATGTTCACAATAACGCCTCCGTGATTCTGCAAGAGAAGATACATCAACGAGGGACCTGGTATCACAAGATCTGCCCGGTAACGCCCGCCATAACAGCAAGATTCATCCTCATCTTCCCGGCATCCGGTCAGGGGCCACAATTTGAATCCCGGCTGTAATCAGATTCTGCAAAACACCCTGCAGCCCGGCTGGGGTAACCGGAGACTCTGACCTCTACACCCCCTGCCCCATGACCCTCTGCCGCGTGGATTACCTGGAAGAACTTCTCAAACACAATCTTGCTGGCGTTGAAGGTGCCTCCGGTGTCGATATCAATCACCGTCTTAAATGCATTAAAGGAGAGCGCGCTGGCAGGACAGAGGAAATTCCCAGCCGCGTCTGCAAGGGATGAAACAGGAGTAAGAAGACGCCTTCGAGGTGCACACGGAGTGACGGGATACGGAGAAATGCAAAGAAATCATCAAAATTCTTATCAATTTAAAAGAAAATAAAAAAGCAAAAAGGATTTAAAAGTAACTGCAAAAGAAGCAGACGTGAAAGGGTGAAACAGAAAAGGAGTGGTGGGAGCAGAGCACTGACGCCGGGCGGAGGAGGGCCGGATTAAACGCAACGAAGGACCGTTTTAAGGAACGTACTGTTGACCAGAATGTCCACCCTAGAGAAGGTCCTGAGCGTCTCATCCACAGCAGCGATCAGACTCTCTGGCTGGCGGACGTCGCCTTGCAGGGGCAGACAGCGCCTCCCGGTGGCCACTTGCAGCTTCTCAGCAGCCTGGCGAGGAAAGATCGTTCAACAGTGCATAACTACAACAAAACGGTAAGCTCTGCACGCCGAGACGACAGTCACAAACCTGCGAAAGCTGCAGATCCACGATACTGCTAAGAAGTCACATCGATGAGGATGCCTGCAGTCGTTTAAACGCCCCGATCCGCGGCGCGATTTAAAAACGCCCCGATCCGCGGCGCGATTTAAAAACGCCCCGATCCGCGGCGCGATTTAAAAACGCCCCGATCCGCGGCGCGATTTAAAAACGCCCCGATCCGCGGCGCGATTTAAAAACGCCCCGATCCGCGGCGCGATTTAAAAACGCCCCGATCCGCGGCGCGATTTAAAAACGCCCCGATCCGCGGCAATCGTCATATGGGTGGCATGCAAAGGGTTAACAATACGGACACAATACCAGTTGTAATGAGCGACAGATCCGCAGATGACACGGCGCGGCTTCGATTTACCGTGACCTTTGCTACTTGTTTTTTCGTGCTCGGCCGAGGATGAACGCGGGTGACCTTCGACCTCTTACCTGCGACAGGCGCTGTAGATTCCTGCTGACGATAACAGTGTCACAGCCGTGCCTGCAAACCGAGGACACGGACAGCGTGTAACGCAACAGCACACACGAGCGAACAAAACATTGTACAGAACCAGCGCTTACAGAAAAGCTGAGTGTCCCGGCGCCCAGCCCAGCCGGTGCCTCTCAACGCTCCCGTGGGTTTGCGGGATTTAATGCGCAGGTGAGAATTCTGTTGGTAAGTTCTTTGCATGAAGCGGGGCAGAATCCCGTGTACAGTGCCGCCCAGGGGTAGCGGGAGCACAGCGCTGGACTGATTGAGAGGCACAGAGCTCTGTAAACCCAGGAAAGCTATGAGCTGATTGACAGCCTTCCAGGCAGAGGAAAGCTCCCCGCTTCGTAAAGCTGAATCAACCCACCGAGACACACGAGGGGTAGATGTGGGCACTCCAGCCACCACGGCTGTTCCAATTTAAATGGTCACGGTGATCTTCAAGCAAAAAGCTTGTGGTGGCCAGAGCGTCCCTTTAAATTATCACACGTCACATTATTACCATTAAAAGAATGTGAAATTATATATAAAACTTTATATAAATCATATTTATCATTTATAGGGTCATACATTTTAAAAAATATATTATTTCCTGTAAAAATAAGTATCTAGGTGCACCCACCCACATTTGCAACTTTTTGCTGTTATTAGAAACAATCACGAAATGAAGAGGATTTATTTTAGTAAAGGATTAAAATATTAATGTAATATTTGCTCCTGTAAATGTGAGGACATAAACAGGAATCGCGTCTCATGGAGCTTTTACCTCATGAAAATTTCAGCGATCCGGAAGCCGATGCCAGAGCCCCCTCCTGTGA
The DNA here is from genome assembly GCA_009667805.1 of Leptobrachium leishanense. Classification (NCBI taxonomy): domain Eukaryota; kingdom Metazoa; phylum Chordata; class Amphibia; order Anura; family Megophryidae; genus Leptobrachium; species Leptobrachium leishanense. The sequence goes on from CM019069.1 coordinate 147,338,354, forward strand.
TGAAAGCCACTCTGCCGCTGGGGAGAGGAGAGGACCGCAATTAATACTCGGGTCAATAAGGCCCCTTCAAATGTCTGGATAGACTGGCAGACGGGCAGAGGCAGAGGCAGGCAGAGAAAGAGGCAGGCAGAGAAAGAGGCAGGCAGAGAAAGAGGCAGGCAGAGAAAGAGGCAGGCAGAGAAAGAGGCAGGCAGAGAAAGAGGCAGGCAGAGGCAGGCAGAGAAAGAGGCAGAGAAAGAGGCAGGCAGAGGCAGGCAGAGAAAGAGGCAGGCAGAGAAAGAGGCAGGCAGAGAAAGAGGCAGGCAGAGAAAGAGGCAGGCAGAGGCAGGCAGAGGCAGGCAGAGAAAGAGGCAGGCAGAGAAAGAGGCAGGCAGAGGCAGCAGAGAAAGAGGCAGGCAGAGGCAGCAAGACACGGAGAGGCAGCAAGACACAGGAAGAGACACACAGAGACGACACCATAAAGAGATTTTTTTTTTTTTCCAGGAAACCAATGAATAAGGCCGAGCACCGCCAGCCTCATGATCCGCATAGGAGGCATGGGGGATCATTCACTTTGCCCCCGTTTAGTAGATACTGCGAGTGGTTACCTGAGCAGGCTGGGGCTGTAGAGGTAGCTGTATGAAGGGAGACAATCGTCCGTCTCCACATCGGCAGGAGGATGATCGAGGGTGGGCAGCTCAGTCATGGCGCTCGCTGCGACACCTGGAAGGGATTATTTCGCAACGTCAATGGACGGATTTTCAAATCCTGGAGCTCGATTTCCTTTTTAAATGTGCAAACACTCTAATTGGTTTCTGCAACGGCTGTATTAAAAAAAATTATACATATATATATATAAATGATGCAGAGCCTCACACCTCCCCATTCTGAGCCATGTATGCTGTGGGGTGTTTATACACAGCTATGTACACGCAGCTCTCACCCTGTAAAGCAGAGGGTTCTATGCACACGCAGCTCTCACCCTGTAAAGCAGAGGGTTCTATGCACACGCAGCTCTCACCCTGTAAAGCAGAGGGTTCTGTGCACACGCAGCTCTCACCCTGTAAAGCAGAGGGTTCTGTGGACACGCAGCTCTCACCCTGTAAAGCAGAGGGTTCTAGGTACACGCAGCTCTCACCCTGTAAAGCAGAGGGTTCTATGCACACGCAGCTCTCACCCTGTAAAGCAGAGGGTTCTGTGGACACGCAGCTCTCACCCTGTAAAGCAGAGGGTTCTGTGGACACGCAGCTCTCACCCTGTAAAGCAGAGGGTTCTGTGGACACGCAGCTCTCACCCTGTAAAGCAGAGGGTTCTGTGGACACGCAGCTCTCACCCTGTAAAGCAGAGGGTTCTGTGGACACGCAGCTCTCACCCTGTAAAGCAGAGGGTTCTGTGGACACGCAGCTCTCACCCTGTAAAGCAGAGGGTTCTGTGGACACGCAGCTCTCACCCTGTAAAGCAGAGGGTTCTGTGGACACGCAGCTCTCACCCTGTAAAGCAGAGGGTTCTGTGGACACGCAGCTCTCACCCTGTAAAGCAGAGGGTTCTGTGGACACGCAGCTCTCACCCTGTAAAGCAGAGGGTTCTAGGTACACGCAGCTCTCGCCCTGTAAATCAGAGGGTTCTAGGTACACGCAGCTCTCGCCCTGTAAAGCAGAGGGTTCTAGGTACACGCAGCTCTCACCCTGTAAAGCAGAGGGTTCTGTGGACACGCAGCTCTCACCCTGTAAAGCAGAGGGTTCTAGGTACACGCAGCTCTCACCCTGTAAAGCAGAGGGTTCTAGGTACACGCAGCTCTCACCCTGTAAAGCAGAGGGTTCTAGGTACACGCAGCTCTCACCCTGTAAAGCAGAGGGTTCTAGGTACACGCAGCTCTCACCCTGTAAAGCAGAGGGTTCTAGGTACACGCAGCTCTCGCCCTGTAAAGCAGAGGGTTCTAGGTACACGCAGCTCTCGCCCTGTAAAGCAGAGGGTTCTAGGTACACACAGCAGGTCTGTGTATGATGTTCAGGAGACCCCCTGGCTCCGGACACTGATTCCCCCAGGCAGGACTCACTCAGCTTTCACTGTACTTTGTATCCTCCGCCTGGCGAGCTCTTCAAAGTCCAGGCTGCAAAGCATGCCGTGACATGTAGTTCCACTCCTGTCTCCTTCGCGCACGCATAGTGCGTCACGCTACAAGTGGTGGGTGCGCATGCGCAGTGCTATGCCGCCGGATGCATAATTCCCCAAGAGAATTCTGGGAAGAGAGTAATAATGACAGTGGTAATGCAGAGAGGGCGCTAGGTGCCAATTGCAGGCGGCCATTCTGTACAGAGAGGGACCGTGACAATAGCTACCTCTAACCTTAGCAGCGTTTCTGAACTTCATTTCCCGTGATGCTCCAGCAGGCTGTGCCTATGAGCAACATCAGGGAAGTGTAGTCCAGAAACATGTTAGGCGCTGTGCTGGGGTTTGCAGCCAACATCCACTAAATTACTCATTAAAATTAGTTGTAAATGGCATTTTATAAACCAAAATAAGGGGCGACATTACTCCTCGCACCCCGCGCACTGTAAAATAGGACTACGTGACTGCCGCTGTGTCAGATACGGCGGCAAGAAAAACGCATTTTAAGCTGCGATGGATTTAAAGTCCTTTGTGGCTCATGAGGTGGCACTTTTCATGCGCTGTCTGTGAGAGCAACACAAGATTGCTCCTCGCTTGTGAGTGCAGTTACGTCGATGTACATGGAAACGGCAAATTTTTACAGACGCTACTTAGATATTGTACTTTTCCTTTTTTATGCAAGAAAATATTCCGATATAAATCAGAAGAGCGCCACAAATTAAATTATTCGGTGAGGTTTTCGTTCACGGCGGGGTCTGGCCTGGCCAGGGGGCAAGTAAAAGCAAACAGCCTATTTGTTACCCGAAAAAACTCATTAAATCCCATTTACACACACGGTGTGGTTTTCTCTTAGAATTGGATGGATATATAAATATATATAAATACATATATCAGACATTCTAACTCTTGATTATTGTCTTTTTTTTTTTGCACATCAGTAGCATTGTGGGGCTATGAGCTTGTGGCCCACAAGTCTTGTGTGCGAGTGGCCCGGGGGGCAATTGTTGTCACCCTGACTCCCTTGCCAGCCCTCCCCTGGGAACCACCGTCTGAAGCTGGGTACTGGTCCAGTTACAAGCATTTATAAAGCGCTAACAAGTTCCGTAGTGCTGTACAATAAATGAGAGAACAACAAATAAACACACAGAACAGTAGGAGAGAGGACCCTGCTCAAGAGCTTACAATCTAAGAGGAGAGGGGTGACACACTAGGTGAGGGTAAATTGAGTATGTAAAGTATTGGGGTGCATGTGGGCTGGTTGGGGGGATGGAGTACGAAATGATCAGAGGGGATTAGGGAGCGAGCTGATGGGTTTTCAGAGACTTCTTGAAGGACTGGAGAGACAGGGAGAGTCTGTTGTTTTGGGGAAGGTAGTTACACAGAAAGGGGGCAGCTCGGGAGAAGTCTTGAAGGCGAGAGTTGGGTGTGCGGGTACGAGGAACTGATAGCATCAGATCATTGGCCGAGCGAAGTGGTCGGGCAGGATGTACCTGCTAATAAGGGAGATGTAGGCAGCGGCGCGGTTTTGGAGAGCTTTGTATGTGACACACCTGTATAATGAATTGGATTCTAAAGGAAACAGGGAGTCAGTGTAGAGATTGTCAAAGGGGTGAGGTGTGAGACGTGTGGGATGTGAACGAGTCTGGCACAGGCGTTCATTACAGACTGCAGAGGGAGAATCTGGGATCTCTTAAGGCCAGAGAGAAGGAGGTTACAGTAGTCAAGGTGGGAGACAATAAGAGCTTGGACAAGCAATTTAGTAGAGATCCAGTCATAAGTGTCACAGCGTCGCTGCGGAGGTGGAGGGGGGGGAAAAAAGCATTTCAAAATTATGGAACAAGTAAGGGAGAATAAAATTGTCAGATTATATATACACACACATTTTATTGTACACATTATTATTGTGTGTTTTATTTACGTATCATAAAATGTCAATGTGTATTATTTCTAGATGAAAATAGATTAAAAAAGGCAAACACATGTCAGGTGGAGTCTGTGAATAAGGGAAGACATCACGCTGGTCATTGCTTGGAGAACAGAACGCCTGATTTGAGACAGGAAATAGCCCAGCATTTTATAATTGGTAATAATGTGACTCGCCGAGTGGCCGCGTGACCACACTTATCATCTGAATCCACGGCATGTACCTACAGGCCGCCTGTAATCACTAAGGACGCGTCGCTCATTATCAGCCTGCGCCACATGTTGGGGGGGGGGGAATGTTTCTTCGTATAACAAGTGAGAGGCGCTATTCATTAAATAACCATTTCCCATTATGGCAACATAATCTCTTTGCACATCCAAAAGCACCGGCTCAATTCTGGAGCAACGCCAAGGAATGTGTTATATTGCACATGCGCTGCGGAACGCACCCCTAAAGTCAAGACATCGGACGCGGACGCCCATCTGTTGAAATGGTTTGGAAAGCTTTGAGATCCGTTTTTTTCCTGCACAGAAACTGAGCTCAAGATACAATGTCCTTGTAGCAGCAGTTTCTGGCCAGCAGAGGGAGTCCTCTGCCTGTCACAGTCATTTTCTATAAAACCACCAGGTCCTGCCAGTAGTTTTATGGAGGGGAAAAAAAACACTTGGTAGTGACAGAGTTAAAAGGTAAAAATATACCATTATTAAACATGTTCCATGCAACACTACTCCAATGTCGATATGCTCGGTCGGGCATCCAGCTAGGTCCTGTTTTTGGTGCTTATTCCAGCTCGGCCGCTTAGAAACTCCAGGCAAACCTTTCTCTTTCCACTCCCGGCTACATTGTATTCGCTTCCAGGCTCTTAATGGGTCACAACCCAAAAACCAATACCGGCAGCTGCACCTCACATGACTCCATAGACCAGGGCTGTGTAACTCCAGCCCTCCCAGATGTTTAACTACAACTCCCATGATCCCATGGCCATCTATTACAGTACCTAAATACAGAAAAAATGGCGTCGCGCCCATACTCAGCGGAGCAGCAGCAACTGCCAGGAGTAACAGCCCAGTTAATGTATAAAAAACACCAAGGAAAAAAGGTGCCATTTTTTCTGTATATCATGCTTGTAACACCAGTCCGTCGTTCTGCAGCTGTTCCTCTTTCCATGTTTTTGTTTTTAATCCCAAATGGGAAGTGTTTGGAGCGTGTATAAATAAAACCCACCATATCTTTGCCTCTCCTTGGCTGAAAAGCAGCAGGAGGGACTTGGAGCTGCTCAGTAGAGCGGCCTTTTGGTACATGTTAGGTACTCACTCTGTAAAGAGGTGCCGTGAAGTGGCGAGTGAGCTTACGTTGCAATGGCCATTGAAACAAACAAAAACCTCAGTTTTGTTGTACATGGAACACATAGAAACGAGCGCAGATGACACCTTTTTTCCTTGTTACCTATTACAGTACTGGCTGGATGGAGTAGAGGTAATATCACTGCTCTGCATGGAGAGAGCCTGTGGAGACATGGGTTCGATCCCAGCAAGAGCACCTCTCCAGTAAGTGTCCTTGGCAAGACACCTAACGGTACATACTCACCACCAAGCACATACTGGAAAACCAGAGCAATCTCAATGTATCCTTCCTGGTAAAATACTTTGCAAATAAATATAGAAACTGAGTGATCTATTCTGTGAAATACTGTATATAAAAAGAAGAAAAAACAAACAGCACTGATAAAACTCACAGGAATGTGCAGTGTATTTATTGGTGTGGAGCTCTGTGATACACACTGTACATTGCTATATCAGAGCTCCACAGCAATAAAACTCACAGTAATGTGCATATGAGCGTGTTTTATTGCTGTGGAGCTCTGATACAGCAATGTACAGTGTGTATGAGCATAGCACAGAGCTCCACAGCAATAAAACACTCATACACACTGCACATTACTGTGAGTTTTATTGCTGTGGAGCTCTGATGCACTCGTACACACTGCACATTATCACAGCGTACCACAGCAGTAAAACTCACAGTAATGTGCAGTGTGTATGAGCGCAAGTTTTATTGCTATAGAGCTCTGAGATCCAGTAATGTGCAGTGTGTATGAGCGTGAGTTTTACTGCTGGGGAGCTCTGTGATACAGTAATTTGTGCCGTGTATGAGCGTATCACAGAGCTCCACAGCAATAAAATTCACGCTCATATATACACACACACACTGCACATTCCTGAGAGTTGTATTGCTGTGGAGCTCTGTGATACAGTAATGTGTGGAGTGTATGAGGAGATCACAGCAATAAAACCTCACCATGAGAGAGTATCACAGACCTCCAGTCACATAATTACCCACACAACCCCTGAACAGGGCTAGCTAAGGCCCCTGCGGGCACCAGGCCTGCTCAAGGCGTCAGCGGTTGCTCCATGCCGCGACCTTTAACATGGTAGCAAAATGCCGCCTGGAGCCATGGCCGGGCTGGCCCTGATCCCTCCCCCAGAGGGATAAGCCATTTGGTTAATAGAGCCTTCCACCCATTAAGTGGGACATCAGAGGCACTTTTCATCCATTGTGTTTGTTTGGTTTTCACGCCATTATGTCGACGGTCTTCTAGGACCAACCGCCCTACATTAAAATGACACAATTTATGTCAAGTAAAAATTAAAAAGCAATAAGTCTGAATTTATCATAAAACCCAAATCCCACATGAGTGTGTGGTGAGAACATTTGTCCCATTGTTGAATGAAATCTTTGATCTCCAAGATGAATGAGGTGAGAGAACGTTTAATTCCCAAGAGCAAAAGCCGTTCGGTGGAAAATCCCCCTCCTGCCCCCATCCATTAGCCCCAGCAGAGATCGGGTAAACAGGACGCAATTACACATCTATTTTTATGAACAGGAACAGGTTTATTTAAAGTCATGGAAGGAGCTCGGTCTGGGAAAAACCAGCCGAGCGCCCTCATCTCACCAACCCGACCAAGGGGCCAGACGGTCCACGTAACAGCATGAACTTGAAACATGAGAAAACAAAACAGAACAAATATCACAGTAAACAGAACCCTGCAGCACCAAGAACAAAGAACGGGCTTCTAGACTGGCTCCATGTGACCATCGAGGTCGGGGTGGTCGTCGTAATGCGCCATGGTGAGTGGTTGTCAAGTCTACCAAGACACAACCCCACCAGACCCAAGGGCCTACACTCTCACAGAGAGGGTTTTCAATATAAACAATGAGGACAGTCTCAGCAGCGTTGTTGTACCGTATAATGTTGTGGCCCCATCCTCGGTCTTGTAGCAAAGCTGCATTAGCGAATCCTTCGACATGGCCCTGAGACGAGACGAGACCGCAAGACGTGGCCTCCACAGAGAGCTCGGTGAGACATGGCCTCCACCGAAATCTCTGTAGAAGACATGGCCTCCATAGAGCTCATTGTGTGAGACATGGACCAAAGAGAGCTCGGTGCAAGATGTGGCCTCCACCGAAATCTCTGTAGAAGACTTGGTCTCCAGAGAGCTTGTGCGAGATGTGGCCTCCATGTTGATTTTGGTACTGGGGGTCACCGGATAGAAGAAGATGCAGGACTCCTTCACGTTCCAGAGGTATCTATGGATTTTGTGGGCCCACTCGGCAAGGCACGGGGCTCTTCATGGTCCGACGAGGAGCCGAGGGGGCCGAAGAGCAGCATCAAACTTGATAGAGGTTGCTTTGGTCTGCGTTGTCCCAGCTCACCAATTCGCTGACGTGAAACCAGAGACCGATTTCTCGTTCAGCCACTTCCACAGAATCGCTGGCATGAATCACATTCCTGAGGAAGGAGGGGAAAGGGGGGGGGGGTCAACAAGACAAAACAATTAAGAAAAAGGGGGTAAAGTGGGTGTTTGAAGAGGATGAGGGGGAAAAAAAAGTGGGGGGGGGATGGACGCGTCAGAAGGGAAAGATGTGACATGGGGATAAATACCAAAGTCATTTAAACGTGCTTGAAATTAGAATCACATTTCTTAAAATTCACTTATTTTACCCCCAACCTCCGTCCAATGTCCCTCTTATGCATTTTTTTTTCTTCAATATTAGGACGGAATATATTTAAAATATATGAACCATTTTTTTTTTTATTTATTTTTTTTGGAGAAAGTATTTTACCAGGAAGGATACATTGAGATTGCTCTCGTTTTCAAGTAGGTCCTGGGTTTATGGATATGGGTCTCAGTCTTTTAGGCTGGGGTCAGACTAACGCATTTTTAACGTGCGTTTAGGCGCACTTAATCACGGCCGCAGTAGCAGCAAATGACGGCCAATATACGAAGTACGGCCGCACAACGCAAGCGGAAAATGAACGCATTTTTTCGAGAATGCAGAACCGCTAGTACTGACGTACAGAGTGCGCTGCGGCCGCATAGCGGCGTGTGTGAGATTAGGAGACGTCAGACGCTGCTAATGTCCGGCCAACATTACGTCCAGATGCAAGAAGTGTTTTATTGACGATCCGTAAAAATAAAAAACACGCACGAAAATGCGCGTCGTCTGACCGTTTTCACGCATTCCGTGAAAAAAATACGTCAATGCGTTCGGAGGCACTTTTTGACGGTCGCTGCGAATAAAGCGTTCGTTTGACCCTAGCCTTAAGAGAAAAAGTGGGAATTGTTAAAATTGTTAAATAAGTCTCTTTCTACGGATGAAAGTCACCAAGAAAAATACACGTATTGATTTCATGAGTCAACCAGTGATGCACCAATAACGCTTTAAAGAATAATAGTATATACACACAAAAAAAAAAATAATAAAAAAAAAAAAAAAACACATTCTTACAAAAAATTAAGAATATTCTAATCACCTGATTGAATAAACGATGGGAATTTAGTTCCCAGAATATGATCATACATTGCTTACTGGATCCCATTGGCGTTTGTGACAGGCTTAAAGTATGATCATATTATGTGAACTAAACTCCCATCGTTTATTCCCTCAGGTGATTGAATATTTTTTTTTTAAAAAAAAAACCTGAAAGTGTGAGGTAATATATCTATCTATATATAATTGTAAGAAATAAGGAGTCATCTAGACCTACGTTCAATTTAGGCTAGGGTCAGACGAACGCATTTTTCGCGTTGTCCGTGAAAAAGTGCGTTCGAACGAATGGACGTATTTTTTCACGGAATAAGCGATAGCGGTCATACGATGCGCATTTTCGTCCGTGATTTTGTACGGATCGTCAATAAAACACTTTTTGCGTCTGGACGTTATGTTGACCGGACATTAACAGCGTCTGACGTCTCCTAAATCACACACACACGCCGCTATGCGGACGCAGCGCACTCTGTACGTCAGTACTAGCGGTTTGACGTTCTCGAAAAAAAATGCGTTTGTTTGCCGCTTACGTTGCGCGGCCGGACTTTGTATATTGCACGTCATTTGCTGCTACTACGGCCGTGATAATTGCGGCTGCACGAGCGTTCGTCTGATCCCCCCTTGCCTTACTGGGAGCATGAATATCTCCCCCCCCCCGTATTAAATAATTACATGTCATGTCACACCAACGCATTGCACACAATGTAGGGAAAAAAAACAAACCTGTATTTATACAGAGATAAAAAGTCATGTAAGAAACAAAGGGAACATTCCCAATTACTAGGATCTATTCAATCAGACATTTCTGAGGTAAAATGTGAAAAAAAAAAAAAAATGGACACAGATTGCCCCAGCCCTTCCTTCCTGCACCCATATTCCGGTTGCCCCGCCCAGAAGCAACAAGGCACCACCTGCTGATGTGAACGCTGAAGTCCCCGCGGACCGTTCCTGGCTTGGCCTGGGCAGAGTCTGTGTCTCCAACCATCAAACGCGAGGATCGCACAACATTGTGACCCTCCCAGACCTACAAGGACAGAAAATTAAATAAAAAAAAAGGATGGCAACAATAATAAAACACTCTTTCTGGGTAAAAAGTCACTTTATAGAGAAGGGAAAAAAAAAACACGTTGGATTATGTGACCATGGTAAACTTTAACCTCAATCGAGAGGACCAGGACTTCTTCAAAAAGTTGCATTGACTCATCGCTTCAGAAACCCATTGTGAACCGGAGTTCAGTGCTGCATCTCACCAGCGGTTGTAAGTAACCGTATAATAAATGATAGAAATATGATAAAACTGTTCAGACCAATGAGATATTACAAGTGTGTAACATTACTCTGCACTCCCAAAAAAAAACAACAACTTAAATATACAGCAGGGGTTGATGTTGCAAATGTTATGGAACTACATCTCCCATGATGCTCAGTCACTTGTTAGCCAAGGCTCATGTTAAATGAAGTTCCAAAACATCCAGAGGGCCCCCAGCTGCCGACCGATAACACATACAGGGTTATTCAGAGAGCGTGAAATGACTGGAGAAATGACTGGAGAAATGACTGGAGAAATGACTGGAGAAATGACTGGAGAAATGACTGGAGAAATGACTGGAGAAATGACTGGAGAAATGACTGGAGAAATGACTGGAGAAATGACTGGAGAAATGACTGGAGAAATGACTGGAGAAATGACTGGAGAAATGACTGGAGAAATGACTGGAGAAATGACTGGAGAAATGACTGGAGAAATGACTGGAGAAATGACTGGAGAAATGACTGGAGAAATGACTGGAGAAATGACTGGAGAAATGACAAATTCTAGGTCAAAATAGCCAAACCAGAAAAATTCTCCTTTTCATCTCACTTTCCAAAATCGGCTATTTTGACCTAGAATTTTCCATTCTCCAGTCATTCTCCTGCTTTTCACACTCTCTGAATAACCCTGTATATGAAAAAAAAATATAGTGTTTCATCTGTTCATTATCATCATCTATATTTTTTATCTTAATATTTTATAGTCAATAATTATTATAATATTATTATTATTAGAAGGCCACAATTTCTCTCCTCCCCCCCCCCCTCTGGGATTGATTGCCATCAGAAGAAGCCAATGAGAAAAGCCAAATCTGTCAAGAAATAGGGGCGTTTTTGAAATCTGCCCCAGCTGAGGCCACTTTGGACATGCTCAGTCCGTTTGCGTCAAATTTCAGGCATTATCTCCTTAAAACCTCACCGGCTGCCAGGGATATATATGCTTTTACAAGACAGACGTGAAATAGTGGGTTTTTTTTCGGTTTGATGCCTGTAGTTTTCCCATGGCAAGATAAAGCTCCTGAAGTGTCCTCCCACTAGATAAGCGGGGTCTAATTAAGAGAAACGTGTCCCTTAGAAGAAAAAAAAAAAACTTAAAAACCAGATGTATATGCTGAGGTTTGCATCCAAAACTACCATAAAAAAGGTCAACATCTAAAACAATGCCTCCTTTGGAGTCTTTCGAGTCAATGTAGATGCCAGTCATGGTTCTTACCATTACAACCACAGGACCGGAGGCCATGTACCGGATGAGGGAAGAGTAAAACGGCTTTCTACGGAGGTCATGATAATGCTCAGCCAGGATGACTTCTGAAGCCTGAGCAAAAAAAAAAAAAAAATTATGAAAAAGGCAATAATATAAGCGCATTAACATTTTGTGCCAGTCTTTCTGAGTGTTCAGGAAGAAGATCCATAAGATAAAAAACAGGCAGAGTGACATACAGTAAAGAATCTTCTCCGAGCTTCGTCCTTGAAGCCATTTTAGTTTATTGTTGTTGTGGGTATAGGCGGCTGCTGCGGCACCGTCCTCCGCTCTGCTATGTCAGAAATCTCCGCGAGCGGGTCGGATTCTTTCCGAATGGCAGAATCCAGTTCTAAAAGCGGGCGGCGACTGAATGTATACACCATATGCTACACGTCGTGTATATGGGGGCTTCAGAATATATGAAGCTGGAATTTAATAGATAAAAACACCAAAATAGCTTTTTTTGCCCCCAAACAGCCCCCCCGTTAACCCCTTGCTTACCTGCAGCAGTTTCATGCCCACTAACTTAAACCCGCGCTGCTCAAAGCGCTTGATAACGTCGCCGACCAGTCGCCTCTGTACCCCGTCCGGCTTGAGGGCAACGAGCGTGCGCTCCTGGACACCAGACAGGACTGGAACGCAGGAGAGAGGGAAGACAAAATAAAAGGGGATAGGGAGAGAGGACGCACGTGACGTCGACAAACAGCAACTTTTCAGATAAAAAGAAAGTAAACTATGAAGTAAAAGGTGCAGAATGATTTATCAGATTCCTGGTTAAGTCAGTTTGGGGGCTCGGCCGGCGGCCATCTTGTTTTAGCCGAGCTCTAAACACCAACCACTAGAAGAACCATCGCAGGTACCTACTACTACAGCTGCAAAGTATGTGTGTATCGCTCTGTCAGGAACGCCTGGACGAAAATTATTCCAGTCTCTGGATAATACGAGGCCTTAAGGGCCACATCGAGAAACTCCATAGAAGGCTGGGTGAGGGACAAAGCGCACGCCGAGCGCTCAGACTTGGCACCGAGTACCGGAGCTCTGCGAACGCTCAGACCGGTTATCAGAGAGAGGTAAACACCGAGACAAATGAAGCGGACACGGACTGTACAGGGCGCGGGGCCCATAGACAAGCGGACACGGACTGTACAGGGCGCGGGGCCCATAGACAAGCAGACACGGACTGTACAGGGCGGGGCCCATAGACAAGCAGACACGGACTGTACAGGGCGCGGGGCCCATAGACAAGCGGACACGGACTGTACAGGGCGCGGGGCCCATAGACAAGCAGACACGGACTGTACAGGGCGCGGGGCCCATAGACAAGCGGACACGGACTGTACAGGGCGCGGGGCCCATAGACAAGCAGACACGGACTGTACAGGGCGCGGGGCCCATAGACAAGCGGACACGGACTGTACAGGGCGCGGGGCCCATAGACAAGCGGACACGGACTGTACAGGGCGCGGGGCCATAGACAAGCGGACACGGACTGTACAGGGCACGGGGCCCATAGACAAGCGGACACGGACTGTACAGGGCACGGGGCCCATAGACAAGCGGACACGGACTGTACAGGGCGCGGGGCCATAGACAAGCGGACACGGACTGTACAGGGCGCTGGGCCCATAGACAAGCGGACACGGACTGTACAGGGCGCGGGGCCCATAGACAAGCGGACATGGACTGTACAGGGCGCGGGGCCCATAGACAAGCAGACCGGACAGGTGTGCAAAATGACACTGTAAAGGGGTCCAAATCCTTCCGTCCCCATTTTCAGGGACTATTCCATATTTACAACGTGTGCGTGTATAAAACGGCAAAGGGGAATATCCTCGTCTCGGATCCTGCTTTTAGCGACGTTACCTAAAATGTGTGGCTTCAACCACCGCCGTATGAAGTGTAGGGGGACGTGCATATTAGTACGAGATTAACATGTGCAGTCACAGGAGGGCCAAGAGGTACAGTCAGAGAGGGGGACAGAGGTGACAACAGAGGGGTCTCTGACCTCACATCTCTTCTCCATGCATGAGGAAACGCGCCCTCCCCTTAAGGAAAGGCCTGGCCGGCTAACGGAAGGAGATCTGGAGGGGGAGGGGGGGGCACGAGCCCCCAGGTGTTCATTTACTGGCCAAGCCAAAAAATATACATTAGGAGTCAGACGGAATGTCCCATTAGACTACAGAACACAACATACAATCACCTCTAACATTCTGAATAAACAGACACTACTCATACATTGATACACAGTAACTCTGAGCCTGTACCAAGGGAGTGCTATATTGTGCACAATCTGTATGAACACACACAGCATGGCAGGTGTGTGTGTGTGTGGTTTTTTTTTTTTATTCGCGCACAGGGGCAGCGCACGCCACCAATTAAAGGATTTCATTCTTTATTGGAATGAGAGGCCCCGGCCAGATCATGGGTGATTAAATAGAGCGGTAACTCCCGAGGGCGAGATTTACACACAGCGCGCGAGGATTTATAACATTACACAGAGTGATAGATCTGTAAACACAGAAATTGTATATATATATATATATATAATATATATATATATATATATATATATATATATATTATATATATATATATATACACATACACACACACACACACATACACACACACACACACACACACTACATATACTCTAGTATAGATTTTAGATTTGTGTGGATATATTTATATAAAGTTTATTATTGCAGAAGTCATTTGCGCATCCCAGCAATTCAAAAAAGTGCATCAGAGCCCCCGTGCCACATTCCCCATATGCAGCAAGGAACTCTGGGTAAGACATGCAAATGGACACCACACCGATACATTTTTTTTTTTCTGGTTTTTATGTGTGTGTACACTGATATATTTATCTCTATCAGGAGTGTAGACACACACACAAAACAGAAAATTATATACACACTATTTTTAAAGGTTGCGCCGGGCTCCTCTCTCGGGGCAGGAGGAGTTGCGCCGGGCTCCTCTCTCGGGGCAGGAGGAGTTGCGCCGGGCTCCTCTCTCGGGGCAGGAGGAGTTGCGCCGGGCTCCTCTCTCGGGGCAGGAGGAGTTGCGCCGGGCTCCTCTCTCGGGGCAGGAGGAGTTGCGCCGGGCTCTCTCTCGGGGCAGGAGGAGTTGCGCCGGCTCCTCTCTCGGGGCAGGAGGAGTTGCGCCGGGCTCCTCTCTCGGGGCAGGAGGAGTTGCGCCGGGCTCCTCTCTCGGGGCAGGAGGAGTTGCGCCGGGCTCCTCTCTCGGGGCAGGAGGAGTTGCGCCGGGCTCCTCTCTCGGGGCAGGAGGAGTTGCGCCGGGCTCCTCTCTCTCGGGGCAGGAGGAGTTGCGCCGGGCTCCTCTCTCGGGGCAGGAGGAGTTGCGCCGGGCTCCTCTCTCGGGGCAGGAGGAGTTGCGCCGGCTCCTCTCTCGGGGCAGGAGGAGTTGCGCCGGGCTCCTCTCTCGGGGCAGGAGGAGTTGCGCCGGGCTCCTCTCTCGGGGCAGGAGGAGTTGCGCCGGGCTCCTCTCTCGGGGCAGGAGGAGTTGCGCCGGGCTCCTCTCTCGGGGCAGGAGGAGTTGCGCCGGGCTCCTCTCTCGGGGCAGGAGGAGTTGCGCCGGGCTCTCTCTCGGGGCAGGAGGAGTTGCGCCGGGCTCCTCTCTCTCGGGGCAGGAGGAGTTGCGCCGGCTCCTCTCTCGGGGCAGGAGGAGTTGCGCGGGCTCCTCTCGGGGCAGGAGGAGTTGCGCCGGGCTCCTCTCTCGGGGCAGGAGGAGTTGCGCCGGGCTCCTCTCTCGGGGCAGGAGGAGTTGCGCCGGGCTCCTCTCTCGGGGCAGGAGGAGCCAGCATGGGAGTGGGACACAGCCACCACAGATAATGCCTGGCGGCTTAACCCTTTCCTGGACTGATCCTATATGGGAGGGATGTAAAACAGACAAAGCATTGGATTTCACTATGATCAGAGCAGGGGGGGGGGAAGGTACCCCCAATAATTAAATATGATGGGTAATCACAGGCTCCCCAGATTTGTGTGCACTACAATCCCCATGATGCTCAACCCCCATCCTGGCTCACAAAAGGAGCGCAATGGTACAGCACAGAGCAGCCCCTGGGCCTGTCTGAGCCTGATGGGAGTTGCAGCAGAGCGTAAAAAAAAAAAAAAAAAAAAAGGAAGTTTTTTTCTGCAGGGGAAAGTGAAATAAAGTGCCCCCCACATAGAGAGGAAGCAGGGAGAGCCCCCCCCACATAGAGAGGAAGCAGGGAGAGCCCCCCCCCCACAGAGAGGAAGCAGGGAGAGCCCCCCCCCCCCCACAGAGAGGAAGCAGGGAGAGCCCCCCCCCACATAGAGAGGAAGCAGGGAGAGCCCCCACATAGAGAGGAAGCAGGGAGAGCCCCCACATAGAGAGGAAGCAGGGAGAGCCCCCCCATAGAGAGGAAGCAGGGAGAGCCCCCCCCCACATAGAGAGGAAGCAGGGAGAGCCCCCCCCCACATAGAGAGAGGAAGCAGGGAGAGCCCCCCCCACATAGAGAGGAAGCAGGGAGAGCCCCCCCCACATAGAGAGGAAGCAGGGAGAGCCCCCCCCACATAGAGAGGAAGCAGGGAGAGCCCCCCCCACATAGAGAGGAAGCAGGGAGAGCCCCCCCCCACATAGAGAGGAAGCAGGGAGAGCCCCCCCCACATAGAGAGGAAGCAGGGAGAGCCCCCCCCCACATAGAGAGGAAGCAGGGAGAGCCCCCACATAGAGAGGAAGCAGGGAGAGCCCCCCCATAAGAGAGGAAGCAGGGAGAGCCCCCCCCCACATAGAGAGGAAGCAGGGAGAGCCCCCACATAGAGAGGAAGCAGGAGAGCCCCCACAGAGAGGAAGCAGGGAGAGCCCCCCCATAGAGAGGAAGCAGGGAGAGCCCCCCCCCATAGAGAGGAAGCAGGGAGAGCCCCCCCCCCACATAGAGAGGAAGCAGGGAGAGCCCCCACATAGAGAGGAAGCAGGGAGAGCCCCCCCATAGAGAGGAAGCAGGGAGAGCCCCCCCCCCCACATAGAGAGGAAGCAGGGAGAGCCCCCACATAGAGAGGAAGCAGGGAGAGCCCCCACATAGAGAGGAAGCAGGGAGAGCCCCCCCATAGAGAGGAAGCAGGGAGAGCCCCCACATAGAAAGGAAGCAGGGAGAGCCCCCCCCAGGGAAATCCTGACTCACCAGAGCTGTAGAAGGCACATGGTGTGAGTGTGGCCCCTGCAGGAGGGCCCCTGGATCCGCAGAACACTGCCCTGAGGATGACTGGCCGCAGGAAGTTCATGGTGTCCAGCAGCTCTATGTGTGTCCTGCCTGGGCTCTGCTCAGCTCCTGGGCCAGGGGGCGGGGCCAAGAAGACAAGGGAGCCATGGCCACGCCCACATTTAAAGACCTTCCAAGTTCAAGATTCCAAAAAAACTATCTACTTACCCCCATTCATTGAAGGCCAGACAGGAGGGGAGGGGCCTGGGTGGGCTTATCCCATCCTGCCTGCATATTAAAAGAATGCATGGTGCAGGGCTGCACTCCCACTCCTCCCAAGTGGCCCTATTTAAGAGGAAAAGTCCTTATTTTGTGCCCAAATCCCCCTTTCCCTCCCTCTCAAAATATATGCTTTTTTAAAATTCTGAAGCAGCTGAGGATCATATTTTTGTTTTTTTAAAAAATGTGGGGATCTAAATAAATGGGGGCAACAGGACCAATTCACCCAGCAGCTCCACCCCCCCCCCCAGACCCCATGCTCAGCCCTATACAGGTAGAGCAGTGAATGACACATCCTGCCTCCCCCAGATGTTTCTGAACTACAGCTCCCATGATCCTCTGGTCATCTGTTGCATTCAAAGAATTCAGGGAATTGTAGGCCATCCACATTGGAGGTGGGGGGGGGGGGTTGACATTAGGATTGCCAGGTCAGCCATGTTTTTTACTATTACTATACCACATATTATCATTTCATGCATTGGGGAGGACAGGGAAAAGTGTTGCCCTGCACCATGTATAATTCATATACTGCAGGAAGGAAATCAAGGCAGGTCACCTGGGATTCCTTACCTGCAGCATATGGATTCTACATGTTGCGGGGTGGCATTTTTCATGCATTGCCCATCAGCATGAATAAATTATACATGTTCAGGAAACCATGGTGGACCTGGCAACCCTATTTGACATACTTGACACAGAGCCTCATATGTTGCAGAACTACAACTCCCAGTATGCTCGTCAAGCCTTTAGATTGGAAGAAAGCTCCTAAAACCGATTAGTCCGAGCGTAAATTAACGATTAATAACATTAAAAGAGCCGCCAAGCGACTTCACACAGCGTCTGCCATCAGCTGATTGTGTTTGACATAGAGATGATGGTCACATGCGCCACTTCTTCAGGGGAGCCCCTAAAATGTCATTTACAACAAGAGCAAATTCTTACGGCGTTTATTACACTTTACAGACTCACTGCTGGGAGTTTTATTGCTGTGCAGCTCTGTTATACACCCGCACACCCTGAATATATGGAGGAGCCCCTAAATAGACACCCACAAACCCTGAATATATTGAGGAGCCCCTAAAAAGGCACCCGCACACCCTGAATATATGGAGGAGCCCCTAAAAAGACACCCGCCACACCCTGAATATATGGAGGAGCCCCTAAAAGGACACCCACACACCCTGAATATATGGAGGAGCCCCTAAAAAGACACCCACACACCCTGAATATATGGAGGAGCCCCTAAAAAGACACCCA
The DNA here is from genome assembly GCA_009667805.1 of Leptobrachium leishanense. Taxonomy (NCBI): domain Eukaryota; kingdom Metazoa; phylum Chordata; class Amphibia; order Anura; family Megophryidae; genus Leptobrachium; species Leptobrachium leishanense. The sequence goes on from CM019069.1 coordinate 147,356,474, forward strand.
CACACCCTGAATATATTGAGGAGCCCCTAAAAAGACACCCGCACACCCTGAATATATGGAGGAGCCCCTAAAAAGACACCCGCACACCCTGAATATATGGAGGAACCCCTAAAAAGACACCCGCACACCCTGAATATATGGAGGAGACCCTAAAAAGACACCCGCACACCCTGAATATATGGAGGAGCCCCTAAATAGACACCCACACACCCTGAATATATTGAGGAGCCCCTAAAAAGACACCCGCACACCCTGAATATATGGAGGAGCCCCTAAAAAGACACCCGCACACCTGAATATATGGAGGAACCCCTAAAAAGATACCCGCACACCCTGAATATATGGAGGAGACCCTAAAGAGACACCCGCACGCCCTGAATATATGGAGGAGCCACTAAAAAGTCACCCGCACACCCTGAATATATGAAGGAGCCACTGAAAAGACACCCGCACACCCTGAATATATGGAGGAGCCCCTAAAAAGACACCTGCACACCCTGAATATATGGAGGAGACCCTAAAAAGACATCCCGCACACCCTGAATATATGGAGGAGCCCCTAAAAAGACACCCGCACACCCTGAATATATGGAGGAGCCCCTAAAAAGACACCCACACACCCTGAATATATGAAGGAGCCACTGAAAAGACACCCGCACACCCTGAATATATGGAGGAGCCCCTAAAAAGACACCCGCACACCCTGAATATATGAAGGAGCCACTGAAAAGACACCCACACACCCTGAATATGTGGAGGAGTCCCTAAAAAGACACCCGCACAGCCTGAATATATGGAGGAGCCCCTAAAAAGACACCCGCACACCCGGAATATGTGGAGGAGCCCCTAAAAAGACACCCGCACACCCTGAATATATGGAGGAACCCCTAAAAAGACACCCGCACACCCTGAATATATGGAGGAGACCCTAAAAAGACACCCGCACACCCTGAATATATGGAGGAGCCCCTAAATAGACACCCACACACCCTGAATATATTGAGGAGCCCCTAAAAAGACACCCGCACACCCTGAATATATGGAGGAGCCCCTAAAAAGACACCCGCACACCCTGAATATATGGAGGAACCCCTAAAATGATACCCGCACACCCTGAATATATGGAGGAGACCCTAAAAAGACACCCGCACGCCCTGAATATATGGAGGAGCCACTAAAAAGTCACCCGCACACCCTGAATATATGAAGGAGCCACTGAAAAGACACCTGCACACCCTGAATATATGGAGGAGACCCTAAAAAGACACCCACACACCTGAATATATGAAGGAGCCACTGAAAAGACACCCGCACACCCTGAATATATGGAGGAGCCCCTAAAAAGACACCCGCACACCCTGAATATATGAAGGAGCCACTGAAAAGACACCCACACACCCTGAATATGTGGAGGAGTCCCTAAAAAGACACCCGCACAGCCTGAATATATGGAGGAGCCCCTAAAAAGACACCCGCACACCCGGAATATGTGGAGGAGCCCCTAAAAAGACACCTCCACACCCTGAATATATGGAGGAGACCCTAAAAAGACACCCGCACACCCTGAATATATGGAGGAGCCCCTAAATAGACACCCACACACCCTGAATATATTGAGGAGCCCCTAAAAAGACACCCGCACACCCTGAATATATGGAGGAGCCCCTAAAAAGAAACCCGCACACCCTGAATATATGGAGGAGCCCCTAAAAAGACACCCGCACACCCTGAATATATGGAGGAGCCCCTAAAATGACACCCGCACACCCTGAATATATGGAGGAGCCCCTAAAAAGACACCCACACACCCTGAATATATGAAGGAGCCACTGAAAAGACACCCACACACCCTGAATATGTGGAGGAGTCCCTAAAAAGACACCCGCACAGCCTGAATATATGGAGGAGCCCCTAAAAAGACACCCGCACACCCGGAATATGTGGAGGAGCCCCTAAAAAGACACCCGCACACCCTGAATATATGGAGGAGCCACTGAAAAGACACCCACACACCCGGAATATGTGGAGGAGCCCCTAAAAAGACACCCGCACAGCCTGAATATATGGAGGAGCCACTGAAAAGACACCCACACACCCGAAATATGTGGAGGAGCCCCTAAAAAGACACCCACACACCCTGAATATATGGAGGAGCCCCTAAAAACACACCCACACACCCTGAATATATGAAGGAGCCCCTAAAAAGACACCTGCACACCCTGAATATATGGAGGAACCCCTAAAAATACACCCGCACACCCTGAATATATGAAGGAGCCCCTAAAAAGATACCCGCATACCCTGAATATATGGAGGAGCCCCTAAAGAGACACCCGCACACCCTGAATATATGGAGGAGCCCCTAAAAAGAATGGGGAAATAAGGTATTAAAGAGGGATTTTGGCCCCAAATAATGACTGTGCCTCCTAAAAATTGACACGAAAAATCAATTCGAACGACCATATTTCTTTTCTTCTATTATTAGCAAAACACATTTTTTTTTTTGCCTTATTTTCATTTTCCACGTATTCTATTTAACGTGTTGTCACCGTCCCTGGATATTTATCAACCAGAGTAAAAATGTTCAAAAAGTCTATTGACTGATACAGGATTGAAAGGCTGTGCTCAGCAGGGAGAAAAGAACATTTCTATCAGGGGCGGGAGGACAACTAATGCGCCCCCATTGTGCCTTCCCAAATGCAAGTGGTGTAGGGGCCCAGCTAAGCCTGGGGTCACACGAGCACAGTGTTAATGTCCGTGATAGCATACAATTGTTTTAAATGGAGCCCCACACACGAAGTACGTCTGCACAGAAGTACGGACGCATGACGGACGCTGCAAACGGACGCAGGTTAGGCAAGAACGTAATACTGCTAGAACGGACGTGCGGAGTGCGCCACGTCCACAACGTCTGCATAGCTTTGTGTGTGAGTGATGGAGCATGGTCAGACGGACTGCATTTATACGTCCAGCATTTTTGACGGACAGAATGTTTTTTCATTGTAATTTATTTTCCCTGCTACGGCTGGGGTCAGACGAGCGTAGTGTTCACGTCCGTGATTGCGCCTAAAAGTACGTCCGTGATAGCATGAAAGAAAGTCCATTGGAGCCTGACACATGAAGTACGTCCGCACTGAACTGCGGACGCACCACGGCCGCGGCCCACGGACGCAAGGCAGGCAAGAACGTACAACTCCTAGAACGGCCGCACAAAGTGCGCTGCGTCCGCATAGCTTTGTGTGTGAGTGATGGAACGTGGTCAGACGGACTGCATTTATACGTCCAGCATTTTTCACGGACAAAATGGTTTTGCTTTTTAATTTATTTTCCCTCCTACATCCGTCAAAATATATACGTCAGTGAATAAACGGACTGTGTGGCCACTACTGTGTCTTCCGTACTGACGTACGTCCGTGTGCACAGACATACAGTCCGTAGAAATCACGCTCGTCTGACCCTAGCCTACACCAGTCAAAAAATACTGTGACTGTGTGGCCACTAGACTGTGGCTGTGGAATTCTCTGCCTGTTGAGGTGGTTGGGTCAGAGTCTGTACAGACTTTTAAAAAACGGCTGGATGACTTCCTGCAGACACAGAATATTAAGGGTTATAATATTTAATATGTGGGTAAAAGCTTCTTGATCCAAGGAGAAATCTGACGCCATTCTGGGGTCAAGAAGGAATTTTTTCCCAGTATGTTGCATATTGGCGAGCATTTCAGACTGGGTTTTTTGCCTTCTTTTGGATCAACAGCAGTAGGTTATGTGGGAGAGGCTGAACCCGATGGACGCATGTCTTTTTTCAGCCTATGTAACTATGTAACTACCTTGTCGTCAGTCAGTAAGTACGTCCGTCCGTCCGTACTGCACGGACGCACAGTCCGTACAAAATGCGCTCATCTGACCCTAGCCTTAAAGTGCAGGCCTCACTAAGCTTTTTGAGGGCCCTCATGGGGGCCCCCTCCTTGGGCAGTGCCCGGATGGCCAGTCCACCCCTGTATTCTTAGAGAGGTGTGTGTACACAGTAACTGTAAACCATAAGGATACGTGTTACGTATCAGGTGTAACTCCAGTGCCCGGCCAAAGAAGTCCCCCTACCTCCCGTACCATTGTTATGATCTGGGGTGGCTCAGGTTGGTCAGGTCTGGGTTCAGCAACGTTCTGGCCCAAAAAAATGAGGTCATGTGACTCCCTGAATATACTGAATGAGCAGGTTTTTCCCATCAATGGGTTTTTTCTCCCCTGATGGCAATGCAGGATTCATCAGGCTCAAATTGTGCAAGAGTGGTTGAGGGAGCATGAGACATCATTTTCACACATGGATTGGCCACGGCACAGTCCAGACCTTAACCCCATTGAGGTTAATCTTTGGGATAATGTGCTGGAGAAGACTTTACGCAGCGCCGCGACTCTCCCATCATCAACACAAGATCTTGGCCACAAATTAATGCCGCTCTGGACGCCAATAAACGCTGTGACATTGCATGGGCTTATCCAAACGATGCCACGGCGTATGGGTGCTGCAATCACAGCAAAAGACACAACCAAACATAACTGCACGTTACTTTTTCGGCATGTGTGCTGCGGTAAAGGAGACATTGTAACACCTTGTGGAAAAACCCACTTGACACCGATACAAATATGTAATTTTACTGATAAAGTCAACCTATTTGTATCCGGCGTGAAGTGGGTTTTTCCACACGCGATTTGCTCTGGATACGCCACAAACACCATGGTCACCTGTGCACCCTGGGAAATATCGCGAGAGAACGAAAAACATTAGTGGTGGTGGGGATACAACAATTTAATGGCTCATAAAAGGAGTGAGTTTCCTGTCAGAATAGATGCAAGTGTTTAGAACTCTAGCAGACTGCGCAACACATGTGTCTCTACTGTTTTCACTCTAGGAATCACGATGAGTAGAAACATTACCTGTGGACTATCACTGTACGCGCGAGGACTATTTGCTGTATTCTTTTGAGGTGTGTGTGTGTGTGTGTGTGTGTGTGTGTGTGTGTGTGTGTGTGTGTGTGTGTGTGTGTGTGTGTGTGTGTGTGTGTGTGTGTGTGTGTGTGTGTGTGTGTGTGTGTGTGTGTGTGTGTGTGTGTGTGTGTGTATATATATATATATACACACACACACAGTATGTATTAGTGAGTGATATACACATGCTTGCAGCATTTCGTAGAATTTTCGGATCAACGCCTGCATCACCTTTTTTTTGTACTCTTTGACCTGCTTTGCTTTTGGACAGCTATAAACAATTTTTGTGAACCCTCACAGAGCTCCCGAGTTCAAAGACCCCCCAAGTGTCACCTACTCACACCTGCCTTTAAAGCAGAATAAATGGAAAATATGTCCGTCATAGTATCTACATCCAATGGCACGTGGCGGGGCAGCCCCTCGCTCCCCTTTTATTTGTCTTCACACATGAATTGTACCCGTTCCAAGGTCTACCTGTGACTATTTTTGGAACCTCCGACCATTGTAACATACAGGTTTCTGTTATTCCCGGAGCCTTTTTGTGAACCTTGTCCCAGGTGCTCCACGCCAAGGGGCCCCTCGCGCTGTCATTGGAAAAACATATAGGGCACTATTACAAAGTTCACGCTGAAACGGGGGCGCTAAAGGAGAAAAAGCTGCGCCTGCAGGTTTCTCCTTTGCGTCCCTGTCTTAGCACGATATTACGATGCAGGCGCTGATCCAGCAACCTGCACCATAACACGGCGCTAAGGCTGGGGTCAGACCAGCGCACTTTTAACGTGCGTTCTGGCGCACATAATTACGGCCGCACTAGCAGCAGATGACGGGCAATGACGGCCAATATACGATGTACGGCCGCACAAAAGTCCGGCCGTGCAAGGCAAGTGGAATTTGAACGCATTTTTCTGAGAACGCTGAACCACTAGTACTGACGTACAGAGTGCGCTGCGGCGGCATAGCGGCGTGTGTGCGTGATTAGGAGATGTCAGACGCTGCTAATGTCCAGCCTACATAACGTCCAGACGCAAAAAGAGTTTTATTGACGATCCGTACAAAATCACGCCCGAAAATGCACGTCGTCTGACCGTTTTTGCGCGTTCCGTGAAAAAATACGTCAATGTGTTCGGACGCACTTTTTCACGTTCGCGGGGAAAAATGCTTTCGTCTGACCCTAGCCTAAACCATGGGATGCTCACGGCAACGCTAAGGCTAGGGTCAGACGAACGCATTTTTTCGCGTTGTCTGTGAAAAAGTGCGTTCGAACGAATGGACGTATTTTGTCACGGAATACGCGATAGCGGTCATACGATGCGCATTTTCGTCCGTGATTTTGTACGGATCATCAATAAAACCCTTTTTGCGTCTGGACGTTATGTTAGCCAGACATTAGCAGCGTCTGACGTCTCCTAATCACGCACACACGCCGGTAGCGGACGCAGCGCACTCTGTACGTCAGTACTAGCGGGATCACGTTCTCAAAAAAAATGCATTTGTTTGCCGCTTGCGTTGCGCAGCCGCAAATTTGTGTGTGTACTTCGTATATTGCCTGTCATTTGCTGCTACTACGGCCGTGATAAAGTGCGGCTGCACGCGCGTTCGCACTACGTTCGTCTGACCCTAGCCTAAGTGCCGCCTCGAGCATCCCCTCCATCAAGGCCGACACTGCTGGTCACATGATCTTGCCAAGCTTACCCTTCTAGGTCATACGCTGTATATCAATTAAAAAAGGTACACAGGGCCTTTCGTTCGATACATTATATGAATTTGTAACAAGACAAACAAGCAAAGAAATATATTAAAAACGCCTTTTTAGACATAATACATTTTTGTTTTTTCTTATTCATGCAGCAACAAAAATGATTGAATACCTCCGTAGTTTGAACCGGGGGGGGGGGGGGTCAGCGACCTTGGCCATGCAGATGCGTTTCCCGTGATGCTCAATCTATTGACCAGCTGGGCATCATGGGAGGTGTAGTTCCAAGACATCTAGAGGGGGTCAAGGTGGCTGACCCCTGTTCTAAGCCATGGCCAGAACTCGTGTTTCAGAGAGACTCGCAGTTGTTAAATTTTTCCCAGTCTACGATAGAGGCGAGGAATTCCTCTTTCTTGCTGCTGTGTGGTGTTAAAGGAAGAGAAGCAAACAGGAGCCTCGACGGCCTTGTATTTATGACAGATGTGTCTAATAGACTCCCTTTACTTTCTGGGTAGAATAGGGACACCCCAATGGCAAATTAACCCCCCCCCAATCAAGGCAGAACCCAAGCAATGTACACACAGGGTATGTTAGTGGTTTCATCACTCGGCAGGGCAGCACCTTTACTATGTAAAATTCACATCCTGCAGGAGGAAACAAATCAGTTATTTTACACAAGGCAGGTCACCTGGAATTCCTTACCTGCAGCGTATGGATAATACATGCTGCGGGGTGGCATTTTTCATGCACTGCCCATCAGCATGAATGTGTGTCCAGGAAAACATGTAATATTTGGTTATTCAGGTTTTAACTGACTGGGGGGCAATAAAATCCTCATAGTACATTTAGAAAGTATTCAGACCCCTATATTTTTCACTATGGTGCAGCCTTATGACAAAACCCCCAAAAACAATATTAACAACATAGCAAATATATTTAACCCTTCACTACCATGTTTGAGTATACTCCATATACAAAGGCTCCTGCTGGAGCCCCACATCGCATGAAAGCGATCTGGTCCCATTCTGGAGCAATGCACAAGGTGTTGCGTCTTCCGCAAACAAAATCCATTGGCAAAATGGGCTTCAGAACGTGCCCGGAAATTTTCAGCACCTTAGACATGTCAGCCGAGGTGCTGACGCTGCTTGAACAGCTTCGGAGATCCGTTTTTCCCTTTACAGAAACACGGAGCTCCAGCTTGTTATTATACGTGTAGTAGCACTTTAAGGGGTCAGACGAAAGCATTTTTCCCCGCGAACGTGAAAAAGTGCGTCCGAACGCATTGACGTATTTTTTCACGGAATGCGCAAAAACGGTCAGACGACGCGCATTTTCGGGCGTGATTTTGTACGGATCGTCAATAAAACTCTTTGCGTCTGGACGTTATGTAGGCCGGACATTAGCAGCGTCTGACATCTCCTAATCACGCAAACACGCCGCTATGCCGCAGCTGCGCACTCAGTACTAGCGGTTCAGCGTTCTCAGAAAAATGCGTTCAAATTCCACTTGCGTTGCACGGCCGGACTTTTGTGCGGCCGTACATCGTATATTGGCCGTCATTTCCCGTCATCTGCTGCTAGTGCGGCCGTAATTCCCAAATTTTCCTAGTCCCGGTGACGGAAAGTTTGGATTTTAATAAGGACTCGGAGGCGAGTATTTGCAATCTCTTTCTTTATTACTCCTATAGCAGTAAAGAAGAGTGATAACAAGAACCAGAAAAAAACATGTCAAACCCCCAACGTGGGGTAACCCTCCTCTTAATAAGTCCAGCCCCCTAGCCTATAAACAGTCTGAGCTGGAGCAGTAACGCCCGCTTTCTTCATGCGACTGGAACCACAAGACCAAGGAACAGGTAACGGTAGATCCATCCGGAAACACGTCGATCCCGTGAGGACTCACAATCCACAGATCATCAATTCGCTGTAAGAAGAACAGAAACACGAAGGCAGGCATTAGGAAAAGAACACTACCGAACCCTCGGTTTCCCGCCTCCCAAACAACAGGAGGACCACCCATCTCAAACCATGCGCTGCGCATAGATACAATCATCCTGGCCGGTCTAGAACACACCCCCCTCAGGGCGAGAGAGGTGGGAAATACTCGCCTCCGAGTCCTTATTAAAATCCAAACTTTCCGTCACCGGGACTAGGAAAATTTGGGAATTTTAAGGCAGGCCTCGGAGGCTTCATATTTGCACGTTCAACGCATCAGTGCCTGTGACCAATGAGAGACCGGCTTAAAGTAAAACGTACGAAACGTGGATTCACGCGACCAATCCGCCGACTTCATAATGTCCTCTAGGCGACAACCCGCCATAAAAGCATTAGAAGCCGCAGCACTACGGATGGAATGAGCGCCGAAGCGCGAAATATCCACCCCAGCAAGATCTAATAGCCAACGAGCCAACGAGCCAGAGTGGGCGAGCTAACAGGGTTATGAGGGACCCGAAATGAAACAAATAATGGGGACCCCGGTAAAGGACGAAGAGCCAAAGTACGATTTTCATATTCCTGAAGACAAAGAACCGGACACAACTCCGGTATCGACGGAAAAGCTGGAAAAAATACAGTACGAATCGCCGTCTTGGTACGTCTCGAGACATCAAAACAAACGCCGTCCGGTGAGAAAGAACGGACACCAAAATCCAATGCCCTGACATCCGACACGTTTACAGGAGATAAGGCAAAACAAAACCAACAGTTTAGCCGACAACTGGCGCAGTGACAACGAGGCATTACACGGCCATGCGCGAAGGAAAGTCACCACTAGCGTAACGTCCCACGTAGATGAATATCGTGGTGTCGGGGGGCGAGACAGACGCACTCCCTTAAGAAGGCGACAAACCAGAGGGTGTCTACCCAATGGGGAATTATCAAAACCCAGGTGGCCCGCCGACAAAGCCGACCGGTACACATTAATAGTACGGAAAGCCAATCCCGACTCAAACAAAGAGGACAGGAAATCTAGAACCGAGTTTAGAGGGGCAGAAGTGGAATCCTCACCCCTTCGCAAACACCAGCCGTGCCAAGCTGTCCAGGCAGAGCGATAGGCCCCTCTCGTGCCTGGAGCCCAAGCGTGCTGGAGTAACTCCTCAGTTCTTGGCGAAATGCCTGTGGCCCGCCATGAGAACCGGAAATCCACCAGACCACAAGGGCCAAACGACCTTCCCGCAACAGAGGATGGGGGAGGCCGTCCGTTCCCGTCAGTAGGGACGGCGAGGTCGGAATCCGCCTGGGCGGGGTCAGGGAATACTTCACCAGAAGGGGAAACCACGGTTGGGACCGCCAGTATGGGGTCACTAAAACCATCTCCGACTCGGTGTCGTAGAGACGCCTCAAAACACGTAACAACAGCTGAAACGGAGGGAAGGCGTAAAGCCGGCCCTTCGGCCACACCTGAGCGAAGGCGTCCGTGCCTACCGTCAGATCCGTCTTCGCATCGTCCGAGAGGGGAACCCTGCGGGAATAATCCGCTACTGATCGGAGAGAACGGGCCCTCAATCTCTGGAGGGCCCTGTAGTGAAGAGGAGCCGGCAGAACCGCCAAACGAGTCGCTGCCAGGAGACCAATCACCCTTGCCAACTCCCTCAGCGTGGGTGAGTGATCCCTGAGGAGGGAGCGAACCTCCTTGCGGATGGCCCGTATCTTGGGAGTAGGAACGCTCAGGGTCATACTGCGCGAATCTAGGAGGAAACCCAGAAATTCCAGACAACGTGTGGGTATCAACAAAGACTTTTCCACATTGATCAGGAAACCCAGGTCCTGTAACAGGGAGATTGTCCATGACAAGTGTACTTGAAGGGACGTCGAAGAATCCGACATCAGCAGAATGTCGTCCAGGTATATCACGAGTCGGACGCCCCTCACCTGGAGGGATTCTACCACCGGTTTCATAAGCTTCGTGAAGCACCACGGAGCGGATGAATGGCCGAAAGGAAGGCACGCGAAGCGCCACATGCGGCCGCGCCAAGGAAACACAGGAAGTCTCTGGACGCCGGCGCCATAGGGACGGTTAGGTACGCGTCTCTCAGGTCTAATTTGACAAGCCAATCTCGTTCGCCGAGTAAATCCCTGAGGGTATGAAACCCTTCCATTTGGAAATGACGGTAGGACACCCCCAAATTGAGTTCCCTGAGATTTATGACAGGGCGAGTCCCGCCCCCTTTCTTCGCAACCAGGAACAAATTGCTCACAAACTTGGGTGAGTCCCAAGGGACTTACTCTATGGCCCCTTTGGACGCCAGGGCCACCACCTCGTCTTGAACTAAGTGTTCTTGCTCCACAGTAAAACTGAGTGGTCGTAGAGGCGTGGAGCGGTATGGAGGGACAGCCTCGAAGTCTATCTCGAACCCTTTGACCGTGTTTAAAACCCATGGGTCTGCTGTGATCAACTCCCATTTTGGAAGAAAAAACCGAATACGGCCCCCCACCTGAACAGATGCATGAGGAACAATACATGGAAGACTTACCATTCTGTCGTCGAGCACGAAATTGGGTTCTGCCACCTCGGAATCCGCGGCCGCTCCAGGCCTGAGCCCTGGCCGAGGAACCATAAGCGGGGGGACCAGAGTCGGTGGCATTAGAGGTACGAAATGATCCTCTCGTAATGCCCGTAGATCCGGCGCGGCTGATAGGGCTGGTAGAGGAAGGGGCCGCTCTATCGAAAACCTTTTTGGGAAATACCTTCTTAATGGCTGTTTCCACTTTATCCAGCGCGGTAAAAGCGCTGGTGTACGTGCCCATATTTTTTATAAAACCATCTCCGAAGAGAAGTCCTTGAGCCTTGGCCCCTTTATCTTTATTGGCCATAGAAGTGAGTTGAGGATCCATCCTCAGAATCATAGACTTTCGTCTCTCCGCGGCTAGAGCCGCATTAGCACCGCCCAACAGGCACAACGAGCGTTGTATCCAGCCCGTGGCGTCCTCTAAGTCCAAGGGGGTACCTTGTAAGCGAGCATCCTCCACCACGTCAAGGAGGTATATCAACGGTGATGCAACATCCAACACCTTGTCTTCACAGACCCTGAAGGCCATATCCACCCCTTTCTTGGGGGACCATCCCTTGTTGGTCATGAACTTTACAAAATCCTCAACCACCGGGGTGAGACAGGTTTTGCCCGCGGTGGTAGGGCGAGGGCATTCCGCTCTCATATTCACCCTGGTCTCTTTATCCATAGGGAGCCGCATGTGGGCATCCACCCACATCTCTACATGAGGCATCGGGGACCATGCCGTGGAGCGTGGATGTAGGACCCCTGCCGGGGAAAACATCGGGCGGCCCTGAGGGTCACACACAACCTCTTTAGCAGACAGTAAAGGTGGTGGGGGCCTTTCCTCCTCAGCCAACAGGCCAACATCATGTGGAGCGTATAACTCAATCGCACCATCATCCTCCCCATGATCAGGTTCCTCACTCTCTGAGTCAGTGTTTTTGGGGAGTCGGCCAGAACCCGTAGGTAAAGGCCTATCTTTAGAGACCGCAACCAGTGCCCCGCGGTCAGGGGCTCTCTTGTGCGAGGACACCTCGCCATCGTCAGAAAGCAGAGTATCGGGGATGCCAGCCCCTCTTGGAGGACTATCAATGTGCTTAGTCTTAGCACGTTTCTTAAGGCTAGTTGTCACAGAGCCAGAGGGTACAACCGGGTCAACAGGGAGAACCGGGCCTGCATCAGGAGCGGGGGGGGCCGCATTAAAAGAAGCCACCGCTTCATCCATGGTCCTTCTGAAGGACAGAGACAGGATGGAGACAGCTGAAGAGAGCGACCGGGTAATGGACGCCTGTAAGGCTGCCTCCATGGCTGCAAAACGGGCTGCCGTTTTTGAGCGCTTTCTCGGTGGTGGAGGGGAGGCAAAAACATCGGAGTGCTCAGACCGCCTGGAGCTCCCAGCAGAATCTGATTCCCCTGTAAGGGGAGACTTGTCGCCCCCAGAAGGGTTCAAACGGGCCATATTCAACAATAATCCCCGAGAAACAACGTACCCAGTCGAAGGAGCCGGTGGATGTGTGAAAACGCGTGGACACACGCGGTCATGTGATGCCCAAGATGGCCGCCGGGATCTCGCGCTAGTCTCCCGCGAGATCTCGGGCGGCCTCGAGGACACCAATGCGCAGGACGAGGGGAGTTCGTACGAGCGCCGCTGCCTGCAAGAGACAGGCACAGCAAACAACCAGCGAAAGCTGCAACCAATGGTGGGAAACTCGGGAGGGACCTATAGGTCCAGACCCGCCGAGTTTTCCCGCCGAGCGGGCGCTGACCCCCGCGGTTATAGCCGGGGTAAGTCAGCACCCGATGTGAATATATATAAAATCTAGTTAAACTCTAAATCTGAAAAGAAACATATATAACAGTAAAAAACATAGGAGAGAATTATACTTCTCTTGTCCTGAACAGGAGCAGTAAAGAAAGAGGGCGTTACTGCTCCAGCTCAGACTGTTTATAGGCTAGGGGGCTGGACTTACTAAGAGGAGGGTTACCCCACGTTGGGGGTTTGACATGTTTTTTTCTGGTTCTTGTTATCACTCTTCTTTACTGCTATAGGAGTAATAAAGAAAGAGATTGCAAATATGAAGCCTCCGAGGCCTGCCTTAAAATTATGTGCGCCAGAACGCACGTTAAAAGTGCGCTGGTCTGACCCCAGCCTTAGGCCAGCAGGGGGAGCTCTCTGCCAAATAAGCTTGCTGTACATAAAACGAGTGTATGATGGGTAGGTAGATACATTTTCTAAACTGTCTGCGATGGAAAATGGTTTCCCAGCGACCCACTGGGTCCTGGAAGTGGTTTGATGGAATACAAAGTCACTTGGAAATTATTAAAAAAAATCAGGGGTGTCAGAGTATGCCCCCCAGATGTTGATCGCCAGAGAATCATGGGGGTTGCAGTTCAGAAACATCGGGGGGCGCAGAATTCGAGATGCCTGGATTTAAATTCCGTTTTTTTTTTTTGTTTTTTTTTTATGAAGGGGGGGTCTGAATAAACTGTATTCTTCTCCCCCGCAAAAGCCCTAGAACCAAAAACCCAGACATACAGCTCTAAACAAGGCAGGAGTTTTATTTGCAGGAAGCGACGTTGCAATTCACAAATGGAATGATAACAAAAAAAAACAAAAAAAATATATATATAAAAACAATACATTACAAAGTCTGTGATCCAGATGATTGGGTCAGGCATGTCGCTTAAAAGACCGTTAAAAAAAAGAATTCAGAATTGTGTGTTCATTGGGTGTATGAGCAGACGCCCCCCCCCCCATCCTCTTTTAAAGGTGTACACGGTACTCGGGAATGATATTGAAGGTTTGTGACCGAGAAGTTTTTAAATCGCAGAAAAAAATAATATATCGTAACTTAACCCCTTTATAAACCAAGGGGGGTATTAAAACCTGACGTGGATGAGGAGGCTCACAGCAGGCACAGATATCTCCGTCCAGGAACGTGCTTAAAAACAGTCTGTGGTTAAAAAGAAATAAAAGAAGACCCGGCGCGTTTCACAGCTGTGTACAGGGGCGTTAAGACAAATCTCCGGAGGGGAAGGGGCAGGAAAAAAAAATCTTTAGGAGGCAAGGGGGGGGGGGGTCTCGGTCACAGTTTCACAGTTCCTGGGGGGAGGCTGGCGTTGCAGAGTCTGTAGTATCGAAGGTCGTTCACCAAGCGATGGACGCTCTGCGTAAACGAAGGCAGGTCCTGCGGAGGAGAGAGACGGTGAGGCTGAGTTGCACACGTTAGTTACCGCTATAACCCTCCCAGAGAGGCTCTCTGTGCGACGGAACAGCTCAGCGCCACCTAGGGCAATGATGGCAAACCTTGGCATCCGATGGGTTTCTGTACTACATGTCCCATGATGCTCAGTCAGCCTTAATGCTGATGGAGCTTCATGGAACATGTAGTCTGGAAACATCTGGGATGCCAAGGTTAGCCATCATGGAGCTGGGGGGGGGGGGGGGAATTACAGATATCCCAACCCTACTCTTCAGGTCCTAACAGGCCAGGTTTGCAGGATATGTGAAGCACGGCACAGGTGATATGATTTGCTGCTCAGTGATTTCAGAATTCAGTCTGCATTTCCCCAAGGGAATCCTTAAAACCTGTCCTGTTAGTGGGCGCTGAGGACCAGGGATGGGAGGCACTGTGCTAGGAGGTCCTCCTATAGAAATTCTGCGCACAGGACCCCGGCAGATCCTTGGACAAGTATGTCTGATAGGAGCGCGGCCCCGACTCACCCGTTCCATCTTGAAGTTGCGGGCCAGGACGTTTTTCTGGCCGCTGTCCAGGCCCTGACAGCTGCCGAGGAATTCGGGGAGGAACGAGGAGAAAAAAGTGCTGAAGTCCACGGACGCCATGTTGTAGATGGCGATGCCGATCTCTTCCTGCAGGAGGTCGTGGGACTTGTGTATGAGGACCTGCAGCAAAACACTGACGAACTGGGGGAGCATCTCAGCCCGGAAGAGCTTCTAACGCAGGGAGAACAGAAACATGGCGTCAGTAAGTAAACGCAACATGGAAGCTGCGAGGCCTCGGAAGCTCACGGCATGTTGTTACGGGGCTCACCTTGTGGTACAGTTTGTGTTTGCTGTTGAGGGTCTCCAGGTAGGACAGGTTTTGCCGGAACAGATGGATGTCCGGCTGCAGGAAGGATTGTCCGAAAGCCTGATCACATCAAATAAAAACACCTGTATTAAAACTCTGCACGCAGGACAGGACTGGACTTCATGGTCCTCCAGCACATGAACCTTTGCACACAAGATATTACAAAACTACATGTCCCATGATGCCCGAAAGCACTTCTCCCTGTGCTCCCCCTGCATGAAATAGTATTACGTGTCCAGGAAAACATGGCCAACCTGCGAACACAGGGCCATTAGGGTTGCACCGAGATTTCGGACACTGAATATCAGCCGAAAAGAAAAAAAATAAAATCGGCCGAAAATCAGTCTTCTGAACCTGGGTCCTGTAGGCCGGCCGAGCCGGGGGCCTCCGGGTTCAGGCAAGACCCCAGCTCGGCCAGGCCTGGAGGTTCTGAGGACTGATTTTCGGTACGAAATTTTCATTTTGGTGCATCACTAGAGGCCATATTGTTTTATCATAAATAGCACAGATTTCCTGTAACCCCTTAGCAACATGGGGTGTCCTATTCAGTACTGGTGGCAGGTGGGCTTTAATGGCAAAAGAAGGCATAGCATACCTCACGGCTTTCTGGCCCTGCTCCGTTCCCAGCGGCCAATCACCATCACTGGCTGCAAAGGGACTGCCTGAGCACACAGACGGTCCCCCGCTAGAAGGGACGTGGGCTAGAAAGTCGCCACTGTGCAATGTTTACACCCGCCTGCCGCCGGGACGTGGGGTTGTCACAGGATCTCATGTTAGGGATACGCACTCACCTGCATGACCACAACAAACTGGGCCTGGTTCTCCATGGGCTCATCCCCCGCGTCTCTCTGCACGCTGGCCAAGACGGAGGAGCGGAAGAAATAGCGCCAGTTGTGATGCAGCAGCTGGAAGAGCAGCTCGAACAGCTCAGCTTTCACGTCGGGCGAGGGACGCTGGAGGAGAAACACCGAAATGTGGCTTAAGGCACTAACAGGCGCACGCCGGCTACACTTGCACAGCGCACCGTACGCTGAGGTTGTCGTGTTTTTTTTTTTTTTTTTTAACAAAAGTGTTCTTTTTTTTAAAAAGTCTATCAAAGTTTCTTGTTCAAAGTGAGCCTGAGCCCCGACATACGGTCACAGCATCGGCCTGGATCGCCCGTGCCCTTACCTCTGCGATTATGGGGTACAGCTGCTCCATGCAGAGCGACAGGATGCTGGGCAGAAAAGGTTTGAAGGCCTGCCCCGGTTCCTGCACGACCACCTGAAGGATCTTCAAGAACTTTTCCACCACGTGGCACCCAGCGCTGCCCTCCTGCAGGATGCTCTCTGCCAGCTGCTCCCTGCGGGAGCAAGAGGACAATTACCCTCCTGCTCGTCTCGTCACACCCGGTGCTGCGTTACTGTCTTTCTGCACACAGCAGGCTATAACCCAAACCGTGCCGTTTTTATGAAAAAAAAGAGGGAGAATGGAAAAGCCGTTCTGTGTGCAGCATGATGAGTGATGTGAGAGCAGGCCAATCGAACGCCGCGCCAGTACACCGCGAAACGCTGGCGGCACGTGCACAGTTGGTGCGTCAAGCTCTGGCGCATCACATTACGATCAGCCCCGACCAAGGGCAGATACCGCGACGGGTTACAGGGTGTTACCTGGTGAACATGTTGAGGAAGGTCTGTATAATTTGCTCCGTGAATGGCACCCCCATCTGGACTCGCAAACCGTGGAACAGGGCCAGGAAAAAGCTCAGCATTTCTTCAGTCACATCTATATAAAAACAATTAAAAAATATTATTATTATTAATTATTTATTTATATAGAATATATATTTTATATATGTTCTATTATATTTCATATATTTATAATAAAATAAAAAATATATAAAACAAAAATACATCTACATAAAAAAATAATAAATTTCATATAGTTTTTTACATATCTATTATATATTTATAGATTTATATTCCATAGATCTAACAACATAAAATATAAAAAAAAAATATATAAATATATGACACATACACACAATAAAGACAAACTTCTAAAACCGGGGATCTCAAACTCTGGCCCCTCAGATGTTGATGCCTACCATTCCCAGAATTATTTGAATGCAACATATGGCCAGAGGATCATGGGAGTTGTAGTTAAAGATGTGGCCGGGGGCCAGAGTTTGAGAATCTCTGTCCTAAAGCATCACTCTTCGTCCTGAGTGCCGTAACAAACCTATGGAGAGGTTTAAAGCATCTCAGTCTCCTGATCCCGGGGCACCGGGAAGCCAGACGGTGGACGCGGAGAGCCGGGACTGATTGAAAAGAGGTGGGAGGGGGGGGTAAATAAGTACAAGCCGCTTACCGGACTGGTGGATGTAAACAGGAAAGAGGGTGAGAGACAGCTGAGCCGCCTCCTGCATGGACTGGTAGCAGATCTGACGAGATTTGGTGCCCTCTCCAGAGATGTTCTCCACGATGTCCCTCAGGATGCTGAGCGTCTGGCAGATGACCCGCTTTGCTGGAAGGAGACGGACAGATTTACAGACGCTGCTGGGGATGCAGTTCTAGGCACCTATGATGTAACAGATCTCTTGAACCTGGAGCGTTGAGTAGCAGCACGGCCGATAAGCGACACATTTTACCAGAGCTCTCCAATAGAACGTGCAGATTTATTTTGTATTTACTTTGGTGTCTGGAAACGGCAGGCTTTACGCACCCCAGCCTCATAAACAGCCCCGTGTGATACATAAAGAGGCCCTGCACATCCCATGCTTCCACCAGACATGAACATATTTACATAGTGCCTTTAACCCCTTCCCTGCCAAGTGGCCCTTCATGAAACCCCTGGCAGGACCCAACGGCTTTATGAATAAACACTTTAAAAAGAGAGACAGAGACCGACGCATAGAGAGACCGACGCATAGAGAGACCGACGCATAGAGAGACCGACGCATAGAGAGACCGACGCATAGAGAGACCGACGCATAGAGAGACCGACGCTCTCTTGATTACACTGTATTTACACGAAGGTCAGCGCCCTTGGTTCTCCAGATTTTTTGGAACTGCATCTCCCATTATGCTCAGCCAGTCTAACGAGTACCCGAGTATTAGAGGAGTTGTACTTCCAAAATATCTGGGAGGGCCAAGGAGACCAAGCCCCGACTTATACAGTATATGACATTCAGGCAGCTCCCCCTGCTGGTCAAATCCTGGCACTGTACAATGTGTCCCTGAGACACTGCAGATCCAGTCAGGTGGTTATCGAGAGAGAGCGCCAGGGTTTGCAGATTGATGTAACGGCGACAGACTCAAGTGCCTCACGAAAGAAAAATCCACTAAGCTGCAGGAGAAGCTTCACAGAGAATCTCCTTCTGCTGTTTGGATTTTGGTGAAGCGCCTGCGTTCCTCGCTGTTGCATCAAGTGTGATTTCAGCCAGTGTTTGCAACATCAGCAGACAGCGCACTTTCTGAATAACCCCCTCGAGAGTCCTTTCCAGGCTGTGAACCGAGTTGTGGGTGTTTTAGTGCATCAGCCGCTGTGTCCGATGTCCTGGAGACCACATACCAGTGATGACGAACCTCGGCACACCCAGATATTTTGGAACTACATGTTCCATGATGCCGAGCCAGCCTTAACACGGTCAGACCATCATGAGACATGTAGTTTCAAAACATCTGGGGTGCCGAGGCTCTCCGTCACTGCTCCATACAAACAGATATCATTTGCTGTAGGAAAGGTCTCTGTTCCTCCAGGATATTTACAGGTCGTGATGGGCCGACATCCGGCATCTCGAGGTGCTTTTGAGGATCACGTTAATCATCGTAGAAATTAAGTGGTTAACGACGCAGACGTTAAACCAGTGGTCAGCAACCTCTGCCCTCCAGACGTTTTAGACCTACATTTCCCATGAGACTCAGCCAAACTAATGAGTGGCTAAGCATCGCGGGAGATGTAGTTCCCAAACATCTGGAGGGCCAGGGTTGCTCAGGGAGGCTTTGGTGGAGCACAGTGGGATGGCAACTCCTGCAAGAAAAAACGGGAACTCACTGGCTTCCATCTGACCCTTCCGCTGTGGGGGCGCGCTGCCCTTCAGCATCCGGTATTCCCTGGTCAGGCCGCTCAGGAGGTTGGTGTGGTGGTTCGAACGCTCCACCCACTGCTGCTCATTCTCAGGAACGTTGGGCCATGGCAGGAGGAGGACGTTGGAGAGGGCACGGCACAGCAGCACTTGAGCCTGCGGAAACACAACGGAAGGACAGACGGCGTCAGCAAGATTTGGAATCTACACAAGAACTTCCCTCTATGAGGAGCGGAGGACGCAATGCATTTTAACCACTGCACTGCCAAGTGGTTTACCATTACCCGCTCTGTAAAACTGTATAGGGGCGCCCCTACAGCCCTATGAGACAGGCAGAGAGCCCTCTGCTGGCCAAAAAGTGACACTGCACGTGCATTTCAGCTGGGGCTCCGTGTTCCTTCGGAAATAAACACGAGACAGAAAGCTGGTAAAGTATCCCGGCATGTCGGCTGCCAAGCCCACGGCGCTGACACTATAGGGGCGCATTCAGGTGCCCGTTTACGATCAACGAAACTTGCATTGCTCAAGAATGAGAGCAGATCGAGATAATTCTATCTTGAAGCAGGTGCCAGAAGTGGAGTTAACTTAAAGGGGTTAAAAGACATTGTTGCAGTGTTAGAATAAGGCTCCAGGCAGAGATCTGGATAACCTTGGCACGTAATAGGTTTCAGGACTACATTTCCCACAATGCGCCGCTACACTCTCCTTACCTGCAGCCTTGTCACCCCTAGAGGTTTAGAAACCACGTGCTCCGCGTTGCTGAAACGCTATGAGGGACGGCAGAGCATCATGGGACATGCCATGCAGAAATATCTGGCGTGGCAAGCTTGACAATCATTGGTCTGAATCAGTGGCTCCTATTCCTGGTCCTCAGGTCCTCCTAACAGGTCAGGTTTGCAGGATATGTGACGCACAGCACAGGTGATCTGATTTGCTGCTCAGTGATTGCAGGATTCAGTCTGCATTTCCCCAAGGGAATCCTGCAAACCTGTCCTGTAGGGGGAACCTGAGGAGCAGGGGTCTGAAATATGCACAGCTTGCCCCAGATTTCCTCACCTCTTCTGGTAACCGCTGAGCCGAGCTGTCCGTCACCCGGCTGAATACTTTCTGGACGGCAGGAATGTTGATGAGGAAAACCGGCCTCACAGTTGTGGCGATGGAGACGAGCAGGTGGCAAGCGGAGAGCAGCAGCTTCTCTTGTACCTGGAGGGATGCCAGGAGATATATATATATATATCTGTGTATGAGCCAGGCGTGAGTGATCTCCTGTCGATGGCCACATACCTTGGTGCTGATTAGAGGTGGCAGAGCCTCCATTGCCGTGGAGATAATGGAGATGAACTGCTCCGGGTTCTGGCGCTGGACCTCACTGTAAAACCGTGCCAGCCAATGGGAGTAAGCCTGCAGCGCCGCCAGAGACTGGGCATGCCTGGAAGGCAAGAACAAACACCGTCTTTGGCTGGATTTCTCACCGGCGCAACAAGGGACAGAGGGAAGACGCCGAGCAACAAATGAATACTAGAGAAGGACCCACATCTGAGAGTCCCATGGTGAATGGCACTCTGAGGTACAGTAGAGAAACGGACATACTTGAAAACGAGAGAAATCTCAATGTATCCTTCCTGGTAAAATCCTTTATAAATAAATAAACAAGGGACAGAGGGAAGACGCAGAGTCTGAGTGAAAACTTGTTTAGAGGGCTGATGAGACCCACTTACACATCAACAAGGTCTGGCTTCAGAACAGACGGCACCGCAGTCTCCATGTTGTATAACTTGATCTGTGAGCCGTATAACGTGACCTTCACCAGCCTGGAAAAAGAAAAAAAAAAAAGGAGTAAAATACAGCGAAAGCACCGTACACTTAGGCTAGGGTCAGACTAACGCATTTATCACGTTGTCCGTGAAAAAGTGCGTTCGAACGAATGGACGTATTTTTTCACGGAATACGCAATAGCGGTCATACGATGCGCAGTTTCATCCGTGATTTTGTACGGATCATCAATAAAACTCTTTTTGCGTCTGGACGTTATGTTGGCCGGACATTAGCAGCGTCCGACGTCTCCTAATCACACACACACGCCGCTAGCAGACGCAGCGCACTCTGTACGTCAGTACTAGTGGTTTCACGTTCTCGAAAAAATGCGTTTGTTTGCCGCCCGCGTTGCGCGGCCGCACTTTTGTGCGACCGTACTTCGTATATTGGCCGTCATTGCCTGGCATCTGCTGCTAGCACGGCCGTGATTATGTGCGGCTGCACGCGCGTTCGCACTGCCTCAGTCTGACCCTAGCCTTAAAGGGTTAATAGTTTTCAGTTTTGCATGTGCACCCATTTTTCAGTATGCCAACATATTCCCACTATGGTCGCCCATCACTCAGCCAGACCTCATGTACGAGTGTGTGTCTGCGGCGCATGAACCTGGTTTTGCGAGTGACGCATGGAAGT
Organism: Leptobrachium leishanense; assembly: GCA_009667805.1. Lineage (NCBI taxonomy): Eukaryota > Metazoa > Chordata > Amphibia > Anura > Megophryidae > Leptobrachium > Leptobrachium leishanense. The sequence goes on from CM019069.1 coordinate 147,378,240, forward strand.
GTTGAGCAATAAGATACCTTCTGGAAGGTTGTTGGTTACATTACAGATAACCCAGACGCTGCCATTGTAGGAGCCCCCCCCCCTTAAACGGGAGAGATTCCCTCCGCAAGCAATTAACCACCCCGCTGCTGTTGTGCTGGCGTAGCTGTTCACGGCTTACCTTTCCACCACGGTCAGCGCGTCGTTGAACCTGGCTTCAAACACGTCGCCGATAAAATACTCGGCAAGCCGTCCGACCGCCTGCAGGAGGGAGCTCAGGTCTCGCAGGGAGCAGTGTAACCGCCGGCAGTCGTTTTCTGCCGTGACATTCAGCCGCTGGTCTGTGGGGCAGATCGATGCATAAACAGAACGGTATGCAGACGGCAATACATGAAAACATACACGGATGGACGCAAACACACGCTTCATTGTTTGCTACGAAGAATTTCCACCAATAAGGAAGCCCGTCGGAGGTCAGCTTTTACATCTAAAGCATTTAAATGGGGATTGAGAACATTAACCCCTCCATTACCAAATCGACTTCCATAAAACCACTCTCGGGCCCCAGAGGAAAACCCACTTTCCATTGCAGACAATGTAAAATGGATGAACCCGCCATGAAACACATTTTTAGAGACAGACATTGAGCTTCTATGAAAAGGCAGTGGGCTCCCCCTGCTGGCCAAAAAGCGTGACTACATGTATAGTAATCCAGCAGGAGCTCCGTGCTTCCATGAAAGAAAAGCGGTTCTGCAAGCTGTTCCGACACGTCGTTTGACATGTACGAGGCGCTGAAAACTTGAGGGGCAAATTCTGGAGCCTGTTTGCTATTAAATTCCTTAGCGTTGCGCCAGACTATGACCGGGTCGAGTTAACTCAGTGCTGGGCTCCTGCAGCAGCTTGTGAAGATCAAACATGATCTACCGTGGTAGTGAAGGGGTTAATGCTAAATTAAGAGGCTTTATAACAAAACACTCGCGCAAGGTCTTCTTTTTAAAAGAAAAGAAAAAAGAACTGGCTTTAACAGGGAAAACAAAGCCCGGGGAGCTCATCAATAAATGATCGGACGTGCGTTGCAGGGCTGGACCGGAGAGAGACTCGAATGGAATAACCCGGCAGCCATCCTTGGATTTTTAAGCAACAACAAAAAGCATCTCAGGGGACGACATTATTCTATTTCCACCGCAAACCTGGCCATTTGCCTCCAGACACGGAGACTGTGCATCCCATTACATGCAACGTTTCACTCCTCAGATAATGGACCTGAAAAGTGAACCCATTCATTACGAGAGGAATCCCGCTCTCTGGTGTACAGTGCCATTAAGCGATATGTAGACACCCCCCGTTTAGTCTCAATCTTGCAAGTCTGCTGTAAACTCAGGACGTACAGCTTAGTGAACATGCCCCCAAGCGTCCTTTTATGACCTCATACCTGCTCCGTTGGTGACGATACACTGCTGCAGGCCCAGATACACGTCCAGGTTCTCCTGCAGGGCCCCGAACTGTCGAGATAAGAAGAAGAAGTGTAAGACAGGGAGGAAAGGAATGTTAGCTCCATGTCACAGGAGGTTTTCCAGCCGATCAGCAATTTATTCAGAAGAAAGAATAAATGGGTCTTTGATATGTGGGGGCCCGAGAGACCCCTGAAGGAGCAGGTTACATTCATACAAGCAAACGGTACAACGCATCAAAGCGTTATTAGCCACATGCCTCCACTACACAGGGAGAGGGGAATGAAAGGACACGTCCTCAGCAATGAAGAGGTTAACACAGCACTTTTTAAAATCCCCGTAACCTGCGCCGAGTGGAAACCACGAAGCAACAGCGGATCCAGTTTTTAAACGGAAATCAGATTGGACAGGGGGGGGGGGGGGGGTGGTCGATGTGTGCGCGTATCGCGCCCGTCTGATCGCACTGTTTGCCGTCCTTCGTAACTTTTCAAAAAAGGAGTCAATAGAAAACAACGCACGAAGCACGTTTTCACGCATGTTGCAACAGATGCCAAAATGGCATCGACGTCAAAACGCTACAATGGACAGAGAAACCCCAGCATACAGCATTTTTTTTCTCAACGTCCGTCATCACTGATACAATGTAACCACAATCTCACTTGTTGTAACGTGCATGTGTTTAAATGGACGCACTGTGTGCAATCAGTGCAGCCTTAACCAAATAGGTGTCAAACACACACATTACAGCCCCTCCACCAATATGGTCAGCCTTCAGGAGGACGCTGAAGCGTGAATTCATACGAAGCACGGGAGTTTTGGCATTTGTGCTTGTATGGAAATCCTGCACATGTCGTTTACTGTATTTGCATTTCGGTGGGAACTGGAGCGAAGCAAAAAGACAAAACAAACGTACAAACAAAAAACAAACAAAAATAAACCAGAGTTTCAGAAACCAAACCAGAGTTTAGAGTTTCAGAAACCTGAAATTCTTCCAGGCAAACTTTAAAAGGGGTTAAACAGCTCCGTAACGTGACACGGAGAGATGGTGGCTGAAGATATATACAGTGGGGCAAAAAAGTATTTAGTCAGCCACCAATTGTGCAGGTTCTCCCACTTAAAAAGATGAGAGAGGCCTGTAATTGTCATCATGGGTAACTTCAACTATGAGAGAGAAAATGTGGAAAAAATAAACCAGAAAAATCACATTGTCTGATTTTTAAAGAATTTATTTGCAAATTATGGTGGAAAAATAAGTATTTGATCACCTACAGTACAGTACAAACAAGCAAGATTTCTGGCTCTCACAGACTGGCTGTAACGTCTTCTTTAACCCCTTCACTGCTGAGCCATTTCACATCTTACAAAAAAACACATTTTTCTTATTATTTTAATAATTTTTTTTCTTTACTTTAAACATGGTCATGTTTGGTATCATTGGAAAGGCCATGAGCCTGCTAGCTGCCAAAAGTCGGGAGATATCGGGGTTCAAAGGAAGCCCTATGTCCACCCCATCTTTCCTTAGGAGTCAATGAGGACGTTCCCCACACGTCCTCAGCAGTGAAAGGGTTAAGAGGATCCTCTGTCCTCCACTCGTTACCTGGATGAATGGCACCTGTTTGAACTTGTTATAAGAATAAAAGAGCTGTCGAAGGACACCAGAAACAAAATTGTAGACCTGCACCAGGCTGGGAAGACTGAATCTGCAATAGGCAGCAGCTTGGTGTGAAGAAATCAACTGTGGGAGCAATCACTAGAAAATGGAAGACATACAAGATAATCTCCATCGATCTGGGGCTCCACGCAAGATCTCACCCCGTGGGGTCAAAATGATCACAAGAACGGTGAGTAAAAATCCCCGAACCACACGGGGGGACCTAGTGAATGACCTGCAGAGAGCTGGGACCAAAGTAACAAAAGGCTACCATCAGTAACACACTACACCGCCAGGGACTCAAATCCTGCAGTGCCACACGTGACCCCCTGCTTAAGCCAGTACATGTTCGGGCCTGTCTGAAGTTTGCTATAGAGCATTTGGATGATCCAGAAGAGTAGGGTTGCACCGATACCGGGTACTGCAGGAGTACTTGGTACTCGTGCAGTACCCCCGATATTTTTTTCCGATACCGTAAGCCGGCATTGAGCCGGCTTGCCGGTATCCGAGGGGCTGCGGCGGCTGTCAGAATGCTCTATCGTCATTCGGACAGGCCCTGCAGCTGCTCACTTTGTTTATACTTACCTTCCTTCAGCGACACCGGGAAAGTTTCCGCGCGTGCGCTCGTTGGAAGGACCTCAGCCGCGATCACATGTGGTCGCGGCTGGGGACCTTCCAAGGAGCGCGCGCGCGAAGACTTTCCCGGCGTCGCTGAAGGAAGGTAAGTATGAGCGGAGAGTGCGGGGGGGGGGGCAGGATATCCATGAGCTGGGGGGGGGGGCAGGATATCCATGAGCTGGGGGGGCAGGATATCCATGAGCTGGGGGGGGGGGCAATTATCCATGAGCTGGGGGGCGGGCAATTATCCATGAGCTGGGGGGCGGGCAATTATCCATGAGCTGGGGGGGCAGGATTATCCATGAGCAGGGGGGCAATTATCCATGAGCAGGGGGGCAATTATCCATGAGCAGGGGGGCAATTATCCATGAGCAGGGGGCATATCCATGAGCAGGGGGCATATCCATGAGAGGGGGGGGGGCAATTATCCATGAGCAGGGGGGGGGGCAATTATCCATGAGCAGGGGGGGGGGCAATTATCCATGAGCAGGGGGGGGGCAATTATCCATGAGCTGGGGGGGGCAATTATCCATGAGCTGGGGGGGGCAATTATCCATGAGCTGGGGGGGGGGGCATTTCCATGAGCTGGGGGGGGGGCATTTCCATGAGCTGGGGGGGGGGGCATTTCCATGAGCTGGGGGGCGGGATATCCATGAGCTGGGGGGGGGGGCATATCTATGAGACCTGGGGGCTTTATAGGAGGTCTGTTCTTATTGGAAAGCATCACATGACATAAAAGTATCGGTAATTGGTATCGGTGAGTACTTGAACAAAAGTATCGGTACTCGTACTCGGTCTTAAAAAAGTGGTATCGGTGCATCCCTAGAGGATTGGGAGAATGTCATATGGTCAGATGAAACCAAAGTAGAACTTTTTGGTAAAAACTCAACTCGTCGTGTTTGGAGGAGAGAATGCTGAGTTGCATCCAAAGACCACCACACCTACTGTGAAGCCTGGTGGCGGAAACATCATGCTTTGGGGCTGTTTATCTGCAAAGGGACCAGGACGACTGATCCGCGTAAAGGGAAGAATGAATGGGGCCATGTATCGTGAGATTTTGAGTGAAAACCTCCTTCCATCAGCAAAGGCATTGAAGATGAAACGTGGCTGGGTCTTTCAGCAGGACAATGATCCCAAACACACTGCCCGGGCAACGAAGGAGTGGCTTCATAAGAAGCATATCAAAGTCCTGGAGTGGCCTAGCCAGTCTCCAGATCTCGACCCCATAGAAAACCTTTGGAGGGAGTTGAAGGTCCGTGTTGCCCAGCGACAGCCCCAAAACATCACTGCTCTAGAGGAGATCTGCATGGAGGAATGGGCAAAAATACCAGCAACAGTGTGTGAAAACTTACAGAAAACGTTTGACCTCTGTTATATAGCCTTTGTTGGTAATGACAAAGTATTGAGATGGACTTTTGATATTGACCAAATACTTAATTTTCCACCATAATTTGCAAATAAATTCTTTAAAAATCAGACAGTGATTTTCTGGATTTATATTTTCTCATTTTGTCTCTCATAGTCGAAGTTACCTATGATGACAATTACAGGCCGCTCATCTTTAAGTGGGAGAACCTGCACAATTGGTGACTGACTAAATACTTTTTGCCCCACTGTATACAGTGAGGTCCAGAAATATTGGGACATTGACACAATTCTAACATCTTTGGCTCTATACACCACCACAATGGAGTTGGAATGAAACAAACACAATGTGCTTTAACTGCAGACGGTCAGCTTTAATTTGAGGGTATGTACATCCAACTCAGGTGAACAGTGTAGGACTTACAGCAGTTTGCAGATGTGCCTCCCACTTGTTAAGGGACCAAAGGTAATGGGACAATTGGCTTCTCAGCTGTTCCATGGCCAGGTGTGTGATATTCCCTCATTACCCCAATTACAATGTGCAGATAAAAGGCCCAGAGTTCATTTCAAGTGTGCTATTTGCATTTGGAATCTGTTGCTGTCAACTCTCAAGATGAGATCCAAAGAGCTGTCACCATCAGTGAAGCAAGCCATCATTAAGCTGAAGAAACAAAACAAACCCATCAGAGAGATAGCAATAACATTAGGTGTGGCCAAAACAACTATTTATTTATTTATTTGCAAAGGATTTTACCAGGAAGGATACATTGAGATTTCTCTCGTTTTCAAGTATGTCCTGGGCTCAAGAACATTTGAAGTGTTACAGTTACAGAAATACAAAGTAATAAAATGCAAGAAATTAAAAACAAAACACAAAAATACAGATTAACATATCACGGGAAGGGCTAACACCTTGGGTTAATTAGGAACATTTGGAACATTCTTAAAAAGAAGGAACGCACCGGTGAACTCAGCAACACCAAAAGAGCCGGGAGACCATGGAAAACAACTGGTGGATGAATGAAGAATTCTTTCCCTGGTGAAGAAAACACCCTTCACAACAGTTGGCCAGATCAAGAACACTCTCCAGGAGGTAGGTGTATGTGTGTCAAAGTCAACAATCAAGAGAAGACTTCACCAGAGTGAATACAGAGGGTTCACCACAAGATGTAAACCATTGGTGAGCCTCAAAAACAGGAAGGTCAGATTAGAGTTTGCCAAACAACACCTAACAAAGCCTTCACAGTTCTGGAACAAGATCCTATGGACAGATGAGACCAAGATCAACTTGTACCAGAGTGATGGGAAGAGAAGAGTATGGAGAAGGAAAGGAACTGCTCATGATCCTAAGCATACCACCTCATCAGTGAAGCATGGTGGTGGTAGTGTCATGGCGTGGGCATGTATGGCTGCCAATGGAACTGGTTCTCTTGTATTTATTGATGATGTGACTGCTGACAAAAGCAGCAGGATGAATTCTGAAGTGTTTCGGGCAATATTCTGCTCACATTCAACCAAATGCTGCAGAACTCATTGGACGGCGCTTCACAGTGCAGATGGACAATGACCCAAAGCAAACTGCAAAAGCAACCAAAGAGTTTTTGAAGGGACAGAAGTGGAATGTTATGCAATGGCCAAGTCAATCACCTGACCTGAATCCCATTGAGCATGCATTTCACTTGCTGAAGACAAAACTGAAGGGAAAATGCCCCAAGAACAAGCAGGAACTGAAGACAGTTGCAGTAGAGGCCTGGCAGAGCATCACCAGGGATGAAACCCAGCGTCTGGTGATGTCTATGCGTTCCAGACTTCAGGCTGTGATTGACGGCAAAGGATTTGCAACCAAGTATTAAGAAGGGAAAGTTTGATTTATGATTATTATTCTGTCCCATTACTTTTGGTCCCTTAACAAGTGGGAGGCACATCTGCAAACTGTTGTAAGTCCTACACCGTTCCCCTGAGTTGGATGTACATACCCTCAAATTAAAGCTGACAGTCTGCAGTTAAAGCACATTGTGTTTGTTTCATTCCAACTCCATTGTGGTGGTGTATAGAGCCAAAGATGTTACAATTGTGTCCATGTCCCAAGATTTCTGGACCTGACTGTAATATATATATATATATATATATATATCTGTTTTTTTGAGGCATAGAAGAAACCTGACACTGTTATTCCATCTATTATGTTACAAGAAAAGATGATGAGGGGGAAAACCTAAAAACAAACCACAGGGATCAGAAAGATTACGGAAACCAGACCTCGACGAGTCGGGAAGATGGAAACCTGCAGATGCGGCTCCACTTGCCGCGCTCAAACCAAAAAAACATTCCATCAATTAAAAAGAAATCCATAACGATTATTCACGAACCATAAATATAAATTAAAGTAACACGACCTCCTTAAAGGGCCGCTACGAGCAGCAGCGCAGCTTTGTGTAGAGCGGGGGGGGGGGGGGGTGTCTTAAACTCCGCCCCCCCAAATGTTTCTATAAAACACATCTCCTGTGATTCTCTGAATTCAATAAGATGGTCAAAGAATTCTGGGAATTTACACCCCCCCCCCCCCGAGTGATCACCTTCCTGGTGAATATATAGGAATTTTAATGTTCAGTTAAAACGCCGCTGTGTGGAGTGTCAGCCCGGGGCTATAAAACGCATTATGGGGTAAATTGGTCGGGATTGTCGTCATTACCAGAGTGGAGAAGGCATGTGTGGGAAGCAGCTCCATGATCTTGGCCACCACCTCCAGACTGTGACGCAGGTACCTCTGCCACTCCGTCTGCTGCTGTGAAGCAAGACACCCAGCTTAGATGATCCATCAGGTACATGGAGACACACACATGACCGTGGCACCTGTGGCCTCGCGCTACAGTAAGCACCTGTTCAGTCTCCGGTTTTAGCCGAAAATCTATATCATGCAGCATCCATCCTTAAAGGGCGGCCAGAACCGAAAACCTCTCCTCTGTATGAGAGATATCACAACATAGAAACATAGAAACATAGAAAAATGTCGGCAGATAAGAACCTTTCGGCCCATCTAGTCTGCCCAATTACATGGATACTTTACCTGGATTTATCTTTTGTTTAGGATAGCCTTATGCCTATCCCATGCTTGCTTAAATTCAATTACTGTTTTGGCCTCTACCACTTCTACTGGAAGACTGTTCCATGTATCCACCACCCTCTCAGTAAAATAATGCTTCCTGATGTTACTTTTAAACCTTTGCCCCTCTAATCTAAGACTATGTCCTCTTGTTTTGCTATTTTGTTTCCTTTTAAATATACTCCCTTCCTCTACCTTGTGGATTCCCTTTACGTATTTAAATGTTTCTATCATATCTCCTCTGTCTCGTCTTTTTTCCAAGCTGTACATGTTAAGATCATTAAGCCTTTCCTGGTAACTTTTCTCCTTCAAGCCGTACACCATTTTAGTAGCCCTTCTCTGAACTCTCTCTAAGAGGTCTATATCCTTCTGGAGATACGGTCTCCAGTACTGCACACAGTACTCCAAGTGAGGTCTCACCAGTGCTCTGTACAGTGGCATGAGCACTTCCCTTTTCCTACTGCTAATACCTCTCCCTACACAACCAAGCATTCTGCCAGCATTTCCTGCTGCTCTATTACATTGACTACTTACCCTTAGATCCTCTGAAATAATAACCCCTAAATCCTTTCCTCAGATGTTGAGGTTAGGACTGTATCAAATATTCTATATTCAGCCCTTGGGTTTTTACGTCCCAGGTGCATTATCTTGCACTTATCCACATTGAAACTCAATTGCCACAACTCCGACCATTTTTTTAGTTTACCTAAATCATTTGTCATTTGGCTGATCCCTCCAGGAACGTCAACCCTGTTGCAAATCTTTGTGTCATCAGCAAAAAGACATACTTTTCCATTAATACCTTCTGCAATATCACTAATAAAAATATTAAAGAGAATGGGTCCAAGTACTGACCCCTGAGGTACCCCACTGGTAACAAGACCTTGTGCCGAATAAACTCCATTTACCACAACCCTCTGTTGTCTGTCACAACCTCTCCACGGATCGTTCAGGTCTTGTCAGGAGGGTACAGCTGATGCCCCTCTAGGCACTGCAAGCATAAGTACCTCAAACGGATCACCCAGTACATCAGGGCTGTCAAACCTGCTGCTCTCCAGGTGCCGATGCCTACAACTCCCAGAATTCTTTCAATACAACAGATGGTCAGGGAATTGTGGGAGTTGCAGTACAGAAACACGAGGGGAGCCGGGAGTTTGACAGACCTGCTCTAGACCCATAACAAAGGCTATACCCACCCAAGTCGGTCAAAAGGATCGTCGCGAGTCGCTGTATCTCTCATGCAGAGAGGACGTCGGTGGCATTTCAGTTCTGGCCGCCCTTTTGCAGATGGAAATGGCACATCAAGCGAAAACCTGGTGACCTGAGCAGGGACCCACCGCAGGGCAGGACACTAGTGCCATTTGCCGTTCTCAGACAGGTTTTGGTTTGAAACAATTATTATATCTCAGACGAGACTCACTCTTTGTATAAACCCAAGCCCCCCCCCTCATTCTTACATCATCGTCCAGCGTGTCATCGTCCAGTTCCTCCAGCTGCGTCTGGTTGTAGCGAAACTGAATTCGATTTAGCACTTCGGTGAGCAGCAATACCAAGGCGTCCTCGTATCTGTATAGAGAGGATTGCATAAAGCAATAAAGTCAGAAAACAAAGAGGAGGAAACCCCCCCCCACCCAACCTCAGCACAGATATTCTAGCTTTCTGTAGGTGCAGGCGTAGATGCATGGATGACCTCGCATGGACCCTGACAGCAGCCAGATCTTTTGCCTGACAAAACAGGCTCGTCCTGCGCTTTGGTAAACACTGGGTATGTCCCGATCCGATCCCTAGGGTCAGGACCCGATAAAGGCATTATTCGGGGGTGGAAACTGGGACCTGTCAAGCAGCACTACTCCCAGTCGATCACCTGCAGCCTCCTAGCGTCTTCCTTGCCTGCTCAAGAGTCAGAGGAGGTGGGAAAGAGCCTGCGAGTCTCTAGGTGCCTCATTCACTCGCAGAGTCTTCCCTGCCTGCTGCATGACCCATAAGCGGGCAGGGAGCACACCGGCAGGTAATGCCGAGTCCCACGGGGATGATGGAGCCATCGCTCTCGCCACTGTCGCGCAGGATCACATTGGGACTTGGCCTATCCCAAATACCGCGCAACCCGTAAGCGGGCAGGGAACACGCCGGCAGTGAATGCTGAGGCCTCCTCAACGATGGAGCCACTGGTCTGGCCGCGGAACATCACATCACGACCACCGCATCACTGATCTGAGGCTCAGTAACACTGGTCAGGACATCCCGAGTCAATACTCTTGGTTTGGTAATGCCACGCTAAACAGAACTTACATAAACGTTGGCTTCACCAATACGGAACGGAATCTAGGTCACAACCCGTAACGCCTGGGCTGAGCACCACGGCACATGCGATTCTGAAACACCAGGCCTTCACCCACAAGCACGTACCTGCTGAGAATCGCTTCTCGGTCTTCTAGCCGGTTCCTTATCTTGTTGGTCAGGTAATCCAGGAACAAGGCCCAGATGTCCAGGCAAGACAGGTAACCTTCATGGGTTGGCTGCAGAAATGGGCAGAAAAGGATTAGAGGGTCAGGCTCTGCGAGCTCATCGCCCAGTACGACATCGCGCCGGCGTCCACGTACCTGGTGAAAGGTGTATTTAAACAGGAGCGAGAGGAACTCGACCACGGGGAACTGGGCGTTAGATTCGATCCTCCTCAGGTGGACGCTGACAAAGAGCCGCAGGAAGTCCGTGAACTTCTCGATGTAGCTGCAAAGGACAAGAGGGATCAGGACGGACGGACGGAATGAGGAGAACGGGAGGATTTCAGTAAAAGAATAGAAACACAAGTGAAGCAGCAAAAGCATCAATAAACAATACCGATACAAAAAAGCCACCCGGAAAGACCAATCAGTGTGTCATTAACCCCTTCTGTGCCAATCTATCATCACGTGACCTTTGGAAGCTTTAAACATGTGAGAAATGTGTCTCCAAAACACATCTAATGCCCCACGTCAATAGGAATAACAGGCATGCACATAACCTCAGCCTCCGAAAAGCATTGTCGGCAAAATCCAAAGTCGCGTCCCCTCCATGACGGTCTAGGGTTAACCCTTTTGTAAGGGCTTGGAGAAGGGACAGGGGACAAGTCATCACCTCTCGTCCAGCACCTCCAGGCGATTCCGTATGCTGTGGGCGTTCGCCTCTCGGGTGATCCTCTGCAGGAGGTAGAAAGTCTGCTGGCACACACGTAGCAAGTACTCCTGGAACTCCAGGGGAACGCAGTTCTTGCACATAAGCTCATTAATACAAGACATTGCCAACACGCCCAGCTTGTCCCGGTCCCGTTGGGAGGTGGGCAGCGTGGAGGACAGAGGAGGGCTGCTGCTGCCGCCGTTGAGCGTGGCGGAGTTGGAGTTGGTGGTGGCAATGCCGGAAGTCCGTCGGGAGCATACGTCGCAGCCCAGACGTGCAAAGTGAAAGATGGTGGTGAGAAGGGAAGGGGTGATGCTGGCGGAGAGGGGAATCCAGCTGAAGAGGTGGGAGAGACACTCGAGGGCCAGGGCGCAGATCCGCTCGCTCTCTGCCTCCAGGCTTGGAGAAGGTTGGCTCAGCTGCTTCGCCAGACTCGGGGTGTGAACGAGGTTACTGAGCAGGTCATCTGCAAGAAAACACGAAAAAAAAAACCATTAAGAGCAAAACCAGAGCAAACATTTGATTAAATATAAAATTCCCCCTGCAGAGTCTGAACGTGGAGAGAACGCAGCGTCCGAGTTATTCCTGCCAGAACCAGCAATAAACGGATTTTCAGAGCGGTTACGATGGGTTTATGGAGTTGGAGATGTACTTTAATGGAGAAATCTGACGCCATCCTGGGGTCAAGAAGGAATTATACCCAGTGTGTTGCATATTGGTGAGCGCTTCAGACTGTTTTTTGCTTCTTTTGGATCAACAGCAGTAGGTGATGTGTGAAAGGCTGAACCCGATGGACGCACGGCTTTTTTCAGCCTATGTAACACAATGAAACGACAACTCCATCGCTGTACACCAATAAAATCAACGTAAGGGTTGTTAGGGGGACAAAAATTACCAAACCTTTTCTAAAAGCATGATTAAAAGACACACGGAAAAAAAATAAATTGTTTGGCCCAAGGTCTGACGTACAGAGTGCGCTACGTCCACATAGTGGCGTGTATGCGAGATTAGGAGATGTCAGACGCTGCTCATGTCTGGCCAACATCACGTCCAGACACCCAAAGTTTCCTGGTTTGGATCCGTGTTAAAAAAAAAAAAAAAAAAAAAACACGCACAAAAATGCGCATCGTGTGACCGTTTTTGCACATTCCGTGAAAAAATACAGCAATGCGTTCGGACGCACTTTTTGACAATCGCTGCGAAAAATGCGTTCGTCTGACCCTAGCCTAAAAAAAAAAAAAAAAAAAAAAAAAACAGGGAAGGAAAAACCCGGAAGAAAAGGGAAAACCCATAAAGAAACAAAGGAGAAAAGAGACAGGAAAGGGAAAACAGGAAGAAAAAAAAAATTAAAAAAGTAAACGAAAAGAACAAAAAAAAAACAATGAACACCTCCACATGTGCTTTCACCAATTTCTAGGAGCCAGGTAGTTTCACAATTTTCGCACCGTAGCTAATCACAATTTAGACTCTGCTACGGACTCGCGCACTTTGTGTATGCAAGTTCTGTAGCGCCTGCGCAGAGCCATGGATCGGAGCTGCACGCGCATGCACAGATCGGATCCATCGCTGCCTCTTTGGTCTCAGAGGGTAACGTCGGCCAGTCTCTCTGTGTGACATCACTAGCGACTGGCAGCAGGTGGTCTCAGGATGACGTCGGCATGCTCTCTGCGTGATGTCACTAGTGACCGACAGCCAAGAAATTCAAAATCCCATCCTGCTGGCGATGCTGAGCATGGTGGAGGAAACTCCTATGCTTCACACAGCGATTTCTCCAAATCCAGGTGGCAGAGGGGAGGGTACTCCTGTACTTCTCACACACTGACCGCTTTAAAACTCGGCCAGGATGAGTAAAGCGTCTCTTTACGGTGTAGAAACGCCTTTCCCCTTTATGTCGCAAAGAAAAAAAAAAACAGTAGGAAGAGAAAACACATAAAAAAGGCAAAAAAAGGAGTTTTCCCAGGAACGTACACCAGAAGCGCTGAAAAAGAATCAAAAAAAATAAAGAGCCTGGGCGAAGCGTCTGATGGAGATAGAGTATGTAACGCCTTCTGTGCGCGCAGACTGAACCACAACTCGTGAACCCCAGACAAGGAAGACATTCAGCCGCGTTGCATAAAAGAAACCCTGCGCCCTTTATTACAGGAAGGAAACATGCAACACGCGTGCTTATCTGCGGAGAGACGCCATGCACAGCGAGTCCTCGTGAGAGGCACAGGAAGAAGCAGATTCGTGTACGGAGAAGAAGGAAGAGCAAAACTACTTAGAATGGGGGGGGGGGAAAGAAGAGTCATATACAGTATTGTGTGACATTCACAGAGGCAGACACGCGTCCTCTAGAGGCGTCCGACGGCCGCAGCGTGAAAGCAGGAAATGTCCCGGCCTGTGCATTTAAAATACAAACGTCAGCATGGGGTTACTGTATTCTGTTGCTCCGACACGCCGAAACACACTTCCTCGATGGCCTCGTGTTGCAAAGGCTTAACCCTTTCACTGCTGAGGACGTGTGGGGAACGTCCTCATTGACTCCTAAGGAAAGATAGGGGGTTTCTTTGAACCACAATATCTCCCGACTGTTGGCAGGGTCATGTTTGGTATCGTTAGAACAGCCAGAGCATGGCCTTTCCGATGATACCAAACATGACCATGTTTAAATTAAAGAAAAAATAAAAATAATAATGAAGTGTTTTTTTTTTTAAGACGTGAAATGGCTCAGCAGTGAAGGGGTTAAAGTATCCGCTCGCCACTGGCAAGCCGATGCCGAGTCCCAGAGAGCAGGCACCAGCGATGCAGCCGGACAGTAGCACAGCGGAGCATGCAGCGTGAATGATAATGTAGCAAGGCACCATGTGCTGAGCGATACGATACAACGCTTGGGGATGTATCAAGAAAGCTTTCTGGACCCCCGGAAGGATACAGCACCCTCAGGTTTCCCCAGCAGCCAAACGTATTGCTGACAGCGAGGAAGCGGATGCGGCTTACTAGTCATCGAAAACTGTAAAAAAAAACAAAAAAAAAAAAACGCAGCATTGGCTCGATCGATAATATTTAACCCCCTAGTGTTCCTTTAAATCATTCAATTATAAAGCAAGCGCAGGTGGGGGGGCGTGATTAAAGAAGCAATATATGAAGGAAAACTAATGGTGCCGGACATGCGCAAGTAGTGATAGGAGTTGCCAATTGCCTCTCATACGCCCGTGATGGGATGGTTGCATTACAGGCCCTATACGGCAGCTCGTGGCACGTTTACCTGCATCAGAAGCGGTGGGTGAGGGAGGAGGCGTCGCAGCAGTAACACTGTGCTTATCCCATATACTTTCCAGGACACCTAGGAAGATAAAAACACGGACGCCTCAAAATGTTTGCCGCGAGTTTGACAGTAAAGAAATAATCGATGCAAATATTCGCCTCCGAGTCTCTATTAAAATCAAGACCTTATTTCGTTATGTTAGGAGAATCTAGTAATCGTCGAGCTTTATCAGAAAGATCGACGAGGACACCACTAGGACACAATGAATGAACACAGGTAGTGACGGACAGCCCATATCAAGAAGCGATGACAGGACGAACATTACCTGTAAGTAGCCCCAGGACAGTTGGCACTTGCTCTAGTAGTAATTTGCGCAACTCCTCTTTTCTGGCAACGCTTAGGTCCTCTCGGGGACAGGCCAGCTCCTCGGATGCCGTCTTCAGCATGACGAGACCCAGGGGAGTGGTGCTGGGCGTCTGGATCAGCTGCAGAGAGATGCACGGCAAGTAAATATGGGCAAAAGACCCAGCCGCCCCTTCACACGACTTGCCGTTACCGTACATCTGAAAGGCTCACCTGCAAAATGTTGGTGAAAAAGTCGTGGTAGAACATGGGCCAGTCCTGCCTCCCCATGTCCACGATCACCTTGCACAGCTTGTTGCAGATGAAGCTGGGAAGGGCCTTGTGCTGGGCGAGCAGAAGCTTCGGCAGAGAGCTGCGGATCTCGATCTTCTCGTCGGAAGGGACGCCCAACCACATCTTATTGATCAGGTTCTGCGAGAGGTGAGAAACACAGGATTTAGGTAGAACAACACAGGGGGTTATTCAAAGCGTCGGTGTTTGCCGTAGCTGTAACCACAACAAACTTTGGCATTTCGCATGAAGGGAAAAGGGTACCAGAGAAGGATTTTTGCCAGTGGGTGTAATGAGCTACACGTCATCCAGGCATGCACAGACTGAAACCGAGTGTCCATCAGTTTGAGAACCAGGAACACATGACCATGGGAGCCCCAACTTATGGGTCATCAATTCTCCATATGAAGAACACACATGGGATGCGCAAACCTGCTGCAGTTACTACTTTAGATCGCCGATGGTGAAGCGGGACATCCAAGAGGTTTAGGAATAACAAGCTGTCTGGCTGAGCACCATGGGAAGCCAGGCGTGAAACCTCTGGGGTGTTAGTGTTTGCCAATGTGGTTCTAGAAGGCCTGCAAACCTGGCTTGCTATGCTTTCCATGACAGGTGTTTAGACTGTGTGCCGACAGAGCTTGTGAAAGTGCTCAGAATTCATACATTGCAGGAGGGAAAGCAACGCGACTTCCATTTCTGCTGGAGGGCAGCTCGTTCCTGCGATGCCCATTGGCATGGAGGAGTTCTTCGTGCCCCTAGAAAAACGCAGATCTGGCGAGGCCCTCCTGCAAACGGTCTAGCATGTGCTTAATGGGAACCGGCAGTTCTAAAACACCAGAAGAAATGGGTCCTTTTACCTCAAACACGCTCAGGCTGTACATGAGGACGTAGTCGCTGTGCGAGCTGGACAGGAAGTAGAAGCAGAACCTCCAGGCTCCCAGCTGCTGCGCGAAGTTGTTGAGCAGAGACTCTGAACAGACAGAAAGGAAAAGTGTGAACGCACAGACAGGAAAAGACGACAAGTAAATACCAAGCCCAGCACTAAGGAACCCATGCAACCAGAACGAGAAACCTGTCCCTTTAAAAACCAGGCCTGGCCGAGCGATCGATCCCCATACGTTGCAAACCTTTAACTCCCGTGATTGATGCTTTATCCCCCAAAGCATCGTCGGAATCATTTTTTTGATGCGCTATATGGATTTCTCTTTTGTTTAGCTACTTGACGTGCATCATTTTTATTAAATTTATTTTCGAAACATTGGTAGATCCAGGTGAAAAATGTAGCAAGAAAAAAATAATCTGATTTTTCAGCTAGCCTTCAAAATAAAATAAACCTGTACTAATAAACAGATTTTTTCAAAGACTTCGGTCCGATTCCATTTATCAGCAGTTGAATTTTTGTTTTTCAAAAACTGGCACACAGATTATTTTTTTTTAAAGCAGAGATTTCCATTGAAACATATAGCCACGAGAGCCGAATATCATAATATGGGGCTCTTTCACATTCTTTGCGCAAAAAAAGCACGCGCAGCGCGTTAACGTTTAACGCTTCGCGCATAAATTAACGCTGGTATTACAATCCGAGCGCATTTTTTCATCCGGCAAAAAATAACGCACGTAAAAAGGACGCGCAAAAACGCGCGCGCATTTAACGGTGCACACAGAAATTGGTCTGGAGACCTTTTTTTTCCACGTGATTCAGCCAATCAGAATTAAGAACCACAATTGTCTCCCGTTCAGTTTTTGCACCTGTCAAAAATCAATCTGAGTATATATGCTGCAGTAATAATAAAAACACGCACAACTTCTCCATTTTATTGTTTGGGTATGTGTAGAATGTGTAACTGTACTGTGCTGTATGTTTTTTTTTTCGTGCTGGTGTATTTGGTTTCAGCCAGGACGTTCAGATTTGCCGTTAACACCAGCTTTTAAAAGACGTTAAAATAATGATAGCAAACACTGTCCTTTGTAATACCATCCGCGTAGCAGCGCACAAACGCATTTGTGCTCACAATGTTATGTATAGGACGCGCGCAGTACATTATGCTCACAAAGGGTTCGCCCGCATTAGAAGTTAATGCGCATTTTTTGCGCAGACGTTGTCATACGACGTTCAGCGCAAAGGGTTTCGCCCCTCACGTTAATGCGTTTTTGCGCACACGTTAAGATTTGCGCGAAGAATGTAATAGAGCCCTATATATATGCGATGTGAGACGCACTCTGGGTCTAGTCCTAGAGCGCGTCTCACATCGCTGCTTTTTGTATTTCACATTGAGACTGTTGCACCGGGCGAGGAATTTTTTTTTGGTAATAATAAATTATTATTATTTCTTCAAAATGCTAAAACATTTGAATCACCTGAACTGAAAGATGGCAGAAAATGGCCCCCTTATCTAATCATTCCCTCCTGTGCCTCATTAACAGTCTAATACTGTAGATTAGATAAAGCACAGCAGTAAAGCTTTTGAACAGATTTTGGTAAATGCTGCATCATGGGAAAAATCCACAAAATTGAAACAGGATATTAAAATCCCTCACTTTATTTTTCCTTTTTACATGCAATTACCTCAAGGAGAAAAAAAAATAAAATAAAAAAAAAAAAGACAGCAGCGTGTGTTTTATAATGTGTTTTTGTTTTTAATGCACAAGTAATCTAGTTACAGCTTATTATGTAAGTGGTGGTGTCCCTTTAAGTGGTGGTGATCTCCATTGAAATCCAGTAGGGACTACGCAGGACTCTACGCGAAATTACAACAAAAAGAAACTACGCCGAGAACCACACGAGAAAACTTCGGCAGAAACTATGGAGGTGGGAAGAATGGTGAACACTCCTTAACTAGAGAACGCAGAGTACAATGTGGAACCACCTTTATTTCCATGACAGCGGCGATGCACCAAGCACTGTCCTATTACAGTCAGTGGATCGATGGTCTCTGTAGACCGGGGCAGGCCTGCAACCAACGCACCCTCGTGTAACTCACCGATTTCTCGTTTCCGCTCGTTGCCGGTGCTCGAGTGAAAGAACTCGCTCATCAGGCTCTCCAGCGCTCGCAGCGAAGCCTCCTCGGACGCCTGCGGACAGGTTTTAGAACAATTTAGCACAGATCTTGGAAACTGCACGAAACATGGCGAATAAAGCAAACGACGGGTTAAAATGCGAATTCTGACATATGTAACATGTCCAACTATGCTCCAGAGACCCCCCCCCCATTAAAAAAACTACAATACACAGATGCCGCCTGACAGATACATTGCTGCTGCAATCCGAGTGACAGTAACAATTAGCAGGTTTGCAGTTTATATGCACGGTTGTGGAAATCTATTTTGGCTCAAGTGGGACAGGCCTCCCAAATTATTTGGGGTGATTTTACATGGTATACGCTGGCATGCGGTGCAGAAATCACCCCCCCCCCCTCCTTCTCCCTCCGAAGGTGTGCGAACGTGTAGAACACAGGTCAGCAACATGGGCCCTTCAGATATTTTGGAACTGCATCTCCCATGATGCTCAGCTACTCTTTAGCCGAAGCTGTGATGCCACCGTCATATACTGCAGAGCTGCCTGTCCATAGGATGAAGCCAACTTCTGCAATAAGTGCACCAACAAAATCATGAACGAAGCCCCCCCCCCCCCCAACTCACCATGTTTTTATTCACGGCTGCTCTGTGGTCAGTTCGTCCCTCCCTGAGCTCATGTCCCACCGCCTCGCAGACAGGACCCCAGACTCCGCAACGTGTGTAATCAGGAAAAACCACGGACCCCGGATTCAGCCTGGGAAAGAAAACAAACGTCAGGTTACTTTGTAAAAGAAGCAAAGCGCACAGGTGTATAATATATAGGAGAAAAAGAAAAGTAAGGGAACGAACAAAGCACTTCCAGAAGACGTGACATCAGGCTGAATAAACACAGCCCCACTCCCTGCCTGGTGACACAAATACACCAGGAAATAAAGGGTTAAGAGGGACTGTGCCGCAAACAGCCCATCAGCTAACGATGCCCCTCCACAACATCACATAGTAACATCACAGAGGAACAGGGGATTTGGGGGTTCACGTATGGGGTTAGGTGATTAGAGAAGATACTAAATAAGTAAATATAATCTTTAGGTGCATATATTGAATAGATCATACTTCAGGATGGGACAGGGCGCTGCTGGCATAAAATACTTTAGCGTGTTAATATTTACAGTATATCCAGACTGGGGTGGCGGGGGGGGGGCTGCAATATAGATATGGGTGGCACGGTGGGGGTGATCAAGATTTGGAGCTGTGACGTAAATATGGGTGGCACGGCGGGGGTGCGTGATCTAGATTTGGGGCTGTGATGTAAATATGGGTGGCACGGGGAGCTGTGATATAAATATGGATGGCCCGGGGGTGTGATCTAGATTTGGGGATGTGATATTAATATGGGTCACACAGGTGGGGGTGTGTGATCTAGATTTGGGGCTGAGAAATAAATATGGGTGGCATGGGTGGCACGGTGGGGTGCGATACAGACATGGGAGGCACGGTGGGGTGCGATACAGACATGGGTCGCACGGTGGGGTGCGATACAGACATGGGTCGCACGGTGGGGTGCGATACAGACATGGGTCGCACGGTGGGGTGCGATACAGACATGGGTCGCACGGTGGGGTGCGATACAGACATGGGTCGCACGGTGGGGTGCGATACAGACATGGGTCGCACGGTGGGGTGCGATACAGACATGGGTCGCACGGTGGGGTGCGATACAGACATGGGTCGCACGGTGGGGTGCGATACAGACATGGGTCGCACGGTGGGGTGCGATACAGACATGGGTCGCACGGTGGGGTGCGATACAGATATGGGTCGCACGGTGGGGTGCGATACAGATATGGGTCGCACGGTGGGGTGGGATATAGATATGGGTCGCACGGTGGGGTGGGATATAGATATGGGTCGCACGGTGGGGTGGGATATAGATATGGGTCGCACGGTGGGGTGGGATATAGATATGGGTCGCACGGTGGGGTGGGATATAGATATGGGTCGCACGGTGGGGTGGGATATAGATATGGTGGGGTGGGATATAGATATGGTGGGGTGTGATATAGATATGGTGGGGTGTGATATAGATATGGTGGGGTGTGATATAGATATGGTGGGGTGTGATATAGATATGGTGGGGTGTGATATAGATATGGTGGGGTGTGATATAGATATGGGTCGCACGGTGGGGTGTGATATAGATATGGGTCGCACGGTGGGGTGTGATATAGATATGGGTCGCACGGTGGGGTGTGATATAGATATGGTGGGGTGTGATATAGATATGGGTCGCACGGTGGGGTGTGATATAGATATGGTGGGGTGTGATATAGATATGGTGGGGTGTGATATAGATATGGTGGGGTGTGATATAGATATGGTGGGGTGTGATATAGATATGGGTCGCACGGTGGGGTGTGATATAGATATGGGTCGCACGGTGGGGTGTGATATAGATATGGGTCGCACGGTGGGGTGTGATATAGATATGGTGGGGTGTGATATAGATATGGTGGGGTGTGATATAGATATGGTGGGGTGTGATATAGATATGGGTCGCACGGTGGGGTGTGATATAGATATGGTGGGGTGTGATATAGATATGGTGGGGTGTGATATAGATATGGTGGGGTGTGATATAGATATGGTGGGGTGTGATATAGATATGGTGGGGTGTGATATAGATATGGTGGGGTGTGATATAGATATGGTGGGGTGTGATATAGATATGGTGGGGTGTGATATAGATATGGGTCGCACGGTGGGGTGTGATATAGATATGGGTCGCACAGTGGGGTGTGATATAGATATGGTGGGGTGTGATATAGATATGGTGGGGTGTGATATAGATATGGTGGGGTGTGATATAGATATGGTGGGGTGTGATATAGATATGGTGGGGTGTGATATAGATATGGGTCGCACGGTGGGGTGTGATATAGATATGGTGGGGTGTGATATAGATATGGTGGGGTGTGATATAGATATGGTGGGTGTGTGATATAGATATGGTGGGGTGTGATATAGATATGGTGGGGTGTGATATAGATATGGTGGGGTGTGATATAGATATGGGTCGCACGGTGGGGTGTGATATAGATATGGGTCGCAGGGTGGGGTGTGATATAGATATGGTGGGGTGTGATACAGGTGGGCAGGTTTGTACAGAGGGTGTAGTAAGGTGTCAGATTGAGGTTATATGAAAAGGACATTGGTTCATGGCAGACTGGCTCAGGTAGACCGGGTGAGGGACACATTGCAGACAGCATGGGGCTTCTCAGGGTCGGAGGAGGGGGTGGCCACACCTAGCAGGTCAGAGGTCAGGTTCCATTTCTCTCCTGTGGTGGTGGGATGCAAGGCGAGCTTTCCGGTTCCGGTCGCGGAGGGGGGAGTGGCGCTTCCCCTCGTTTTTTTCCTCGTTCCCTTCAGTCACCGTCCCTGCCGTGACAACCCGCCTCGCCGGAAGTCATCCTAACCGGGCCGGGACCGGAACCAATCAGATAACATGCAAGAGCAGTAGTGGGGGGAAGAGGCGTGGGCCTGGCAGGTTGTTAGCCAATCAAAACCGTCAGAGGAAAAAAATGTCTGACATCTTAGTAGGGGAAAGGCGGTGTTCCTATTCACGCAGTGACCAATCGGAGAAGGAGAGAGGGTTTCCCAACCTTTGCGTCACGCAATAAACTGTTATATTTGCCTGCCATGTTGGTGGAGGCAGAATCTATTGGTAATTTATCCCTGTGTCTTGTGACATGGGGAAATGACACCGTTTCTGTGCGCCATAGCCTTACTCTGTTTACCCTTAGGTGTTATAATAAGTTATGCTGCTTAAATGTGGCTCTAAAAAAGCGTATAGTTTTATATATTTCTAAGAAAGTCTAAGGCTAGCTCTAAAGTGGGCTTGTTATGGCCCCAAATCTTTTTAGGGGCTCCTCCATATATTCAGGGTGTGTGGGTGTCTTTTTAGGGGTTCCTCCATATATTCAGGGTGTGTGGGTGTCTTTTTAGGGGCTCCTCCATATATTCAGGGTGTGCGGGTGTCTTTTTAGGGGCTCCTCCATATATTCAGGGTGTGTGGGTGCATTTTTAGGGGTTCCTCCATATATTCAGGGTGTGTGGGTGTCTTTTTAGGGGCTCCTCCATATATTCAGGGTGTTCGGGTGTCTTTTTAGGGGCTCCTCCATATATTCAGGGTGTGCGGGTGTCTTTTTAGGGGCTCCTCCATATATTCAGGGTGTGCGGGTGTCTTTTTAGGGGCTCCTCCATATATTCAGGGTGTGCGGGTGTCTTTTTAGGGGTTCCTCCATATATTCAGGGTGTGCGGGTGTCTTTTTAGGGGCTCCTCCATATATTCATGGTGTGCGGGTGTCTTTTTAGGGGCTCCTCCATATATTCAGGGTGTGCGGGTGTCTTTTTAGGGGCTCCTCCATATATTCAGGGTGTGCGGGTGTATTTTTAGGGTCTCCTCCATATATTCAGGGTGTGCGGGTGTCTTTTTAGGGGCTCCTCCATATATTCAGGGTGTATGGGTGTCTTAGGGTCTGGTAAGGGTGGATATATATGATGGGTGCTTGGGACATACTTGAAAACGAGAGAAATCTCAATGTATCCTTCCTGGTAAAATCCTTTATAAATAAATATGTGACTGGTGAGCTAAGTGTTGATGTTTGGAAAAACTGGAGGTGGTAGAATAGGATAACACATTGGATGGATGTGCGGTGACACAGTTTACCTAGTGCTATACATAGGCAGTCCGTCCTGCACATTGTCTGTCTGTCCAATCCCTTCTCTTATGCCAGTGAAAAGTAAATGAATCCAGACAGATGGCAAAGGATTCCGCATGCACAAAATACACAAGTTCATTTCTTCTAAACGTAAAACTCACAGGTCGAGCAAGTCCCCTCCAAGTGCTGACGTTCAATGAATTTGTTGCAGAAAGTATGTATGACGTTGGTGGAATGCACTGAATTCTCTGTAGCCCGAATTTCACCCCTTCACTACCAAGCATGTTTTTTTGAAATTGTTTTAAGATAACATTTGATACATGGGATCCAAAGTTAACAATTCAATATAAGGTAAAGTAGAAATTCTGTACAAATATTGATGTCCCGAGTTAATAAATTTGCTCATTTTTAATTTTTCATGCATTTGTTTATCCTTTACAGAAATATCACCGGGATGAAAGGTTCTAAACTCCAGATGGCGTCCCTTATGTTGCACAGTATCACACAGGGTCTGCGTTATCAGCTTACAGGCAGAAATGGCCTTTGTGTTAGTAAATGTGCTGCAGACAGACAGATAATAAAATGGTGAGATCTCCTGCTTATGGGGTTTGTAGTGATCAGAATGAGATTATTAGCAATGCAATATCTGTATGTGCTGCATAATGCCTGTGTATGGCAATTACAGCGACACCTTGTATCTGTATGTGCCGCATAATGCCTGTGTATGGCAATTACAGCAACACCTTGTATCTGTATGTGCTGCATAATGCCTGTGTATGGTAATTACAGCGACACCTTGTATCTGTATGTGCCGCATAATGCCTGTGTATGGCAATTACAGCAACACCTTGTATCTGTATGTGCCGCATAATGCCTGTGTATGGCAATTACAGCGACACCTTTTTTTCTGTATGTGCTGCATAATGCCTGTTTATGGCAATTACAGCAACACCTTGTATCTGTATGTGCCGCATAATGCCTGTGTATGGCAATTACAGCGACACCTTTTTTTCTGTATGTGCTGCATAATGCCTGTTTATGGCAATTACAGCAACACCTTGTATCTGTATGTGCTGCATAATGCCTATGTATGGCAATTACAGCAACACCTTGTATCTGTATGTGCTGCATAATGCCTGTTTATGGCAATTACAGCAACACCTTGTATCTGTATGTGCTGCATAATGCCTGTGTATGGCAATTACAGCAACACCTTGTATCTGTATGTGCTGCATAATGCCTGTTTATGGCAATTACAGCAACACCTTGTATCTGTATGTGCTGCATAATGCCTGTGTATGCCAATTACAGTAACACCTTGTATCTGTATGTGCCGCATAATGCCTGTGTATGGCAATTACAGCAACACCTTGTATCTGTATGTGCTGCATAATGCCTATGTATGGCAATTACAGTAACACCTTGTATCTGTATGTGCCGCATAATGCCTGTGTATGGCAATTACAGCAACACCTTGTATCTGTATGTGCCGCATAATGCCTGTGTATGGCAATTACAGCGACACCTTGTATCTGTATGTGCTGCATAATGCCTGTTTATGGCAATTACAGCAACACCTTGTATCTGTATGTGCCGCATAATGCCTGTGTATGCAGGCCAGCCATCAGAAATTTTGGGGCCCCTTACTGACCCTCACAATGGGCCCCCCCATGATCCCGTCTTCCCATAATAAATACAATATTTAGTGTGAATCGTGATCACATTACAGACTGGTAGTCCCAATATCTTGAAATCACACATATTGCTCGCACAACAGTACATTTGACATAAAAAAGTACCAATCTGGTTCAAATAATTTAAGACCGAATGAAATTGTGATTAAAAAATAATATGAATCAAGATCGTATTACAGAGTGTTGCTCCCAATACCTTTAAAAATCCCATAAAATGTGTATTAGTGCAAACAATGTAGCATAAAAGTATAATTAGATAATTCCACTGGTTAAGCATCACAGAGCACCACAGCAATAGAACTCTCACTGTAAAGGCAGGGAGTATGAACGTACACAGGATCCACAGCAATAGACCTCTAATGATAAAGGCAGGGAGTATGAACGTACACAGGAATTCTGTGTACGTTCACTCACTGCCTTTACCGTTAAACTAAAATATTGCTGTGGCTCCTGTGACCCCACTCTTAGTTCTCATGTTCATTTCATTCCCCCCCTCCTCTCCTTTAGTTTCACCCCCTCTTCTCTTTGAACCCCCCTCCATTTTAAATTCATCCCCCCTCCTGTTTTAATTCCCCCCCATTTTAAATTAATCTCCCCCCTCCATTTTAAATTCATCTCCTCTCCTTATGGTTTCATTTCACCCCCCCCCTCATTTTAAATTAATCTCCCCCCTCTATTTTAAATTAATCTCCTCTCATTCTGGTTTAATTTCACCCCCCCCCCCTTCTGTTTAAAAATTCACCCACCTTCTGTTTAAAAATTCACCCCCTGTTTTAATTTAACCCCCCCTTCTGTTTAAAAATTCACCCCCTGTTTTAATTTAACCCCCCCCCCTTCTGTTTTCAAATTCACCCTCCTTCTGGTTAAAAATTCACCCCCTGTTTTAATTTAACCCCCCCTTCTGTTTTAAATTCACCCCCCCTTCTGTTTAATTTAACCCCCCCTTCTGTTTAATTTAACCCCCCCTCCCTACTGTTTTTTATTCACCCCCCCTTCTGGTTAAAAATTCACCCCCCCCCCCTTCTGTTTTAAATTCACCGCCTGTTTTAATTTAACCCCCCTTCTGTTTTAAATTTACCCCCCTTCTGGTTAAAAATTCACCCCCTGTTTTAATTTAACCCCCCCCCCTTCTGATTTAATTTCACCCCTCCCCCTTCTGGTTAAAAATTCACCCCCCTTGTTTTAAATTCATAGCCCCCTTGTTTAATTTCACCCCCTCTGTTTTAAACCCCCCCCCCTTCCCAGTATTACCTGGCCTGGATGGGACTTTCCTCCGCCGCTCCACGTGCGTCTTGCAGCGCCGGGAGGAAGTGACGTTATAAGACCACTACCTCCAGCGCCGCAGAGTACACGTGCGGCGGCGCGACTCGGGAGGAAGACAGGGCCAGGATCGGGGCATGACGCTGCCTGCTGCAGACATTTGGTGCGCCCCCTCTGACATCATCAGAGGGGGCCCGTCGGCTGCCGCCGGCCGCCGTCTTGGAAGTCTCTGCTTGTCCGGGCCCAGGTAGGCGGCAGTACCTCATCTGAGGCCTGCGGCCTAAAGTAAAGATTGCTGCCGCCGGCGGGCCCCCCCAGTCCCCGGGCCCCTTACCATAGCATGGGCTGTAATGCCCTGATGGCGGCCCTGTGTGTATGGGAATTACAGCGACACCTTGTATCTGTATGTGCTGCTGCATAATGCCTGTGTATGGCAATTACAGAGACACCTTGTATCTGTATGTGCTGCATAATGCCTGTGTATGGCAATTACAGCAACACCTTGTATCTGTATGTGCTGCATAATGCCTTTGTATGGGAATTACAGCAACACCTTGTATCTGTATGTGCTGCATAATGCCTGTGTATGGCAATTACAGCAACACCTTGTATCTGTATGTGCTGCATAATGCCTGTGTGTGGCAATTACAGCAACACCTTGTATCTGTATGTGCTGCATAATGCCTGTGTATGGAAATTACAGCAACACCTTGTATCTGTATGTGCTGCATAATGCCTGTGTATGGCAATTACAGCAACACCTTTATCTGTATGTGCTGCATAATGCCTGTGTATGGCAATTACAGTAACACCTTGTATCTGTATGTGCTGCTGCATAATGCCTGTGTATGGCAATTACAGAGACACCTTGTATCAGTATGTGCTGCATAATGCCTGTGTGTGGAAATTACAGCGACACCTTGTATCTGTATGTGCTGCATAATGCATGTGTGTGGAAATTACAGCGACATCTTGTATCTGTATGTGCTGCATAATGCCTGTGTATGGCAATTACAGCGACACCTTGTATCTGTATGTGCTGCATAATGCCTGTGTGTGGAAATTACAGCGACACCTTGTATCTGTATGTGCTGCATAAAGCCTGTGTGTGACAATTACAGCAACACCTTGTATCTGTATGTGCCGCATAATGCCTGTGTATGGCATTTACAGCAACACCTTGTATCTGTATGTGCTGCATAATGCCTGTGTATGGCAATTACAGCAACACCTCGCCGTTGTGCATTCCACGTCCAGGAATTGCACGGACAGGAGAAACCTCTGAATTGCACTGAATAGTGAAATTAATCGTAAGGTGCAATTTCGGGGCAGTTCGGCTGTTCACAAAGCTCACAACCCACCAAATATATCGGAGTTGACAGCGAAATACGGTGCAGTTCGCCACAATTGAACGGCAGCGAAATTGTCCCATAGAGAAGTAATGGTTAATCTATTCACAGAACGCCAAACTGCAGTGAAATTCTCTGGTTTTCAGTGATTCAGTTCGACAGGTTTAGTCAGGCGAATCCCGTAGGATTCAATGTTAAAAAGTAATGTCATTTTTAAAGAAAGCTTATTTTTTTCATTCTCAGCAAAAAAAAACTTTTTTTTTTCTAAATAATTTTTTAAAACGAGTCTTTTAATTCTGTAACAGACTTTTTTATTATTTTTTATAGGACCTTTTTTATTATTTAGACCCACTTTATTGCATTTTTATTGGTTTAAACACCTATCAGGAGAATAGAGCGTTCCGTTATCCATTTATTTTGCAGTTCGGTGGATTTCACCAAGGCCAGTTCGCTGCTCTTCGGCGACGTTCGGCAAATTTTTCACGAGGCTTCGGCGACCCCATCTTCGGTGCGCTAGGGTGAACCTACGGTGAATAGTGAATTCATCGTAAGTGTCAGTGAAAAGCACCGAAATTTCCTTCCTTTGTTAAAAAAAAAAAAACACCTTTTTTTTTGTTTTTGCAGCTTGAATATCAAATTGCTAAAGCTGCACGTAACTATGGGGGTCTCCCACACGGCCCCCCTGCACCCCGTTACTTCTCACACTCTATTTACGGTCACCCCGCTCCCTATAGGCTAGGGTCAGACGAACGCAGTTTTCACGTTGTCCGTGAAAAAGTGCGTTCGAACGAATGGACGTATTTTTTCACGGAATACGCGATAGCGGTCATACGATGCGCATTTTTCGTCCGTGATTTTGTACGGATCATCAATAAAACCCTTTTTGCGTCTGGACGTTATGTTGGCCGGACGTGTGCAGCGTCTGACGTCTCCCAATCACGCAAACACGCCGCTATGCGGCCGCAGCGCACTCTGTACGTCAGTAGTAGCGGTTTGACGTTCTCGAAAAAATGCGTTCGTTGGCCACTTGCGTTGCACGGACGAACCTTCGTGCGGCCGTTCGTCGTATGTTCCCCGGCATTGGACGTCATTTGCTGCTAGCACGGCCGTGATTTCGTGCGGCTAAACGCATGTGAAAAATGCGTTCGTCTGACCCTAGCCTTAGATTGTAAACTCACTGGAGCAGGATCCTCTTATCATTCTACGTGTGTCAAACTCCATTGCTTTGACCCTTCTGTTGTACAACGCTGCAGCATATGTTAGCGCTTTCTAAATATTTGAAACTACAGTGAAGGAAACGTCAGCAGGGGCAGATCAGCGTACTTGGAACCACGATGAACGCCGTGGAAATCTTCACTGACATGTGACTGAGGGAACGCTGGGCAACTTATGCCGGGCCCACACGAGCGCACTAAATGCGTCCGTTGTAACGCACATCGTGACGTCTATGGTAGAATTTTGACCGATCATACAGGGAACGGCACACGTCGTACGCACGCACTTTTTCACGCACGTTAGAACGGACTCGGATTTTTGGTCGGCATCGAAACGCTAGGACACGTTTAGAGACAAGTCTACGGACGTGACGCCTCTTACAGGCGGCAGTACAGGACATAAGACGAGAGCTCATCTGATGTCCGACACGACAAAATGCGACGGCGTCTTCGGTTTCCATATTTCTCGGATTTTTTTATCTTCAACCTTCGCATGGTGTCCACAGGTACGTCCGTGCAAACGTTTCTCTGTCTCAACAGACGTGTGTACTGCGCTCGTGTGGCCACAATGAAAGCAGCGATGAAGGTAACGCTGAATAACTTCGGCTGCTGGAGGTGTTCTGATGAGACCCTATAACCCTGTCGAAATGTGTCACGTGGGTCATGCAATTCGACGTGGTTAAAGGGTCTCGATAGAACAGAGGTTGTAGGACCCTGCCTGAAGTCGGTAAGCTTGGTCTCGCGGGACACTTTTTTTTTTGTTCTTTACGAATAAAAAAAGGCTTTTAAATTTTTTTTTTTTTACCAATTTTTTTTTGGTGTGTGTATCCTCCCCCTCTCGTTGTCTCTGGCATATTAAGGCCGATATATTGAGTGCCCTTCACCCAGACGTCTTATCTTGCATAAAGGACCCCCGGGGGCGGCTGCCGTCACCAAGCAATGACATCATGGAGCCTGATTCAATTTGAAAACCAAATGACAGATTAATGTTACGTACCAGGGCTGTCAAACTCGCGCCCCTCCACCAGATGTTTATAAACTACAACTCCCATGATCCCCTGTCCATCTGTTGCATTGAAGGCATTCCAGGAGTTGTAGGCATCAGCATGCGGGCGCGAGTTTGACAGCACTGGCATATACGGTGAATGTTTTGCCCGGGTGATCCCGTTTCTTCTCATGGCGGCGTGCTGGCAATGGGGCGCCGTCTCATCACCCTCTCTTACGACCGCTGGTGTTATCATCCGGATGCCATTGTATAGGAAAGGACTCCCTGAGGATGATTTTTTGGCTAGCGTTGAAAATCAGGTTATTTTTTACAAGGTCACGATCTTCTAAGAGAGGATTCAGTGGAGCGGAACGGTAACCCGCTGGGAGTGTAGCCAAGGCACAGCGTTTATTGCCAAATATATGAGATGTCGGTAAAATCCTTTATAAATAAATAAATAAATAAATGTGTGTGTGCGTGTGTGGTTCAACACCTTTTGTTAATTTTTTTTATAAAGGTTTGATGCGTCATATCTTTTTATATCTCCATTCCCCCGGGAACGCATCATGGAAGAAGGTGAATTGCAATATATATATATATAGCTCAAGGCTGGTTACATCTTTTCAATATCAAGGTGACAGGTGATTTCCTACACGCTTTAGGTGTGTGTGTGGTTTTATATATGTAATTTATTAAAATGTAAATATTAGTAATAACATGGAACCAGAGCAATGTGCTTCAGGGAATGAGGCTGGGGGCGGGGCCAGGCTAGTCTAGGAAGTTTTTGATGACATCACAACCTATCAGAGCCATTTATATCAATAAACATGTCATTTAGAACAAGAGTAAAATATTATTTACAGCGAGCGATTCCTAACAGCATTTATTATAGATTAGACTCAGTGCTGGGAGGATTATTGCCATGCAGCTCTGTTATACACCCCCACACCCTGAATATATGGAGGAACCACTAAAAAAACACCCGCACACCCTGAATATATGGAGGAGCCCCTAAAAAGACCCGCACACCCTGAATATATGGAGGAGCCCCTAAAAAGACACCCCCACACCCTGAATATATGGAGGAGCCCCTAAAAATACACCCGCACACCCTGAATATATGGAGGAGCCCCTAAAAAGACACCCGCACACCCTGAATATATGGAGGAGCCCCTAAAAAGACACCCACACACCCTGAATATATGGAGGAGCCCCTAAAAAGACACCCGCACACCCTGAATATATGGAGGAGCCCCTAAAAAGACACCCTCACACCCTGAATATATGGAGGAGCCCCTAAAAAGACACCCGCACACCCTGAATATATGGAGGAGCCCCTAAAGGCACCCACACACCCTGAATATATGGAGGAGCCCCTAAAAAGACACCCGCACACCCTGAATATATGGAGGAGCCTCTAAAGGCACCCGCACACCCTGAATATATGGAGGAGCCCCTAAAAAGACACCCGCACACCCTGAATATATGGAGGAGCCCCTAAAAAGACACCCGCACACCCTGAATATATGGAGGAACCCCTAAAAAGACACCCGCACACCCTGAATATATGGAGGAACCCCTAAAAAGACACCCTCACACCCTGAATATATGGAGGAACCTCTAAAAAGACACCCACACCCTGAATATATGGAGGAGCCCCTAAAAAGACACCCACACCCTGAATATATAGAGGAGCACCGATAAAGACACCCGCACACCCCAGATATATAGGGGGAGATGATCCCTAGAAATACACCTTCACACCCCATATATATATATATATAATATTTTGAACCAAAAAAAGACCCATTAAAATATCGTCCTATCCTCAAACCATCCGTTCCGGCAGTGTCCCCACGAACACACTGATACCCGCACTCAGCATCCTTGGGTGACAGGCCTTCTTCTGACAAATGGAGGAGCCTGGCAGTCATAATATTTGGAGATGTTTGCTGCTGTCAGGGAGCCGCGCTGTGACTCAGCGACAGCATCTTTCAAACAAATTAACTGGAGAGAAAAGAGTAACGTGGAAAGCTCATACAGCGGCTGGCGAGGAGGGAACGCTATGTATCGCTCCATACCAGGGGCCTCAAACTCCCTGCACCTGGATGTTGATGCCTACAATTCCCAGAATTTTTTTAATGCGTTGATGGCCTGGGAATCATGGAAGTTGTAGTTCATAATCATCTGGGGGGGGGGGAGGTCCGGAGTTTGAGATTCCTGCTGTACACAATATCTGAGGAGACGCCATTTAATTATTCCCATATTATCTGGATAACTACCCGTTCAGGCAGGTTCATGTGATGGCATCCTCACCATCAATGCCATCCTCCCATCACACTGTGTCATCCTCACCATCATATTGTGCCATCCTCCTCATCACACAGTACCATCCTCCCATCATATTGTGCCATCTTCCCATCACACAGTACCATCCTCCCATTACACAGTACCATCCTCCCATCACACAGTACCATCCTCTCATCACACAGTACCATCCTACCATCACACAGTGCCATCCTCTCATCATACTGTGCCATCCTCACATCACACAGCACCATCCTCTCATCATACTGTGCCATCCTCACCATCACACAGCACCATCCTCTCATCATACTGTGCCATCCTCACCATCACACTGCGAAACCTCCCAATCATACTGTGCCATCCTCCTCATCACACAGTACCATCCTTCCTGTCACATAGTACCATCCTTCCATCATACTGTGCCATCCTCCCGATCACACCATACCATCCTCCCGTCACATAGTACCATCCTCCCATCATACAGTGACATCCTCCCCATCACAACGTACCATCCTCCCATCACACAGTGCCATCCTCCCCATCACACACCACCATCCTCACATCATACTGTGCCATCCTCCTGATCACACAGTACCATCCTCCCGTCACATAGTACCATCCTCCCATCATACAGTGCCATCCTCCCCATCACACAGTACCATCCTCTCATCACACAGTACCATCCTCCTGTCATACGGTGCCATCCTCCCTATCACACACCAGCATCCTCTCATCATACTGTGCCATCCTCCCGATCACATAGTACCATCCTCCCATCATACAGTGACATCCTCCCCATCACACCGTACCATCCTCCCATCACACAGTGCCATCCTCCCCATCACACACCACCATCCTCTCATCATACTGTGCCATCCTCCTGATCACACAGTACCATCCTCCCATCACATAGTACCATCCTCCCATCATACAGTGCCATCCTCCCCATCACACAGTACCATCCTCCCGTCATACAGTGCCATCCTCCCCATCACACAGTACTATCCTCCCATCACACAGTACCATCCTCCCATCACACAGTGCCATCCTCCCCATCACACACCACCATCCTCTCATCATACTGTGTTTATCCCCATCACACAGTACCATCTTCCCATCACACTGAGCCATCATCCTCATTACACTATGCCATCATCCCATCACACAATGCCATCCTCCCCTCCTCATCACACAGTACCATCCTTCCTGTCACATAGTACCATCCTTCCATCATACTGTGCCATCCTCCCGATCACACATACCATCCTCCCGTCACATAGTACCATCCTCCCATCATACAGTGACATCCTCCCCATCACACCGTACCATCCTCCATCACACAGTGCCATCCTCCCCATCACACACCACCATCCTCTCATCATACTGTGCCATCCTCCTGATCACACAGTACCATCCTCCCGTCACATAGTACCATCCTCCCATCATACAGTGCCATCCTCCCATCACACAGTACCATCCTCTCATCACACAGTACCATCCTCCCGTCATACAGTGCCATCCTCCCCATCACACACCACCATCCTCTCATCATACTGTGCCATCCTCCCTATCACACAGTACCATCCTCCCATCACACAGTACCATCCTCCCATCACACAGTACCATCCTCCCCATCACACAGTACCATCCTCCCATCACACAGTACCATCCTCCCATCACACAGTACCATCCTCCCGTCACACAGTGCCATCCTCCCATCACACAGTACCATCCTCCCATCACACAGTACCATCCTCCCATCACACAGTGCCATCCTCCCCATCACACACCACCATCCTCTCATCATACTGTGTTTATCCCCATCACACAGTACCATCTTCCCATCACACTGAGCCATCATCCTCATTACACTATGCCATCATCCCATCACACAATGCCATCCTCCCCTTCACGCAGTGCCATCCTCTCCATTGCACTCTGCCATCATCCCCATCACACTCTGCCATCATCCCCATCACACTCTGCCACCTTCTCATCACACAGTGTCATCCTCCCATCACACAATGCCTTCCTCCAGTCAAACAGTGCTATCATCTCTATTACTCCAAGCCATCCTTTTCATTACACTGTGCCATCCTCCCATAATACAATGCCATCATCCCCCTCATGCAGTGCCATCCTCTTCATTGCATTGTGCCATCCTCCCCATCACACTGAGCCATCCTTTCTATTATACTGTGCGATCCTCCCATCAAACAGTGCCACCCTCTCATCACGCTGTGCCATTCTCCATCACACAGTGCCATCCTCCAATCACACAGTGCCATCTTTCATTACACAGTGCCATCCTCCCTGTCACACAGTGCCATCCTCCCATTATGCAGTGCCACCCTCTCATCTCCACATTACACAATGTCAGTATACGAGGGCAAGGTGGGGGCATTAGAGCAATACCTGTGTATTAGGCGATTGTAGGCTGTCTCATTTAATGCGAAGTGAGATGCCTCTGTATTAGGAGAAGTTACAACATACTGGATGTAGGATAAGGTGAAATGCCAGTGTTATAGGAAGATACACCTGTGTAATAGGAGAGATCTGTGAATAGAAGGTTGAATGGTAAGAGACAGTTCTTGGTCTCCCTAGTAGGCCCTATGACTCTGTATTAGGATGTAAGAGGTCTGCGCCAGTTATCTGTATATTAGGAAGTGGTAAGATGCCTGAGTATTGGACACAGGTGATATCTCTGTGTATTAGGAAGTCAAGAAATGCCCGGGTGCTGGGATCAGGTGAGTTACCTGTGTATTGGACACAGGTGATATCTCTGTGTATTAGGTAACCATGTGAGCTCTCTGTAGGATAGCGTGTGATGACTCTGCATTAGGAGAGGGTGGTGACTGTATATTAGGTGGGTCCCAGCTGTGCCCTGTCCTTGCAGATTGCTGACATTCTTGTCTTGTCCTGGGGGATCTGTCATGTTGCATCTTGTCCTTTTTCATGCTCCGTCTCTCCGCTCTCCTCCCAAAAAGCCCCTCGCCCCCTCTGATTTCCCCCCCCCTCGCTCCAAGCCCAGCAACCTCAGGCACGCAACCAAGGACCTGACCAAGAATCCATCACTATATCCAAGGCCGTCCCGAATGTGCAGAAATCCCAGAATATCGCCGAGACTGAGGAGAAAATGGGCTTTTTTTATTTAATTTTTTTTCACATTTTCCAATTATTTATTCATCAAACAGAGAATTCTCCCGGAATTCCACGAATAGATTGACGGGTATCGTGCTAATATAGGGGCTGAGTACCCCTTATCCCAAATGCCCGGGACCAGACGTGTTCTGGATTTGGGATATTTGCGTAGAGGCTCCCATCAGAAATCTTGGGGCTCCTCACTGTACCCCTGCTCGGGGCCCCCCGTCCCTCAGCTGCACATTTTCTCAAACGAAAAGTAACATTTTGCCTCTTCTCCTGCTTACCTTTAATTTAGAGAGTCGTCTGAATCCATGGTGGACCAGCAACGAGATAAAACGTGTCCCCTGGTGGGAGAGCACTCGCTCTGCTCTTCTGCCTGGTGCGGACCATACCATTCGCTCCCTCAGTGACGAGTCAGAGTGCTCTTAACAGCCGCCGATGCTGCGGCCCACCGGGAAATTTGTGGGTATCTTGGTGGGACAGTCCTGGGTGACATGGAGGGGCCCTTGCATCTGTGACACTTAGTCAAGCAAGGTCCCATGGAGACACTGAGCCCCTGAACATATCATGGGCTGTCATCCACCCTGATGGCGGCCCTGATTGCATAAAGTAATACGATATCTAGGGGGTGACAGTTCATGATATGTTCTTGGGTGGCACTTAGTCAAGCTGCACATGGGTTGGCAAAATGCAAGGGCCACTCCATGCCACCCAGGACTGTCCCACCAAGATACCCACAAATGTCCCGGTGGGCCGCAACATCAGGGGCTGTTAAGAGCACTCTGACTCGTCACTGAGGGAGTGATTGGTATGGTCTGCACCAGGTAGAACATATCATCATGGGTTGTCACCCCCTTGATGGCTGCCCTGATTGCATATGAGATATCTAGGGGGTGACAGCCCATGATATGTTCATACCATTCGCGCCCTCAGTGACGAGTCAGAGTGCTCTTAACGGCCCCTGATGCTGCGGCCCACCGGGAAATTTGTGGGTATCTTGGTGGCATGGAGGGGCCCTTGCATCTGTGGCACTTAGTCAGGGTTTGTCAAGGGCCCCATGGAGACACTGGGCCCTTGAACATATCATGGGCTGCACC